>JAWRVF010000113.1:0-675457 GCA_036785485.1 Physcomitrellopsis africana | reverse complement strand
GATTCATGGTATTTAAGTTCTACAGTTGGACTTTGGTTTTTAATGAGGCAAGACATTTGTTCACTTATAGCTTTCATAGTGTTTATCATCTCATTTTTTAACATATTATTTGCTTATTTTATCTCACTTTTAAATTCTTCCAATTTAATATCATCAAAAAATAAATGTAAGGATTAATCATGTAGATCTTATATATCTAAGGATATTGGATTATTCATGGGCAATAGGGAAGTAAAAGGTTGAGAGTAGCTTAAAGCTAAGTATTAATGGAATTCCATAGGTGAATGTTACAATGGTATAAAAGCTAGTATTAGCTCTCATGTCGTTTTAAACATACAATTATTTTTTTTTTTTAATGATTTCCACCTCCAAAGCAACTTGAATAGTTCTTTTTAAATCCTTAGGCCTCTTGTTTAATATATTTCAAATTATAGATAGTATGGAAAAACCTTGGATAAAATAGTGCTTTATGGTATCTTCATTTAAAACATTACCAACATATTGAGTGTAGACTATACAAAATTGCGTCACATAAGAGGTGATATCTTCAAAAAGATCTTGTCTAATATTTGTCAAAGCTAAAAAAGCTTGTTATTGGCCAATTACGGATCTAAATTAATAAAAGAAGGATGCTAAGAATTATTTCCATGTAGTAAAGGATCCTTCTATATGGGATTTATACCATGCATATATAAAATCTTTTAAAGTAGTTAGAAACCATATCAAATAGTATCTATGGTTGATCACTAAACTAGTGATTAATATCTCTACAAACCGTTCTATATGAGCTATCGGATCTTCATTGATAGATGTACTAAATCTTAGAAAATTAGATGGAATTATTATTTCTTATAATTATTTGAGTTTATTTTAGAATTTTATTATTAATCTAAGTTTAAATTAAAAGGTAGTAATAAAATTTTCTTGGAATATTTTAATAAAATTGCAATAATAAAAAAAATTATAATTAATAAAATGATTAAAATTTATGCATTTGAACTTAAATTTGGATGTGTAAATAGTTGATCTTAGAATAAAATTATATTTTGAGCACACTAGTAGTATTAGTTTTACCATAAATTTATTTTATTTTTAATTATAGGCGTTTTCAACCTTGCACGTGAATAAAAGGGCCTTGGATAGCCTCTCTTTCTCTCTTCCATTTTGTTTGGTGAAGCTATGCCAAAATTTCTCCTTACTTCTAAAAAACTATCTATTCTCCCTATCACATGTGTCTTGATTTTCCTCCTTTCAATTTATCTATATTTTATGGTTGATAGCAAAATTTAATAATTCAATTTTCTAACGTGTTAGTTTATCAATGGCATAAGACATGGTAGATTTGAAGCTTCGATGCATTTTTTACAAATTTTCAAGAAGATAGCGGTCTATTATCCCTTGCAGCAAAGGAGGTCAACTTCAAGAAATTCTATCTTAGTGATTGATGATTTCTTTCTCTTGTGGTTAATACAATTTTTTTTTATTAAGTCTAATTTATTACAAAACTAGATTTGTGGATTTCAAACTATTAATGAATTTTTGATGATTTATTAAATACTAAAGGGTTGATTACCTTGGCAGTCTAGATAAGTAAACTTTGAAAAATTGAATCATAATGGTCTTTGGTTTTTTTTCTTGTAATTTATTGCTAAAAAAGCCTTATAAATTTTTATTTTTAAAAAAATTTAATTCATAGATTTTCAACTATTACTCAATTTTTAGTGGATTATTAAATATTAGAGGGTTTGCTGCTCTTGTAGTTTAGTTAGAGCAACTTTGAAACTTCATATCTCATGCTCCGTAAATTAGATTACTATAAGATTTGAGAAATAAGAGTGTCATAAATTCTTGTTTTAGTATCATAAATTTCATATGCATTGGAGTGTTGATGATTTGTTTGCGATTTTTGGAATAGAAGTAGGTCTGCTGCCCTTAGGTTGGGGTGATGCTTGGTGTAATTGTTACCTTTAACTTTTGATTAAAATTCGATGGTTTATTTTTTATTCTTCATTCTTTTATTTTTACCTAAGTAATTAATTTTTGTAATCATAATTTTCTTGATTTACTATTATAATAGTTAGTTTAATTTAATTAATTTGGACTTTTATCTTTGATCTTAATTTTTATCTAAAAAAATAAATAATAAAATAAGATAATTTTTTATTTAAAAAAACAAATAAATAAATCAAATCAAATTAAAATTCAAAAAATTAAAATTAAAAATAATATAATATAAATAAAAAATAGAAAATAAAATAAGATAAAAATAAAATAATTTAAAAAATATGATTATAATATAATATAAATAATTATACTGAAAAGATAATAAAATAAAAGAATAAAAATTTATATTATATAATATAATTGAAACAAATCTTCCAAGTATTTAAGTTGGATATAAAACAAATATAAATTAAATTTAGATTAATAATCAAACCAATTAACCTTATGTAGGAATTTAAACCACCTATCAAAGATATATTTAATTTACCTCACAATCATGTACTCTTATTATTCTATCTTTGTATATTTTTTTATTCATAATTGATTCACCAATATATTAGATATATATTCTACATCAACTTCTAATATCTTTTCTTTAATGTTGGTCCATATATGCAATGTTCTTTCTTTCTTTCAATATGCCTTGCAGATATACATCATTATAAAAGAGATAATATATGTCTAAGAACATATCCTTATCTTTAACTTTCAAATTATCAATACTTATTGTTAATATACTACAAATCTTATGGTCACTATTCTTTTCATCTCCATCCAACTCTTTTTCTTTCTTTAATCTTTAAAAAGCTTGCTTTTAATATCTCATATTTTTTTTCTTTCTTAAATATGCATCCATAACTTTCAAGCTTAGTGGTAGGCTATTACATGCTTTTATAATCTTTTTGCCAACTTCAATAAGTTTTTGATGCAAATTATCTTAATATCCACAAGAATAAGTAACTAACAATCTTAAACTCATTTTTTCATCAAGTTCCACAACATTTATTTCACATATTTCAATAGTACAATGCTCTATAGCCTTCCAATCTTAAGTTGTCACAATTAGTTTACTACCACTTATACCAAATAAATCATCCATAGGCACAACTCCAATTTGTCTTTAATTCTTCATACTGTCAAAGACTAAGATGATTTTGTTTTTATTTAAGAATGAATTTAATATTTCTTATACTTCTTTTAAATCCTTTGATTTTGTTTCAACTTTAGATTGTTTTAAAATGTGGCAAGAGACTTTATAACAATCATTACGACTTTCAACACATTCAACAAAGTATAAAATATCATACATGTGTTTCACATTATTCAATGTAGTCTTTACTATTATGGTCTTGCCTATTCCTCCTATTCCATTAAAATACAATGCTTTTACTTTGTTGGCATATAGATTTGATATTTGACCTATAATTAAAAATTATACCATGCATAAAAGATTAATATATATATATATATATATATATATATATATATTAAATTCTAATCTAGATTTTTAAATTAGAACTCCTATTAAGATATATAACTATGACCATAGCATATAAGTTTATATACAAATATTAAATTAAATCAATCAAATTACTTCAATATATTTTTATTGCATTTATTAAAAATAGTTGTGGAAATTGTAATCTTTTGTGTATTTTTTGTAATTCTATATTCTTATCAATTTTGTCCTTTGATGCATTAAAATATTATACTTTTATCACAATAATTCTATCCAAAAACTTTTTTTTTAATACATCCAATCTTTTACAAATATTTACAAACTTAGATCAATACAAAGGATTTAAGTTCCAACATTCTTTAATGCTCTTAATCAATTCATTAAAATTTGAAGGCAAATTTGGTCTTTTATCTCTTTCTATTCTTTCTAATATCTTATATATTCTATAATCTTAAAGTGGATCTCTTTTAAAAAGAATCTTAGAATATACCATTGTAAATAAATATACATCCACTTTAAAAGGATATATTGTCATTGTTTGATATTTATTTTTTAATATGTCAAGAGCCATGTAAGTTATACTACTATAAATATAATTATTCTCTATTGCTTTTGGAATGCTATCAATCTCAATCTTAGACATTCTAAAATCAATCACTTTTATAATAGTGTATTGAACAATCTTATTCATGACTTTCTTGTCAATAATATTAAACAAAATATTGTCAAGCTTCAAATTACAATGGGCAACATGCATGTTATACAAGTAATACATTATTTTTATAATTTGATACATAACATCAATTAATAATATATAAGATACTTTTCTATTTTTTTCTAACATCTTATTTAAACTTATTTGCATTAATTCTATCTCCAAATATATATAATTAATCTTTATTTTAGATAAATAACATCTTCCACTTTCATTTGTATTATCTTTTATTATAATATAATATGATGTTAAGTTGGGATGGCTTAGACTTGCTAAGATACTCATTTCTTTGATGAAAGATTTATCATACATAATTTCTATCTTTTTAATTGCACATAAAAATCCAAACCACTTTAATTTATATACTTCTCCATAGGATCCTTTGCTTATAAGTTTTATAAATTTAACACTTTTTATATATAATAATAGTTCCAAATCATCTAATTTTCTATCTTTAATATAATATAAGTCTTCTAACATTTATAATAGATGTTGTGCTAATCTAAATTTTTAAAATTTTTCTTTTTCATTAAAAAGTATCAATTTTTTATGTAAATATTTTTCAGCACCTTCTATTTCATCATAGGTTGCAACATCAAAAGTACCAAATAATTTATCTTCAAATTTGTAGGCAAAATGCTTTGAAAGCATATCACTTCTTATATCATAATAGCACTTCAAGTCTAAAAGTTATTTTTTAAAATTCTCTTTGTTCTTCAATTGAATCATTACTACTTTATATCAATTTTGCTTTCCACAATTCTTTACAACTAAATAAGATTTATTTAATATAAGAAAAAACTCTCTTAACAAAAATCCATACTCTAATCTATTATTGTTATAAGTCATCAAGTAGTTACACACTTTCATAATATATTCAATATTCTTGCATAGATTTGTACATTAGTTTTTATTTAATATACCTTCTCTTCTCAATGAGACCTTCAAAGCTACAACATAGGCTTGACATTCTCTCCAAATATTTCTATTAACTTCCATGTTTGATATTATATCAATATCTTATAAATTAACATTGGATTTTTCTATGATAAGTAAATATCTTTGTTTCCACATACATAGCAAAGGCCTTTGCGCCAAAATATATTTCTTGATCAACTTCAAAAGATATGCTATAATAACTTACTTACAAATATTCCAAAATTCAACCTATTATCATATATTTAGAATTATATATTAGATTTTTTTTATTCATTAAAGTATTTATTTCATACTCTTCTATTTATATTACTTTATTAAGCATATTATTTTATATTCTATAAAATATATATATTATTATAAAAATATATCTTTCATCTTGGATAATTTTAAAATTAATATTCAATCATTACATAAATATTAAAAAGCTTATTTCAACCTATAATAATAATGTAAATCTTATTGATAACACAATCTTATTTTTAATTCTAACTTAAATTAAACCTATATTTTAGCCTATATCTTCAATGATCACTATCTTAAATTTTAATTTATATACTTTCATATATAAGTAAAAAAACAAATTAATAAAGCACAAACATATTTAATATAATAAATCCTACAAATATTAAAAAATTCTATTTCTAAAAAATTTCAATAATTTTTTTTTAATTCTAATGATTTTTTTATAATAATAATAATATTTTAATAAATAAAAATAAATAAATAAATACACACATATACACTCAATCACAATCTAGATCACCTTACTAATTCATACATATAAGATTAAAAATTTATTATTATTATTATTATTTTTTCTTAATTTCAACCACTTATCTAATACTCTATCTTGTTAATCTATATACCACAACTTATTTGCTTGAAGGCCTCTCTTCACTCAAATAATCGCTCCAATCTTCTCAATACATTGATATTAATGATCTTTTAGCTTATTGGAACCATTGTTTATGTAGCTTCAACAATACAAAACATTCACGACAATCCAATAGTTAGGCTTTCACAACTACCCTTCCAAAGTTATGTGATCCAAACTTTCTAGACACTGTAACACTCTTGACTTGATTCATTGCCATTGATTCCTTTTAGTTCCTATTTTAATGATCCTAATATTAAATGACTTCTACTTGTAGAAATTCCAATCTAAAATTCACTAATCCAATAGACTAATAAAAAAAAATCCAATGCCTTCTAATAGTGAATCAAATCATAACTGATGGAAAATTCTATCTATATTGGATACTTACGTAATATTCTACCTAGGCTCTAAAGAACAATTGGTAACATTTATATCACCAAAAAATAATAAGTTCATGCAGCAATTCTTGACATTTAAATCACAATATTCAACTTGTATAATGTATACATTCAATGTTGATTTGACAAGTATATCCATAATACAATATAAGATCTATTGCTATAGCTCCTACCTAGCCCTCAAAAAATTCTCAAGCCACTGCTTAATCTTTGTCTACCACCTATTCAATCTCATGATTTCCTCATCTATTCTAATCTTACGTTAACAAAAAGACAATAATTAAAACAAAATTTTATAGTAGTATCCTTTGCTATTTTCTTCTTGTTAGATTTGCTACTTCTCTACCTTACAAAAAAATCTCTCATGGAATGAACTCCCTTGCATTATGGTTGTGGATGTTAATACCTCTATTATATCATTGATGTGGCTCAGAAAGCGCATCCACCACTATTAAATTATAATACGGCAATAAGATGAAAGAACAAAAGAAGATATAAATTATGAAAAAACTTAATTGAAGACTAAATAAGAAAATTACTTTAAAAAATGTAAAAAAGATAAAATAAAGAGATAGAAAAAATATTTAGTATTAATATTGTTTTTTTATAAAAAAAACTTCTACCTACTTTGTAGGACCATAAACAAGATAAAACAAGATAGATTAATAAAAATATTACTATATGCTTCTTAAGATTAAAATAAAAGATAGTTTGCAATAAAAATTACCTAAGAAAACCTTTGATTGATACCTGGAGAAGATTGATTGTGAAACAAGGTTGAAACTAAACTCCAAAGCACAAAATCATGTGTCTATAATAAATAAGGAATTTTTTTTTTGATTGGAGAATATAATTAGAAAGAAAACTTGATAGAATTTTTTTGAGCATTGGTTTTAAGGATTTTGAGTTTGTAGTGACTTTGTAAGAGCTATGCAAAGTTATTATTTTATTTAGGTGACTTTGATTATTGATAAATAAAGTGGGTCCATACTTTGGAGCATATTATGAATTTTGTAGCAAATCTATCAGTGAAAATTTGTAGATTTGTAAATATAGTTGTGTTAAATATTTATTGTAAATTTGAGCTTAATTCAATAATTAAGTCAAAGGTTATCAAAAACTAAGTGAGCTAAGGTCATAAAAATTGGATTTTGAATATTAGTGAGGATTTTTGTAAATTTGAATAATCTACCAATTAGATTAGAATGATTCTTTTTTGAATTGGTAGTCAACTTAGTTTTTAATATTTTATAAACTTTTAAAACATATAAAAAGTGCAAAAAAGAGATATTGATGTTGGAAGATCAACATTAAGGTTGAAAAAGGAGAATGGCCAACATCCGAGAAGATTAAGAGCTTTTTCTTCCAATCTATAAATTCAAATTCCTTCAAATTTTATATACTTATTTTTAACTAGTATAATAAGAAGCATACAAATTTTGAATAAAGATCAATGATTAATTTAATAATTATTGAGGTTTAAAATTTTCTATTGGATTTTATTAAGATTTCATTAAGATTTGTTTTAGGATTTTATTAGGATTTGACATAAGATTTGATTAAGATTTAATTAAAATTTATTTAGAATATTAGAATTTTATTAGGATTTGATTTAGGATTTGACTTAGATTTATATAAAGATTTTATTAGGATTTGACTAAGATTTGATCAAAATTTAATTAGAATTTGATTAAAAATGATTCAAATTTGATTAAGGTGGATTAGGATTTTTAATCAAATTAAATTTTAGTAAAATTTTATAGGATTTAATAAATATTTTATTAAGATTTAATTAATATTTTATTAGGATTTACTTAGGATTTACTTAGGATTTGATTAAAATTCAATTAAAATTTATTTAGGTTTTTTTTAAGATTTCTTTATGACTTCTTTGAAATTTCTTTAGGATTTTTTTATAATTCTTTTAGGATTTAATTATGATTATCAAGGATTCAATTGGAATTTATTTAAGATAATATTAGGATTCTTAGGTTTTTGATTAGTTGCAGTATACAAATTTATCTTCTACAACCAAGTGCCTAATGCACTCTCAAATAAGATAACATAGAATACAACATAAGTGGTGAATCTGGTATAAAAGTTTGACGTAAGAGGTATTGAATTTTATTCATTCTTATTTGGATTTGATAGAAAAAGAAGGCAAGAAGGTTGAAGTTGACACTTCAATATGAACTTTAGGTGGTTATTTAAGTGGGGTTTTTAGTGGATTTTTTATTGGATGATAAAATATGTATATGGATGCAAATATTATAAGTATGTTTTAAGCATTTATATTATCTATACAATAATAATAGTGCAATAATTGTGTAGCTTAAGCAACTAAAGTATTACAAGCAATAATTAATAGGATTGATCAATTTGATAAAAAAGATATTTTAAAATATTTGAAATATTATGAGTTATTTGAACTTATCACAATATCAAAAATAAGAAAATATATAAGGTCAATTATAGAGTATTTTAGAAGTTCATGGGAGATATTTTTATATACATTAAAAGATAAATATTTCTTAAAAAATATTGATTGAGTTACTAACAAATTATCGTTAGAATGGATTAAATGGCCTAATAAGAATTTGCAAGTTAGAGAGCTATTAAGAAAGATTGAGAGATAATATTTTCAATTATCAAAGGTAGAAAAATTAATATTGGAGCCAAATAAGGTTGAATTATTTCTTCAAGTTGTTGATAGAAAATTACAAGAAAAATTAGAGGTTTTTCTTACAAACAAAGAAAAAGATAAAAGATTGACAACAAAATAGAAGAATGTTGAAGATATTGTGGGATTATTTGTAAAAAAATAAAAAATAAAAAATAAATAAGATCAATATTTAACGAGTAGTACAAGCATCTAAAATTCAAGTGTTTACTTTATAATCAATCATACCTATTATCCAAATTTTAACAGCTATATAAGAGTTGAAGAGATTATACATTGTTGTATTATGTATTGTCTTGTTTGGGAATGCGCAAGGCACCTAGCTGTAGAGGGTGAAATTGCAGTTCACATATATCCAAGAATCTTTAACAAGTTTTGTCCATATAAGAAGAATATGATTTGAATAACAATATGAGAGTGCTTAAGTCAATACAAAGTGATTAAAAACATTCTTCTTGATAACTTCATCCACATATAAACCACAATTGTTTTGTTACTTGTCACAATCAAGCAATTAGAATTTTTCTTGCAAATCTTAATCTTAATCATTGAAATTTAGTAAGTTATAAATCTTAATCTAATTATTAACTTGATATGAAATTTTTTACACAAATGTAAATATAAGTCTTCTATATATTTAGAAAGTCTCAGTCCAACCCAACTTATAGATTGTTGAAAATTCACTAAAAACAACACTAATGTCACTCGGCTGCCAACTTAGAAGTTAATATAGATATTCCAGCAGCAATTTCTCCTTCTTCAACTATTAACTTCATACAAAAATTGGTAGATAGCTTGCTTTTTAAATCTTCTAACATTGTGCTAAGTTTCATCCTGATTCAACTAATAGATCTTTAGATATCATAGAAATCCTAAACAACCCTAAACTGCCAATTTTTGGTACCTCTTTGTACTAAAGATCATATAAATTTTGATTGCACTATTAGATTGTCACAAATTTTTATTTAGTCTTAGCACACTCAATTACCTACATATTATCAAATTTTCAACTAGAGATATTACTTAAATTATATACAATAGCTGAAAGTACTAGTCCTAATTTTATTACATAAAAACTTAATCTCCAATACAAACCTTGATTTTAGATAGCGATTGCTAAGTCTTTCCAAACCATATAGAAATCAACCCAATATTTTTAAAACAAGCTTAAAGCTAGCTCTTCCATCCTAATTGCCGATCTCTGAATGATTCAACTTTTTGCCCTTGGTGGTCATTTTTATGGCTAGAGATTTGATTTTATTCCTATCTCATATATGGTCGACCCTTGGATATCAATCCAATTTATTCTAAGGATTTTTAAGCTAAATCCTATCTTCAACTTAATCTTAGTACCAATCATATTAACTAATTATCTTTTCTATTCTATTTTTATTAACTTATGGCTTTTTAAAAGCAATAACAAAGTTTGTACAATCTAGAAGAAAAATTTAATAACTAACTTTTATCTATTAGCTATTAAAACAAGAAAAAAATCTAAGAGGCTTTTATAAATATTTTTATAAGTATCTTAAGTTCCTATTGAATCAAGATAATTAAGTATTAAGTAAAAATTGTTCTTATTCATGCTTTTTACTATATAAATGTGTTACAACACAACATCTATCCTATCTGAACTTGCGCATCTTCCGATATGCGCCAAATAAACCATATGTCATAGTCGGCATCATACCATATCTTCATTTTCTACACCAAGTCCTTCTTCATTATATTCACCATCCATTTTAATACAATTATTTTCTTCAGAGTCATTGATATCTTCAACATGATCCTCCACATTTATTTTTCCATCTTGTCTTTTAAAAACCTTTACTTGCTTCCCATTAATAGGTATCTTCAATCTTATACCATCTAATTCCTTCAATAAATACGTGGTATTGTCATGGATTGTTACCACTATATACAGTCCAAACCAATATTTTGAAAACTTGCGTAAAGTACTATGTTGGTTATCCAAACTGCTATCATAAATAAGTATCCAATCACCTTTTTCAATTGCTCTACGCCTCAATTGATATCATTTATCAAACCGAGTCTTATTCTTTAGCCTTGCCTCTCATAATTATTTTAAAGCTAATTCCACATCTTTTGATCTTTGTTCAAGTTGCCAAATTCTAATAGCCAACAATTCTTCTCTTATTAATCCATCTTCCTAAGGTAGCATACTCCAAGTTAGAACATGTTCTTCAATTAGCATAATAGATTTTTGACTTGTCATGAATTCCACTAGCATATATCCCATTATTGAACTATGTGTTGTTTGATCAATCCATAATACATAAGGTAGAAGTTGAGGCCATTCCTTTACTCTTCCACTACAAGCTTTAACCAAGGCTTTTACAATAGGTAGATGCCCACGTTGTCATATAATAATATGACCATTAGGTGAAAGAAGAAAGGAGTGGTTATATTATAGAAAAGCTCAAATGAGAATATTTGAGAAAATTATCATAGAAAAATAAATTATACAAAAGAAGGTAGAAAAAAATCAAAAAGTATTAATTTTGTCTTTTATAGAAGTGACTTCTAATTGCTTTGTATGGCTAGAAATAAGGCAAAACAAAGTAGATTAGAAAAATAAATAATATATGCATCTTTAAAAAAAAATTAAAAATAGGTTTCAAAAAATTTTATTACAAAAATTTCAAAATAGATATCCGGAGAGGACTAGTTATGAGCCAAGATTGGAATCAAACCCTAAGGCACAAAACCACGTGCCCACGGCGGGTCAAAAGCTTTTTGGCAGATCAAAGAGTGGGATTAGAAAATAAACTTAAGAGGTTTTACATTGGATTTGATTTGGAGTGATTTGGATCAAAACTAACTTTGTAAGATCTTTACAAAGTCAAGGTTGTTTTAGATGATTTTGGATTTTGTGAAATAAAATAAGATTTATACTTTGAGCAATTACAGAGGTTTTATAATAGATCTATGGCAAAAATTTTGTAGATTAGTATTATTATTGTCAATGTGTGCTATAATTTTGAGCTTAATCTAATAATTTAATTATAATTAAATAAGATCTAAGTGGATTAAGGTCTTGGAAATTGGATTTTGAGGATCAGTTAGGATTTTGCAGATTTTGAGCAATCTGCCAATTGGATTTGAATGAAATTTGTGTTTACGGATAAAAGATTTTATTTTCTATGCATATATGAAATTTGAAAGCAATTGAATGGTAAAAACAAGAGGTTTAGGCATTGGATTATTGGCATTAAGATTGGAGAAGGATGCCAATTGACACCCGAGCAGATTTATAGGTTTTTCTTCTTTTTGGTAAGTTCGATCTTCTTCAAATTTAATGTGTTTATTGGCAACTTAGTGATTAAAGCGTGTGTAAATTTTCAATTAAGATCAATGGTTTATTTGGTAGTTATTGAGGTTCTAAAATTGCCTTAGGAATTACTTAGGGCTTGGTTAGGATTCAGTTAGAATTTAGAGTTTGGTTTTAGGATTTAGTGTTTGATTAGGATTTCATTAGAATTTCATTAGGATTAGGATTTAGGATTTAGTGTTAGACTTAGGATTTGATTAGGATTTGACTTAAGATTTGACTAGGATTTGACTTAAGATTTGACTAGGATTTGACTTAGGATTTGATTAGGATTTGACTTAGGATTTGACTAGGATTTGACTAAGACTTGACTAGGATTTGACTTAGGATTTAACCAAGATTTGACTTAGGATTTGACCAGGGTTTGACTTAGGATTTAATCAAGGTTTGACTTAGGATTTGACCAGAATTTGATTTAGGGTTTAACTAAGGTTTGACTTAGGATTTGATTAGGGATTGATTTAAGATTTGACCAAGATTTGACTTAGGATTTTAAGATTTCTATTTTTAGTATTTTTTAAAATCAATATTTTATATGTTATTTTTTTATGATTAATATATGATTTATTTACTCTTTTTTTTGTAATTTCTTTAAAATTAGGTCCAAGCTTGATTAGTATTATTAAGATTTAATGGAAGTTATTTAGGATTCTATTAGAGTTGTTAGGATCTTATTGTTGCGTATTTCTTTTTTATCTTCTACAGCCAAATACCTGGAGCATTCTCAAGTAAGACTTCATGTACTATGATAATATTCACTCTTTGCATTCCCCTCTAGATTATAAGCAATGGTCAATGATAATTAAATTCTACATCATTTAAAGAATTTATAAGCTTTATATATATCCAATTCTCCACGATCTGCAATGATCTTTCTCACACATCTATAGCAACAAATAACATCCTCAAGTAAAAATCTGTAGATTCCATCTGTAGACTTTGTTCTTAATGCCTTGTCTTCTATTTAGTTTGATAAATCTTCACAAGCCAAAATTAAATAGTTCATTTGCTATAATTCTATTGGTATAATAACCAAATCTATAATCCATTTAAAATAAATAGTCAAAAGATATGTTGAATGTAAACCATCTCAATGACGTATATTTGAATACATTTGACAAATTATACAAGATTCCACAAATGAAGCCACATCTCAATATGAATTTTTTCACTAGTACTATTCTTTCAATTTAGCAAAGGTAGCCCAAATTCTTCTATACCCTATCCATAGACTAGTATGAAATTCTTTGAATAGTTTTTGTTGATCTTCTTTAATACCTACTATTTGTTGTGGCATTCCAATGTTTGATTTTGGCCTCTTCTACAAAAATCCTTCTTGTAATATAAACTTGTATGCTTTTTTTTTTATTTGTTTGAATTTTTTAATAGACCAATCAATATGCTGGATTATTATGCTCACATAATGTCCAATATCCAATAACTCTCCTTCATAATTTTCCTTGTGAAATTGCTTATCATCTTTATTTAATTATGAAACCGAATAAAACTTTGTACCCACATCATCAATATCCTCAATCATGTCATCCTCTCCATCATATTTTGCTCGAGATAGCATATCTGCTATTGGATTATTTTTTCTTGCAACATGCTTAAATTTCAGATTTAAAAACTTGATATAAGCAATCCATCTCAACATTGCAATATTTGGTGTTATACAATTAATAATCATTCTAAGTAAAGGCAAACAATCTATTTCAATCACCACAATTGCATCAATTAAATAATCTTTTTTAGCTTTCATAGCTGAAACAACTTCCCATAATTCCCTTTTCACTTGTGAATATGTACGCTAGTGAGAACTTACAACCTTAATTCCAAATTGAACTGCAAATCTATGTCCATTTGAATCATCTTGATCTATGGCCCATCTAATAGCAATTGGACTAATATCTGCTGCCGTATTATAATTGCTTACAATATGTAAAATCCACTCAAAATACATAATATGTTTATAGGTTTAGATATGTGTTAGAATGGTTAATAAAATAAATTAAAGAGAGTTGATGTAAGAAACTTTATTTTTGATTTTTACTTAGTTTGGTTATGGCTTTTAAATTACATAGAACCTAAATATTTAGTATAAAGCCTTGAGAGAAGGTTGGAGCCTAAAGATGAACAATTAAACTACAAAGAGGCTTATTTGGAAGGATGAAGATAAAGAATGAATGAATGAAGACAAGGAGTAAAGTTCTTCATTCCTATTGGTCAATGGTCATGCCCAATAGGCTTTGAGGAGGTTGTTCGTGAGGAGAACAAAGATTTTGGTGACTTCAAGGAGAGCATTAGAAAATTAAAGACAAGGGTTAGAAAGTTTGTTTTTTGATCTACCATTTTGGTATAAAAATTGAAGGATATGGAGTTTTAATGAGGGAGGAGTAGGTGCTTGAAGTTAAGGTGTACAAATTGTATCTACTATCACTCTTTTGATGATTGGAGGAGTTGTATGAGAGCTTTTGGAAATTGGGAGATGTGGCTAGAGAGGTGATTTTAAGTTCTATATTTAATGTGGAAGAATTATTACAATTAGAATTCTGAAAAAGGACATATTGAGAGTCAAAGACAATAGATCAAATTCCAAGGTAGTAAGTAGGCCGTTTTATTGATAGTAATGGGATTTGCCATATCTTAAGTTTTTGGACGAATTTTTGTCTCAAATTTTTTAAAATGGTGTATTATTATGCTAAAAAGCTATATAACAAAGTTTCATAGCATTTGGACTTTTAAATTGTGAGATATAAAGAATTTAGTACACGGATATTTATAAACAAGGGTTTGAGGCTACTGCTAGGATTTTGGCGATATCTAAAGATTGGTAAAGAATCAATAGTTGCAATTTGTGGTGGTAGTTATGAAGATTACATTAGTACTTTATATAAACTTTGAGTGAATTTGAATAGTCAAATTAAAAATTATGAATTAATGAAGTTCAGAAAAAATTCCTTCCCTACGGAGGAATGAGGGTTTTAGAGCATTTGTTATGTTTTGAGTGGTTTGAAGAAATAAGGCTTATGTAATGGATGTAATAGCCCTATGAAGATATCTTTCATATAAATTTTGAGGTTTTATTATACTTAGATCTTGATTGAGTAATTAGTGGCAACCAAAAGCCCAGTGCTTTCTTGAGGCAAATTCTCTCTACCACGACAATGTTGTAAGAATTACTAGTCTATTGCACTTATAATCAATTTTTTTCAATACTAGAGGTGATGTTAATAAATCCTTCAATTTTTTCATTGGTTTGATATATTTTTCTTCCCATTTAAATCTATAATCCTTGCGTAACAATTCATACAATGGATCTATTATGTGAGTATAGTGAAAAATCCAAATATGATAAAATATACATGCATCCAAAAACCTTTGTACCTCTATTAAAGAATTATAATCTTCTTTTATTCTTTCAATTACATCAATCTTAGTTGGATCCGATTTTCTTCCATAAAATCCACATAAATATCCAACAATTATGACTTTTTGTACTCCAAACATAGACTTTGCACTTGATAACATAAGTTGAATTTCTTCAAGCTAAGTCAATATTTTTTCACAATCTTATATATAATTGATAACATACTTACGACACCTTCTCTAATCTAAAGTTTCATCCTTGTTTCCTTCATTGCACTTTTTTATAGAAATATCATCTAGAAAAGATATAGTCTTTTCAAGAATAAAATTTTTCAATACCCTGTTCATCTTGTTCATCATATGTGCTACTGAATTGGTAGCACCCTAAAGAAGAATATACATTCTAACTAGTCCAAGCAGTATTCTCATTGTTGTCATGTCTCTACTTTCTATTGCAAGTTGAAATTGGCCATAGATCAAATATAAATCATCCATTGAATAGATTGCCTTTCGTGCAAATGCTTTAGCAAATTCATCCATTATTGATTCAATTCCCGCATTTCTCATAGTCACTGCATTTATTGGTTGCATATCTTGAATAAATCGTAATGATCCATTTTTCTTAGGCATTGTAAACCATCGACTAGAATATGGTGCAAAAGAAGGCTTCAGAATCTTCATCTTCATTTTTTTTCTAATAATTCTACTAAACTTAGCAAATATGTCTTTGGTACTAGGATTGGCCTCAAATTCTAAGGTACATGTGGTATAGTAAAAATAAGCATGGAAATTACAACATTTGGATCTACACATCGAATTTCATTAGATTCAAAGGCAAATGATTTATCTCGTTTTGCTAACATTTCTTTGAAGTACTCAATTTCTTCTAGCAACAAAGAACCATCACATCCAATCTTCAATTCTTTAAAAGTCTCTTTTGTAAACTTATGTCCAATATTCCTTAGATCTCTTAAGCTCTTTTTTTTTTATATTTTTTCCATTTATTCTTTAGAATCTTCTAGCAAAAGTCCAACAACAAGTTTCACCTTCTTGTCTATAATTTTATATTTTGTTTCAACTATAACCTCTAGTGCTTGAAAAGATTTAAATACAAAATAAATTTTCCTTGAATGGATTTACACAATCTTATCATTAACTCCTATTCCAATTGATGCAATCATTTCTAGAGAATTATCCAATCTATTTTTTTCATAAACATGAGAAATCCTTTCATCATCCTCTAACATTCTCAACTTATATAATTTCTTTTCAATATCACATAATTTTTTTCTTTCTTTTCTTTTTAAATCTGTAATTTTTTTATATATAATACTTTTATTTTTAAAAATATGAATAAAACTTGTATCAAAGGCATCTACATCTAATGAGAGTACCTCTTCTTCTGTACCTCCATAATCTCTCTTTATAGTGGTACTCCTCAAAAACCCATAAATTCTTCAATAACTCTTGGCAATGGATTCTTTTTTAATTTGTGTTGATTGCATTTATGATTTAGAAGCACAATCAAAAATTGTACTGTCCTTCTCCCATCTTCAATATGAATCTATGCGTAAGCTGAACCATCATCAAATACTTTTATTTCCATCCGAGTTGTAATAATATATGGTTGTCCCAATATAAGTGGATAAGATGTTCCATCTTGAACAAAGAAATTTTGCTCCATTGCAACATCACCAATCTAAATTTTTATATCCAAATAAATATCATACAATTCATCTCATGTATTATTAGCTGCCCATATTATCCATCCATAATCCATATCAATTGGCCACTTTTGTTTCATGTAAAGATTCTTACACATAAGATTTATTTCTGAATTATAGTCAATCAAAGCAACAACTGCCTCATCCATATCTCCAATCTTTACTAATGCCTCTGTAGTTGCTCTAGTTTAATACTTTTGAATATAATAATTTAAAATTTCTTTCTCCTTGTGACTTGGATCATCAAAACATATTTTTTGATTATAACTCCTTCTTTCACTTGTTGATTATTTATAACAATTGCTAATTTCATCTTCTTCATCCTCACATATATGTGCATCAATAGCATGATTTGATCCAATTTCACCCATTAATTGCCTCTTCCATTTAATATTGTGAATAATAACATCATAAAATTCTTTCTTTATAATATCCAAAATCTCCTTCAATATAAATTCATCTTTAGCATTGAACACACGTTCTTCAAGCACCTCCTTTAAATCTGTTGTTGCTTCAATATTAAAAAGAAGTTTGTAAATTATTGATTTATCTTTTTTTCTTAAATCTTGTGATTTTTTCTTTAATGGTATTGAGGTATCTTTTTTTGGTAACTATTGTAAAGCCATCTCATCAGCCTTATCTCCTCAAGTCTGTCTCTTAGAAGAATTTTCTTCTCTTGTCTCATTAGAATCTTGTTTTCTCTTTTCTTCTATCAAGGCTTTATGTTGGCTCTTAGCAATATAGGCATACACTGACAAAGCTTCTACAAGATCCTCCCAACCCGTTGTCGTGATGAGAGTCTTAGCCCTAAGAAACACTGGGTCTTTTTTGCCTCTAGTTTCTCAAGTGCAAGATGAGATTCATAAAGTTCATAAAATTGAAGAATTTATATAAAAACATACTTTATTAATCCTAACATATTCTGCCTTTAGAAACCCGCCTTCAATTTTGCTCATAAATCCTAGGATATCACATCAATTGAAGCGAAATTTATATACAAGGTACTTAAAAGAGTAAAGAAGCAAAGCCCGTAAACCTTTTGATTATAGCTCATGTGGTTAGAGAGAACCATGTTGTCAAAGTAATCCCTCCATGCTGCCTTTGATTCTGGACCCCCTTTGCTTCACACCTTCATTGCTCTTTATTAAAGAAGATCTAAGTGCTGAAATTTGGTAGGCTTATAGCTTATTTCATGTTGTAAACATTCTCCAAATATTGCTCCAAGAGCCTTCTCCAAACTTGAGTTATAGGTTCCATCCTTCTTCTTTAATTTTGCCTTCTAACAACTCTGGATCCAACCACAATTTTCCTCATAACTCCTCGAATATAACTCCAATAGCAATCAGTTTTTTACACAACTTAATAGACTCATATATCTACAAACCCCAATAAATTTTACTCAAAATACTACTCTGATCACAAAGATATGCTCCCTCAAACTTCACTGATTTGGAGATAGACCCCTGCGATTTTGAAAGAGCATAACATTTTATTTATAAGACTAATGAGTATCAAATTTACACTCATCTCTTCCTTAACTTATATAGATCATGTTTATCAAATTTCACACTCAAACTCGTCTCCTAAATCTCTTTATACCCAAAAAAACCCACACACATGCACTGCCCATACAAACCCTCAACCTTGCCTTTACTCTATTTCTCTTTTCATTCAAACCGGTTACAATTTCACTCATAACTCTTTGCTCAGAGGTCATATTGACTTGAGATTTTGACACAAAGTAGTTAACTCTATAAGAAACAAAAACCCAACAAATTTTGTTGCTAAAGTCCAAGTGGTTTCCAAGAACCAAGGCCCGAAATTTTGTAACCCTCACTGCCCTAGTCTTAAACACCTACAACTTTCACGACTCATATCTCCCTTGATACTTAATGAAAAGACATGAGAATTGTTTCTATGAGTTTCTTATCTTGTCTACTACAAACCTACAAAAACTCGCATCTAAAATCCTCTCTAAGCTTCCTCTATATTCAAAAACATATACTGCCTATCAAAACAATCCTATATCTTCAAAAAGAACTCTCCTCCTTCTTCTTCACGACCCTTCCTTGTCATCTCCCTCCTGGTCTTCTTTATCCTCTTGGTCAAAAAGACCTCTTAGCCCATGTCTTTTCCACTTCTTCAACCTTTTCTTTTTTACTAACTTGAAGAAATTTCACTTTTCAAGGTAAATTTCTATTGTATCTTCTTACTACTAATTTTCTATCAACCTTTCTTCTAATCTTAATCTTTTTATTTTAATGCATTCTTTTATATTTTTCACACTATGTTTTGATTTACAACATGACACCGTAGTTCCACAAATTATTGTAGCAGTCCTCAATAAAGCTTCTCGTGACATCTTCTTTTTATACATTGTAGAAATGGCAAAAGATCAAAACCCACTTGATTTAATATTTCCAAAAAAATCTTGTTTGCCATTGTCATCCATCCTAATACCATAACTTATAATTTCTATTATTGCAATCCCATTTGCTGCCAAATAATCCTTAATTACTGCTTTCATACCTCCCTTATCAAAGTTAGTTTGGAAAAAATCACCAGTATCCTTTAATGCCATTTTTCCATCTTTTCAAAAAATAATGTCTTGTTGCACTATTTCATTGAATTCACTACAATCTTTTTGAGAATGAGAATCATCATCACACCAAATACATCTTTGCATATATCCTTGCTTAAGAATAGTTTTTGAATTCATTGTAGAAGTCTTTTCCTCAAACCTTATAAGTTTAATTTGAAGATCTTGCACTCTGCATATAAGTTCTTCAATTTCCATATCTTCTTTCTTTGATATAGTTGTTGAAGGTTGGATAATAGGTACTGTTGATCATGAAGTGGATACTTGAATTTTAGGTACTTATACAATTCTTTGAACACCAACCTTATTCTTTCTCCTTTCCCTTTTTATAAGTAATCCTACTGCATCTTTAACTTCTTTCTATTTTGTTGTCAACCCTTCATCC
Source organism: Physcomitrellopsis africana (assembly GCA_036785485.1). Lineage (NCBI taxonomy): Eukaryota > Viridiplantae > Streptophyta > Bryopsida > Funariales > Funariaceae > Physcomitrellopsis > Physcomitrellopsis africana. The sequence continues at coordinate 654,956 of JAWRVF010000113.1, read as the reverse complement.
TCTTCTTTATCCTCAAGAAGAATTTTTAACCTCTCTTGTAATTTTCCATCAGCTACTTGAAGAAATAATTCAACCTTGTTTGGTCCCAAGGTTACCTTTTTTATTTTTGATAACTGAGAATACTGCCTCTCAAATTTCCTTAATAATTTGGTAGCTTATGATTTCTTATTAGGATACTCAATCTATTCCAAAAATAATTTTTTAGTGATCCAATCAGAGTCTTCCAAGAAATATTCATCTCTCAATGTGTGAGAGAATATTTTCCAAGAACTTCTAAATTGTTTCATAATTAATTTCACATGTTCTCTTATCTTCGATATTATAGCAAGTTCAAATAATAAAATCATATCTTTCTCAAAAACTCAATTTAATTCCATTTCTTGTAGATAACATCTTAAATATTTAAAAATATCTCTTCCATCAAATTGGTCGATCTTATTAACCATTGCTTGCAATGCTTTTATTGCCAAAACCTCCTTACAATCATTGTCCTATTATTGTTGCATAAACAATATAAATTCTTGAAACATATTTGTGGTATTTGGATCTAGATACATATCTTGTCTACCAAAAGAAAATCCGCTTGAAGCTCCATTTGAAGATCTATTTCAAGCACCACCCAAGATCCATTAAAAATTCCAAAATCCACCTTCTTACTTTCTTGGGCCATTAACTACAAATAACCAAAATAAAATCTAACACCTTCTACACCAAACTTTCATGTCAAATTCACCACTTATGTCATATTATGTGTTGTCCTGTTTGGAAATGCATCGGGCACCTGGTTGTGAAGGGTGAAATTACAATTCACATATATCCAAGAATCTTTAACAAGTTTTGTCCATTTAAAAAGAATATGATTTGAATAACAATATGAGAGTGCTTAAGTCAATACAAAGTGCTTAAAAACATTCTTCTTAATAACTTCATCCACATATAAACCACAATTGTTTTGCTACTTGTCACAATCAAGCAATTAGGATTTTTCTTGCAAGTCTTAATCTTAATCAATGAAATTTAGTAAGTTATAAATCTTAATCTGATTATTAACTTGATATGAAATTTTGTACACAAATATAAATGTAAATATGAAATATTTGAACTTATCACAATATCAAAAATAAGAAAATATATAAGGTCAATTATAGAGTATTTTAGAAGTTCATGGGAGATATTTTTATATACATTAAAAGATAAATATTTCTTAAAAAATATTGATTGAGTTACTAACAAATTATCGTTAGAATGGATTAAATGGCCTAATAAGAATTTGCAAGTTAGAGAGCTATTAAGAAAGATTGAGAGATAATATTTTCAATTATCAAAGGTAGAAAAATTAATATTGGAGCCAAATAAGGTTGAATTATTTCTTCAAGTTGTTGATAGAAAATTACAAGAAAAATTAGAGGTTTTTCTTACAAACAAAGAAAAAGATAAAAGATTGACAACAAAATAGAAGAATGTTGAAGATATTGTGGGATTATTTGTAAAAAAATAAAAAATAAAAAATAAATAAGATCAATATTTAACGAGTAGTACAAGCATCTAAAATTCAAGTGTTTACTTTATAATCAATCATACCTATTATCCAAATTTTAACAGCTATATAAGAGTTGAAGAGATTATACATTGTTGTATTATGTATTGTCTTGTTTGGGAATGCGCAAGGCACCTAGCTGTAGAGGGTGAAATTGCAGTTCACATATATCCAAGAATCTTTAACAAGTTTTGTCCATATAAGAAGAATATGATTTGAATAACAATATGAGAGTGCTTAAGTCAATACAAAGTGATTAAAAACATTCTTCTTGATAACTTCATCCACATATAAACCACAATTGTTTTGTTACTTGTCACAATCAAGCAATTAGAATTTTTCTTGCAAATCTTAATCTTAATCATTGAAATTTAGTAAGTTATAAATCTTAATCTAATTATTAACTTGATATGAAATTTTTTACACAAATGTAAATATAAGTCTTCTATATATTTAGAAAGTCTCAGTCCAACCCAACTTATAGATTGTTGAAAATTCACTAAAAACAACACTAATGTCACTCGGCTGCCAACTTAGAAGTTAATATAGATATTCCAGCAGCAATTTCTCCTTCTTCAACTATTAACTTCATACAAAAATTGGTAGATAGCTTGCTTTTTAAATCTTCTAACATTGTGCTAAGTTTCATCCTGATTCAACTAATAGATCTTTAGATATCATAGAAATCCTAAACAACCCTAAACTGCCAATTTTTGGTACCTCTTTGTACTAAAGATCATATAAATTTTGATTGCACTATTAGATTGTCACAAATTTTTATTTAGTCTTAGCACACTCAATTACCTACATATTATCAAATTTTCAACTAGAGATATTACTTAAATTATATACAATAGCTGAAAGTACTAGTCCTAATTTTATTACATAAAAACTTAATCTCCAATACAAACCTTGATTTTAGATAGCGATTGCTAAGTCTTTCCAAACCATATAGAAATCAACCCAATATTTTTAAAACAAGCTTAAAGCTAGCTCTTCCATCCTAATTGCCGATCTCTGAATGATTCGACTTTTTGCCCTTGGTGGTCATTTTTATGGCTAGAGATTTGATTTTATTCCTATCTCATATATGGTCGACCCTTGGATATCAATCCAATTTATTCTAAGGATTTTTAAGCTAAATCCTATCTTCAACTTAATCTTAGTACCAATCATATTAACTAATTATCTTTTCTATTCTATTTTTATTAACTTATGGCTTTTTAAAAGCAATAACAAAGTTTGTACAATCTAGAAGAAAAATTTAATAACTAACTTTTATCTATTAGCTATTAAAATAAGAAAACAATCTAAAAGGCTTTCATAAATATTTTTATAAGTATCTTAAGTTCCTATTGAACCAAGATAATCAAGTATTAAGTAGAAATTATTCTTATTCATATTTTTCATTATATAAATGTGTTACAACACGACAACGTGGAATGCGAGATCTTCAAATTAAATTTATAAGACTTGAATGAAAGACTTTTATAAATAATTCAAAGACTATTTCTAAATAAGAATATAAGTAAAGATATATTTGGTATTATGATATTTCTTATTCTTAAAAAGATTGTGATGAATTCAATGATATGATTTGACAAGAAATTATGTTTTAAAAAGATGGAAAAAAAGCATTGAAAGGCACTTGAGATCTTCTTCAAATCAACTTTGGTAAGAGAAGTATGATAGCATTGGTTCAAAATTATTTAATAATAGATAGAGTTGCAATACAAGAAGTTGCAAGTTATAGTATCAAGATGGATGATGGCTTCAACAGAAATATAGAAACAATTGGATTTTGATCTTCTGCCATTTCTACAATGTAAAAAAAAAAGATGCTACAAGAAGCATTATTAAGGATTGATATTACAATTTGTGGTGCCATAGATTGGAAAGATCCTATAGATACTCTTTCAATCCATACATACATTGCTAAGAGCCAACATAAAGAAAAGAGGAGAAGAGATTTTGATGATACAAGACAAGAAAATTCTTTTAAGAGGAAAACTTAAGGAAAAAAAGCTTAAGAGATAGTTTTATAAGAATTATCCATAGAAGATGCTTCAATAATTTTGAAGGAGAAAGAAAAAGAGACAAAAAAGAAAGATAAATGAGTAGCTTAAAAATTACTCTCTAATATTGAAGCAATAATAAATTTGAAAGGGATGTTTGAAGAACATGCATTTAATATTAAGATTGAATTCACATTAAAAGAGATTTTAGAGGTTGAAAAAAAAATTATGATGTTATTGTTAATACTATTAAACAAAAAAGGTAATTAACAAGTATAATAGGATTGAATTATATTATTGATGCAAGGATATATAAGGATGAAAAAGAATTTGATGATTGTTGTAAAGAATCAATAAGTGACAGAAGAGGTCATAATCAACAAGTGCATTTAAAAGATTGGAGTGAAAAAAGAAACAGAGGCTTTAAGTGATTATACTCAAAAATATTAGATTAGAGTAACTATAGAAATATTAGTGAAGGTTAGAAATATAGAAGAACTAATTTTTGTTCTAATTAATTTTGCTTTAGAGATAAATTTTATGTCCAAAGATCTTTATAAGAAGCAAAGATTGCTAATTAATATAGAACATGGATGGACAATACGGATGGCTAACAATACACAAGGTGAATTGTATGGAGCTTATTGAAATGTCAAGATCCAGATTGATGACATTGTAATAGAATAAAATTTCTTTGTTCAAGATATAATATCTTATCTGCTTATTTTAGAGCAACCATATATTATAGCAATATGAATAGAGACAAAGGTACTTGATGATGGTTTAACTTACACATAGATATTTGGTAAAGATGGAAAAAAAGCAGTATAATTTCTAATTGTGCCTTCCAATCATGAGCAGAACTAAGACAAATTGAAGGAAAATCCATTGCCAAGGGTTATTGAAGAATTTAAGGATTTTGAAAGAGTACCATTACAAAGCAAGATTATAGAGGTAAAAAAAAGAAAGTACTCTTACAAGATATAAGCACCTTTGATATAAGCTTTGTTGGTATTTTTTAAAATAAAAGTATTTATATAAGAAAGTTGAGGATTTAAAAATAGAAATAAAATTAAAAATTAAAAAAACTATACAATATTGAAAAAAAATTATGTGAATTGGAGACATTAAAAGATGATGAAAAGATTTTTGGTATTTATAAAGAAAAAATATCAACTTAGAATATGCTATTAAAAAAAGATAAATTGATAAGAAAAGAAATTTTAACTATTAAGATTTGACAACTTGAACAAAGACTAAAAGATGTATAAATAGCATTATAAAGGTTAAAAAGAATAAGATTACAAAATAAGGCTCAATTTGATAAAAAACATTAATTAAGACCTAAGGTAATTGAAGAAGATGATTGAGTTTTAGTCTATAACATAGCTTGGATAATCAACATAGTATTTTATGAAAGTTTTCAGAATGTTAGTTTGGACTATATATATAATAACAATTGTTTATAATAATACAACCTAATCGCTAAGAGATTTGAATAGAACAAAGTTGAAAATACCAATTTCTAAAAAGTGAGTAAAAATATTTAAATAAGACATTCAGAATCCAATATAGAAGATCTTGTTGAAAACTTTTACTTTCTAAGACAAGAAGGCAATTTTGATTTGGATGATAAAAATAATAAAGAAGAATTTAATGAAGACATTGAAGACATAGTATAAAGCCAACAACAACATGTGATTTGTTTAATGCATATTAGAGGATGTGTAGGTTCAAAGCAGGTGAATGTTGTGTTGTAACATGGTAATAGGATGAAAGAGCAAAAGAAAAAATATATTATAAAAAAACTTAATTCAAGACTAAATAATAAAATTACTTTAAAAAATATTAAAAAAAAATAAAGAAGTAAAAAAAATATTTAGCATTAATGTTGTCTTTTTATAAAAAAGACTCCTATTTATTTTGTAGGGCCGTAAACAAAATAAAAGAAGATAGATTAGCAAAAATACTTCTATATGCATCTTAAGATCAAAATAAAGGATATTTTTCAATAAAAATTACCTAAGAAAATCTTAGATTAATATCCAAAGAAGGCTGATTGTAAACCAGGGGTGAAATCAAATCCTAAGGCATAAAATCATGTACCTATAGCAAATAAAGAATTCTCTTGTTGATTAGAGAGCACAGTTTGAGAGTAAATTTAATAGAATTTCTTTGAGTATTGGTTTCAAGGATTTTGAATTTGTAATGACTTTGTGAAATAAAGTGGATTCATACTTTGGAGCATATTAAAAGTTTTATTGCAAATCTATAAGTAAAAATTTGTAGATTTATGAATATAGTTGTATTAAATGTTTGTTGTAAATTTGAGCTTAATTCAATAGTTAAGTCAAAGGTTATCAAAAACTAAGTGAGCTAGGATCTCAAATATTGGATTTTAAATATTAATGAGGATTTTTGTAAATTTGAACAATCTGCCAATTAGATTGGAATGATTCTTTTTTGAGTTGGTAGTTAATTTAGTTTTTAATATTTTTGTAAAATTTTAGAACATATAAACAATGTAAAAAGGAGATATTGATGCTGGAAGATCAACATCAAGGTTGAAAAAGGAGAATTACCAATACATGAGAGGATTAGGAATTTTTTCTCTCAATCTGTAGATTTAAATCTCTTCAAATTTTGTATGCTTATTTTCAGCTAATATATCAAGAAGTATGAAAATTTTGGATAAATATCAATAGTTAATTTAATAATTATTGAGATTTTAAATCTGTTATTGGATTTTATTAAGATTTCATTAAGATTTGTTTTAGGATTTGATTATGATTTGACTTAAGATTTGATTTAGATTTGATTAAGATTTATTTAAAATATTATAATTTTATTAAGATTTGATTTAGGATTTGTCTTAAGATTTGATTAAGATTTACTTAAGATATTAAAATTTTATTAGAATTTGATTAGAGTTGATTTAGGACTTGACTTAAGATCTGATTAGGATTTGAATTAGGATTTGATTAAGATTTGACTTAGGATTTCACTAGGATTGAACTTAAGATTTATCTTAGGATTTGATTAAATTTTTATTAAGATTTTATTAGGATTTTATTAAGATTTATTTAAGATATTAGAATTTCATTGAAGTTTAACTAAGATTTTATTATAATTTGATTAAGATTGATTAGAATTTGATTAAAATTTGATTAAGATTTTATTAAGATTTTATTAGAATTTACATAGGATTTGATTAAAATTCAATTAGGATTTATTTAAGATTTCTTTAGGCTTGGCTAGAGTTTGGTTAGAGTTTCTTTAAGATTTCTTTACAACTTCTTTAAAATTTCTTTAAGATTTCATTATAATTCTTTTAGGATTTGATTAAGATTATTAAAGATTCAATTGAAGTTTATTTAAGATTATATTAGGATTATTAGGTTTTTAATTAGTTGCAATATACAAATTTACCTTCTACATCCAAGTGACTGGTGCATTTCCAAACAAGACAACATATAATACAACACCACTCTTGTACAACATATATCCTTGGAAGACCTTATCCATTGCTATCCTGAATCATTGAGCCCCATCACAAACCTTGTTGTCGTGCTTAGTTGGTTGTGTAAAGAGGCAATAGCAGAGTAGGTACCCACCTGATACTGTGGATGAACAAAAAAACCTAATGGCTCCTTGTATCAGAACATGCAAAGTCCCATTTGTATTAGACGATGACTTTAATCTATTTATTTTTTGCTAAACTAATCTTAAAATCAATCAATGAAGCTCTAATTCAGTAGTGTAAATCAGTAGACATTGGCTGAAGCAATTGTTCACATGTCTCGGTGGAGTTGTTCATTTTGCTCATGTAATTTGTTAACTTTTGTTTGAGTCCTCCAGGGCTGGAGTCACTACCCCTCCAATCGTGGCCACACTGCCGAAGACTGTATTGCGCTTTCTCATCACATGAGGCGTTCTTTTTAGTTTCATTGAATTCATCCTTGGCTCCTTTATGCTTGTGGTTCTTACATCGGTAAGCTTCATGCTCTTGTTCAAAATTGCAAAAATGTAGAGTTTACAATGACCGACAACAATCCATGCCTGATAACTTTTGGTGCTGGAGTAACTTGGCTCATGTAATTTTGAGCGAGCGAACACTGTATGGTGACCTCGTTGATCCTTAGATGGCTAAAAATCTATCCTGCATCGGTGCTCACTCTTTACTTAGAGAGATGTTCGGCTCAGCTCCCTTCTTTCTTATTTGGATAAGGTTTGGCACACTTCGTTAATTGATTGTGCCTTGATTGCGTTCATTTTGTTCTGTAACACATGTTTCGTATTGTTCTGCATCAGTCGAGTGATCGATGCCTTCAGACTGTCACAATTAGCAGGTTCCATTAAATTTCTTCTGACAGACCTGGTGTATGTTCTTGCGGAATCACAACTTTATGCACCTTCTACCCTACTGGCATCTACAGTGAAGCCGGTCTAGTTTTTGTTGCGCTGCCGTTAATGCTACAAAGCCTTCATGCATCCTTCATGTCTGCACCCCCATCCTTGAGACCACATCCAAGTGAGAATCATCGTTATGAACTAATATTCTTAGCTTAGGACCTTGTATGCGTTCTCATGCTAAAACCCGGTAAACAGAGTAGAGAATCAGGGAGTTTCTTGGCTTGAGGACATTATGTGTGTAGAGCCTTGGATATATTCGCACAAGATTCAGTAACAAAGACGGCGTTGGAATCAAAGCTCAAGTATGTACAGGGTGGGAAGCTTCAGCATGTCATGCACTGAGTGTCATAATTGCTGTTGGTAATGCAATCACAGTTCCTATCAAACGTCTCTAGGTTTGCTCTTCTGGTAGTCAGTTTCTTTGAATGGGGTTTGCTTCCTCTGGGCTTTATTCAATGGCAAGGTGTGGAAACTTACGTGATCATCTATGATTCTGTTTAACCTTCTATCCGTGCAGATGCATACGTCATTTTTATAATAGAGATTACTCCTTTCTGAGGCAAACAAGGACTTATTAATGTGTCACCAAGTTAGTGGGTTCAGGTCACCATCAGAACAATCACCTACTCTGGTATGTTGATAACTTTTGTACCATTACCATCTATCACAAGGATTGTGCAGATTTCATTACCTTAAAGACATAGGTTCAGTGTAAACCCTGTTTGAAGTCGTGCCAAACCCACAACCCCTACTTCCAGTTTTGAGATACAAGCTCCCAATGGACATCAAAATCTTTACACCCTCACTTGCTCCCTAAGGCTACAGTCCCAGAATTGAGACCGAAGTCTTTCATATAAACTGGTTTGATCACCTACTGAACAATACTAGTAAGACCAGCAATGATAGCTAGGACCCAGTCTAAACTATGACAATCCATTCATGAATAGGTCAGTGAACAAATATCTGTATTGTGCAGCACCATTGCCTTGTCTTACAATGCATGAAAAAAGGAAGAAAAACTGCACATAGCATGACACTTAGAGGTCACTTGGACGGTGCTGTAAGGAAGCACAACATACCAGGAAGAAGATGAAGGACCAAGAGCCTGATCCTTTTTATTTATTCATATATACATAAATATCACATAGATGTCATATCAACTCACTTTTCTTGCATTATTCTCAGGATGAGAGCTACAGTAATGAACTGTCACCTCAGGCACGACAATAAAAAGTTGTACAAATAACCCACCTCAGGTATTCAGGTATAAATCACATCTGAAAGGGGACAGCAAGGCTCAGAAAATTGTGTAGTTGGAATGTTCTGTACACTAAATTGCAAATTAGCAGGAGGTTCCAAACACATGAAATGAACAGTATGTATAATAGAATGTTTAGAGAGATGGAATTCCACATTATAGTTTTTATTACTTATTTATTTATAACATATATGTTAAAATAGTTGCAATCTGACCATGGCAACTACAGTTTGTCACCCTTACCCTCTTTTCTTCAGTCACAAAAAATAACATAACACAAATCAATCCCCTCAATCGACTTCTTCCCTTAATCTTAAGAATTGATAACTAGAACAAACTTTATGCGACAAAGTTGATGAAAGAAGATAACAACTCAAACATCTTATAATTCAATGCATTGGTGTTATAGCAAATTATAATAAATAAAACAATGAAAAATTAAAGAAATCACTAAACCTCACCACCACAATGCTTCTCATAGAACAGGAGCGAATACTCCTAAGGTCCTACTCTTGCGGTAATGCGGAAATGGGGCCGATGTCAGCAGCTTTCACAGCATACCTCGTCATTCCATGCTCTACCTCCTACATGTTATGGCATTCACCAACGAACAACTCCAAAGATCGTCACTAGCATAACACTATTGCTGCGAGCATAAAACCCATTGCACTGTCCTTATTAGCTTGCAAACCCGCTGCCATAACAACCCACTTACAGTGATTGTGTATTCAAATATTTCACCTCGTAAGAGGTCAAAATGTCACTTCCAGCTCCGTGTTGAATCGCGGTAGTACAGATTTTGTGTCTTAAAAACACTCTACTTGAGATGCTAAACCAAGACTGGCTTAGTACTGCGATCCTCTAATGAAACAAGGTAAATCGGAGCTCAAAAATGTGACTGGAAGAAGCCAAGAATGGCACAATGATACCCATTAGAAACTGCCTAATTTCCTTGCTGGACTCCATAATAACCTAAAAAGTTGAACCATGGTTTCGAATTGGACTATTCATCCCTCTTAAACACTTTAGATCGAAAGAGCTCCAGATTAAGGTCAGGACGTGTGAACTGATGGCTCTCTGTCACTGCATTCGCAAGGCACACACATTGTAAACATCATGAACAATCACGGGCGGCTTTAAAAAGAGTAGATGACATTAGTAAAAGAACTTTTTCATTTATAATCTATGCAGCGTATGCCAATAATTGAACAAATCCCACTGAACCTCAAGAAATACAAACATAACAACCAAACAACTACCACAAGTTTATGGACTGGTTGGTTACCTGAAACCATTTCCATCTGCTGATCCCACTCCTCAAGCGTCTGGAAACAAGCAGCAAAGGAGTAAATTGCAATTGACAGAGGGTCTCACATGCAATTGAACTCGAAGAAAGCAGATAGATCTCTGACAACGTAAGTGTCGCTAAGGCATTGCGAGGATTCAGTCTTGTACCTTCACAAAGGACGAGTAGACTGGATCCTCTGAGTCACTACTCACAAGAAGGCCAGCTCGAGCCTGTAATTGACATAATAACATCTTGTTTTTCACCAGTGTAGTTCTTGCAGCATCTATAAGATCCTGCACATTACAGTGAATGCATGTTTGCAGAGCTTGAAGCCATTTGATCGGCAGTGATGGATGTGCATAGCTTTTCCTCTCAGAACGAACATGGTTAAAATTTTCCAGAGAGTACAGCGCTTACTGATGTTCGAGGTACATTTAACACAAGAAGAAACAAATAGAGATATATTCGGTAATCGCTGTGACCTGTTTGGCAGCTAAAAGCTTGTCACATTCTTCTCTAAGAAGCGGAAGCTCGTCCTGCAATCTTTTCGTGCGAGCAAGCAACTTCAAGGGATTTGCCTATTCGCATGACATCAAGGGAGAAGAATAGTTAGTTGAACTATTACTGTGTAAAACTACCAATTGACGAGGGCAATGTGAGACTGTGAAATACTGCTTACATTGCCTGGGTAAGTTTCTTCAAACTCGTGTTCCAATTTGCTATGCACGATCTGCAGGTTTGGATCGTTGCAAAACCATCAGAAATTGAAATCACTGTAGCTGCTAAGGATAATCGCAATACGTCTATTGTAGTCATCGTATACCATTACATCTCCCGGAATCAGCCTAACTCGCAAAGACTTTCTTCAGAAAGCAAAGGCTCGCTAAGCCAGACGTCCGAATCCGTTCGCAGCACGAACTCAAAAGAGCATCCTCGAAGTGCGAGTGCAGATATTTACACAACATCTAATAAAACAAAACAAAACTTGGAATCCCAACCAATTCCTTACACTCATCCAGCTGCACAACTCCAACTGAAGAAAAACTTCAAGCGAGCGGTCTTCTCTATGCTAAAATTTTCTGAACGGAAAAAGCACAAACAAAACCTGTAAAATAGCGTCCGCCTTGGCAAAATGGGCATCCAACGTCTTTACCGCGCCTTGAAAAGCACCATCCATGACGTCAAATCCTTTCTCCATACTCGGCAATCTCCGTCCAACACCTCCAGACAGTCACGCCATCAACCCTAAGTTCGAAGCAATCCAAATCCCTCTCATGCTAATTTCCGCCACTCCATCACCACTAGATGTATCTTCCTAAATCTTCCTCCGCAAAGAATGAGCTCCGGAGAAAACAGACAATGCGAATCCCGCCTCCAGATTTCAAATCCATGACCGAAAACAGATTCATGCCTTAGAACAAAGCGGCATCAACGATGAATGACTTCGTTATGCGATGGTTCCTGAATGTAGCGGTCATAGGACCTAGTGTGTGTCGACCGCGTGGGACTTTGCCACCTCGACCAATAACCTTGAGACCCATCAGAACCTGAAACCGAGAAGGGGGAACGGGAACAGGAAACAGGGGACGAGAAACAGGGAACGTTGTGAACGTTTCAGACGTTGAGCTCAGCCCAGAAAGTGAAGTAGAGAGGGGTGCTTGCAGAGTCAAGGCCCTGGTTTATGATTTTGGAATTAGGGTTGTAGAGAATTGGGAGCCATGGCGGGTGCATTGGTCAGGAAATCTGGATCGCAGTTCACCTCTAATGGCGCTCGGGCTTGGGTTGCTGCATTGCAGCAGCAAGAGGGGCATTTCCTGGGCGAACAGCCTGATTTGGGATTTGGAAGTGGTAGGGTGCGGGACTCGTCGTCTTTGGCAGTGTCGGGTAGCCATCGGCCTGTGAAGAGAGGCACGGGCGGTAGATCATCCGTGAGGTGCTGTTACTGTTTGGTTTTTTTTTTCGCTGCTTTTATTTTTATTTGTTGTTTCGGCTTCTATTTCGTGGTGCTCCCCATGCGGGTGGAGCGGATCTCGGCACCGGAGGGTTTTGTAGATGAAGATGTGCAAATGGGACAATAATTGAGATAGTTATGGTGGGATTATTGCAGTGGAGTCGTTGCTACAGTTTTTGGAGCTACTGGATTTCTAGGGCGTTATGTGGTTCAGCAACTTGGTACGTCCTCATTCCGTTGATTTTGAGGTATAGCATCTGCCAAGCTTCCAGATAATTTGTCGAACGGGTTTCTATTCTGCTGCAAAATTCTGAACGTTCTCCGGACATTGTAATCCGAGACATTGGTTGATATTGCAAAATGGCAAATATTGGATCATTAGTTAAAGCAAACGTAGGTCATTTTGGCAGCAAGAATGGGGTCCCAAGTTATGGTACCTTACAGAGGTTTGGACGAAGAATGGAGGCATCTTAAGCTGATGGGAGACCTCGGACAGGTGCTGACTCGATCAAAATATACCAACAATGCTCTGAGTTCCGAAGTATTATCCTGTTCTATTGCGGAGCTCGTTTAATGCTGACCTCTATGGTCTTAATTATATGCACATGAACGACTGAGAAGTAACTATCGTCTAATGAGCGTTTCCCTTTGTTGGTGGAGGATTCATCAGGTTGTGCCCATAAAGTATGACGCCAGGGATGAGGACTCTATCAAAGCAGCTATAGCCAACTCCAACGTAATTGTGAACTGCATTGGTAGAAAACCATTGATCCTACCTTCGATTGAATAATGCTCGTCAGATTCTTTGGCAGCATAACTGTACTCAAAGGATGTTATGACATTGATTAAGATCTTTTAAGACTACCGTTTCCCTGCTGAGTCGTAAGGTCTCAGGTGTTTTGTAACTCATGTAACTGCAGGAAAGGAGTACGAGACACGGAATTTCTCCTTTGATGATGTCAACTATGGAATTTCGAATCGTATTTCAAAGGTACCATTTTATGTTATATGGATAAGTTTAGTACTATTTGAAGGCATCGGTAATTAGTTATCTGATCACAAATTGTAATTTTGGTCAAGATTTCAATGTTTTCAACTTCACATTGAAGCTGGAGCATTCATGATTAGTAGCAGTATTAAGTAACATTTTTAATTTCTTGAAGATACTGTTGACGCAAAGGTATTGACTGATTAAGTTTGTTGTGCGACAGTTGGCTAAAGAGCATGGTGGCATTCTCAAGTACGTACAAATGTCATGCCTGGCTGCGGATCCTCATTCTCCATCAAGGCTCATCCGTTCTAAGCATGCTGCTGAAGAGGCAGTTATGCAGAACTTTCCTGAGGTGCGGCTCACACCTTGTGCTGAATATTTTTAGTGTCACATTTCTAATTTCAATTTCTAATTTCTGTACATATGAAACAGGCAACTATCTTGAGGACAGCGCCTTTGGTTGGTGTTGAGGACCGTTTGCTGAATCGATGGGCCATCCAAGCTAAGAAACTTCCTTTTGTGCCCATACCAGGAGATGGTCTGAGCAAGTAATCCTCTAAAATCATTATTTATTCATTCTTTTATTACGATAACTTGTTAGTGTTATTTATCCATTTTTTGCTGTGGTTGCATTTGCTCTTCTTGCGCTTGGCCTTGCCTGATAGCTTCGTGAATGTATGGGATGGTAAGAGATAGTGCTGAATCTCAATGCGTATGGCAGGTTGCAGCCTGTGCTTGTAGTTGATGTAGCTGCAGCAGTCATTGCCGCCATCAGAGACGAAGGTTTCAGCATGGGCAAGACTTTTGAGCTAGGAGGACCAGATGTTTTCACAGTCAATGAACTTGTAAGGAAATCGACTTGATTCTCTGTGGAGAATTTTTTCCTACTTGCAACAAAATGGCATATGTAGTTGATATATTTGAGTTGCAATCCATCTTACCACTTCCGTGCTCATTAACTGCAGGTTGCGCTGATGTTTGAGGCAATTCGTGAGTATCCGCGTGTGGTACATATTCCTATGCCCCTTTGCCAGGTATGGTTTGTGAAGTTGTTGATTTTTGCATTATATTCAAATTTTTCAGATTTTCTATTAGGAGGAGAAATTGTTCACTTGGATTGGTGGGCAAGAGTTTACAGTATAGTCTCTTCCTATTTTCAGATTGCTGCCATGCCTAGAGAGCTTGCAATGAAGAGGGGAATTCCCATCCCTTTTTCACCATCATTTTCGAAGGATTACCTGGACCAATTGGCGTGCGACCTCATTGTCTCTCAAGATGGTATGTTTGAAAGTTTTATTGTTTTTTGCCTCAGTTTACTTTACATGTTTGTGCTGATTGTTCCTTTACTTAACCTTCGAGTATTCTATGGTACGTGGCTGCAAGATGGTGCTTGCATCTGGAGTCTTTAGTGTTAACTAGAAATATCTATGTACTTCAGTGTTATTGTTTTTATTTTATAAATTATTTCTATTCTAACTGATCCTTTATTCGTGTTTGTCTGGTAATAGCAATGGGTTTGGCAGACCTTGGCATCACATCTCACAAAATCGGGGGCCTTACCATCGAGCATTTGAACGCTTATCGGACTGGTGGCCCGTCAGTAGGCACAACAGTGGGTGAATCAGTTCACGGAGCTGGATTTTGATAGACACCTGTGCTCACTAAATCTTTTCAATAAACAGTCTGGTTTGTGCACCTCCTAATTTTTCTTGTCCTAAAGCTTGCAATGATGATATCTGTGCATATCTCGCTCGTTTGGTGGCATTAATGATGTATTGATGTAGCAAATGATTCTTGCACTTGACTAGGCAAAGGAGGGCCAAACTGTCGAGAAGGTGGTGCAAATGGAAGTAGAACACGCTGACCATGGATTAAGTTCCTGTGTCTTAACCTTGGTATTTTGCTGCCTACATCTATTTTCTACAATATTGAGAACTGCCTCCCTGTACCTGAATCACGCCAGAATTATCGAAATGAAAAAATTCTTAAGGACGAATTTGGTTGATCGAAAATGTGTACTGAATGCTCATCAAGCTATCTTAGAATTAGAAGCACCAAGATCTGTATTTGGAAACATGCGTGTTTTGTATCTCGAAACGTCACTGGTGATGTTAACTGTTTCACCACATTTTCCTAAAGCAGAAATAAAGTCAGAAGTTTAGCACGCAATTGCGCTGAATGACTCACCTATTCTCGACTGATGCAAGTGTGAGATTAAAACATGTATAGATTCCGTATCCTTATAAAAAACGAACCGCTTATTGAACTTCAGTCACACACGCCTCACTTCATTGTGAAAAACAGGCGTTGCACTACGCATTGACGAAACCCTAAATTGCTTCTTTCTCATTCCCTCTATCCAAACTCTAACCCGTCTATGAAGAAGAAAAATAGGGACTGCAGATGAATACGGTAACAACTGGAACTCACTTTCTTTCGACGCACTTGTCTAAACACGTTTGCGCAAACTTGCAGAGCTTCAAATAGTCAGCTTTTCACACTCCCTCTTAAGATGCATCGGAGAAGTCGCAATTTCACTCCCAAAATCAAAGCGCAGGAGTAGAAGAGCGATGCGGTGCGTCAAGCCACAACCTTACCTGTTCCCTGTGAACAGCGATACCACAATTTTTGGCGGTCATGACGATCCACTGCAACTTGAAGAACGAGTGATGCTCAGGGGTCGGGAAGTCAAAAGAACTTGAATAAAGCTCTGCGCAGTGGCATTACGTAGTGTGTATCTTTGCGTCTCTTTCCGAGTGTTGTTGCATTAGTGCTGCCAGTTCAACCCACTACCATCGTTACGATGGATTTGTCTGACGCGAGAGGGCAAGGAACTTTGGCTTTGGTGACACTATACAAGTCCATTTGGGGACGCAATGTCCCCAGGACATTAGCGTGTTGAGTGCAGAATCATAATTTTTTCTTCCATTTGCCCATATATCTTGGGAACTTTCTGCATATCGAGACTAACATCGTCCGATGCCTCAACAAAGAAATCGCAAACAAGATGACAGCTGCCATTGAAGTTAATATCAACGATCACGGTGAAGATCTCTGTTGCTTACCTCGCAGTGCATTGTCAATAATAGACCCCACTACAGATGCTAATGTTCGTGTGAGTTGATGTTTCAAGCACAAGCTTTCATCAACAAAAAGTTGCGTCCAATTTGATGGTGGTCGTAAATTGAGATGTTTTGATAGTTGGGTTCAGTTATCTCACCATAAGGATTGAATCCGAGGGTCACTTTGCTGTAGATACCTACTGTGTTCGGATATTGTAAACATTTTTACTGACACGTTTCCCATCTTACCATGCCTCGATTAGATACTGCGGATGCTTTCCAGCTCATCACCTGTGCTGATGTTTTCTCGTGTCGTGTGAGCACAATACCGTCACGCGCGACGAGGAAACCGAGCTACACAAGCATACAGATAGTACGACACTGGTGCCCGGTGAGCAACGAGGATATGTACTCAAAGTAAGGACGCCCACGCGAGTCCTAATTTGATAAATGCCTGTGCAACCTCAACAGCTGAAGGCGAATCTAAATTAAGACGAAAGATTGGCTAATGGAATAAAAAAAAATTACAAGTCCTTGCCATCCCTCAAGATCAGGTAACGGGCATTCGACTGCACCACAAATGATATCCAAACTCAATTACATAGGATCAAGAAGCATCAGTTGGAGGTGCTCTGTCCTTCCGTCTGGAATCTTGTCTTGAAAGTTCTGATTTCGAAACAGCATAGCCTTCCAGAAGCCCTTGTTCTTCATCGCCTTCATGCTTTCGAGGTGACGGCGGCAATGGTAGCTTCATAGGCTTTGTTGTAGTCTGCTGGTACAGAACACCTCCAAAAATTGTGACCAGAAGACACACCAATCCGGGAAGGCTGGCATGTTTGTCCCAGATCAAAACATTGATCACCACCGTGAGGAGCTTGTTCACAACGCCGGTCACAGTGAAGGCAGTGGCGGAAATCGCCTTTCTGGCAGCGAATCCAAAGAAGCTGATTGCCAATCCGAAAACGCATGACAAGCTGACGGCAATTATTGAGACCGTCCGGTGTACTGGTGGGAAACTAGCATTCGCAATGTCGTTGTACTCCCCCATAGCGATCCAGAAGAAGGGGGAAAGCATGAGCGAGAGAAGGTTGTTGTACAGAACAAAGCCCCATGTGTTGAGTCCCAGGTCTGTCACCATGTGCTTGATATAAACCATCTCCGTGCAGATGGTCGCGAGGTATGCAAAAGCCCACGTGTACGCAGTCACCGTAAAGGAGGAGTCGGTGAACACATACCCCACCGCACCCGCAAGAATTACGAACAACGATGCGAAAGTGGGCACCGAGGGAAGTGCTTGCTTGCGAAACAGAGAGTCCGCGAGAGCGACAAGAAGGGGCGTCGACGATCGGAACACGATGAAAGTGTCAACATTGGCGTGCTTGAGCAGGTTCGTATTGGTGAAAATTGCGAGATAGAACACAAACGCCGCCGGCAGAAACTTCTTGGCTGTGGACCACACGAACGCGTCGTGTTGGATAAGCCCTACCTTCCCCGCGACCCACACTCCCACCACACTCGTCACATACTGAAGCGCTGTGAGCAACCCCGGAAAGGGGAAATAGGTTATGGCATACTTGTTGATCACTGCGAGCAAGCTCGAGCAGAGACCATACCCTGCCACGACAGTCACCACCCCTAAAGCACTTGACTCACCCTTCTCCTTCATTTCATCAAAAACACACACACACTTCTCTCTCTTTCTATTCCGGCTTCACACCCTCTACCACCTGACTCAAAACATGGGTGATGCCATCGTCACGATCATCTTCCACTCTCACCCAATTCCAGATTCCCCATCCGATTATTTCCAATTCCAAAGCTCCATTGAAAGTCCCCTGCAACGATTGTCTATGTTCTCTCGCGCGGAATGTCGCTTCCACCCAAAAAACGACCTGTCTACCGCGAAGACGCATGCGATTCCAACAATCATCCAGCGCGTTCACAAGGTGCACAATCAAACACACGAGCTGTGAGGAATGGTGCTGCAGCGAATTGGTGGAGCGATTGCGAGACAACCGGTGTCGGAAAGACGGAGCAGCCGGAGCCTGCACTTCAAAGGTATCACGGTGATAGGTGAAACCCTGTGGCCGCTGGTTGAGCCGTGCTTCACCGCCCGTAATGGCTTCACCTACCACCGCTATCACCTCTATCACCACCGCTGTGAGCATCATCACCCAATTCGTTTTTTGGTGCCTCTTCTCTTATTTACTTCCTTCGTTAATTTTATTCTTTATTTATTTTTTTATTTTTATTTTTTTGGATACATACCACTATGCAACTCCTTTTACTTGACTTATAAAACCAGTTTCTTATTAAAGATGCTAAATCGTGCAGGTATGATAAGATTGAGTTGTATTTGGGAGTTTTTGGTAAATTTTCAAAATTGCTTTTACATTGCATTTAGAAATTTGAATACAGTTATATAGATGAATACAGAAATGGTTGACTTGTAAAGCGAAAGCAAATTGATACAAGGAAGAGTGTTGTTGCAAAATTTCATTATGTTTTTTTTGCAAATTCATAGATGTATTCAAATAAATTGTTTTATTGCTTTATGCTTAAAATCAATGGCCTTTTCAAAATGTGGTGGATAATCATGTGTGAGTTCTTACATCTTGATAAAAGCAATGCAATCAGCAAAATAAGTTAATTTTTAGTTAACTCTCCGATAATTTTTAGTCTTAATAACGTTATTACCACTAAGATTCCAATTCAAACAATGTAATTTAAGTACCATTTTATGTGTAAGATTACAATTATTTTTTGAGCAAACTGATAGTAAAAAAATATTAAAATGAAGGTTGAAATTTTTTTTCTTCTTTCTTTTCTCTTCATATTACAATGGACGTTTTTTTTTTTTTAATATTTTAAATTTTAAAAAAAAAACTAAAAACGGTTATCCGAATGAAAAAAAATTCGTATTGTGATATTAAAAATTATTCTATAGTTACACAAGTTAAATACATAGAAGAGCATGTTGATTACAATAATTCAAACATACTACATAAAACAAACCAGTCATGACACCAGTTTTTTTTAGTAACATTAATAAAATAAAAATGTTCAATACATATATATATATATATATATATATATATATAAAAGTATTGTATTTTTTCGTTATTTGGAGAAAGAACTAGATTACAATGATAGTTCTGCTAATGATTTTATTATACAACTAGACATATACATTTTGAGTGTACTGGTTTTTTAACATAACAATATTAAATATTGTTATTTTTAAGAAACAATTGTGATTTTTATGAATTGATAATTTTTAATTATCTTTTTATTCTAATCAAAATATAGGATTTAAAAATTTTCAAGTATCATTTTCAAAATATAAAGTTTTAGCAACCGCATAATGCAGAATCTTATGATGAAGATTGTATGATTGTGGGAGGTACCAAAATAACCAAGCGGGGAGAGGAATACAAAAATATCTGTGCCCTTTTTTATTAATATAAATGATAAATATTTATTTTGTTTATATTTTAGAATTTTTCTGAGATTGTAATTTTATCTTTATATTTATACAAGTTTTTTAGAGTGTTGAAAAAATAAAATGAACAAGTAAGAGCAGTTTGAAACTACATCAGATATAAAAATAAAATAAAATAAAATAAAACATATTTCAAAACAATAAATTGAAACATCCAATATATATATATATATATATATCCCCTTTTAATTGTAGTATAATGTGTCACTGACAATGCATTGAGTTTTCTAATTCAATGTGATAAAAATTATTTACCCAACAACACACATTGTTTTTATTTTTATTTATTTTTTGTCTTATTTATTTCCATATATATATATATATATATATATATATCTCCACACACACAAAAGTAGCCAATAAATTATTAAAAATAATCTAAGAATTACAACAAATGTAAATATAATTATGTAGTTGATTCAATTCATGAATCAAAATCAAGATACTGAATTTCAAATTAAGATTAGTTCAATGTTATTTAAGGATAGTAATTGTAAAATCATATGAATTGTTTTTATTACGAATGGAATGTTTCAATCATATATTTATAATTTTTTACTATACTAAAATTTTAATCTAGTGATACATGCTTTTGAACATTATACATCACCTTATCATTTATTATTTTATATCAACAAATAAATTGTTCAGCACAAATTATATTAAAATTTATGTACAATCTTTCATATCCACTACTCACTAATATTTAAGAAATGAAATTTTACAACAAAATCTTTGATGTAGTTTATCAAATTTATCACCACTTAATTTATAACCTTGGTTTATGAAAATTTTATAAATTACGTGAGGAGTATTAGTTAAGAGATATAAGTTTATAATCTAGGAATGACCTCCGTTCCAACAAATATTATCAGGTAAGTGAGGAATATTTTTCAAGGGATATCAAACAACTGGCGCCATATATATATATATACACACACATGTATACACACACACATGTATGCCCGCGCCCATATATGGCACGGTGTTACAATCGGAGTATGGCGCCAAATTCCAATTGTAACACCGTGCAAACATGAGCCCTATTGCCTGGCATCGTTTATAACTAGCCTACCCGGTGCCTGCCCTGGTCTGAGCGGGCACCAGCTCCGGGCAGCGGCGTCTTTGGGGTGGATTATTAGGGTTTTATGAAGGTTTTAGACCATTGCGTGTCTGTGTGGCGGAGCATTTGCTGTGTGATTCCGAGGAGAACGCTGCCTCTTGGAAGCGTGAATGGTTGTGGAGGTCAGGATTAGATAGAGAAAATCTTCCATCATGTTCAAGCGGCAGTTTTACGCTGTCGATCATGCGGACAATGGACAAGATACGTCGTCAGACGAGTCCGATTTAGGCACCTCTGATGACGACTCTGATGAGGAGAATGAAGAGGTCGCGCAACGTAGCGGTGACTCGTCCGATGATGAGGCAGCTGCGAGTGAAGAGGATTCGGACGAGGACGAAGATGATGAGATGCCAGACAGTGAATCTGAGGATGAAGAGTGGAGTGCTTTTCGAGATAGGAACATCAAAGTAGTTCAACCAATCGATAGTAGTTATTTCTTGTCAAAGAGCTCGGTCGATGCCAAGGAGCATACCAAGAAGGAAAACGTTGAAGAACCTGTTGGAGATGGCGTAGTGCTACGAATTAGAGGAGTTCTGAAATGTCGGCTCTGTGTGAAGGTCCTTTGTTTATCTGATGAAACAATGAAGGCGCATTTACAATCGAAGGTTTGTGGGCGTTGTTCAAGTTTATTATTGTTGTGTTTCTATTAGTCCGCTGTCTTGTGCTGGATAAGTTTTGTTGTCCTAATATTTTGAGCTGAGCCCTAAATTTTTATGCTGTCTTGGTGTGCTTTTGCCTCAGCGCCACGCCAAGTCACTTAAACTTCTCGCAGCTGGGAAGCTTAAAGTTCAATTAAATAGTGATGGAGAAGAAGAGGATGAGGCAGAAACTCACGCTGAGCGGCTTGAGCGCATTCGAAGGGTCGCCGAGGTGAGTACGTGCATACTGCAATGGATGAAGAGTTTCGCGCTATTCTTTCTCTCATTCTTGAACATGATGTTAGTAGAACGTGTGTGTTTTAGACGAGTTCCTGATTTTGACTCTCCCTGTTTTAGGAAAAGGTAAAACCTGTTAAGAGTGGGGCGAGCAGTGGTCGAAGAAATCGAAGGAAACGCGCTAAACTCAAGGTATCCTGCTCACACATGCTGTATGTCCTAAGGTGGACGAAGTAAAAATGGTCGTCGTCTTGACAGAGAGCGTCACCTATTGTATTTATTATTCTAAGGAAATGTTTGTATGGCTATGAGGAAAACAAAGGCCGATCTGACTAGCTGCCCGGGTTCTTACGAGCTGACAGAAGGTGGCATAGTGATGTAAGCTATCAGTCAAAGGTTAACTGAGCCAAAAGTTGAGGTTTAGACAATGTTGGCAGCTTGTTGATGTCATCTCTCTTGTGTTTGTGTCTAGAATGTATTTGAACTGGACATTGTAGACGGACACCGCAGTGTATGTAGTCTCTATGCAATCTCGCTATCCTTGGATATATGGGTTTGTATTGAGGTTTCGTAGCTTTTACCCGACGGATTGTCCGTGCCGGATCGCCAAATTTGTACTTAAATGTTTTAAATCGAATATCTCTGGGGTTCATTGCCTGGAACTAGTCAAATTCGTTTTTTTAGCGTACGTCACTGTTCTAGGGGTGGGTTCGACATATTTGTGAGATGGTCCAGTTGAGACTGACAGGTGCAGCTCTAGTTCTCTATTTTTTCCGTTTATTGATTGTTGTCATGTTTATTCCTCTTCGTAGAGGAAAAAATGTTTTCTTAGTTTTAAATTGAATCGACATCTGGCTGTACAGGCGTCGTCATCCATCGAGTCTTCTGGACTGACGACTGAATCTACTCCGACTGCGGAAACACCCAAAAGTAATAGAAACGCTAGGAGAGCTAAAACGATCGCGAATGGCACAGACAAGAAACCGCCCAATGCAACTGAAGCTCCTCCGAACGCGGAAACACCTAAAAGTAATAGAAAGGCTAGGAGGGCTGCAATGTTCGCCGATGGCTCGGACAAGAATGCAACTGGAGCCTCTCCCATTGTTGCGAGTACCGTGAAAGTGTCTAAAGCTGTTGGAATACCTAACAGTATGAACAGTTCGAAGGTGACGAATGCCTCCGGTAAGAAGTCTCGCGATGAGACTACAGCTGTGCATGCCCCAAAAGCTACGTTGAAAGGACCCAAAGTTGCAGATAGGTCGAAGAATACGAACTCTCCTAACGGATTATCCACCTCTGTTACCAGTATAAATCGAAGTGTAAATTATAAGAAAAAGTTTTCTGGAATTCCAAGGAAAGAAGAGTCTAGGAAGCGGGGAACCTTACAATAGCGTGAGAGGGTTGGGATGGTTCTATTCCAAATTTGCACTAAGCACGTTTTTATTCATACATTTTTTTTCTTTGTGCTTTGATCTGGAACCCAAGGTATCAAGTGTTTTTTTAAACGACCAAGCTCCCGCTTCGACTGGGTTAGGACTCGGTTATCTATGAATGCACAGTATCAACTATCGATATCTTCTTTCACCACGTTCCCGCACAGGTGCTTCTATGAACGCCAATTTGTGGGCAGGTTTTGACCCCTTAACACCACTGCTGGAGAGGTTGTAGCATTTTCATCATGATCATTGTTTAGTTTTGATGATAATCCAGCATTACTTTCGAGTAGAAAGTTGCCTCAATTCGTCGCCATGTACACCTTGTAACGAGGCCGAAAGAATGTCTATACAAGATGATGTAATGCATAAGAAATATCTAGCGAACTGTAAAGTTAAAAAAGGCCAAAGCTTAAAAAAGGACTCGAAATGTATTGAGAGTGACTTGCTTAGTTTGACGCAACAACTGCGTTGACAAGATCGCAGATGGTCTTCATGTACCTTTTATGTATGTTTTAAAATTCTGGTAATAAGTTTGAGAGTTTCTTTCAGACCAAGACTAGTGTTAAATTTTTTTAAAAAAAGTAAAAAACAAACTAAAACGATCGTAATAAGATACGTAGAACTACCTAAAAATATTTGAGATTTTTCAAGCGCATGTTGCACTATGGATCACGTAAGAAATTGTACAAATCATCGATTTCAACACAATACTTAGATTCTGGTGTGATTTTTCAAGGCTTCAAATTTTTTTTGATCCTATGAATGTATATGGTCTTATGCGACTAGTCATAAAAATGGCAATAGTGAGGACACCCAAATGAAGCAACGTTATAACAAATTATAACAAATAAATAAGGTCAAAAATAAAAATTTAACTCTTTTCAAAATTTCATGTAAAATTTTTACTTACATACATACATAATCCATATAGTCAACCATTGGTAATAGCCCAAATTATTTATTGGTTATCAACATTTGATTTAAAAATTACTCAAACTTAGAGAATCATCATCTGAAAATAAAAAGTAAATCTTTAGTGATAATGATATCAATTTTTATGATTATTATCAAGAATGGAGTGTTGTATTTCTAGCCAGCATGTCATGTTTTCTGTACCGTAGGTTTGAAGCGTGGTTGTGTTTAATTTCAAAAATGTTTGTGTGTACTTGTGTTTTTTCATTTTCTTTTCTTCTAAAGGGCCTTGGCAATTTTGACATTTAAAACGGTTAAGATAATGTTTCAATATCTTTGTAAACGATAGTAGTTTATTGATTGCAATTAGTCTTTTGTGTTTTCTTTCAATTTATTTTTCATATTTTATTTCAGTTCAATTCGTTTTAAAAAAATTCACTGTAAAAAATCTCACGTGATTGCGTAGTATACACACATATGCATATTCACATAATCACATAACTCGATGCTGTGAGAATCTGTAGATATCATTCTACTTCACCATTCCCAGTTGAGCCGCTAGAGCATCTTCGTCCATGTCAAGAAATGATAGAATCTTGCAATAGTAATGGACATATCCAAGCATCAACAGTTCCTACCACTTCAAGAATAAAACAAAAAATTAAAAAATTAAAAAATTAGAAGCACCGCTCTGTTCTCTGAATTCTTCAGAAACATATAATGAACGGATTCAAGGAGGGAGGGGTAGTTGTTTGCGAATTGAACTCAACGTATCATATCCAAAAAACTTGAAAATAGTTCACATTCAATGACAACGAAAAGCACATGAAGAGTGTGCTGAGCCCACCTTCGCCACACCGGCTACAGAAGCTGATGCGTGTCCATCACCTTAAATCTAAGTCGTCGTTTGGAGCTGGGTGGACGGTGGCTCGCATGTCGAAGCTAGCCTTCGCCACATTCATGCATCTGTACCTTTCTGATGTGGGTACAACATACAGCGGCGTGATGGACTTCAGCTCTTGAAGATCTGCAGACAGAGAGAGAAGATCGACTCCCATGAATCGGCTCTGCGACTTCGAAGCCAAGATGATGGAGTCTAGGTATTCAAATCCAACCCCTCTCTTCCAAGTAAACGTCGGTGGAAGCGAGATTTGACAATGTGGGTCTATTGTCTCGACGGTGCTGTACAAGTCAACTTTGGTGATGCTGATGCGCCACTTCTCCTCAAGAATAGAAGCCATCAGAAGCAAGTCGGGGCCTCGGGTAACAAAGAAAACTTGAGAGGTTTTAGGATCAAGCTTTATCTTGACGCCAACAGTGACCCAATCCTCTTGTTTAATGTCATACGCATGGAGTTCATATTGCTGCCGATCCCCTCCCGAAACACAATAGTAAACGTCTTTGAAGATGATGCTGCAGTAGCGTAGTAATGAAACGTCACTGCAGTCTCGTTTCAAGTCAAGAAACAGCTTCCAAGAATTGGACACTGACTCGTACATGTAATGCCGCAGTCTGATGCCACGCTCCCCAGTGTACACAAGGGCTACTGCAAAGATTTTGTATTCGCCAGAACTATCCGCCTGCATTACAAGGTCTATGCTACTCTGATATATGCAGTTCAATGGGGGTAAAGCTCTGGAATTCTTTGTCAAGGGATTGCACACAAGCATTTCATAATTATCATCATCATCAAAGGGATACAATAGCATCTCACGTGCAACTAATTTACTCCACAAGCACAGCAGGCCGCCATCTGAGCAAAAGCGCTCAATATGAGGCGTATAGCTCCTCGGCGTCACGTAAGGAGGTGACATGAGCGCGGGGAGGAAGGAAAGGTCGATGGAATCCCGTGTGTTGGCAATCGGGCTGTAGCGGAGGCACGTCACGCGATCAGACCACGTCCAATTGCAGGGGATGCCGAGAAGGAATGGCTCCTCGGCGCACACAGTCGGCAGCTTGTTCCAGTGTTTACATACAGTTCTAAATTTGCATAGTATAGAAAATGGAAGCCGTCGCAACACGTGCTCGAGAATTTCTGCTGGCAAGTCACTCCACACCTTGGCGTCAAGCTCCTCTGCCATCCTGCTGGAATCACTTTCCAATCCTGCGAGAACACATGAGAGACAGGCTTAACATTAAAGACCAACATCAGGGTTCTCAATTGAATTGCATGGGATTCTACACAGGGTTTAAACTATTACATGTATTTGGCAAAAAATAAAAACTGCACAGAAACCTTCGTCAAACAGACACCGTCCTGCCTCGCTTACCGCTCATTATTTCTAAAAACTACGGCTGAATGTCGCCTTAATTGCGATAAGGTAAAACGAATTAAGTCTCAAAATTCAACCTGACCAATTTGTTACGTACAGACACATTTCTTGCTTTTACTAAGATAGTCCTTTTAATGTTACCTTCACGTCTCGTGTAGACCTGTATTGCCGCTTTGTTTTGCAGCAAAACCCAACGGCGGGATTCTCGCTGTCGGTGTTGTATCCTCCTCCCCGTTAACTTAATCCCATGCAAATCGACCAAGTAACAACCAGTGCCTAGGTTGATCGCAAGAAATCACTGGATCCTGCAACACGAGGAGTTTCAGAAACCACAAGCGAGTGGGAATGGAACACACCATACCGTGATACGACGCAGATTATGAGTTGGATTTTCGACTAAGCCAGACACCTACTTAATAATGTCAGCTTCCAGCAAAGTAAAATGTGAATTAACTCCAACAAGTACATTGCGAGAATTGAGTGTACTCTGTTGCTTTACACCTGTAAAGCCATTTCAAGGGAAGGCTAAGCAACTGCACCGACCAACAATTAATTCCTACCATGAGCGACCGGTGACTATCTTACTATGCCATTCATCTGAGCCTCCTTGGACAAAACCTAACCCTGATCCAAGCAGTTTTGAACCCATCAATATAAATCCTGGTTCAAACTCCTTCATCATACAGCTCCAATTGCACGCATTCGAAGTAAAAGACGCCACCGTCTTCAATTAGAAAAATCTCCTAGCCCGTGACACTCTATACGTTATCGGAGCAGTCTACGACATTCTATAAGGTTGTAAAAACCATGACGCCAACGTGATTCCGAAATTCTCCGATATTCTCCGAAATTGGTGACATCGAACTCCACATGCATCGAGGAGAAAGCAATCACTGTCCCTCACCCACAAACACCGTCTTTTTTTTGGTTTTAAAATTTTGAGAAAGAAAAAGAAACTCAAGACTGAGAAAACCACTAACCTCAAGGTCATTTGGAAAGCTCACATCAAATTGTCGATCACCTACAGACGGAAGATCCCGTAGCCAGGAACATGCGATCCTGCAGCGATTGGACAGTCTGGCATGAACTCTTCGTTCAAAAGACAAGAACAAGGAATTTGATGGGTTTTTCGTGCTTGAAGGATTCGACATTTAAAAAACTGACGTAGTTGCATACTGAACCGCGTCCTGCCCCTTTGAATGTGAGAAAAAAGTCAGCCTGTTACACATCTCCTTCTTGCATAACCATATGTTTATGGAAACATTCGGGCATCTGAAACATCTACTGAATATCTCGTTCACAATTGTATATCACCTCAGGAAGTTGCTATGGCGCGTAACCAAATCAACGGCCCTCCATCTCCTGCTCACTCGTGTCAATCCCTTTGATACCCAACTCGCCATTCACTGCTTTCCGAAGAGAATTTGCCGGAACAGATTAGTAAACTTCCGGATGAGGTGAATTAGGCGAGACGACTGGCTATTATTCTCACTGATCCACAAGACGAATCATGCGCTAGGAATGTTGACTACTCTCCGCGCTCGCTGAAACTTTCTATCACCTGTTCAATGGCTGCAAATGCATTCCTTGCACTCTATGCTTGTTTGTTCAATTCAGAATCATACAGTACTCCTCAGATTGTGAAGTGGGCAAATAAAACTGTCACCAACATCAAGAATTAACTATGCGGTTGCAGAAACCGTGGATGACCTCCTCTCACGAGAAAGAATGCAATCAAACAAATCTTGACAAATTACATGGTTGGGACTAAGTGATTTCTTAGTAGCGAAACCGAGCCGGCAATGTGGAGCGCCGGCATCACTGTTGCAAAGGAATCTAAACACGTGGTGAGTGAGAGACAGTGACCAGGGGTTTTGGCACAAGTTACGTGACAAATGAGCATTTACCAGATGTGAAGCGGAAAAGGCTTCTGAAAAGTAGCTGTGTACTTTGATGCGTCATAGTTTTGATTTTTTAATTATAGATCAGTGCAAACTTAGAAGGCCTGGCCCTTGCGTTAGTGGTGGAGCTGTGTCCCTCGATCTTGTCACCAGCCCTAACCCCGTGGAAAGACCATCGGAAACCACTTTGGCTCTTGCAAGTGCAGCTTCTATTTGCCTTCTTCACCTATCGTCGTTGTATTCAGTGCAGAGAAGACGAGCAGAATCGCAAGCTTTGCCGACATTGCAGTGTTGGCTGCGCTCCTGGGGTAAGGCTTAAGTGAGTTTGGAAGCCATGGCATCCATGGCTACTGCCTTCAACCCTGCTACTGCCGCCAATGGAGTGCGACTCAACTCCATCGCAGCCTCGTCTACATCGCCTGCCTCTTGCAGGAGCGTCTCTTTCTCTTCGTTGAGACCGGCAGCGGCCTCTAGATTGTCAAGCCTGAACTCATCGCTGCGGGGTGGGTTCATCGCCGTGCAGGGTGATGTGGCCTGGAGGCAGGGCGTGCGAGGCATGCCTGTGCAGGTGCGTGCCGATGCGTCTGGGGCTGCTGCTCCCAAGTCCGGATCCTCTACATTCAAGGTTGCTGTCCTTGGAGCCGCTGGAGGGATCGGTCAACCTCTCTCCCTCTTGATCAAGATGTCCCCTCTTGTGTCCGACCTTCGCCTGTACGATATTGCAAATGTTAAGGGAGTTGCTGCGGATCTTAGTCATTGCAACACTCCTGCGCAGGTAACTATTTCTCAACTAGATTTAACCATTGAATCCAATCGAAGATCTGAAGGCTGCGGATTGTGTTGTAACTTGTGAAAAATGTGACTTATTCTATTGGGATGGCTCTTTGAACCTCCAAACATTGAGGAAGTTGACGTCGAGTCGGATTACTCTTTCAGGTCTCTGCCTACACTGGTCCCACAGAACTCGCAGCAGCACTGAAGGACGTGAACCTCGTTATCATTCCCGCAGGAGTACCCCGCAAACCCGGCATGACCAGAGATGATTTGTTCAACATCAACGCCGGCATCGTCAGGAGTCTCGTTGAAGCAGTTGCGGAAAATTGCCCCAATGTGAGACTTCGGCTACCACATTGGCCAATCTTGATTTCTATGTTCTAGTATCATTTATTCTTGTTTGATGAGCCTTTGCCACCAGAATGCATCTACTGTGCGATCTCACCGTGCCAAGATTTTACCAGACTAATTATTCTTTGTCGCTGCATTAGGCTCTGATCAACATCATCAGCAACCCCGTGAACTCCACGGTTCCAATTGCTGCCGAGGTTCTCAAGGCCAAAGGTGTCTACGACCCCAAGAAGGTCTTTGGCGTGACCACATTGGATGTGGTGCGGGCCAACACATTTGTGGCCCAGAAGAAGAACTTGCGCCTGATTGACGTGAATGTTCCAGTGATCGGTGGTCACGCTGGTATCACTATCCTTCCCTTGCTTTCAAAGACAAAGCCCACCGTTGAGTTTACACCTGAGGAAGTGGAGGAGCTGACCGTGCGTATCCAGAATGCCGGTACTGAGGTTGTGGAAGCTAAGGCCGGAGCTGGATCTGCTACTCTTTCGATGGTAAGAGTCGTGGTCTCTATTGAATGTAATAGGTGTATTGCGCAAGTTTCTGCGTTTTCTGATCATATGAGTTAACGTGTATAATTATTACATCTCAGTATTTATTTTGTTTTTCTTCTGTGCATACAGGCGTATGCTGCTGCCAGATTTGCTGAATCTTGCATGCGGGCCATGGATGGTGACTCTGATGTTTATGAGTGCGCTTACGTCCAATCAGAGGTTTGCACACTTCTGACTCTCCATGTGGCACTAATGTCGAAATCTTTCCGTGGATTTTCTGCAACCAATGTTCTGTATTAATGTCGTATCAGAGTTCGAGAATTATTGATTCACCTATGCTTGTAGCGAGGACAACAATTTACCGAGCAGGTTTGTGTGATTTTTCTTCAGGTCAAGGACTTGCCTTTCTTCGCCACCACGCTGAAGCTCGGAAAGAAAGGTGTCGAGGAAATCATCAGTGAGGATTTGAACGGCTTGACCGAGTACGAGAAGAAGGCCGTTGAGGCTTTGAAGGCAGAGTTGAAGGGCAGCATTGAGAAGGGTGTTCAGTTTGCCAACAAGCAAGCTGCCACTGTATAGATCCAAGTAGACACGCCAGTATTTAGGGTGGGTGCTTGACATTTTAGTATTGGATTCTAGTGCGACATTTCTTTTCGAGCTCCTGCTCGGTTGGGACTGCCACCAATATACTTCAAATTGAATGAAATTCTGCGATAGCGACTTAGTGATACTGGTTCCCAGTGGACGGTGCTCTACATCCCCACTCAGCCCCCTTTCTTTGTGACCAAGGGGATCCAAATTTTTGTTCCAACATAATTGGAAGAAGTTTTGCGATTTTTGCCTCTGATACCGAGGGTTCTTAAATAAATTGTAAGGGTGGCACTTCGGGATCCTTTGTATTGATACAAGCAGTAGACTCAACTATTGGTGCTGTTCAAGCATTCTTGTCCCATCTGCAGATATCCTTGAATCGATTCTTCCTGTCAATAAGGACTCTTCCAGTACAATACGATACTAAATCGTTCTCTCTTATCTCCATTATGACAAGGTGGGCCCTACAATGAACTACCTAAATGCCGTTATACCGGGTCCTGCCTTGTCGTACCCTCCATCTTCGGTGCCTTGTTCTCGGGATTCGTCTTCACCCCCAAGCAGGAGAGCAAGCCACGTTAACTGAGCAAAGCTCTTTCTCATCCACTGAGAAGCCTGCCAAATGCGGCAGGATTCAAGCTCCCTCCCATGCTCACGTGTTAATAAAGCTTGTGAGAAGGAGTGCAAGGATTGAAGGACCCGAGAAGCAAGCCTGAGAAGACGCCGATCACTGGGCTTCGGTTGAGGTCACTTCATTCGTGTGACGGACAATGAGTGCCAATGTCTCTACTGATGCGGGAGCAGGCTTCGTTGATGGGTAGATGAAACTTGGGAGGATGTCTTCTCATCACATTCACCTTCTTTTCATCCCTCCCTCAACCAATGAGTTTAGAGATGTACTTGGTTGGGAAGTTTTTTTGGAACAATATTTTCCACTAAAATTTTGTGATGTTTAAAAGGGTCACTATTTATTTCGTCCAAGTCATTAACAAAGGGTTGTTGGTACTATTAGCCATAGTAAATATAAAAAGAAAATACAAATATTGATTGAAGGTTAAAATTAGAGGCAAGCAACATGCACAAACTACTACCAATAAAAGCAATCAGCACTTGGAGTTGTATAGATGAGCATTGAAAATTAATAAAGTTGAACTCAAATTGTATACATGCATTCAAAAATTACTTCATAAGATTTTCCTAAGCTATATATATATATATATATATATATATACACATACATATATAAACATATATCAATAAGAAGAGATCATTTAATGTTATTCTGAAATCAATGATTCTCTAAAATTGTTTGAAAACACATGTTTGAGCAGACATAATTTGAATTTTAAGTGATTCACTGAAAACTCTACAATTGAAAATAAAAATTGGTATCATCAATCAAATAATATATATTTGTGTGTATATGTGTATGTAGTGTAATTACTTTTGACAAACCTTGAAATAACATAATTAAATTTAAAATACAGTGATAATTTACAAAGTGTCTACAGATGCAATAATATGTAAAAAGTAGAAAATGTGGCAGTGGTTCAAATTATTAAGAATAATTCTAATAGTTTTACACAAAATGCTTTTTTTTTTTTAATGAAATTTATGGGATTTTTTAATATAAATATAATTCTTGAATACATATATACATACATACATGCATATATTTTTATGTTATTTTTATTATCACATAAAAATCTCTTTTTGTGTGCCATAAAAAGAGAAATCAATACATGTTTTTTCAAAAATTTCAGAATTTCAATGGATTGACATAATCTGAAATAAAGTTTTTAAATTGATATTGATGTGTTTGATCTATAAATTTTAGAATTTTTTAATTTTTTTAATTATATTTTATTTATGATTTTGATAATTTGTTCAAAGATTCATTTTTGTATTTCACTAAAAAAATTAAA
This sequence comes from Physcomitrellopsis africana, assembly GCA_036785485.1. Lineage (NCBI taxonomy): Eukaryota > Viridiplantae > Streptophyta > Bryopsida > Funariales > Funariaceae > Physcomitrellopsis > Physcomitrellopsis africana. The sequence continues at coordinate 622,287 of JAWRVF010000113.1, read as the reverse complement.
AATTCTAAAATTCTAAAAATCAGATTTTTTTCTGCTGACTTTTTTTTTTTTTTTTTTTTTTTTTTTTTTAAAATTGTGCACGTCCTCTTAAGTAATTCTGACAATACTTTAACAGATTTTACCAATCAAACTTCCAAGCATCAAAATGTACATGAATACATTTGAGATGTTTCACTATAATTTGAAATCAACACTATGTTTATTCCAAGGAGCAAAAATTATTATAATTAAACTTTTTTTGTTATCAACTTTAGAAAATCATCTTTGTATAAATTAATATATTATTTTTTAAAAGTATGAATTTTAAAAATTAAAAGTTTATGTGAGTTTTTTATTTCTTTTTTCTTTTTTAATTAAATTTTTTTAGCTTGATAACTACTTGGTAATTTGAAAAATCTGTGATTTAATTACTTTTTTTTTATATTCATTTGTAGAAAATCACACATGAATACTGTTATCTTAGAAATATTTGAATTTTTAAAAATAAAATTCACTTATTTGAAGATGTTAAATAAAAAAATATACACTCTTTTTTTTAGAACCCTCTATATTAGCATTTATCCTTTTGATGATTTTTGAAAGCTTTCTAGATATATGTTAAGAACATAGAACATTACTTATTTAGAACCTTGAGTTACAATCTTTTAGATAAAGCTTCCACAATAAATATTTAAAAATAAAATAAAATATATTTTATCAAAGCTTGAAGCGCAAGTTATTAATAGCTTCAGCAACAAATTTTGAAAGCTTAAAAAGTAAGGATTCAGATATTTAAACAACAAATCTATAACAGCCAATCAATGATTTTAGTAGAAATACTAATAGAATCAACATTAAAAGCATCTTTAATTCCATCAATTCAGTGCTTATTTATATATTTATATAGTATGGATCAGCACATTTTGTATGTATCAAAAAAACGATTCATGTATTTATGTATCTTTATTTGGTCCTATACATTTTCTTCTTGCTAAAATGTTGATATGGTTGGTTCCAATTCTTAGAATTCCACTTTAAAAAACTATATGTGGATGAAATTAAAATACTTTCATTTATTATAATCATTAGTTCCATAATCATAACAATGTAATAAAAAATTCAGAATTTACAGTTATTACTTTTCTTTTTTCTTTTTTCCCCATTGAGTTGTAATAACTTCCTGTTTCTTAATTCCAAACAACCTAAATGCATGTTAATTTCTATTGACTCTGTTGAATCCAAATAAAATAAAATTTTAATTATGAGAATTTTAATAATTGAATATTATGATAAAATGGAACACTTAATTAAATATTATAACAAATATTCAAAGAAATAAACACAAAAAAAGCAAAGTCTAGGGAATGCACCTGCAACCGAGCGATGAGGTTGCATCGAAGGGAACAGCACCCTCGGACGTGTTCCCGGAAGAGGAGAACGTGCTCTTGAGGCGGAGGGGAACGTCGCGAGGCCACGTCGTGCTTGCAGTGGAAATCCAGCGCTCAAGCTTCGACTCCGCTGCTGCGTCTACAATTGCGTGACCTAGCCTTCGATTTTCGATCACTGCTCGCCATCCATCGCAGGAGTAGAATCCCTTTCTTTAGTTTTACTGAGGAATTGGTGCTTCCCTTGTGAACTCCTCAGAGCTCGTTGCTGTTGTCGTCGTCTTCGTTTTGGTGTACAAACACGTATCGTTTTTGGTGGAGAAGCGGGGAATGCGCGATAGGTGGCCACGAGCGAGGGCGAAGATTGTTGAACGCAGCGTGAATTGGTGCTACTGTCTGGTATCATCATTGGTCTCTCCAATGGTATCTCCGATGCCTAGTGTCGCATCGGAGTCGGAGGCGATGGGGGAGCAGGGAACGGGTAGCATGGAGAGGAATTCCGTGCTAATATTTTTGCTTTCTATTTTTGTTATTCCTACGTTCGTTGTTGCGGTCGAGGAGACGCCGTTCCCGTTTATCGTGCTTCACGGTAATTTTTCGCGTCAACTGGCTGCTGGTTTTGATGTTGAATAGTTTTCAAGTCTTCGACAGAGCGGTTTTAGAAGTGTTCAGCTGTCGTAATCTGTGAGTGTTTTTATTTATTTATTTTTGTTTATTTTTTGCAATGCCCTGTATGGTGGAACGGGGTTGTTCAGCCTCGCGTGAATGTGGAATTCTGGCATTTTCTGTCATGCAGCAATTGGGATCGTTGATTGCAGGCTGCTATCTCACTCAACACGGTCCAACCAAGTCATAACTGTCCAATTGTTGTGGTCATGGCGAGAACAGTCCGTGAATTCAATATACTTGTAGCAACCCACTCAGACGGGAATGAAATTATCATTTAGCAAAAGATGAGAAGATATTCTTTAATCACTTCATGGTTAGCGATTGGTTTTCATTTTTCATTGATGCCCTTAGAAGCAATTACGTGATGTTGTCACTGCTGGTTTTGTTTGGAAAGATGCACAAATAATGCCCTTCGTATTATGTTCATTTTCCTGTTAAGTTTTGCAATTTATCTTGCCTGTTGGCTGGCCTGAATTGAATGTCTTTAACTCCAGAATTCTATAAACTAATGCATGCTTGAATAACATTTCTTAAAATGTTTTAATCGTGAGCTGAAGAGGTGGTTTTGAACCAGGCATTGGAGATGGATGTAGGAACCAAGGGTTGTACGAATTTACTAATCTTCTCATCAACGAGTCTGGAGCTGTTGGATTTTGCATGTAAGACGTGTTTTTGGGTGTATCGATAGCCTAAACAGCACAATGCTTGGTACTGGTTTCTAGATGCAGACATGCTGTTTTGACCTGCACAACGACAGCGTCTTAGACTTTGTTCATAGCTCTATCGGTAACCCAGCTGCTTAGGATTCTACTCGTTTATCTCTATGCTTTCAATTATGTAGGCGAATTTGCATGGGAAGTTCGTACGATGCTCAATCGATATCGTCTAATTAAATCTGGGGCATCTCACATAAGTAGCGTTCTTTGAATTCGGCGTAGTTTCATACGCACCCTCTAGGCAACTTACGAGATATTTTAGTCTGTCAACAGGAACGTCAGTTTCTTCTCATCCTTTTGTTTGTGCCCAGGATGTGATTAAAATGTGCAGACTAACACGTGAATGTCTTTTCACTCTCTTCTACTACGCTTGTCCCACAGAGAGATAGGTAATGGAGCAAGTGATTCGTTCTTTATGCGCCTTGACAAGCAGGTGAATAGTTCGTAACCATGGTTGTGTGAAGATTTTCTTTATTTGTGTGATGATCAAAGCTCAATGTTCAACCTACGGTTTCAAGTGAAATACTAATACTAATCAATATCGTTGGGGTTGGGGGTCAGGCTGACCTTGTGTGCGAGCAGGTATTGCCTGATTTCCTACGCTGTAATTTGTGAAACTTTGTTGCATGCATACGACTGTGTTTTTCAAATTATATACATCTTTAGCTTCCTTGCGGCCAGTGTTTAAATGTGCGCACTTCAGGATTTGGTCAAGAGATCGGATGATTAAGTCATTAGATGTGCATTTGTTTCATTCTTAACTTGTTAAATTTAGCACTATTTTATTCTATTTTGTATTATTTTTGTTTTGGCAGGTGAAAAAGATTCCAGAACTGAGAGACGGCTACAACATTGTCGGTCTATCACAGGTGAGGATACAACGCAAGCATCTAATGTGGCTCAGCTCAGAAGCTTGACTTTGTGTGGAAAGGATTTGTTTGGACTTTTTTTTGTAACGATTCATGATGTTTGTGCAGGGAAATGTCGTGGCTCGTGCTGTGATTGAATTTTGTGACGGTGGACCACCTGTAAGTTTTGAACATCCACTTTATTATCTCGTATTATGCTCTTCCTTTTACCTTACGCTTCTTTCATTTACATCCTTTCGCTCTTTTCTATTCCTCAAGACATCTCAAGAGGACCTTAGGGACAAAGTTCATCTACTAGAGACGATCTTAAATCTAAATTTTTTTACGCTATTATTTTTGCACGCTTTTGCATCAGTGTAAGTGGAGAAATTGTTGTGGGAATAAGACAGATTAGTATTAGTGCTATTAGATAGGTTTCTGAATAAGTTCCATGTAGCTATTTGGAATCTTTGAAAGATTCTCTTAATCTTCTCAATTTGAACAGGTCCACAACTTCGTATCCTTGGGAGGACCTCATGCAGGAACTGCATCAATACCAGGGTGTTCGGTAACTTATGAAGACCCAGTAGTTTAGTTGTGGTTACCTGTCAGTCACTTCTAATCTTGTGCTTGCACGTGCCTGGTTCAGGTTAGACTTTGAGCAGTATTTTTGACTCACTAGTCTAACAAGAGGTTCTTGTACATGCTGGGAGTGGGGAAATGTACAGCTCATGTCTCTTTGTAAATTGGCGGACGCACTAATTAGACTTGGTGTATATTCATCATTTGTACAGGTACGAATTCGTCTTTCTAACTGATTCGACCACGCTGTTTCATTTCATGTGCATTTCAGTTTCCAAAGCCTAATGAGTGGTATCGAAAGTTAGATTAGGGCTGATATGGCTTGAGTTTGAGTAACATATTTGGATCCATGTTGTGATTGCAGAACCACCTTGCTCCGAGTGGATATGTGAAAATTCCTAACGTGAGTATCAGTTCCACCTCAAATTTCATGCCATGTCGGTCTTCCAAGTATCAGAACATTGAATTCATCATAAGTTCAATGAGAATGAAAGAGTTACTTGGTTTACACTCTCTGCTCCCTGATGGACAGATCACGTAGATTCTGACACGTTGCAGGCTGAGTACTTGGCGGTGGGTTGTGTAGGATTTGGCTGCTTATTATAAGGGTTCAATGTTCCTACCGAAACTAAACAATGAGATAGCTTCTACTCGGAATGAAACCTACAAAAAGAGATTCGAAAGTATGAATCACCTGGTGTTGATTATGGTAAGTCTCTTCTTCACTTGTAAGTGCATGGTTTAGTCTTTTGTTTTGTTTGCATATAATGTACAATATATCAGTTCATATGTGTTCGATGATATGACCACAGGTGCAAAATTTTTGGTCACCTGTTTATATCACTCAATAGCATTGATGAAAGCCTGCAGTCTAGGGTTGAATGTTCCCTGGAGTGTTGAATGTTCTCTAGACTGAAATGGCCATGTTATGTACGTATGAAAATTCTTTCGTGCAAGTGCCATAAATTGTGAAGGTTCAGGAGTTGTATCTTCTGATTGTTATGTCGATCAATGGCTCGTTTTTACAGTTTCAGGAGGATGCTATCTTAGTTCCTCCTCAAACAGCTTGGTTTGGTTACTATCCTGAGAATGATTTCACTACTGTACTACCTCCTGAAAAGGTAAGTGTATTTCAATCTCAAAAATTTGGTGACAAAAATATTAGCCTTGGACGTTTCCATAACTGAGTTTCTCAGATAGTGAACTTTGAACCGAGGATGTTATCTGTCTTTCCAACATAACTTTTAGCAATTCTTTGCAAACATCCATTCCTCAGTAACTCTTCCAAGCACCCATAGTTTTCCTGGTCGTAACGGTAGCATTACTTGAATCTAGTGACTGTAGTACGATTTTATGGTAATGTTTTGAGTGCTAATTGAAATCATATTTTTTTTTCCTTGGGATGTAGACGGATCTATACAAGGAGGATTGGATTGGACTTAGAACCTTGGACGAAGCGGGCCGAGTGACATACATTGCTTTTCCTGGTGACCATTTAAGTATAAACGACGTCGAGATTAAAAAGTTTGTTATTCCGTACCTTAGTAGCTCGCCTATTGCTCCTAGTATTGACTGGTCATCGTTTTGAGTTCAAGGTGTAGTGTCATTAGAAGTCTAGTAGTGCTATTTCATTGCTAGACGTCTGCTGAATAGGAAAGTTGTGTACATCATATTTGGCAAAAGTTCATTTCTGAGTGCGAGATTGTTATCTCATGTACCAAGATGATGCTCTTACATGTAGACCAACTATTACGTCAATTGGAAAGTTCGCTTTTTTGATTAATATTTTTCATGGTTCATCATTATAAAAATAAACTAAATTAGATTTGCTTTCAATCTTGTTATGATATTTCTTATTACTTTCTTTGTCATGTTGTGGTTGGGCACGTGACGTCACTTTCTTTTATGTGGCAGCAAGTCGATCCTTCAGCTCATAGTTCAAACGAAACTCTTGTAGGTTATAATTCATGAAACGTGTTTTAAATATCAATTTCATTATATTCACTTTTGCGAAAAGAGCTGCAGGGTTTCTCTTGGTTAACTGACCAAGCAGACCAGCAGCGGGATGCAGTACCGATTCGTTATCTACTTAGGTATGTTTCGGTTGAATGGTCGGCTATAGCTTGTCGAGACTGGACAGTTGTCAGTCTGCGGATACTGTCCATACGCTTCAGAAAGATTCCTTCGGTCTTTCGCGTCGGTATCGAAGTTATTGAGGCAAGTCAGTTTCTAATGTCGTGCCGGTGTCTGGTCTCATTCACTTTGATCCTCCCGTTTTTGCGTAATTTCTACATCAGTTGTAAGTTGTGTAGAGAACTAAATGAGAAACCTGAAAGTTGAACGATTGTACTGTTTACAATGAGGCAAGTTGTCTTTATTTCGGGGAGGCGTCACATCTTTGTGAGGTGTTAAGGCAACCAGTGCCATTGTGACCTTCTGTTTCGGGTTCACGATCCATCTGATTTGAGGTACTGGGGGTCTATCTGTGTACTCCCTTGGAGGCTTATACTCCATCTTGGACGCTTTGCAAGAAGCCTCTAGAGATTGTATACTTGGGTATGTAGTACCTGAATATGCTTTGTATGGACAGTTGACGTAGAAGAGCGATGTCGACAGCTTTGGGTGTGTTCGCTTTATCTTCCAAGCAGCGGTCCTGCACTCGATGCATTTCTAAAGAAACCGAGCAGAGTGGAGAAATTCCTGCTACTGATTGGTTCATTATGGAGCGAGTGTGGTCTTTACATGAAAGAATATTGACCACCTAGATGCAAAGATCCGCCATGTGAGAGATCACCATTTGATTGTGATGATGGCTATGATACGTGCTAATGGCGTGGCCTTGGTGCGGCCGAGTATCAGTGAAGTTTTGTTGTGTAGTAGAAGGCTACACGAGCTGCGAGACTTAATTTTCATTCGATGATTCTAAATCTTGCAACGTCCTGGACAATCACAAATAGTTGTTCCGAAGTATATAGTATAAACTGCACAAAAGTATCTCTTTACAAAAATGGAACACACTCTACGGTGTGCTGATAGCCAGGATATAGTATTAAATTTGGTTAGGGTACATAAGGCATTTTCTGGAACTGTTTTGAACTCTGGATCTATCCAATGAATGCTCCTATCCTGTTATTCTAGAACAGAATACCTCACAGCCACTTTCATCAACCACCCTGACATAACATCACGATCAGACATAAAACCCCAAAATATACGGAATAAGATTGCATACAGTTCTGAATTGTGGATTGAGTGTAGAGATGATGTAACTCGAACATATTGCGAAGTTCCATCTATCCACTTTTTGCAATTGCTTTCCACTCCTTCCTTGTCTGACGAGCATTAAAACCAACTTCCTACCATGACGCAAAATTAGGAATAAAACGTGCCTATCAATGTTCCAAGTGAAAGACATATTCCGTCAAATCTTGTAACTGGCTTGAGTCTGCCTTCTTGTTGACCACAGAAGACATGGGCCTCACTGTCAACATTTGAGAAGCTGGATCCAAAACCCATCCATGCTGTTGCGTTAAGACTGCAAACCCACAAACAAGTATGTAAGTCAAACCATGAATATCAACAGAAAGACGAAAGAAGGCAACTACTGGTGATGATCTAGATAGAAAGGTCACTTATGTGCAACAGAACTTGTGGAAGGCTAAATCCTTGCTAGAGGAAATTTGACTGTGTCCGCACAACTAATGTTTAGTAAAAGACCACTTTTAAAACAAGGCGTGCATGATATATACTACCTTCCTAAACAAAGTTCCTATAATCGAATCTCAAGAACTATTCGGATAGAAGACTCACAAGTGACTGTTTCGTTCTCCGACAATCCTAAGAAGCCAGACGCATCAGCAACGCTCACTGTGGAGTATGCGGTGGAAAGTAATCTCAGCATACAGGAGGAATAGTCATCTGTCACAGGAAATACAAAGCGTTCAGAACATACTCAGTTTTCACCGACCTTGTTGTTTGTAGCGAACCAGCTGCCACTACTTCATTCTATTGCAGCTTTCAAAGACATTCAAACCTTCTCTTTCATCATAAAACAGGCATTAGAAACGAGGAAAATGCATTTAATGTCATTATCCCACTGTCAATAGGATACTTACTGCTAATTGCAGTAGCAACCGGTTGCACTAGTTCGCTCCAATCATAACCTTTTAGGGCTTTGTACACGCCAGCGTGATCATGAGTCCACATGTTCTGTACAATTTTCCACGCTGCTACCAATTCTGGGCTGCTTTCTTTGATGGTCTGTGCAGTTCGTTTCCAGACGAATCTCGCACTATTTCTGAGACATATCAACACTGCGTAATTAGTGACATCAGCGAAAAAAAGAAAAAAAGAAAAAAGAAAAGAAAGAAAAGAAAAGAGAAAACAAAACAACTCCAATACTGGTGTTGCACATAATACACATTCCTGAACTAGTCCGCTATGAAGAATCATACGAATAATTTCAACGTTCGTAAGCAATGCTGAACCATCAATTTAGGTCACAACTCCCGAGCTTTTAAACACTTTAATCTCTAGGTAAAGCACGTATCGATATGTCAACATCAAACATCGGGCTGCTTACAAGTCATGATTCACAACATGGGCCAGAACGTGCACAGCATAAGGCCAGTCTTCGGGTTTGGATGCTCCGGAAGCTGCAATCTACAAAACACAGGCCCACAATGTCAAAATTTATCGATGACCACAATCTTCCCTCTAAAACCTCCCTGTTCCAAACACAATCCAGAGACATCCCGTCATCTGTTGATCAGCTTCGAAGGGTGTGATCGGAGCTGCTGCAAGCATCCAAAAAATCTAAAGCACAACAAAAAAAAACCACGCCAATCCATCACAAAGACATAAACCCTAAAAATGAAAAAAAATGAAAAAAGAAAAAAACTCAACAAGAATTACCTCAAGCTCCAAATTGTCCAGAAGATCCGCAAGCTGAGCAAATTGGAGGGAGCGGATGACGGTGTGGATCGCTCCGAGACCAGGCGACGAAGACCCAGCAGCGGATCCGTTGACAGGGATCGCCATCCTGCTTCAATTCTTCAAAACCCTACCAATTGCCCCCGTCTCCACTTATGCCTGAGTATGCGAAATGCCCGTTCTCCTCTTCCATGATCGCTCATTGCCGCTCTCGATCGCCGATGTCGATGGATGAATAATCTTATTCGTAGATGAACAGTTTCGACTATGATGTACGAATGGTCTCGTCGACGTTTGTTCGTTTGGATTATGTATCTTTTGAATGAATGAAGGTCCCGCGTGCTCATACTATATATAATGTGTGTGTGTATATATATATATATATATATGTATAGATCTCTTTTGGAGGAGTCGGATGCTTTGATTTGGATTGGCACTTCAGGTTGGACTTACATGTGAATTAAATTTGGGTAAACAAATTCGTGAGTTATAGAGCTAACAATTATTGGGATTGCTAATTACAGCGTCTTGTGAACATTAATTGAACTTAAATTAAGTGTATGGGATAGGAAAGATTGTTATTGTAATTGTCTACAAGTTGAACATGCTTGATTTTGAGTTTGATTTGTGTTTGGCGAATTCTTTTAAATATGAAATTTATTCAATTCCAAGAAGTTAAGAGTGTGTTTTTTTGTCGCATATTTTATTGCATATTCTACTGCAACATGTAAGTCTTATATATTTTGTCCAAAAACAAATACATCTGTTTTTAATAAAGCATAAGTTGAGCATAAGATCTTTGTTTGATATATATATATATATATATATATATGTTATCTTAATAAAAAAAAATATTGCTATTCTTAATATTTTGGTATCTACAGTATATTGTTATTCTATATTTTATAATATATTTTAAAATTTTGTGTGTTTTTTTAATAATATATTTTTTGATTTTTGAAGTATGTTCCAGTATAAAAATAAAAAACAATAATTATCTCTTACTTGCAATATATATATATATATATATATATATATATATTTTAAAATACTGAACTTGTGAAAAATTAATCTTTGTGCTTTTTATATTACAACAACATTTATGCTGCAATAGTTTGCAAATTAAGATATTTTATATTTTATAAAAGAATCAAACAAACTAATACGTAGTTTTAAAGTTTAATCATTTTTAATATTTAAAAACATTGTGCAAAAGTAATGATGTAATTCACAGACTATGTAATTTGTTTTAAATGTAAAAGCCCAACTTATACAATTTGGATACATTTAGAATACTTCATATTCACTTATAAAACATCTTCATAGCTTTATTGGATGTATCTTATACTTCTATAATATTTTTAAAATTCATATATTTGTGTTTTTTATTTTTTATTTTGTATATATGTATATATTATTTATTTTCTTTTCTTTTCTTTTCTCTCTATACATGTATTTATTGGATATATATTTCAGGACAACTTTGTTAAAGTTTCAAACACAGTAGCATCTGCATTAATTTGTGAATTAAATTATGAATATTCAATTGTACCAACTCCTCAAAATACACATCTAATACATTTGAAAAAGTTGTGATTAAATTCTAAATATTGTATGATATACATATAAGATATAAATTTAAATAGATTTAATACAAAATTTAAACTTAATGTTAACTACAAATTGTGTAATGGTCCTAATGTTATTTTAGACTATATTTAAAATTTCTAAATCAAATAAAGAATAAAATTTAACTTTATATAATGACAGAGCAATTAAGAAAAAATAAATTGCAAATGATTCCAACAAAATCTTTAATATGCACTTTAAACTAATTAATTAATTAATTAATTAATTAATTAATTGATAGATAATGGTGCTGAAGAATTGCACAAATTCTATAGATGAAATTTGTTGAGGTTCATAGATTTTTTTTTATCAACCAATGTTCTCAACAACAACCCTATTTTTTTAAATATTTGAGACTAGATGACTCAAAGGATAATTTAAGAATAAAAAATTCTGTGTAGAAATACATGTATTTTTTTTAGTTTTTTAATGAATTGAAAGATTGATATTCAACGTACATCATTATCATGCTTACTTTTTTTAAAATAAAAATATTATTTTGTTAATGTTTATTTGAAAAATCAAATTTTATAGAATTCATTTTTTTGCTATGATAGAACAATAAAATTTTAAATTTAGGGTATTTAAATGTGTGTGTGTGTGTATATATATATATATATATATATATATATCTTCATACTGCATCAGATATGAAAATTTGAAATATTTGTAATACCTTCCAAAAACTCACTCATAATATTTAAATCTTTTTATTGTTTAATGTATATTCTATTTATAATACACTCTTTGTAATTCATTATATATATTATAATATATATCTAATTTTAGATAATTATATATTAATTTTCTTTTATAAAAATAAAAATAGAATTGCTAGTGTAAGAATGACATCAATAATTTTTAATGCACATATCTCCTTGGTATACATGTTATATTAGATGGTTTTTCTTAATTATATATATTACACTAAAATATCAATTATACATATATACAAATACACACATATATAAGAATTTGTAAGATCTCTTGCATCATTTTGAGTGTAACCAAGTTCATAGTTTATTTTAGATTAGCCCCAGAAATTGAAACAAGTTACACATACAACCATCAAATTCTGCACAAAGTAAATGAAAATTGCATGGCGATGCCAACTTCATCATGCAACTAAAGCCATCAAGAGAAAAATAGGGGAAGGCGCAAAGGGAGAATCACGAGAATACTGATATTGCCTGCTACCAGAACTGGCAGAGTTCTGATACGACCAACGAGACGGGGGCGCTATCAGAAGAATGCGGCGTCTCCACCACAAACGCCGCCGCGTCTCCGCGGCCACAGCGCGTCGGGTTATGGCGGAGGAGAGCCCTGATCAGAAAAGGAGAGCCCTGATCGCAAAAGGAGAGCCCTACGGTGATGGAGCGTGGGACGCGACGCGACGCGCCACGCCAGGGCTGCAGTGCCAACAGAACCCGGCTCAGCCCACGCTCCATAGGACAACTGCCTCGCCTGCTGAATGCCCCTGTAGCTCTTTCCCTCCCACTATAAACAAATATTTCCCCGTTGTACTAATCTCCCAATCAAGTCGTAATTCTGCGGCGAGAATCTTCGAGTATGGTGACTGCAAGTTGGTGGGTTTGTTGGTGGGTTGAGGTTTCCGGAAGGCGGTCGACGAAAAGGGACTGAGATGTGGTTGTTCTCGAGCTTTGAATTGTTTTGGGTCTTTGGAAATTTGGACGGAACTGGGTTGGGTTGAGTTGGTGGCGATTGGATGCGATGCAGATGCATGAGTTTTGAGGTTCGGGGAGGATTCGCGGAAGATTGCAAGGCGGAACGCGGTCGACCCATAATTTGGCGACGGGTATTTGCGTGTGGATTTCGGTGCTATGGAGGTACGTGGGTTGTGTGTGGCTGTGCGAGGTTCGTTTGCGCTGTGTTGGAGTGTAATTTGGAAGGGGTTCGTTGAAGTTGTGTAGTTGTTGCGGTGTCGTGCTCAAGGTTTGATTAGTGCGGGCGTAGAGTTGGAGCTCGTTGTAAATTTTTTGTATGAAGAATGCAGGCTCCTTTTTTGAAGTGTGAGGGGAATGTCAGCCTGCTGCGGCTCTTGTATCACTTAGCTCTACCGTTGAATTTGTAAACCTTGAAAATCGTTCGATTGGGAACCTCAATCGTCAACAGAACATGAGGAATTCACGGTCCTGGAAGACGAGGCATTTTTAGTTGCGACTTACCATAGCTGTGTAGTCTTGTAATTATAATTTGCTTTCATAAGGATGAACTGCAATGAACGGCCAAAGAATTGTTCCGCTGAGAGAACTTGAAGAAAATTAGTCTAGCGCATGCTTGGGTCAACAGAAATTAATCGGTCTCTTGCGAATGGTACCTGGGCAAAATGGCAGCCAGCCAGGTATCGTCGCTTTCGTTTTCGACCATATACTGGTAATTTTTTTTGGTTTTAATTTACCAGATGATGCACTGCTTATACCAGAAACTGTTTAGTAGCGGATCAGGAGCGCTTACAAATTTTTCCGCTGCAACAAGCCGAGACCCGTTTCACCTCCATACTTCAACGAGTGTACCACGTCTTCATCGCGAAAGAACACAATCGAGATGCAAGCAGTCTACCAAAATCACAGCGCAGTGCTTCGAGAAACCGATTGCAGCAACTCCCAAAACATGCAGAGCACTAAATAGCGCATGGATCTCTGGTGGGGTCTTGAGAGGAAGGCTGGTTCCCTTCCACCAGCCAGACCGGGACATTCCTGGCACAGAACAGCGATCGGTGAGGTGTTCGTCAGCAACGGCTGGGGTTGACGCATTTGGATCGTTTGGCGAATCGGAGAATATTGCACGAGGGTTCGGGAATGGCATTATGAAGGACATTGAACATCGGCTCCCGCAATACGCCACTGACTTCACGGATGGACTCCACCCCAAGGCTTTGAGTGCGGCTGCGTACATGATCTTCGCCTCGCTCGCCCCATGCTTTGCCTTCGGCGGGTCAGTGGTTTATGCTTGTTAATCTTTCCATGGCTTTGCAAGTGAATAATCTTATTGCTGAATTATCTGGGTCTTGCCATTAAAAAAAAACATAAAACTTATTTGACGACTTATTTTTCTCCTGTTCTTGTTCAGGATGATTTCACGATTAACAGCATGCCAGATGGGGCTTATGGAGACCATAATAAGTTGTGCAAGTGCGCACTTTTCCCCTTGTAATGCCATTAGTAGTGTTGTGTAATTTGAAAATCAGATTGAGATGGTGAATTTTTCACGAGATCTTACGAATTCAGCTTCCAAGCCCCTTGCAACTTAAGAGCCCAGTATTTGACCCTCTCTTCGCGTTGTTGTCTTTTTGTTCCCTTCTATACGCAATGCAGTATCAGGACTCATCTATACTTCATTTGCGGCGCAACCTCTTACCTTGCTTGGCCCCACCGGCTTCATGGTTGTGATCACTGGTGCTTTGTATAGGGTAAGTCGGTCGTGATGGGATTGATTCTTTTTTGGGCTTTTCACTTTCCTTCAATTTCTTCAGGTTGTGTACTGAGCTGTTTGATGTCTGCGCTTTGCAGGCAACTAAGCAAGCCATGTTGCCGTTTCTTCCTGTGTACGGCTGGGTCGGTATCTGGTCTTGTATATTTCTTCTCGGTCTAGGAGCTATGGAGGCCAGCTCAGAGGTAACTTACTTTGTGCAATCGTTTTAGGGTTGAACACAGCTTTTTCTACGGCTTCAATATTACCATTGAGGATGATTCCTTACTGAATTGTGGGCTTATGCGTGAAACCCAGTTAGTCAAGTACTTGACACGATTCGTGGACGAGACATTCACAACGTTTATCTCCATTGGCTTCATGATGGAAGCTTATAAGGTTTATTTCAATAACTTACTATGTCTAACTGACGTTTTCGATTCACTACAAGTTTCTGCGAAGGGGTGTTGCTACTTTTCCTCCCATTACACATGACACTTAGCTTACATGCAGGGTGTTTCAAGTCTATACAGCCCCGCCAGCTCTTATCCCATTGAGACTGCGTTGCTGTCGTTTGTTCTGGCCGCTGGAACCTACGCAACTGCTAAAATCCTAACTCAGGTTGCCAACCTCACATCTTTGCAGAATCCCTGACTAATTTCGTTTTATGTTTATTTTGAAATGGACTACGTCCTTAATGAGTAACCTATGTTGCCATTTTCCCATCATTTGTTCATGCTAAGGCTTTACAATTGAGGTTTCAATTAACTCGTGGGTTGGAAATGTTTACAGCTGCGAACGTCACGTTTGTTGCTGCGGCCATTTGCTGGCATTCTTGCTGATTTTGGGGCTCCATTAGCAATCTTCCTTATGTCAATGGTGCCAATTCGGTTCTTTCCAACAGTACCTCTACCGTTAATGCCAGCAGCATCAACGATAGCATCAACCGCAGGCCGTCAGGGCTGGCTTGTGCCCCTTTTCAGCATACCTTCTTGGGCTATTGCTGCATCGGCTATTCCTGCAGTTTGTGTTAGTCTATTAATTTTCCTTGATCAGGTTCGTTTCGCCCTTATTAATTACCTGCTTCGTGTGAGCCTAGGATCACAGGCTGCTTGTTTTCCTGACCGTACTTAATTGGAAAATGGTGCAATGCATGCTTTTATCTTGTTGATTGTCAAGTTTTGCTGACCTCTAGGGCGACTAAATGATATGCTGTGGAAATCTGCAGACCATGACAGCCCGTCTTGTAAACAAGTTCCCGTCTCCTCGACTTAGGAAGAGCGCAGGATATAATCTTGATTTGGCTGCAGTTGGAGGTAAAATCCTCATCGAAGCATCACGTATCAATTCTGCAATTGAAATAAGAATGACATGTTATTGGGCAGCGACTCCAATATATGTGTTTTGTTTTAAGCTCGTATACAACAACATGAAAAGCATAACACTTTTCTTAATTGCATCATCCGAAGCTTCATCATCAAAATCATAGACTGTTACACTTCTATTTAATATATTATTCCTCAGGACCTTGATACATCATATGTATGCTTTGGCAGTGACTACGGCAGTAGCATCTTTACTTGGATTGCCTTGGATGGTGGCCTCGGCTGTGCCATCTTTGAACCACGTCCGAAGCTTAATTGTTCCAGCCAAAACCACAACTGCTAGGTAGGCCTTCCACATCACTGCAAATCAAATTGAGGTGAAATCTTATCTAAATTGTAAGTTTTCAGTTTTTTCAGAACAAAGATTATGTACACAGCAGTCTGGTACTTAGGGTGTCTTTGAGAGTGCTTCGAGGTGTGTCGTAGAAGCTTTAAACTATTTGTGAGGTATAAAAAATGATTCAATTAAAATTAAGTTGAAAATCAACAGAGTCTCTGAGATTAGGTTCTTTGAAACAGCGGAGACGAAGGCACCAAGGAAGAAAGTGGGCCTCGTGTGCTGGAAAATCGTCTTACAGGCCTCATGATCTCTGTAATACTCTTGTTACCCCCATACACTTGCCTTTTTCATAATTTGTGGGCTGTCAAAGATGATACAATTATATATTCACGAGGTACAATTCTCTTGTTATGAGTGCCTATCTATTGATATCAGCCATGCTGACCCAAGTGTTTGTAGCACGCACTGCTAGGAAAGAGTAAAACTTGGTTCTTGTAGGGTTTGTAAAGGTGCTATATATATATATATATATATATACATATGACCATTGGGTGGGTTGTGCATGTGCCGACAGGCGGGAGTGGGAGCATCACTAGCGTTTTGGCCTCTTCTGCGACGTGTTCCACTACCGGTACGATCGCTGGCCATCTTGAACAGCGGCTGATTTACTAAATACGATGAATCCATCAACTTCCTAACATTGACATTGTATTCATGTGTCGATTCTATTTTTATACCAAGAATTCATGCTGCAAGGGCATGAAACTTGCAGAGACGCTTATTAACACATTTGATGGGCTGTGAAACCAGGTCACTAGTGGTCTATTTGTATTCATGTCATTGAGCATCATCAACGGCAACCAGTTTGTAGAAAGGCAGGGACCTCTACCTTCTATTATGTTTGTCTCAAATCATTTCATGCTGTTGAAGTCGACCCATATAGCAGGAAAACAATGCAAACAAATCTAATATATTCACTAAGCACGATGTTTCGTAAATGTACCTGCATCTATACATGAACTAGTTTCGATCTAAAAGTGTTGCTTATTTATTTCAGGGTCAAGCTTTGGCTATACCACCCGGATCTAACTCCAGACCACGAATTCACAAAGAAAGTCCCCAAACATGAAGTTCACAAGTTCACTGCGCTTCAGCTAGCTTGTCTTTGGGCACTGTGGAACCTCAAGGAGAGCAAATGGGGTAGGTCACAATTTGCCACTCGCAACATGCAAGTCTTTCGAGTGTAGAAGTTTTCACCCATTACCAAACTGCACATCGTTGAGTTTCTCACTGTGTTTGAGCGCAATAGTGCTTGCCTCTTGTCTGGGTCAGCTGTTCTACTTCTAGTAAATCTGAGCTGTTGTGGCATACGCAGGACTTGCATTCCCAGTGGTGATTCTAGCGCTTGTACCGATCCGAAACATGTTGGCCACACGGTTGTTCCAAGCTCAGCATTTAGCTATCCTTGATCCGAAGTGACCCCAACTCTCGCCCTGCCATTTTACTCAAAGATTTCTGAGAGCTAGAAGTTGGTGACAACAGCAAATGTGAGCAGCAGTGGAGTAGAAATAATCTGCCTCACATCCTCACCGGCCTTTGGAGTTGTAGAGTAAGAAATTAAAGTGTCAAAAAAACGCAACCTGGTTAGAACATGAATGGTAGAATGCAGAACTCACTATCATGTATCATTTCAGTAAGTATAGATGTACATTATTCTGTTTCCATTTGAGCTTTTGGCTTGATTAGTGGTTGGATTGGACTTGTCTGCCTCTCGCTTTGCATGGGTTCAACGAAGCTGTGGATAGATTACATGTTTGTTTAAACAACTACCAAATAGAGTATATCTGTCTTTCATTTGGTGAGATATATGACTCATTTAATTATTTGAGTTTTGATGATTTGAAGTTTTTAAGAATGAATGGATGGTTAATTTATATTAGTAATAAATAAATATTGTGGTGTCTTTATTACTTTATTGAATGAATAATTATAATTTTTTATTTTCTTTATTATTTGAAAATGAAAGTAACACTAAGTAGTTAGAATAATTTTATTAAGATAGCTAAAATGATTCAAACAACAAATGTAGCTTTTAAAATGTAAAATGATATTTTAGAATTATTAAAATTAGTGATTATAAAATATTAATATGTGCAAAATACCACTATTAGAATTGCAATAACTATCATATATGAAAAAGTGTATTAGAAATTAAAAATTACAAAGATGAAATTGTATTAGAAGATAACAAATTATCAAAACTACAAAAATTAAATTAAATTAAATTAAAATTAAAATTAATAATTGATAAAATTTATATAATAGTTATAATATGTTAATCAATATATCAATAAATATCTATCAAAAAATATATGTATATTATTATTTAGAGTTGTCCAATTGCAAGGTTTCTACTACTACTAGACATTATTGTGTTGTATTGTGACTATTGGGTGAAAGAGTAGATGAAGACCATTATATATATAAAAAAGCTCACTTAAAAGATTAGTAGAAATTTTTTCTTTAGAAATCATAAGAAAATAGATACGTGATATAGTGTGTCCTTGTTATAATCAATCTCTCAAGATCAAAGAAACTATTGATTATATAGTGTAATTGATTATATAGTGTTAATTATATAGTGTTAATTATATAGTGTAGTTGACTATATAGTGTTAATTATATAGTGTAGGTTATTTTTGGTGATGTAAATTGGGACTAGCAAAATAGATTGATTGTAGCAAAATAAGTTGACTTTAACAAACTTAACTATAATAAGGGCTAGTTGTAGTAAAAATTTTAATATTTTATATTATTCTTTTTTATTAAAAATACTTCTACTAACTTTGTAGGGTCATAAATGGAACAACACATAATAGCATAAATATAAAACCATTACAAACACCTTCATGTTAAAGTTAAGAGTAATTTCTTTGTATAAATTACTACAAAAAAGGTTAGATTGATACCTAAGGAAGACTGTTTGATGAGCAAGGTCAAAATCAGACCTTGAGGCACAAAAATAGGCACTTATAACAAAAGTGGGATTTTATTTTATTTTATTTTTATTTTTATTTTTAATACATTATAAAGTGGAATTATTAAGGAATTTTTAAAAAAAATTTAGAATTATTAGATGTGCATGGATTGATTTTGAGATGACTTTATTAGAGCTAATCAAAGTTAGTATTTTTGTTTTTGTAATAATATTTTAAGCAATCAATGAAAGTCTTCAATTTCAACTATATCTTAAATTTAGTATTAGATCTATAGTTGGTTTTTTGAGGGTCAATAGATGTACTTGTATTGAATCTATATCTTAAATTTTAGCTTAGTTTGTTGGTTAGATTAAAGATTATTAAAATTCAAGTATAATAAGATACCAATAGTTAGTAGTTTGAGGATCAATAAGAATCTTAGTCTTTTGCAAAGATGTGCCAACTAATTTGAGCTAAATATTAGTGACATAATAGATGACTTAAATTGCAAGACTTGTACTAAGTTTGAGCACAAACTAATGGTATAAAGAAGAGATCTTGGGATTGGAAGTTTAACATTAAAGTTGGAGAAGGAAGTCACTCAACATCCAAGCAATTGTTTGGTTGTTCCATTCAATCTGTAAGTTGGATTTTGTATTAAATATTGTGAATTTATTATTAATTAATAAATTTATAAGTATATAAAATTTTATTAAAAAAATAACAATAAAATAAAAATTATGACGTGTTGGAATTGTTATTTGATGTTTAGAATTTAATAAGGTTTGTTTAGGATTTTTTTAGGATTTGGTTAGGATTTATTTAAGTTTTATTAATTTTTTTTTAATATTTTCTTAAGATTTGATAAGATTACTTAGAATTTATTTAGGATTTTTTAAGATTTTATTAAAAATTTAGTTAGGACTTATTAGGATATATTTAGGATTTTTAGGATGTACTTAGGATTTTTTAAGATTTATTTAGGATTTATTTAGGATTTTATTAGAACTTACTTAGGATTTTTTAAAATTATCTATAATTGCTTAGTTAAAAAATTTGGAATAAATAAGATTTTAAATTGAATAAATTTAGAATTTCTAAAAAAATCAAGATTATCAAGACATATATTTTTAAACATTTCATTTATTTTTGGGATTATGAGAAGAATTTTAGGATTTAAAAAAATCTCTTTAATAGCCAAATGTGCAGAGCAGTTCTAAGCTAGAATTCACATAATACAACATATTGGTTAATCCAACATAAAAAGTTTAGAGTGAAAAGAATTGGATTATTTTTTCTTTTGATATTTGGACTTTAGAAAAAGAAGACAAGAAGGTTGGGGTTGAAACTTTAGGAAGATCTTCAAGTGGAGATTTAAATGGAATTTCAAGTAGAATTTTATCTAAAAGATAAGATATATACTTAGATTAAAACATTACAAATATATTTCAAGCATTTACCTTATTCATGCAACAACAATAGAACAATGATTAAAAGGAGGTTTTGGCAAACAAAGCAATATAAGGTATAGTTGACAAGATTGATCTATTTAAAGAAAAGGATATTTTAAAGTATTTGAAGTACTTTGTACAAGAGGTGAAATAAAAGAATATTTCTAAAAATAAGATAATTTAACAGTTTGAACTTGCTATTATATCAAAAATAAAGAAGCATATAAAATCATTTATATGATATTTTAGAATTTTTTTCACTTGTATTGTGTAAGAATATATATTTTTTATTATTGAGTGTAAGTCATCAAATTCACTCATTAATTGTTTTAGGATAAAAGAATATATTTAGAGTACCAAAACTACAATTGTAAAATAAAGATGTATTTAGATGATACTAAATGAAGGAGAATAGTATTAGTGAGAAAAAAATAGGATCCTAGTAAGTCTTGGAGGCAATTATCTTAGTTGATTTAGTATTTTTCTTAATTTTAAGAATTAATATCTAGTTATTGAGACCAATATCTATATTAGTATTTTATTTCTATAAATAAAATTAATTTAAATCAATTAAAAATATATAAATATTACTTAATAGGTAGAAGAAGCATGAAAAATAAACCTCATGTCTTTTTAATTATTTATATAGAAAATAAGATTTTTAATTGATTTAAATTAATTTTATTATTATAAAAAATCACAAAAATAGAATAAAATATTTTTAAATTAATATTATCATCTAAAAAGTATTATAGATATTTTTAGAATTTATTTAGAATTTATTTAGAATTTATTTAGAATTTATTTAGGAATTTTTAGAATAATTTTGAAGACTTTGGTAAAAATAAGTTTTTCTACCTTGGGAGCCATTATGCAGAAATAGAATAAGATTTGAAGGCCATACTAGGTTCTTAGGCTAATTGGATATTTTTGAATACCATGGTGAAGTCAAAATTATTAAAAAATGAGTTTTATTAGTAGAAAATAGGAGGACTAACAGCTAGTATAGTCATTGTAGGAAGGGAGGTGTACAAGTTCCATATGGGTTGTGGCACCTTGGATGCAGGTAGGAGGATAAGACTAAGGCCTCGTGGCCTCTCTAGGAGACCCATATATACTACTTGTGAGCCTTGGTGAGATTTGAACTCATGATCCTTTAAGCAAGTTATCCTTGAGGTAAAAATTTTCCACTTAATTTTTTTATTATCTACTTTTTATCTTTAGATTATCATAACTCACTTGTAGTAATTTGGATTTATATATTTTTTACACCATTGGAAAGATAAAAAAAATTATCTATTCAAAATTATATTTTTTATTTTTAATTTTTAATTTTACTAGGTAAAAATATAGTGAATAGATTGTGACATAGTTTTAAATTGTATACTTGCTTGATATCCTTTACTATCCTTGTTTTATCGTTGTTATTCTTACTGCACTTGCTATTTGCTTTCTTCACTTCACACTACCAATTACAAGCAATTCTTAAGTGAAGCCATCTTATAACTTGGATTGAAGGATAAAATTTTATTCTTATAGTGAGCTTAATTTTGAAAAAATATAGATCTAAAATAGTATAATATTTAAATTAGGAGAATTAAATCAAGATAGAAATAAGAAAATTAAAAATATAATCAAATTAAGAAATTAAGTTAAATCAAAATCTATTAGAAAGAATTATTTTTGGACAATTTAGTTATAGAACTAGAAGATTTTAGCGACAAGATTAATTGTTCTTGCTTTGAAAAGCAACAAGCTTTTGTAAGCCTAGAAAATGCTGATTGTTTGAGAAGGTAATGGATACAACTCGCGAGGAAAAGCATAGCTAGAAGAAACCTTATTACGTTGTTATGTGACATAATTTTCAATTTGAAAATATACTAGGTACCTAATATAAAAAGTTTACTTGTAATTTATTGGCAAGACTTCAATAAGTGATTTTTTAATAATCAAGAAGAAAAAATAAAGATAAAAACATATTAAAAAAAATATCATACTAATAAAAACTTCTTATATTTAAGTAGATTTGTACATAAATTTTTTTTGTAGTATATAGAAATTTTTTAATACCCTTTTTTATATAAAATCACAACTAAATAATTATTGGTAAATTAGATTTTCAATAATTTTTAAGAAAATCCATAATCTTCTTTTATAAAGTCATCTTTATATCAAAAATATTATCATAGCTTCATATATCTATCTTTTCACCTCTATAAAGTCTTGGCTTTCAAAAAACCCCTTTAATTTGCACACAATGCTCAAATTATAATGAAACCCTTTAGTATCTTATTCACCTCCAAAGAATTGATTTTTTTTTGAACTTTAAGATCTAATAGCTCTTGATCTAGCTATTTAATTTTTGTCAAATTTTTCAAAAGTGTAGATTAGACTCTTAAGCTTTATTACAAGAAAAATCAACTATACTTTCACTTTTGATCATCTGATATCTAAAAGTCCTAGCATATACTTAAAATCTTAATTTATAGACATCCAATATTATTTTCTTCATATCTCTAAAATCCAAAATTTCAATATCACAAAATTTTTATATATAGCTTTATAATATGAAAATATATACTTTTAAAAATTTTGAGCCAAAATCTTATAAAATTGCTTAAGGTATAATTCAAAACACAACCACTAATTAAGCGAGTAACTTACTCCCTTAGATTGCAAGAATTGACTTCAATTTCTAATATTTTCTTCATCCCAGCTTAGAATTCATCAAATTATAAAGAAAGTGTATAGTTAAGAAAGTTCATTCTTTAACCTTGATTGCTGATCTTTTATTGCTTTTTATACATATAAGTTATATCCCAAAGAGTGATAGTAGGTACAAAATCAATACTTTGACTTTGAGTGTCTATATTTTCTTTATAAAAATATCAAATTGTTCAATTTTTGCACCAAAATCATAGCCAAAAATCTAAACTTACTGATCCTAATCTTTGATATTTAAATCTTCTAAAAAAATAATCCTAATCTCTAATAAGGCCTTGGGCAGCCTCCTTAAAGTTCATTCAATATGACTTTTAGCCAATAGGAATAGAGATTTCTATCACCCATTTATATGGATGGCCTAATTATTCTTTTTGATATTAAAATCTCTTTTTAATCTTTTTTTAGTAAGATTTATATAGTGTGTATTTTAAATATCAAATAAAAGAAATAAACAAGATCTCAAGGATTATAAATCTCTAACAAAGGTGATTCAAAATATATAAAAAGTTATTATCAATATGAAATCGACCTTAAAAGTTACTATAAAAAAAATGAAGTTATACAAATCTCAATAATAATTCTTTTAAACAAATTCCTTTCAAAATAATAATCTAACCATATTATATAACTAACTAAAATTCACTAATATGACTTTCATTTAGCTACAAAATGAATTATATATTAAATAAATAAATAAATAATATTTTTATATGGTAGCCAAACTACAACATAATAATGTTCTAAAGATTAGAAGTGAATATTGTCAAGACAAAAATTTGATTTGGTACCAAATTAATTTTGAACCAGAGACCAATTTTGCCTCTAATACTATTTCACTTAGCACCAAAGCAAAATATCATATTAATATCAGATTGGTTGAATATCAAAAGTCCGATTAGTACACCAAGAGCCATTTAGCAGCATAGAAGAATGACTATATAATAACATCTACTAAAATAAGATAAATAATCTATAAGACTTAGATAGGAGGGAGATGAGAGGAGCTACCACTAAATATTGTTAATGTGTAGTAATAGATTAATAAGTTGATCAATTAAATAGACATAATATAGAATCAATTCTATTTAGACCAAACATGAAATATGGTCTTTAATAAATTCCAACAAAGATAAAATTAAAATCCAGTCAGATTAAAAATAGTTAGATTTAAAAATTTAAAATCTAGGATCAATAAGATCTTAGAAAGTAAGATTAGACATTTGTTTTGGAAAGAAATCTAATTGTATAAAAATCACCTAAGGCATCCAAAGCAACTATCTTGCTATTTTAATTAAATTCTTAATAGAAATATTTTTTACACTTAATTATCAAAGGTTGCCTAAGAAATATATGGCTATATTTATGAATTTATTTATTTAATTAATAGCCAATTTTTTTCTTTTTTAGATTAAATATCTATTTTAAAATCAAAATTAGAGATACTTTATTTTAATATGGAATAGTTTTATTCTTAAGTAATTACAAGTACTTTAGGATGAATGTATAATATGGAAATATTGAGAACTTTGAGGATCAATCATTCTAAGTCTTTCTTCTTAAAATGTTAGTTATATTTTTTCTTAAGATTAATTAAGTTTTTTGCTTTTTACTTGCCTTCCTAAAATAATTTCCTCGCTAGACAAGTTCTTATTAGTGAGTCTTTTTGCGGTTTTTTTTTTTTTTTTTGTCTTTTATCTATGATTCCTAAGTTTAAAGAAGAATTTATTACTTTCATCTTTTGAGTAATTACTCTTAAATAATCTATAAAGATAAAATTTATTTTTCAACCCAAATTATAAGATGGCATCAATTAAGAGTTGCTTGTAATTGGTGGTATAAAGTGAGAGATACAATCAATAAGAAATAAGAAAAGAAGAAGCACAAAACAAGTAAAAGAAATACAATCAAATAAATGCATACTCTAAAAACTTCTTACAATCTATTTATTAAATTTTTATTTGATAAAATATATAAGTTAAAAATATAAAATAAATTTATATATAAATTTTTTATTTTTTATTTTTTATTTTTTTCCAATAACATAAAAAATATGTAATTTCAAGTTACTATGAATAAGTTATGAAGTTTTAAAGACATAAAGTAAAAAATAAAAATAAAATAAAATAAAATAAAATTTATCTCAAGGATAACTTATTTAAAAAGTTAAGGATTTGAGCCTCATTAAGGCTCACAAAGTAGTGTGTAAGGTGTCTTAAAGGGGCCACAAGGCCTTAAGCTTATCCTCCTACCTACATCTAAGGTACTATAATCCATATGGGACATATATACCTTTCTTCCTATAAATACTATTTTTCTTGTTTGTCACTATGATTTCTACTAAACCTGATTTTTTATATTTTTAACTTTACCATGGTATTTAAAAATATCCAATTAGCCTAATTACCTTGTGGAATTCTCAAATCTTATTCCAATTCTTTATAATAGCCTTCCAAAGTAGAAAAATCATTTTTTACTAATATCTTCAAAATATATTTTAAAATTAAAAATTTTTTTTAATATAAATTTTATATAAATTCTAAAAATTCTTATAATATTTTAAGATACTAATATATACTTAAGGCTACTTTATCCTACCTTAGTGATTTTTTATAATAATAAAATTAATTAAAAAATATAAAATTAATTACAAAATTTTTTATATAAATTTTTAAAAAGTCATGAGATTCTTTTTTATACTTTAAATACCTACTATTTAATATTTATAAGCTTTTAATAGATAATAAAAATAAATATAAGATCATATAAGATATTGGTCTTTGTAACTAAATACTAATTATCAGAGTTAAGAAAAATATACTAAATTAACTAAGTAATTGCTTCTAAGACTTACTAAGATTCTAATTTAATAAATTTTTTTATATCTAAATAATATTAAAATTTTATTTTTAATAATCCTACTAATTAAAATAAATTAATGGGACTCACATAGTTTTCTATTTTTGATTGAATCTAGATACTCTTATTGACAATTTTTTTAATTAATACTGATAAGATCTCCACTTTTAATCCAATTCATTTATTTTTTTATTTTATTTTATTTTTTGCATTCAAATTTGGAGACTAATATATCTTAGAATATATTATAATATATAATTATAGGTTAGAATATATAACTAGGTCAAGTTTTAACCTAGTTAACTAAGTACATCAAATATTTATAAATAGACATCTTCTTGCACTAGTTAAATTAGTTTTTTTTTCCACCAACTTGTTATATACATGACTTTATACTTGCCAATGTATTATTATAGTTATGGAATCCACAATTCCATTCAAAATTGCTTCTTTTTTTTAAAATGAAAGATGTCCTCTATCTATTAGAGTAATTGTCATCCCATCACCACCTACATCTATTTCCAACTATAACCAAATATCATCATGTAATCTCCTTGTTGTCAAACTCTAATTAGATGAGGTCTTCCATTGACACTAAATTTGATCCACTGCTCAACCATCATTTCATTGGTTGCTTTCAAATCTATTTATAATTATTACAAATATATGATGATCCTTATAATAAAATTTTAAGAATAATCATCTATAATATTTTTATTAAGCAATTTTCATACTGACTTATTAGAATATATACACTTTGCTACAATTGGGTTGCTTTAGACAACACTTTTTGAAGCTTTCAAAATTGCTAAACGCATTAAAGATGGGCTATCTAAACCACATATAAGCTTGTTATAAGCAACCAATGTCAATACAATTATCTAGTGTTCTAATTGCAATTGCATTAATTATATATAGTCTATCTATTATAAAAATCCAAATAACTCTTATAAATAATTAAAAGAATCTATTCCACCTCTTCTAATAGTTGCCACTATATCAAATCATAATTTTTTATTTTAACAATTCCAATGTGAGGTACACCATTATTATGCTTGTATATAATATAAATTTTTAGATCATCAATCTCATCTTTATTTAATATTACACAATTCTAAATTCTTAGTAATGTTAGAGATTATGTGACCACTTAATAATAACTCCAATCTATCCATTAATGCAATCAGATTTGATCACATCAACCTAGCCACTAGTAGCCAAAATGATTGTCTATTTACAAACAAAGTATTAGAGGATGACACCAAAGATTGAATATTTTAAAAAAAATTATGGAATTTTCTTATAGATAAAATTACCAAGTTCTAATAATAGTCTAATTTCCTATCTAGACTTGCTATCAATATGTCCAACCTCTTCTGTTAAGGAGAAAAAAATTGGACTTACTTGACTTTTTTCACCTTAAAAAAATCCAATTTATACATGGTCGCCATGTTAGGCTACAAAAAGTTGGACCTAGTTCAACTCCTTACTCCTAATAAATTCTTTTAAGTAAAAAAAGATGATTTTTATCTAACTTTACTCTATAAACATTCTACTCTATTAGACAATTGATAGTCGGGTCCATTCATATTAACCAATCTGTCAATCAATTCATGTGGAACTCTTAGATTTAATGCCAAAGTTCTTTTAATCTACCCGACTACTATTTATATTATACTACAGATCTAAGTTGCATCAAATTGTATAGCTATATCAAAAATAATATAGATCTTTATCAATTGATATCTTGTTGTGAAAATTACAGATCCCTCTTTGATTTTTATTTTATTTTATATACATATCCACACATACCTCTATTACTTCCTTATTCTTTTCTTCTTTTCTCTCTATATCTCTATTTCTTTTTATTCTTTAATTCAAATGCCTCCAATGGTTCTTCCCATGATATGGTTAATACTCGATAATTGAAACAAATCTATCCAGATAGCACTGGCCCGATTCACTATCAGCCCCGATTAGGATTGGTTTGAATCAAGTAGTCAAGTGCACCCAAATGGAAGAACCTTCCATTAACATCTTTTATTATTCATTTTATAATATAAGTGAATTCAATGTTATTATTATGATATATAAACTTTTAAAACTTATTTTTTTAGTGAGAGAATTTTTAAAAAATAAATTGGTTTTTAATTCTTTATTGATTCTTTTATTAAATCTAACTTCTGTCAAAGACATAAGAATATAGAACAAGGAACTTCAAATTAGGATAGGATTTCTAGAAGAGAACCAATAAAAATTTGGATTAAATAGATGAGTATACAAACAACACCAAGAAAGGTGAATTAGAACTCCAAGAGATGCGTTGTCGAGACTGAAGAACCCTTTAGTCTCAATCCTTATATATACTCTTGTCTAAGACGCTTCCTGAGTGGCTACGATCAGACCAAGAAGCTTCTCAAGTAGCTTCTATCAACTAGGAAGCTTCTTGAGCTCCTTCCACTAGCTGGGATACTTCTTGAGCTCCTTCCACAAACTGGGAAGCTTCTTGACTAACTTTTACCAACTAGGAAGCTTCTCAACCAACTTTTACTAACTCAAGAAGCTTCTAGAATGTCCTAGAAGGTTCTGTGAACCTCCAAAGTATATGTCTTTAATATTATCCCCCTTTCTAGCGACGAGTTCTAAGAAGAGCTCAGTCTTATTATATATATAAAAAATCAAGAATATACTATACTAATGAAGCTATGTATTTTATTCTCCGTTCTTCGGCAATAGGTTCTATTGGTCCTCGAAGAAATTGCTTATGGCCTTGAGCTATTGCCTCCATTGTTGAAATATCCCATCCGAGGATCTGATCTTCATTGCGGCCTTCAAAACATCCTCCAAACAAAATCTTAAGACTAAAAGGATTCACCTTTCCAAGCTCAAGCAATATTACTAAAGCTCAAGTATTGGAATCGAGACTTGCATGGTTGGGTCTTGTTTCTAATGGCTCCAATCGGAGTCGTACTTGGCGCTGGAATGTGTTGTCTTCACTTTGCTCAATTGAAGGCTGTGAAACCTGTACTGGTTCATTCAAAGCTTGCGTCGCAAATGAATCTTTTGAGTCTTGTTCTCTCAATGCTTGAAGATTTGACATGGTGACTAACTTGCTTCTACTACTCTTTTCCGGATGATTACATATTGATGAAGACTTTAATTTAACTCTTCCCTTCTTTATGAGTATTCTGTGGATCCAATCTTCATTAAGAAATTATTATCAAATGTATTTGGATTTGTAGGGATAGAGTTGATGAAATTCCTATACCTTTTGAAGCGCATTGGCGAGATTTGTAGCCAATTCTCATGTATGCTCATTAATATCATAGCCCCGCCAATGGACAAGATATTCCAATTTGTCCCATCTTTGTTGTGAATCAAGTACCTTTTCAACCTTGTATTCTTCATGGTCTTCAATTTCAACACTAGGTGGCAATTGTTGTATTCTTCCTGAAATGTGTGATTCTCTATAAAGTTCTACGAGAGAGATATGAAAAACTAGATGTACCTTTATGGCAGATGGTAATTCCAAGCGATATGCCACTGGATTGATTTGCTTCCGGATAGAAAATGGTCCAAACCTTTGATAGTCCAACTTGTCGCATGGTCATTTAGTCTTGATATTTTGTCGAAGAAGCCATACCTTATCTCCAATATAAAAAGTAAGCGATTGATTCTTAAATTTATCCACAGATACCTTGTATGCATCTTGAGCTACTTATAATTGAAGCTTCAAGGTTGTTTGATATTCCAATAGCTATTTTGCAAATCCTTTGGCCGCTGGATTCTTGTTTGTTGGCGTGTTCCATAGGTCAAGCTTTGGATGATATCCATAGTTGGAGTAAAATAGTGTTTGCTAAGTTGAAGCATGAATAGTATTATTATTTGCAAACTCCGCTAATGGTAGATATGAGGTCCAATCATCTTGTTGATAATTGATGCTACATCATAAATACTACTTTAACATTTAATTAACTCGTTCTATTTGGCCATCAGTTTGAGGATGGAAAGCCAAAGAAAGTTTAATATCTACCTTCAATATTTCAAAAAGACATTTCTAGAATTTAGATATGAATTGGAATACTTGATCGGACACGATATCATCTAATAAGCCATGGTGTTGATATATATTATCAAGAAAAAGCCTTGCCGTTTCTTCACTAGACGTAATTTTTTTATAACGGATGAAGTGAGCCATCTTTGTAAGTCCATCAATCACTACAAAAATACTGTCTAATGAATTGGATGGTGGTAGATTTGTAATAAAGTCCATTGAGATAGAAGACCATGACCGTCTTGGAATGGATAAGAATTATAATAGTCCATAAGGGCAATGTCGAGGATTCTTGGACCTTGAACATGTGTCACAAGAAAGCACAAAGTCCTTTACTGCCTTCCACTTTTGAGGCCACCAAAAATCTCAAGAAATAAGTTCTAAGGTTTTATTACATCTAAAATGACCCGCAGCAAGAAAGTCATGGCGGGATTGAAGAACGCGTAGTTGTATTGGTCCTTCTAGGATATACAAACGTTATTCAAAGTATAGAAGATCTTCTTCAAGTTTGAATTTATCAGCATTTTCTTTCAAGCATTTCTTGACATCAAGAACCAAAGCATTATTAATAGTTACAGCACGCATCTCATTGAGAAAATTAGAATCTATGGGCATTGATACAATAGTGGCACAAAGGCGGAATTGTTGTGATTTTAATAAAGTTATATATTGTTGATCAAATACTACTTCCCTTATCCTTGGTACAAGATATGATCTCCTTGATAGAGCATTGGATAATCCTTGTTGCTTCCTAAGGCGATAAAAGATGACAAAGTTGAATTGAGATAGCGACATATTCCATCAAGCTTGGCGATGATTAAGGACCCCAGCTGATATAAAATATTCTAAATTCTTATGATTTATATATACAATCATAGGATGCATTGCTCCTTGAAAAAAATGATGCCATTCTTGGAAAGAATCCACAATAGCAAGAAATTCTTTATTTTGGATTTCATAATTTCGACAACAAAAAACTTTTGAGAATAAAATACAACAGGATAGAGTTTGTTGTCTATAC
Organism: Physcomitrellopsis africana; assembly: GCA_036785485.1. Lineage (NCBI taxonomy): Eukaryota > Viridiplantae > Streptophyta > Bryopsida > Funariales > Funariaceae > Physcomitrellopsis > Physcomitrellopsis africana. The sequence continues at coordinate 591,369 of JAWRVF010000113.1, read as the reverse complement.
CCATTTGTAAAAGTACAGCCCTTAGTGCAAAATTTGAAGCATCAGTTTTCAAATAGAATGCCTTTGTGAAATCTAGGTGCACCAATATTGAGGCTATAGTAAATGCCATCTTAAGGTCTTGGAATGCTTTCTCCACTTGAGGTCTCCATTCTAACTTATCCTTACATGTCAATCGAGTTAGAAGGGTGGCAACTTAAGAGTAGTTTTTGATGAAGATCCGATAGAAATTAACAAATCTAAGGAAACATTGTACATCTCTCTCAATCTTCGGAATGGCCCATTGCATGACTACTTCTACCTTCTTAGAATCTATTGTCAAACCTTCAATAGATACAATGTATCCCAAAAATTCCATCTTTGGTTGGTGAAATATGCATTTCTCTGATTTGGCTTATAAATCCGTATCTCGCACCTTTTGTAATATCAGCTTGACATGCCCCTCGTGTTCTTCTAGATTTTTTGAGTAGATCATGATATCATCAAGGTAGATCACCACAAACTTGTCCAAATATTCTCAAAAGATATCATTCATTAAATGTTGGAAGAAAGCGGGTGCATTTGTTAGTCCAAAAGGCATGACATTATATTCAAAATGTCCATACATTATTTGAAAAGCGGTCTTCCATTCATCTCTCTCCTTGATCCATACCAAGTTGTATGCTTCGCAAAGATCTATCTAAATATAGATCTTGGCTTGGCCAAATTGTTCCAAGAGTCTTGAAATTAACAGTAGCAAATAACAATTTTTTATTATTTTTTATTCAATCCTCGATAATCAACGCACACTCATAAAGAACCATCCTTCTTCTTTACAAAAAATATAGGTGCACCTGTTGGGGACTTTGAATGCTTGATAAAGTTCTTTGCAAGATTTTTGTTAATATAATCTTTCAATATCGTAAGCTCATTCTGAGAAAGATTATAAATTGGACCAAAAGGTCGTTGCATCCCTTCTTGAAGATCTGTAGCACAATCGTAGGGTCGGTGCTCTAATAATATATCAGCATTCTTCTTTTGAAAAACGTATAAAAATTCATTATACTGCTCTAGAATACTTGCTGATGAAGTCATATCTTTTAGAATTAGAGTTGCATAAATAACAAATGGTATACCTTCTTTGGCCAATCTTATCAAAGCCCTTGCTCCAACAAATAAAGGTTTACTAATTCGTGGCTTTTTACAAATCTTTCTTACAGGGATCTCTATCAAAAATATTATTCTTTGTAACCTCCAATCTATAGATGGATTATGTTTCTTCAATCAAGATAGCCCAAGGATAATAAGATTCAAAAGAGTTCTAATAACTTTGAAGACAATCTCGCTTCTATGATTTTTAAATAATACTTCTATAGGCATGATTTTGTGGATGACACTATCAGAGAATAAAAGTCGTCCATCTATTAGCTCTACATGAATAGGTTTAGATTTCTGTACTAAAAGAATTTTATGAAGCTTAATAAATGCCTCATCTATAAAACAAGCAGATGCCCCCAAATCTAATAAGGTGATTGTCTGAAGCTTCTAAGGGCCAAAGTACAAAGGGATTGTAAAACAACAAGCAGATTGAGCACAAAGAGAGGAACTTGAATAGTTTTGCAATATTGGATTCTCTAGCCGCACGGTCGCTATTGTGACTAAACATTGTCGTTTTCCTGAACAATTGCACTCCTGGTTTTGGTAACGTGTCAATTTTATTTCTTTGGATAATTACCAACATTATGGCCTTCCTCGCTACAATATAGGTACAAATCTTCTTCCATTCGATGCTTTTTTTCTTATGGACTAAGAAGTTTATATTGTATTGTATCAAGCTGCATATCTTCTATCTCTGAGTGTGAATTCAAAGTACTTGTTGATGTACCAGGAATATGTCGAATTGCATATTGTCTTGTTGGAGCCCATGAACATTGATCTTGTTGACATTGAAATAATTGGTTATTGTCAAGGATGCAAGATAGCAAGTTAGGCAAGAACCAAAGAGAAGAAATCAAAATCATAATAACTTCAAAAATAAAGAATTGGATGCACAGGAACAAGAATTAGATCAAGAATAAGAAACTGGATTAATATCAAGTACAAGGCAACACTCTAGATTTCTCCAAGACTTGTGTTGGTAAGACTGAGGTGCTCCCCAATCTTGCCTCTTATTTATACTATGAGGCCTTATGTCCTATTAGACCTTCTAAGAATATCTTAGAATATTTTAGAAACTTGAGGAAGATTCTAGAAGACTTTAAAAAGTCTACGGGAGGTCTTGAAAAGTTGAAGAAGATTCTAGAAGGTCCTAAGAGTATCTTAGAAGCTTAAAGAAGATTCTAGAAGATTTTCAAAGACTAAAGAAGATTATAGAAGGTTCTAAAAGATTCTAAAAGATTCTAGAAAGAAGGTTCTAGAAGACTATAGAAAGTTTTAGTAATGGCTTAAAGTATGTCCATGACATCACCTTTTCTTCTAGTGGCGAGTTTCACCAGGAGTCGAAGCAATTTGATGATCAAATCACATGCGTATAAATTCTAAAATTTGTTGAAATAGAGAAGCAACATATTCCATCTTTTGTTTGTTGGTTATTGGTTCAACAGGTCCCTTGAGATGGCGTTGATGACCTCTAGATATAACCTCTGTTAGACCAACATCCCATCCAAGAATTTTCTCTTCATTGCGACCTTCAAAACATCCTTCGAAAATAATTTTTGGTCCACTTGGAATCACCCTTCCAACTTCAAAGAGTATTTTCAAAGCTTGGGCAATTGAATCGAGATTTTTGTGATAAGGCCGTATCTCCAAAGACTCTAAACATGGCCTCACTTGACATTGGAATATTCCTTCTTCATCTTGTCCATATTCTTCAAACCTAGCAGATTATAAAAGTTGCAATGATTCTCCAACTGCTTGTATGGCAGAAGAGTCTTCTGACTCTTGTTCCTACAATTCCCTAGAAATACAAAGATTTGACATGATAACTAATAAGCTTCTAGCAAGATCTATTCTATCCTAAGAAAATACATGTGTAGGTCTTGGCGTGGCTCTCTCTTTTTTATATTGGTCTTCTGTTGTTGATAGGAAGCGTCATTTAGAAGCCAAGAGATGTTACTATCAATGAAATCTTCAATGATCATTGAATCTAGGTTTTTTAGGATATTGTTGATGGAATTGGCAAACCTTTGTAGGTACATTTTTAAGGTTATCTGAGGATTTCCATGTTCTTTTGCTAACTCCATAGCCCTTCTAATAGATGAAATATTCCAATTGTCCATGTCTTATACATGAATCCAATATTTCATCCACCTCGTATTCAATCTCTTGATTGACTTCAATTAGAGCTGGTGGTGGAATAGTTCTTCTAATAATATTTGATTTATAATAGGTTTTTAAAAGAGAGACATGAAAGATTGGATGAATGTGCATGCTACTTAGTAGTTCGAGACAAAAATTTATTGGATTTACTTGGTGTAGAATTATAAAAGGTCCAAGTCTTTGATAGTCTAATTTTTGTGATGGTCGATTTGTTTGTATATTACATCAAAGTAACCAGACACGATCTCCTACTTTGAAATTTAGTTGGTTCTTGCGATGAATGTTTGCATAGTCTTTATATCAATCTTGGGCTATTTGTAATTGGAATTCCAATTCTTCATGGATGGTTTTTAAGTAGATAGCTTGACTTTCTGCAGCAGGGCTTTCCACGTCTTCAATTTAGAATAGATCTGCTCTAAGGTGGTATCCATAGTTTGAGAAGAATGGAATTTGTTTTGTTGAAGAATGTTGAGATTCTAGTATCTAAAAGGACTTTAGCAGAAATTTCTTGTTTCAAGATTCTTATATATATATATGAAGTATAAAACAAGATGTTGGATTCGGAGGTAAAAAGAGACCTTTTTCTGGTGCTTTAGATTTGGGGGTATCCAATTGCAAGGTCCCTATTATGGCTAGACATCTTCATTTTCTGACCTTTCTAATTCAGATATTATACCTCTTGCCTTGAATTCTCTAGACTTATTTAGACAATTTGCTGTCTTGTGATTGGATCTTCTATAATATAGGCATAAATTTTCTTACTAACGTTTTATCTTTTTTTTTGGTGTTAATAGCTTGAATTGAGTCACATCAATCTACATAGGTTTAGGATATATTAATGGCTTTTTCAATACTCTTAAAGATGTAGCAGTCGTACTTTGATAGATATTGTTGAAAATTGATCGCCTTTCTTGTCATAGTTCAAATAGGCAATTGTCACAAATAATAGCTTGAGCTATGACTTCCTCTAAGCTTTCAACTCTTGGCATTGTGATCAATAAATTCTTTACATCATCCTTTAGGCCATAAGAAAATCGAGTCATAAAAGCCTTATTATCCCAATTAAGGTCACAAGTAAGTTATTGAAATTCTGCAGCATAAATTGCAACTGAACGTTGCCCTTGTCATAGATTTTGGATCTTCGTCTCTGCCACCCTCTCTTGATCACTGTCTCCAAATGCAGCAATAAATCTTTCTATAAAAGCTTCTAAATTATATAGGATTGGAGAATTCTTTTTCAATAATGGTACAAATCATGATCGAGCACTTCTTGATAAAAAGGTGCCTACAAAAGCGACTTGAGTGAATCCATCTGGATAACAAGAAGGATATTATCATAAGTAAATTTGCACTTGTTATACAAACCCTTGAAAGTTGCATCTTGTTCCATCAAACTTATTAGGCATACTAGCTTTTGGCTCTTTTATGACAATCCTTAGAACTTTTAGAGAAGTTATGTGCATAGCTTGTCTACCGCTTGTTTCTCTTAATCAAATAATCTCTTGTTGTAAGTTATGAATCTCTCGCTTAGTTTCTTCAGATACTTGCTCCATTTGCGATTATTTTTTTGGATTGCGAAAGAATGACATTTCTTCTCATATCATATCCAATAAGACTGGAAGATCTGCAAGTGTTGCCACTCTATTCTCTGTTTGTGAGGATGCACCTCCATTAATCTCATCTATTTCCATCTTAAAAAGGAAAAAATCAATAAGCCGTTAATATTTTCTATACTAAAAAGAATACTTTTAGACAATTAGTTTAGAGGAGGGTAATCTGCAACGTCTAAAATGTAATGATATAACTGAAGAAAGGGGTAATCCATTCTTTCTAAAGAAAAATCAACTACAACAAGTAAGCATATCAATCTAGAGGGGAATAATCCGCATTCTTCTAGAACGCAATAGTATCTTGAAGAGGGATAATCCACTCTCTATCAAGAGATCTAAGCTTTGATATGATTATATAAGTCAGTCTTGCCAAATTATCAAGGATGCAAGATAGCAGGTTAGCCAAGAACCAAAAAAAAGAAATCAGAACCATAATAACTTCAAAAACAAAGAATTGGATGGACAGGAACAAGAATTAGATTAAGAATAAGAAACTGGATTAATATCAAGTATAAGGCAATACTTTGAATTGCTCCAAGACTTGTGTTGGCAAGACTGAGGTGCTCCCCAATCTTGCCTCTTATTTATACTATGAGGCCTTATGTCCTATTGGACCTCCTTCTTATTTATAATATGAGGCCTCATATGTTCTAAGATATTCTAATAGGATATAAGAATATCTTAGAACATTCTAGAAACTTGAAGAAGATTTTGAAAGACTCTAAAAAGTCTACAAGAGATCTTAGAAGGTTGAAGAAGATTTTAGAGGATCCTAAGAGTATTTTAGAATATTTTAGAAGCTTAAAGAATATTCTAGAAGATTTTCAAAGACTAAAGAAGATTCTAGAAGGTTCTAGAAGTTTCTAGAAAGAAGACTCTAGAAGACTACAGAAAGTTCTAATAATGGCTTAAAGTATGTCCGTGACAAATACAATCTTTAGAAGTATTATCAATAGATGTCCAACCACATTAATAGAAGCAAAGACCATAATAAGAGAGGTAGAGGCTATAGAAAAAGACTATGATTAGTTGTAGAAAAGAGAAGATGGATTCATCCCTTCTTTTATTCCTATCTATTTAAAAAACAAAGAACATGAGACAATACCTCTTGTTCTTGTACCTAATTGTTTAATTCTTTAAATCCAACATTAGAAGCCTTCCATTTCTTGATAATAATATAACCACCTCTTTCCATATTAATATTATTTCTATTGGTAGAAGATGTCAAATTACAAGTAATAAAGAAAAAATTGCAAGGTCACTAACAAAGATTTAAAGATGACATATTTAAATAGTTACAACTCTTAACCAAATAATGGCAAGATTACCTAGAAACCAAAATTCTAATCTACTTTAACAACCTATTGAATTTAAAAGATATGCTTTTGGCTTATAGTATATATGTTATAGACAATTCATGCATATGGTAAAATTTTTCTATGCTATGCTATTGCAAAATTAACAAAATCAATAAGCTTATATACCTTTTTTTAGATTTCAAATCCTTTTGGATCTTAATTATGATTAATATGGATAAAATTTAATTAACCAAAGTAATAGTGGTCAATTTAGATTGAGAATGAAAGTCCATGTTTTTTAAAGGAGATGCCATATATTGGTGTTGTGCTAAGTAAATTTTAGTCTAGAAATACACTAGGCATTTAGTTGTAAAAAGATTTCAACTTACCTTGAAGTTGGATTTACAATCCAAAAGTAATATATAAGATATTTAGAAATACCTTTCTAGCAATTTTAAACAATCTAAATAAGTTCCAAATAAATCTTAAATAATCCTAAAATCCTAAAATAAACCTATCAATCTTAACAAAATTATAAATAAATTCTAATTAAATCCTAATAAATTTTAATCAAATTTAATAAAAAATTCAAATTAAATTTTAAATAAAATTTAATTGAATATTAGCAAATATCAATAAAATCTTGAATAAATCTAATTGAATCCTACCAAATCCAAATGAAATCCTAAAGAAATCTTGACTAAATCTTTAAAATCTTAATTAATTCTAAAAAAATTTAATTGAATTTTAACTAAATGTTAAATAAATCCTAAAGAAATCTTTATTAAATCCTAATTAAATCCTAATCAATCTTAATTAAATTCTAAAGAAATCTTAATCAAATCTTAATCAAATCTTAACAAATCTTAATCTATTTTTAATTAATTTATAGCATCTTAAAATTTCAATAATATTTTAATTAACCATTGATTTTATTCTAAACTTTTCATATCTATCACTCTTCTAGTTGACAACAAGCTCAAAAAAATTGAAATGAATCAAATTTACAAATTGAGAGAAAAGACACATAATCTACTTGGATGTCAAGCAACCTCCTTCTCCAATCTTAATGTTGAACTTTTAGTACCAATATCTCCTTTTGGCATCATTAACATACTCTTAAAATTTGCATAGATGTTAGAATATAAATTGACTATTAGTTCATTAAATTTCACTTCAATCCAACTAGCAAATTATTGAAAAATTTTAAAAATCCTTATTAACCTTTAAACTACCAATTTTCAATATCCTAATCCACTTAAACTTCAATAAGTTTTAATTTTTCCAACCAATTGAGCTTAAATGCAAGATACAAATTTATTACAAGAATTTGCACAAATTTGCAAAATTTTAACTATAGATTTATTCTAAAATTCACAAAATTCTCTAAAATATAAATTCTTTTTTATTTGTCAAAATTAGAATCATTAATTTTCAATCCTAACTTTATATGGCTTTCATAAAATTATTACTAACTCAAATTGCTTAAAACCAACTATTATAAATTTTTTCTTAAGTTTTCTATTTAATCTTACTTTCAAATCAAATAAAAAAACCCTCCATATATTGTAGGCACTTGATTTTGTATCTTGCAATTTGGTTTTGATTGTGGTTCACAATTGGTCCTCCTTAGATATCAATCTAAGATTTTTTTAGGTAATTTGTGCTAAAAGCTATTTTTTTACTTTTACTTAGATATGCCTATAGTATTATTTTTGCTAATCTATCTTATTTTATCTAATTTATGGTCTAATAAAGTAAATAGAAGATCTTTTAATAAAAAAAGCAATGTCAATCCAAAATCCTTCTTATTAATTATTTTTATTTTTATTTTTTTAAGTATGGATTTAAATTGACCTACAAGTTTTAAAGTAAAGACTAATGTTCTAAATGCTATAGTAATATGTGAAGAGGTGAGAAAATTATTTCTTTTTTTTATTTCTTTTTTTTAAAATTTATTTTAATTTTTTTAAATTTTAAAAAATTATCAATAGAAATATATATATATATATATATATATACATATTATACCTTCCAAGCAAGAATCAATTAGAGATTTTTATTCCATCTATAATTTTACATTCAATATAGAAAATTTAAAAAAATAAATAAAAATTAGAATTTTTTGCTTATATAATTTTCATCCAAAAAAATAAAAATAAAGTTAAAAGTTAAAAATAAAGATAAAAATAAAATTTAAATAAAAAGATATAAATAAATATAAAGATTGAAAGTCAAAAAAAATTACCTATCTTTTAAACACATTAGTCAAAACACATCTAGAAAGATAATTATTCTTGGAATTACTAGACATAACCTCCAAGTGACATAGTTTAGATTACCACTCACATAAGTGGACACCATAGCCGAATCAAAGCTCAAATTTAGACGTTCTTGGGCTTCTTAGAAAGCTAACTTGAAGACCTATCACCTCCCAAAATTTCAGCTCCATTGCTGTCATGGTAAAATTCATCCTTCAATCCAAATTATAAAATATCTTCAATTAAGAATTTTTTATAATTTGTGGTGTAAAGTATAAGAAGCAATAAACAATAACAAAGGAGAAGAGCAACACAAAACAAGTAAAATATGTGCAATTAAACAATTACACACTACAAAACTAGTCATAGTTTCTTTATTAGATTTTTATCTAATAGAAAATAAAAATAAAAGATAAAAATTATACTTTCAAATAGATAATTTTTTTATCTTTCCAATTATATAAAAAAATATATAAATCCAAGTTATTATGAATAAATTATGATAGTTTAAAGTTGGAAGATAAATAATAAAAACGTTAAATGAGTAATTTTTTCCTCAAGGATAACTTGCTTGAGAGATCAAGAATTTGAACCTCACCAAGGCTCACAAGTAGTATATAAGGGTGTCCTAGAGAGGCCATGAAACCTTAGTCTTATCTTCCTACCTATATCTAAGGTGCTACAATCCATATGGGATTTATGCACCTCCTTTCTTATAAGGACTACACTAGCTGTTGGTCCTTCTATTTTCTACTAGTAGAACTATTTTTTTTTCATTTTTTACTTCACCATGGTGTTTAATAATATCCAATTAGCCTAGGAACCTTACATGGCCTTCAAATCTTACTCCATTTCTTCATAATGGCTCCCAAGGTAGTAAAACTTATTTTTATCAAAGTCTTCAAAATTGCTCTAAAAATTCCTAAAAAATTCTAAAAAAATTCTAAATAAAATTTAAAAATATCTATAGTATTTTTTAAATAGTAAAATTAATTTAAAACTATTTTATTCTATTTTGGTGATTTTTTATAATAATATAATTAATTTAAATCAACTAAAAATCTTATTTTTTACATAAATAATTAAAAAGACATGAGGTTTTTTTTATGCTTCTATTACCTACTAAGTAACATTTACATATTTCTAATGAATAATACATATAAATAGAAGGCTAATATAGACATTGGTCTCAATAACTAAATATTGATTCTTATAATTAAAAAAACATATTAAACCAACTAAGGCAATTGCTTCTAAGACTTACTAAGACTCTATTTTTATGACTTTCCTCTAATAAGACTCTTGTAGCTTATAAACTCTTTTACATTCTAATAAATATTTATATGTTCAAATAAAATTTCTAATTTTAATATTTAAATAATTTAAAATTATAATTTTAACTAATCTACTAATTAAGATTCATTGGTGGTACTCACAACTGCTCCAAAGCTCCAAATATCAAAGTTGATGCTCCTAAATTTAATAGTAGTTCAAACCCCAATTGTTCAATTGAGAGCAATGACCACATTAGAATTTGGAATGAAGCGTGCCTTATGTTTCTAGAAAGCTAACATCAGCACCCACTTTCTCCAAAAATAATTCGACTCAATTGGTTACAAATTGCCAACACTATGCTCCTTCAAAGTCGGGCTTCAACTTCTAGTTGGCAGCTTGATGACAAATCACTCAAACAATTGCCAAATCTTTTTTTCTACTTCAAATCCAACATGTGATAGCTTCTTAAAAAGCTAATAACTTTATACAGCTACTTATTAAGTTTCATCTCCTAAAACTATCTATCAAATATTCTATGAGTGTTCAAAGTTGCAGCTCTTGGTGTTCTAAGGCAATTGACCCTTCTTCACTCAATTATATGCTACAAATTTATATTAACTCCAAATAAGGTAAATAATAGCTCTTTGAAAAGCTAACAATACAAGCTATTATATTTTAAGTTTTTAGTATCTAATTCATAAAATTCAAAGTTATTGATGAACAAAGAACAACTTTGAGCAAAGAGGGGCTGAGAAAAAGATCTAACAATGATGGGCAAGACCAAGAGGATGATGGCAACTTAAAGGAAGAAAGAACAAAAGAGATAGTATTAGAAGATACCTCCAGGCCTGATTCCACTAAAGGCCTTTATTTTTGCTTGATGTAGTTCACTTGATTAAAATCAAAAGGCTCATATTGGCCAACCCTTCTCTTTGATGGTAACCCCAACTATTCTACATATACTATCACCATGCTTAGAAGTATGAAATTAACCTAACTAAAATTCTTATATCAAAAATTATAATATTTATAAAATATTAATTTTAAATTAGATATTATATGATAATTTTAATTTATTTAATTACTAATATCAAATATACAATTAATAATAATATTATTAAAAAGCTTTAAGATTACTAATTTTATTTTTTTCTTCTAAATCACATTAAAAATTTAAAAAATTTAAAAATTGTAACTTCCTCAGCATCAAAAAAATACTTGTGTGCTAACAAATAACATAGATACTATTTTATATTTCTTTCTATCTTTTATCTATAATTTCTAATGGAATTCTTTATTAAGTCTTTAATTAAGATCTTCTATAATATAAATTTTATTTTTCTCTTTTATCTAATAATTGAATAATAATAAAATATCAAATAAGTGTTAGATAAAAAATAAAGTAGAATTTGGTAACTATGGAGGTAATTAGTCCATGGATATTTGTATGAGATTGAATAAAGTAATTCCTTTATAAGCACATCCTAGAAATTATAGACAATTAGCTAATGACAATCATAGAAGTGCTAGACAATCTTAAACTAAAAGTACAATAAAGCTATATAATATAATAATAAAACTAAGAGTACAATGAAATTATCTAATATGATAATAAAACTAAGAGTACAATGAAGCTATCTATTATGATTATAACAACAATAAACAGAATAATAATGCATCTAATGGACTTCAAATCAATATTTGCCATGTTCTTTTGAACCAAAATTAAAATCAAAATCAAAGCCTGGCCCTTCAAGGTCAACGATTGACTAAGTAGGACTTTCAAGATATTAGGTTTGTAGCTTAAAATAGTGACAAGATGGTAAAAATTCAATCATCTAATTCTTTGGTAGATAAGCTACTTATACATTCTAAGTCAAATTTAATAATCTTTGAAGAACTCCAATCCAAGGCATAAAAATCTCTTATAAAGCCAATCTTAGCAATTATGATTAAATTTAGGATAACTACCATGCCACCTATCTTGAATAAGGACAAAACTACTACAAAAAAGTCCTTGATTTTTAGATTTATAAAAGATATTTCAAGAAACCATTAAGATTATTAAAGAAGTCACAAAGGAACCTTCAAAATTTAAATTTATAGTAAAAAAATTATTTTTATTATTTAGAGATATCGAAAGAGAAGAGCCAAAAAAATTAGCATAAATTGAAAAGGCACTAAAATTTTAGAATCCAAGAAAGTACAATTACCAAAGGCTTTATCAGCACTTACATTAGGATAGTACAATCTATGGGCAAATTTAGATAGGCTTAGAGTAAATATCACTTTTTTACAATTATTAGACTTGTCACTAATAATAAGATCTTTATTATAGATAAAACCCTCTTTAATATCCTAGTAGATAGAGAGAGTGGTTTAAATATCATACTACACCAAACAATAGAAAAGTTAGGACTTAGCATGATAAATTTCTTATCTTTTGTAATTAATATGGAAAATCAAAGCCCAATTATTTTGATAAGTTAAATTAGAAACTATAAGACATACATTAAAGATAAAAAAATATCACCTTTCATGTTATCTAGATGCATGTGGCTAAGGATTCCTTTCTCCAACTAATAAGGTGACATTGGTTGAGAGCTTCTAATACATTAGTAGATTGGATGGTAAGAAGTCTTATATTATTTTTAGACCTTAGAATAATGAAATTAAAATTACTATTAAATCTAGTTATATTATTAAAATTTTAATGTTTTTAAACTATATCTTAAGAAATTTGACAAGGTTTTAGCTCAAAATTTTTAGAAGTGTGTATTTTTATATTACAAAGCTATATACAAAAAATTTATGGCATTAGAATTTTTTATTTTAGAGATATGAAGAAAATAGTATTAGATGTCTATAAATTAGGATTTTAAACACCTGCTAGGATCTTTAAGATATCAGATGGCTGAAAGTGAATTGGTAGTTAATTTTTCTTATAGTAAAGCTTAAAGATATAAGCTAGACTTTCAAGAAATTTGACAAAATTTGAATAGCTGGATCAAGAGTTATTGTATTTTAAAATTCAAAAAGAAATCAATCTTTTGATAGTGAATAAGGTATTAAATGATTTTGTTATAATTTAAATATTTTGTGCAAATTAAAGGAGGCTTTTAAGAGCCAGGATTTTATAAAGGTGAAAAGATGGGTATATAGAGCTATAATAAAATTTTAATATAAAGGTGAAGTTTATAAAAAGAGATTATAGATTTTCTTTGAAATTATTAAAAATCTAACTTATCAACAATTGGTTAATTATGATTTAGCATAGCAAAGGGTGTTAAGGATTTTTTAGATACTATAGATAAATCTTATATACAAACCTATTGAAAAATAAGAGATTTTTATTAATATAATATTTTTTTAATATTGTTATTTTTATTTGTCTTCTTTATTAAAGACAAATCACTTATCAAAGCATTGTCAATAAATTATAGATAAATTTTCTACAATTAGATATAGAATATATTTTTAGATTAAAAATTATATTGTACAATAATAATGTAGAAGAATAAAAATAGTCCTTAATTTCAATAAGATAATTAACAATAGAAAAAGAAGTCTTAATAGATTTTATGGCTTTTAAAACAATCAAGAGCTTGATTAAGATAAAATAGAAGTGATTATCAATCTACAACCTCCTACAAACGTGAACAGCATAGAACAAGTCTTAGATCACATTGGATGGTATAGAAAATTAATTGTAGATTATGCTACAAAAATCCTACTCATTATCAAACTACAATACAAAATCATAAAATTTGAATTGATTTGAAGGTATGAGGATGTTTTTAAGTGATTAAAAGAAAAATTTAACTCCTATCTTATTTTAAAACTTCCAAATTGGCACCATTAGGACAAATTACTCAATGTCATTAAAAAATAAATAAAAATTTATAATTACATTTGCAATCATTTTTGACACGTTTGATTTGAATGCAATTGGAGTGTCATTTTATTATAATAATTATAGTGACACAATCATTTAAGACATGGCAGTTGTGTCAGATACTATGGTTGTTTTTATGCTTTTTTAATATGTCATTTTATCAAATACAAAAACACACATAGATATTGGCATGTAATTCAATATGTTGATTCAACGTATCTAGTCATAACTACCACATTTGGACTTCTCAATAAATTGGATTGAGTATTGTCTAATTGTGCTGTAGTTGTATTATAGTTATCATTTAGTGATATCTTAGTCTTATTCTAGTTGTATTATAGTAATCGTATAGTTTTGGTTTCTTCATCATATAGTCATCAAATAGTTGTCTTATAGTAGTGGTTTAGTTATAATTTTCTAATACTATAGTTGTAGTATAGTTATATTATAGTATTGATATAATTGTGTTTGAGTCTCAATTGTTAATCATGGAATTAAATAAGGAATTACAATAAAGTTGTCTATTTCAATGCCAATTACAATATAGTCAAGTATGAGAATTAGTTGCAAGGCAGATATTCATTTGATGTAGTTGCAATCTTATCCTAGTTGGTACTAAATATAATATTTTTAAATTGATATATTACTCAAAAAAAATATACAATTTTATGTTACAATCATTTATTGTTCAGCTATAATTTTATGTATTATAAGAAATTTATATAATATTAATTCAAATGTACCACAGTAAAAGAGTCTTATACACAAAACTAGAATCTTGTTCAAAACTTTTTTTACAAGCTACTTCAATCAGCCATTGATGCAAATATACTTCTAATTTTATATCACACTTAAACCCACCACATCTTTTACCACCTCTTAGTTAGCATTTTCATTAAGAAATATGAGGATAAATTTTGATTGTATGGCCGCCAAGATATAAATTATAAACCACTTATTAAGAATGAGCATGTCATAAAACTTGTTTGCTCTCTCAATGTTGCTAATAGTCTCAGACACCACTTTTTGCTTTGAGCTTTGTGGATTTAATAACCACACCTCTTGTTCCATGGAAAACCAAATGACACAAAATACTTATAACCACAAATGTAATCAATATAAGAATAACAAAATGTACACAAAGCAGATGTATACTTTATCTTATGTGTTGGTGGTGAATCCTTCTTCTTTGCTACTATGGTATTCTGTATCATTATTTTCCACATTCTTTGCATGCAAAAAATATATATTTATATATATATATACATATATATATATATATATATTAGTTAATTCATGGATTATAAGATGACAGGACATTTTGGAAACAAAACTACAAGATCCCCTAATCCCTTCACCTTGTAATTGTACAATATTACCAACATTAACCACTTCTATTTCTATTGTAGTGTCTCTTTTTTTTAAAGTGAGTCTATTCTTTGAAAACCAAGTCTCAAAATCCGCCATATCAGTAGATCTAAATAGACCATATAGTAGCAGTCATAGTGACTTTTTCATCTAGAAGTTATCATCTATCAACTTCTATATGTTATAGACGTAAAATAGCTAGGACACTATGATTTTAACGCAACTAGTACAACACACTAATGCTCTTGTGGTTTATGATGATTGTACTAGATGAATTCTATCTTGGATATTTTTTAAAAATACAATCCAAATTACACTTTTATACCACAAGATCATTATCATTCTACTCTATTGCCTTACATTCCTTAAATGACCATGTGATTTTAGAAACCAACGGATGGTCGAACTTCACCCTCCCTAGCATCATTGGAATTATCTTAGTCATATAATTAAAACTTTTATTATCTCAATATGCTATAAAAAAAATTTAAAAAATTTAATAAAGAATTGAGGTATCCAAAGATGATATATGATTTTATGGTTATTGCTAATTAAGGTTGATCTATTCAAAATATTAGGATTCTTTTTAGACAAGAAACTATAATTTAACAGTGTCTCATACATATTGAAAATCAACAACTTCATTAATTCTCTCATCATATTTGTAGTCACCATCATCTTAGAGCTATGATATCTGAATTGGGAGGGCCTCTCTTCAAAGGACCTTATTATTGCAATTACCTTTGCTGGTGACTTAAAAATCTTTTATTTTATAGCCAAGCCATTTATAACTATGATCTTTTTTCTTTATGGATGAACAAGCTATATGAAGCACATCATTGTCAAGGTAGAGAGAGTTTGTCTCAAGAAAGCATTGGACTTTTGGTTATTATTAATTGTTCAATTAAGTTCTAAGATAAAAAATAAAAAATATAAAAAACTTCAAATTTACATAAAAATCATTCCTATAGGAGTAATTACATCAAATATATGAATCTTCAATAGACAAAAATATCCAAGTATATGATAAAATATTATAAACATTATGTATCCTTGAAGGAGATTTTTTTCAAATCCCAATAACTCATATCTCCTAATCAGATTGTCCAAATGGTTTCAAATTTTATATAAAACACTATTATATTTTTGATAAATACCACACCAAATTTCAATTGTAGATTGAAATATTGCTAAAATCCTTGTTTATCAATACCTACATACAAGACTTTTTATATCTCACAAACTAAATATCTAAATACCACAAAAATTGGTGTATATCTTCTTAACATAATAATTCATCTTTTTAAAAAAAATTAGATAAAAATTCGTGTGAAAGCTCAAGATATGGCAAAAATCATCACTATTAACAAAATGGTCTATTTATTTTCTTGGAATTGGATGAACTATCTTCAACCCTCAATATTTTATTTATTTAAATTTCAAATATAATAATGCTTTTATATAAGATACAAGTCTTAAAATCATCTTTCTAATTCTATTTCTTGATCTTTATAAACTCTTGTACAACTTCTTGTATCTTCAAAAGAATAACAATATATCTTAAATCTACACCTTAACTTCAAATGGCTATATTCCTTTCACTTCAACTCTAAATCCTTAAATTTTTATATATAAATTATTTCTCTAAATTTAAATTATATAATTCTTGCTTCTTCTTTTTAAATTTCTTCTTTGAAGTTGCTCAAATCCTTGAAATGGCCGCAAATAGATTATTAAAAGTCCATTTGATATAATATCACAGATATAAGATTTATTCTAATAATTATCTAATTAATATAAATCAATAGAAGTAGATAATATAAGTTGATTTGATAATATGTAATAAAAAAGCTTCCTAGAAGCTTCATAGGTACGGAATCACCTTTACACATATCTATAGGTGATTGGTAGGTTAGAAACTTGGTCAATAAACTAGCCACATGGCGCACATGTTGATAGCTTGTGGAACAAGCTATCCATGTATCGCACATATTGATAGCTTGTGGAACAAGCTACCCATGTATCACACATGTTGGTAGCTTGTGGAATAAACTAGCCATGTGTCACACATGTTGATAGCTTGCGGAATAAGCCAAGTACATGTTGGCGCACATGTGGAAAACTTGTTGTGCAAGTTTGACACATGTCTTGCAAATTAGACACGTGTAGGAGGTCCTATAGAATACCGCCATATAGCTCTTAGTTAGATAGTATTTATAGACGTAAAAAATGAAGCCTTCTTCACTCTTGTCAACTCCTTTCTTGCTTCTAATAGAGATTAGAGCACCGTTCAAACATTTGAAAAGTTTGATGGCACAAGATCTAAGTTTCAAAGATTCGTCAATCACGTACAATTGGTGATTGAATTTCAACCTCAAAGTTATCCTACCTAAGGATCTCAAGTTAGGTTTATTAGAACGTTACTTTCGGGATCTGTTTTATTGTGGTTTTCATCTTTTCTTGAACGATGTGATCCAATATTGGATAATTTGGAGGCATTTTTAGCGGAATTTCAATCTATGTATGGAGAACATGATGCAATCCATGTTGCAACCAACAAGATTCGCATTCTACAATAAAGAAATTGATCAATGTTGTTATACGCTTCACAATTTCAACAACTAGTGATTGATATCAAGTGGGATAATGCTACATTCATCAGCCAATTTCTCTATGGATTATAATATGAGATAAAAAAATTAATCCTCAATTTATCCAATCCTCAAATATTGAATCAAGCAATTGATTTTGCTGTGAAGTGTGACAATCAACTTTTTGAATTTCAATCCAAGAGTCGTACAAAAGAGCCTCAACATTATTATTCAATGGTAACATCAACGTCCTCATAAAATGTACATCCGAAAGTAGAAGACATGCAAATTGATGCGATACATTTTAAATTTCTTACTCAATAAGAAAAGATTTGATATCGTCAACGAGGATTATATTTATATTAAGGAAAACCTAAGCACATTGCCCGAAGAAACAACACAACTATAAAATGAGGAGTACAATTGTCAAAGAAGACAACATGTCGGAAAACAAATTTGTCCACTTACAATAGGGACCGTTGTCGCGTGGCGTGAACTTCTATCTAGGAATATACCGGATATCTAGCTATAGAGAATTTTACTTAATATTTATTGGCTAAATTCTAATGAGTTATTTGTCCTTAATAAGAAAGATAAATACACATGATAATATAAGAAAAAGGTTTTGTAAGATTAAAACCCCTTATTTTTAAATAGGTTTGTACATAAGTTTTCTCTATGATATGTAGAAAATCCTTAAAAACCTTTTAAAGACTCATCTATATACCAAAATCATATCATGGCTCTATACATCCACCTTTTACACCTCCATAAAGTCTTGGCTCCCAAAAACACCTTTAGTATGCACAAAAGTCCAAATTTGCAACAAAAACCCTTAAAAATATATTTTTCCGCAAAGGATGTTTTTCTTTCCGAACTTTAGAAAATCATATCTTCTGATCCAGCCGTTCAGTTTTCTTCAAACTTTCAGGCAAGGTAGAATTCACCTTTAAGCTTTACCACAAAAAAATTCAACCACAAATATACTTCCGATCGTTCGATATCTCAAAACCCCTAGCAGGTGCTTAAAACCCTAGCTCAGAGACACCCGAGCACTATTTTCTCTATATCTCACAAACCCAAAATCTTAATGCCACAAAAATTTTGCACATAGTCTTGTGACATAAACATATATACTCTTGAAAATTTTGAGCCAAAAATCTATCAAATTGACTAAGATATAGCTCAAAATATAACCGCTAGTTAAGCAGAGTCACTTACTGTCTTTAGCTTACAAGCATTGACTTCAACTTGCAATATCTCCTTGACCTTAGCTTGGATTTTATCAACCTATACATGAATAGTGTAGCCAAGAAAGTGCGCTTTCCAACCCCAGTCGCCGATCTTTAATTTCTCTCTGTATGCGCGAGATATACCCAAAAGAATGACAGTATGTCCAAAATTGACACCCTAACTTTGAGCGCCTACAACTTCTTCATTAAAAGTCCAAATCATGCGAGATTTGCACCTAAACCATACCCAAAAACCTAAACCTGATGACCCTAGCCTTTGATGTTCGACTCCTCTCGAAAAACAAACCCTAACTCCTAATAAACCCTCGGGCAGCCTCCTTGAAGCCCATTGGGCATGATTTTTGGCCAATTAGAATAGAGATTTCTATCATCCACCTCTATTCATCCACATGGATGGCCAAACTACCCTTTTTACACTAAAAACCCTTTTCTAACCCTTCTTCTTATAAGATTTACATACTTGGTGCTTTAAGCACCAAATAAAAGAAGTAAATAAGATCTTAAGGATCACCAATGTCTAACATAGGTGACTTAAGATATATACAAGTTATTATCCATATAAAATTAACTTCAAAAGTCACTACTAAAAGAAAATAAGGTTGTATAAACCTTAATAATAATCCTTTTAATAGATCCTTTCTAAACTAGCAACCTAATCACATCCTATAACCAATAAAAGTCCACTGATATGGCTCTCATTTAGCTATGTAGTAAATTGTACATTAAATATACATGTACAATTTTTTCACATAGTAGCCAAACCACAACACAACACCGTGCAGTTGGAATCTTGTACAATTCCTAGTAAAGGTCCTATTCTCTCCTCAGAACCCTCTCCTTGTTTTATAATAGATGTATATTTAGGACCAAAAAACTACAGAGCCTCTGCCTTATTAGATTCAAGAGCCTCAGCATGCTTTCTAGATGAACAATTTGTTAAGAATCGTAAGATATCTTTAGTATAAAAAATTAAACCCGTATATGTAGAAGTCATAGATGGTTGTCCATTGTTTTCTGGAGATGTCATTCATCAAACCCATCCTATAAAAGTAACAATAGATGGTCGTAATAGCTACGTAACCTTTAACATAATTAAATCCCCGTCTAATCCAATTATTTTAGATATATCATGGCTAGAAAAATATAACCCTCAAATAGATTGGAATTTTTGTAGACTTGACTTTTCTCAGAACATTATTAAATATCCTACCGACCAAATGAAAAGCTATAAATCTAGTATAATAAAATCCGTACTTATAGATGCAAAAGCTTTTATATATGTAACAAAAGAAGGATCAACTTTTGCTATTTATGCCACATCCGTTTTCAATGGTGGAAAGACTTTAAGTGGTATTCTAAGGCAATATCTAGATTATTAAGACGTTTTTGAGAAAAAGAATGCAAATATTCTTCCAGAATATTGTCCATATGATTATTCAATCGACCTCAAGGAACGAACTCAACCACCATTTGGACCAATCTATAATTTATCACAAGATAAGTTGGTTGAACTCAAGGCGTATATTGACAAGAATTTGGCCAAGAATTTTATATGCTATCCTAAATCTCCAACAGCAGCTCCAATTCTATTTGTGAAGAAAAAAGATGGATCATTGCGGATGTGTGTTGACTATCAAAGACTCAAGAAGATCACAATCAAGAATAAATATCCATTATCTTTGATATTAGGACTCTTTGACCAGTTAAATCAAGCTAAGATCTATACAAAAATAGATCTAAGAGAAGCATACAATCTAGTACGCATCAGAGAAGGAGATGAATAAAAAATTGTGTTTTGAACCAGGTACGGACATTTTGAATATAATGTCATGCCTTTTGGACTTACAAATGCATTAGCCACTTTTCAACATCTCATGAATGATGTTTTTTGTGAGTTCCTAGAAAATTTTGTCGTCTGCTACCTAGATGATATTTTGATCTATTCTAAGAATATAAAAGAACATGAAGTACATGTTCGTCAAGTATTACAAAAACTTAGAGATGCGAGATTATATGCCAAGGTAGAAAAGTGTATATTTCACACTACTCAAGTTGATTTCTTAGGATACATCATTTCAAATGATAGTCTCATGATAGATTTTAAGAAAGTCCAAACAATCATGAATTAGAAGATTTCAAAGATGATAAGAGATGTCTAATGCTTTTTGGAATTTGTCAATTATTATCGGATCTTCATCAAAGATTTCTTTCAAATTGCAGCTCCACTTACACGTTTGACCTGTAAAGACAAACTCTAATGGAATCAAGAAGCGGAAGCAACATTTGAAGCTCTAAAGATATCATTTGTTTTTGTACCAATCTTGTATCGTGTTGACTTTTTCAAGGCATTTTTTATGAAAAAAGACGCATCAGACTTTGCCTTCAGTGCGGTTTTGTCATAAATGGGAATAGATAACAAACTTCATGTAGTAGCTTTTTATTCAAGAAAATTCTCAGTAGCCAAGATCAATTATAAAATCCACGACAAAGAACTTCTTGCAATCGTGGATTCCTTTCAAGAGTGGCGTCATTATCTAGAAGGTACTTCCAATCTAATTACTATATATATGGATCACAAAAATCTCAAGTATTTTATGATATCAAAAATAATTCTTCTAAGACCATGATTCTTCTAAATTTGAGTTCAAGAATAATCTACTATATTTCAAAAGACGCCTATATGTTCCAGAAGAAAAAGCATGTTTACGTGTTCTTCAAGCATGTCATGATTTTCCAACGGCAGGATATTTTGGATACAACAAGACTTTGAAACTTATATCAAGAGATTTTTGGTGGCCTCAAATGTAGAAGGTATTCAAAGACTTTGTACAATCATGTGATATCTGCTTAAGATCAAAGACTCCTTGTCATCAACCTTTTGGGCTTCTTCAGCCATTATCTATTCCAGAACAACCATGGTCTTCTATTTCTATAGATTTCATCACAGATCTACCAAGCTTAAGATGTTATGGCTCTATATTTGTCATAGTAGATCGATTCACCAAGATGACACATTTTATGTCATGCACAAAATCTATCATAGGTGAAGAAATAGCTAAGCTTTTCATTGATAATATCTATCGCTATCATGGATTGTCTAAGGATATTATATTGGATAGAAAAACTCAATTTGTATTAAGATTTTGGAAAATTCTTTTCAAGATCTTAAAAGTAGACATGAAGTTATCTTTAGCTTTTCATCCTCAAACTGACGGACAAACAAAGCACATGAACTAAGTCTTGGAACAGTACTTAAGGTGTACCATCAACTACCAATAAGATGATTGGACAACTCTTTTGCCATTGGCAAAGTTTGTTTATAATAATACAATATATTTTTTTATGCAATAAATATCTTTTTTTGCTAATTATGGTTATCACCCATGACTTGATGCTTTTGACTTTTCAAAAGTTGATAATCCAGCGAGAGAAGATTTGGCAAATCGTTTATTAGAGCTACATGCAATAATGAAGGTGCAATTAAAAGAAGCTCAAGAACAACAAAAAATAAATAGAGATACATATCGCAAGGAACAACCACAATTTAACATAGGAGACAAGGTATGGTTACTTTGTCACAATATTAAGACTACTCGTCCTTGTGATAAGTTGGACTATTGTAGGCTGAACCTTTTTCTATTTCTGAATAAACCAATTTAGTTCCATATTAATTATACCTACCAGAGTCCATGAAGATCCATCATGTATTCTATGTATCACTACTCAAGCCATACAAGACAATGGATATACAAGGAAGAAGACAAATGCCACCGCCTCCTATAGAAGTGGACAACAATAAAGAATTCGAGGTTGAAGAGATTTTAGATTCAAGGTGGCACTAAAATCGACTAGAATATCTTGTGCATTGGCGTGGATACAATATTAGTGAACGCACATGGAAGCCATCCAAGAATCTAGCAAATGCATCAATAAAAGTCAATGCATTTCATCAACGACATCTGTCAAAACTAAGATAAAGAATCAAGAAAAACTTTGCTATAAAGCAAAACAGGTTCTATAGAGGTTTCATCCTACCTTATATCAGTGTTTGTTATTTCCTTAGATATGTTTGTGCTAAAGAGATGGAGGATCAAGAACCAACGAATTCAGCTCAAGAGCCATGATTTGTTGATTTACTAGATGAGACATAACGGCTATCACAACCTTCAAAACGACAAAATAGAGATGAAGACCCTTGAGAATGACATGTTCTTCCTCGGATTGATGGCAAAATACAATATATTTGATATCACAACCTTGGAAGAGACTCCTGATGTTTGGTAATACTTTTAGAGTTAGGAACTACTCCTGATGGTGTTCCTAATGTTTTCTTTGAAGGGAGTTATGAAGGCCTCAGCAATAATCAAATAACAGGGTGGTCTTCTTATCCTAATATGGGATATTATTGATGGTTGAAAAGACCTATCAACTACCTTTGAAGGGAACAAAGATCAGAGTATGTGGCAAGTACAATTCGACGTATCCTAGACTTCCTCAACATATAATCACCACTCTTCATAGAACTCGTCTCTAGAAGGGGGAATAATATCACGGACATAAGATTTATTCCAGTAATTATCTAATTAATATAAACCAATAGAAGTAGATAATATAAGTTGATTTGATAATATGTAATAGAAAAGCTTCCTAGAAGCTTCATAGATGCGGAATCACCTTTACACATGTCTATAGGTAATTGATAGGTTAGAAACTTGGTCAATAAATTAGCCACATGGCGCACATGTTGGTAGCTTGTGGAACAAGCTATCCATATATCACACATGTTAGTAGCTTGTGGAACAAACTAGCCATGTATCACACATGTTGGTAGCTTGCAGAACAAGCCAAGTACATGTTGGCGCACATGTGGAAAACTTGTTGTGCAAGTTTGACACATTGTCATATAACGTGGTCTTCTATCTGGGAATACCTGGGTACCTGGCTGTGGAGAGTTTATTTGAAACTTGATGGCAAAAATCCAACAAGTAATTTTTCCTTAATAAAAAGGACAAATAATACAATAATCTTACAAAAGAGAAGTTATATATATAAATCCTCTTGTATTCAAGTAATTTTGTATAAAAATGGTTCAAATTTCTACAAAAATCCTTCAAATTTCCACAAAAATCCTTCAAAACTTTATTCAGCCGCAAGGACTTAATTCTTGCTTAATTTTAGAGTCCAATAACTCTTGATCCAATCGTTCAATTTCTATAAAATTTAGTTTAAAGTATAGATAATCTTCTTAAGTTTCACCATAAGAAAAAAATAAATCATAAATTTATTTCCAATCGTCCAATATCTTAAAATCCCTGGCAGGTGCTTAAAACCCTAGCTCAAAGATACTCGAGCACTATTTTCCTTATATCTCAATAAAATCCAAAACCCTAATGCCACAAAAGTTTTGCATATAGTCTTGTGACATAAACATATACACTCCTAAAAATTTTGAGCCAAAAATCTATCAAATTGCCTAAGATATAGCTCAAAATGTAACCACTACGTAAGCAGGTCACTTACTGCCCTTAAATTTGTAAGCACTGACTTCAACTCCCAATATCTCCTTCACCCTAGCTTGGATTTTATCAAGCTTTACATAAAAAGTGTAGCCGTGAAAGTTCTCTCTTCAGCCCTAGTTGCCGATCCTTGATTGCTCTCTGTATGCGCAAGTTATATCCAAAAGAGTGATAGTAGGTCCAAAATCAACACCTTAACTTTGAGCGCCTATAACTTCTTCATAAAAAGTGCAAATCACACAAAATTTGCACCTAATCAGATCCAAAAACCTAAACCTTATAATCCTAGCCTCTGATGTTCAATTCTTCTCCAAAAACAAACCCTAATTCCTAATAAATCCTCGGGTAGCCTCCTTGAAGCCCATTGGGCATGATTTTTGGCCAATTAGAATAGAGATTACTATCATCCACCTCTTTTCATCCACATAGATGGCCAAACTACCCTTTTTACACTAAAGATCCTTTTCTAATCTTTTTTCTTATAAGATTTACATACTTGGTACTTTAAGCACCAAATAAAAGAAATAAACTAAGATCTTAAGGATCACTAATGTCTAACAAAGGTGACTTAAGATGTGTACAAGTTACTATCAATATAAAATTAACTTCAAAAGTCACTACTAAAAAGAAAATAAGGTTGTATAAATCTTAATAATAATCCTTTTAATAGATCGCTTCTAAACTAACAACCTACCCACATCAAATAACCAATAAAATCCACTATTATAGCTTTCACTTAACTATATAATGAATTATATATTAAATATATACGTACAATTTTTTCACTTGGTAGCCGAACCACAACATGACAACGTGTCTTGCAAATTAGACACGTGTAGGAGGTCCTATAGAATATCGCCATATAGCTCTTAATTAGATAGTATTTATAGAGGTAAGAGTGAAGCCTTCTTCACTCTTGTCAACTCCTTTCTTGCTTCTAGTCCAGATTCAAGAGTCTATAGTTTTCTTGTCTTGTGGCAATAGCCATTCTAGTTTTTTTTAATATACATGCTTCCTTATTTCTATTTTTTTATTCTTCTTAATAGAAGTTTCATATGTTTATTTGCTTTCATCAAGTTCTTGTCCTTGACATATAACCACTAACCAATGGGGATGAAGTCTTCCATCTCTTGCCATCATCCCTCCATATCTTATTTTCATCCCTCCAAATGAATCTCTTAGTAGCTTGGATTTTATCCTTTAGATCCCAAATCTCCTCTCAAAACTTCATATTAAACATCTAGGTCTCATATAATTTAAACACCATAATCAAACAAGAAAAAAAAAACCAAAACTCAATTTCTTATATCAATTCTTTAAAATTATTTTATTAACCATTCTAACACATACTATGATTTATAAACATATTACATATTTTGATTGATTTTTATATATTACAAGAAATTACAATACAATATCCACCCCCTTTAAACTTGTACATCTGCTAATATGTGCCACTTATAATTCCTCTTTATCACTTTTAAATTGCTTTAATTCACTTACAAGTTTATTAACTTCTTGTTCTTGGTTCAAATATTGAAATAGAAATACTTCAAGGTCTTTTGCTCTAAATTGTCTATCCCTTCTCTTGAAAGCTTTCACCCTTTTTTCAACCACTAGATTTTTGATAATAATTCCATCTAGCTTTTGTAAAAAACATGTGGCATTATCATAGACTTAAAGTATTATATATAGTCTAAACTATTTCTTTACAAACTTCTTTATAATGCTATGTTGATGTTCTAAGCTACTATCATAAATTAAAAACCAATTTCTAACTTGAATAAACTTCGACCTTAATCTATTACACTTGTCCAACCTTTCTTTATTTTTCAATCTTATTACTTTCAATCTTTCAATTGTAATCTTTAAGTCCTCAAGTAACCTTTTCAACTACTGGATGTGGAACTCTAACAATCTTTTTCTATCAATATCATCTTTTTAAGATAAAAAAATCTATATATGGTGAATTTTTTGAGCTGGTATTATAGACTTTTGACCTAACATTAATTCTATGGACATATAACTAGTAACAATACTATAAATAATCCTATCTATCCATGAAGCAAATATAAGCAGTTTGGGCTGTTGAATTAGTCTATTCTTTTATACCTTGACTAATGCATGAATGATAGGAGGATGACCCCTTTCACTCTTATCATTGGCTTCAAGGTTATAAGAAATAGTCAATTTCAGTTGAATCCATACCTATCAAAGAATTTCCTTGCTTCAATAGCATCCAATTCTCTCCTATCAATTCTCATCCTTCCAATAGCTCCACTCTTGCCAATACCAAGTATTTTATGCCCCAAATTCCTAATGGCATGGCTACCAAATCAATTATCCATTGAAAATGTATAATAGATGGATAAGTAAGATGTAACCCATCCCTTCTAACCACATCAATCAATCGAATTTTAACCTTGACTTCGTTGTGGCCACAAATTCCAAAAATGCCATGTTTCTGTCGGAGTGCAAGGGCGTAGAGCATTTTTACAGTGTAAAATGTTTTATACAGTGCCCACTATAATCGTAAGTATCGAATTTGCTATGATTTTAAATGCATGGAGACCAAGTTATAAGTTGTTAGGAAAAATTACACATCAAGAGAACATTGGATGCAACCGTGGTTTGAACGTGGCAAGGACGAAGCAACACAAAGCCCGGGGAAGAGTGGCTAGAAGTGGCAACGGCGAAAAAAAAAAAAAAAAAAAAAAACGCTATTTTTCGTGGAATAGCATGCTGTCGGCTCGGGGTTGGACTCTCAGTTACACCCGCCCATGCTGCTCAACAGCGGAAGAATCATTCTTCAGCATACCGAGGCGTTCATGTAGAGCGAAGTTTATCAGGAATATGGACTCTACAGCACTTGCTGTGAACATGCCACAATTACGTTGCATTCTCTCATGAGCAGGAAGCGTTAAAACGCACCCGAAACACTGTCGGAGGTTCTGTCGACGATTTCATCTCGCTTCATTGCCTTGTAACCATGGGCACCTGATTAGTTTCAAATCGGATCAATTGCTTTCAGTCATTCCAAAACCGTGCAGACCTTGAGAAACCAAACTGTTGAAACGCAAGTTTTTCCCATCCTTATCTCTATTCAGCAATATAGCTATTCTGTGATGTTTTGTTTTGGTGGCAGTTGATTATACCAGAGAAGAAATGGGTCATTTCTGCCGAACCGTCACGTTATTCGTCATGACGCGTGGCAAGGGTAAAGGTGATATAATCGTGGAAGTTGAGGGCTTACTTATAATTAATGCTACTGAAAATGTAGATGAAGAAACAATTCTTGAGAATCGTGAATGAGTTGCTGGCACCAGCGGTATAGAACTTTGCCGTTCATGAGGGATAAGCCTCTGACTTATTGAAGCGTACTCCCGAACGCCTGTGACCATTGAATCTCTCGCTTACGGCATTCAGCTCGGCCCAGTACTGACTGTAGGAGATTTTGGCACCGTCTAGACACACACAAAATGACCATTCAACCCCTTCCCTACAGCATCGTCCACTCAGTTCTGCAATCTTGTTAGCCTAGACATAAAATTCATCTCCATCCAGTATTCAACTAATGAGTCCTTGTTAGATCACACGAATTCGCCGCAGATCTCAGTCGAGTTCAATCTCTACAAATTAAATAATATCCTTCCTCCCGATGCAACAGGGGGTCAGTTTTAGGCACTCAACTGCTATGTGAGTATGGCGAAACTTCTCCTGGGTTGCATCCCCAAGATTGCTCTTGGTCAAGTCCTAGGGCGTGTGGTCACCCTCCTCAACCCTACCTCGGTTCATCTTCTTCCGTGTCACAACACCTTTTCTATCTTCAGGGTCCATTTCTCCAATCTCCTTCGCAGGTCCTGCCATTTCTCTCACACCTCCGACATCAGCTCCGGATACAGTCCATACTGCCGCCGCCGTGCATTTCAACATGGATGGGTTCTCCGGCTTCACGCAAGCCAGTTTCACCATGTCCGATCCGTTTTCTGCTACTCCCAGATCTAGAATGCGCTTAAGAGAACAAAATAAATCCTAAAGAGTTGAGGGATTAGAAAATGGGGTTTTAAGCAGTTTCTGAAGGTGATCAACTTCGATGCGAATAAAGCAGGTGACACGAGCAGAGGGCCCACCAGGAATGATGCGCCTCTTGCCAATCTCAGCCCACGAGTTGGGCACCGCGGAGCTCTCTTCCTACCGCAGAAGATTTCTAGCCCATAAAGCTCAAAAATCTCTGGCGCACAACCATCTGTGGTTCGCTTGGACATGCCAGGAGCTCATGGAAAAGCAAGCCAGCACAGCAAGGTTGCGGTGCGTAAAGCATTGTTGTCTCTTTATAATAGGAAAATATCTTCCCACCAGGAACTTTTGAAGCCTCTGAGGCCACATAATGTGGTGGTAGTGCGATGGGCGGACCAGCATGCATATAGATCACCACACACACACACACACATATATATATATATATATATAGGTTTCTAGTGTAGAAAGAAGAGCGGCGCATCGCCCTCGTAAATGGGAGAACTCTCATCTGGACAATGTGAACTACATTCAACCATGTCCGTTTGAATTAAAATTGTGTGAATATTGTATTTTATTAATATTTTTCATTAAGTTTTCAAAAATATTCTTTACAGTCTGTTATTGTATCGTGTCCAATACTTTTATCAACAACGTGGTTCGAGATGCAGTAGAGGTTTCAGAATCACCATTTCAAATCATATTAGCTAAGTTTGTGTCCTTCACAAACCTTAGACCGCGCTTTGCCATGAAAAAACATATGACAATTTTATATCGAAGAAGCAAGTGTATGTTATTTATAGCCTGTTAAAACCACTATATTAGACAAGTATAGTGTTGAGATAGATCAACTAGTTATAAATTCATCAAATCTTGTCCTTTCGTTGAACAGTCTCACTGTAGTTGACAAAAGCATATGTTAAAATTCTAATGTGGTTTTTCTTTACAGGCTTAACATGTGTTATTTATGCACGGTAAAGACACTATGCTTTGAACGGTGACTATGTCTTAGTGAGGCTTTTTCTAGACTGTTGTTTTTCGAAAGGTGGAGATTTTAGTCAGTCACTCTCAAGAAGACATGTGAAAGTAAGACACAGACGGATGTTCAGCAACCTGAGAAGTTTCTAGAGTGACGTGGCTTCATGATAAAAATGTGTGTATCATGTCCAGGTAAGCTTGTGTACAGTACTGAAGAGTTGGAACAGAGATGTGAAAAGAAATTATCAAAATTGAAATTATCGTTCAAGTATATTGAGCGATACTGGAACATTCCATCACAAGATGATTCTAGACTTATCAACTCTTCTCAAATATATGTACATTTTCGCTGTTCATAACTACTCCATTCATTTCTAATCAACCAGGGAAAATAGAAGTGACAAATACGCTAAAAATGATATGGCTGAAACGATGAAATAATCGTTTAAGAGATCCTCTTTTTATCAGCTTGGATCTTTATCACAAGTTATTCTCCAAAATAATAGATCTAAACGAACGTGCACTTCGATTCATGATGAAACCCCTCTAACACGTTACATGTCTAAAAAATTCCAAAACAACTTTGTGAGTGAGAATTTACCCACCAGCTACAATTACACAACTTTCTACAAGCAGAGCGAAAGAACAGCACCGCTTTACGATGAGAAAAACTCTACTATGTACAAAACCCCTCACTCTCCTTCGCAGATTGTTCCAAATTCACAGCTTTGACTGTTAGATGGTTACAGATACATAATTGATGGGGATACTAACAAGAGACTCAAGACTAACAATCGTTATTGGGAATCCTCAATGGGAAGTTTCTCCTCTACTGCTTCTCCAGAGCTTAACACTGCTACTATCTCTCCTTCACTTGTTTCCATTCTCTGCTGAGATTTCTCATTGGCAAATACGGAGAGAATAGTAACCCAAAGAATCTCCACACAGTCTACCCACAGCAGACGCTGTTCTACCGGAACCAAACCATACGTGATAAGATGCGCAAAAGGCCACAACTTCCAGCCAGCCTGCAAGAATCGTCAAAACTGTCAGA
Source organism: Physcomitrellopsis africana (assembly GCA_036785485.1). Taxonomy (NCBI): domain Eukaryota; kingdom Viridiplantae; phylum Streptophyta; class Bryopsida; order Funariales; family Funariaceae; genus Physcomitrellopsis; species Physcomitrellopsis africana. The sequence goes on along the minus strand of JAWRVF010000113.1, from coordinate 560,959 downwards.
TCGAGAAAGTCGGTCACATGAAAGTGAACATTCGGCAAGGATATGAAAAATGCAGCAAAGTGCAATAAATAATAATAATAATAATAATAATAATTTTCTTTCATAATTAAAATTTCAAGAAAATGAGTGAGACGCCTTACCGTCAAAAGAGGGAAGAATGTTTCTCTTAAATCCTTGAAAATCCTAACGGGAGACTCAAATCGAAGCAATCCTAGAGTTATGAAGTAGATACTATTCCAAATAGCCGACCAGATGGTCTGGTCAAATGCTACTTTCACTGGGACTACCCACCATCCTTGAAACGGAAACAAAAACTGCAATTCCACAATTAACGTTGATCAGCCAATCGTTAAGTTCAACACAACTATTTGACAACTTGAAACGCAGGTGGCGCGCGACACATCAGACAAAACAATGCAATATGTTCATCAAAAATTACTTGGTCACCAGGAGAAATTCTCTCATACCTCGCAAACGTGGTAGTAGTAGTGTGACAAAGAGCCGTGAAGGCAAAATCCAACAAGACCTGATCTCAGAAGCCTGACTCTGCTGAACTCGAGAACCGGTTTTCCCTCTACACACTGCATGATTCAAAACCTGTGTTAGATTAATGCCACAATATGTGTACTATGTGAAAACAGACCACGGCCTAGCCATATAATAGAAATGCATTCAGTCCCATTCAAGGCTCCATTCATTACATATCCCAGAGGAAATATTGATATTACCTGTCCAATCCAATCTCCAATCGAGTACACAACTCCACTGATCATCATCTTCGCCAATACAGGATTGGCACTAAGAAATTCCTCATATGCATGCCAGTTATGGAGAGGGGCATACTTGAGAACCTCAAATACAGTCCACCCATGCCAGACATCGTGATCAACGGTAACCGCCTTAGTAACAGCGTACGATATGGCAGCCCCAGCCAAAAGAGCGTTGAACGTCCTATCAAGTAATCTACTTTCTTCATCCTCGGATTTGGTAAACCAAAGCAGCTTGGGCCTATACATGGTTGCGGTCATGGTCTGCACCTCGCTTCCAGCCATCTCCATACTCAGCTGATTCCTGGACCCATACGTACCGCTTCCAATTGGATGGGGCCTGTCGCTCTCACGCAACTCCACCAGCATCTCATTTGCGCCACTATGCGTCTCCACGTCATCGGGTAAGGCTTGTACGACGGGAACACCTCCCGAGCTCACAACGTCCTCTTCAGCCCAACGCAAATTTTTGGAACTGGAGCTTTTAATCACAGTTTTCGGGGTACCTGCTGCAACACCATCTCCAGGCAAGCTCGAGCATCTTATAGAGAACGCGTCCTTCTTTCCCGCAAAGAATCTACCCTTCCCAGACGAAGAACAAGACTTGCCAGAAGAAACTCTCTCGGGCAACCCACAGCCGCTGAGACCTCTCACACCCCTATTCCTCTGCGACAGCCCCACGCATGGAGCTCCGAAGCCCTGACCTACTACAGATCTCACACACGCAGGACTAATACCTGCCATCACACGACCAACCACGTCTTCACTCCTCCTCACACTCACAAGCAACGACACGCCGCGTCTCGATATGTCCGCCTGCGCAAACCCCAAGTTCGACACCACGTTTCTCAAACACACACTAAATTAAAACACAATTTTCTATACTCCAACAAGCATCCTTGCAACCCCGCCGTTGCTTTAGCAAAGCTCTTGGTTGCGAAGAACGGATGGAACCCACTCACACTCTGTTACACACACACACACACACACACACACACACACGCGCGCGCGCGTTCTGTTGTTGAACAAGTACGTGCGGCTTCCGCCTTAAGAATCCCCGCCCCCTCAGCGTTGCTGAAATCTCCACCCTGCATGCTCATCCACATGAAGCAATCCACCCTTAACCCCTGATTACTGCCCAGCCAGCAAAACTTACCCCTCCCTTCCGCAAGTCGGCAAGGGGCAAACCCCAACTAATTAATCCCCTCCACGACGAACGAGAATCAGAAAGCGAAGATTTGCCGCGGGTGAACCACGCACAGCATGCAATGAATCCAACGACGCACGCGAGTCCGTCAAAACCAGGTCCGCATTAGGACACATCGCTTGATTTTAGTGGGGAATCTGATTCCCATCCAATCAGCTCCGGGTGATAAATTCGCCTGCCAGATGTCGACTTGTGTGGCTCTCACAGGGCGGACTCCGGCCACATGCTGAGGTCGCGTTGCCGCCAGCGCCTCGGCTAAAGCGGGAGCGGCAGCGGGGTGCGAAAGGCGGGCTGCGAGTGGGCGGCAAGCTTCCAGTGTCCAGTCGAGGATTCGTGTTCGGGAGAATTCATAGCTTCTCGCACAATCGTCGACATCGACGATGGTTATTTCATGCCAAGTTCCTGTCCAACTGGGGTTTCGTGGCGTCGCCGAAGTATCTTCCCACAGGCTGTACCCAATGCGAGCACCGTCGATCCATGACTTGGCCTGCTTGCACACGCAGTCAGTTCTGCTGCGCCACATTTATTCGCTCCACCAGTGCCGAGGATTCTCGAAGCTTTTCCGTTTCATGCTGGTTGGGTGATTAGGGTTTCTCGTCGTTTCTTCGGGGTCTGCCTTGATAGCGGCAATTTTTTCTCGTAAGCTTTGACTATACACGGGAATTAGGGTTTTGGTGCGGCGATGGGGGATGACTTTGGGTGGTACGATAGTGAGCCGATAACGATGAAGCAATTGACGCCTATTTGTACAAGTTAGGGTAATTAACTTGTAAAATACGATTCTAATGGGTGAAAGCATACATATATATACTAGTGCATGCCTATACATGTGGACATGAATATTATATAAATTATGTAAATTGAAGAATACAAGATTTTACTACTGTTGTTGTTGTTGTTTTTTTTTTTTTTTTTTTTTTTTTTTCATTTTATTTAGGTGAGTAAATAAATATTCGAAAAAAAAAATTAAGATATAAAAATAAAAAAGTATATATGTATGGCTCTTTTAATAACAGTTTGAGTTTAAATTACTATTATTAGTAATTTAAAATATTAAATTTATAAAATATAATAATTTAATACACTTTTAAGATATGTTATATTAATAATGGTAATTTTAGCTTTGTTGTTGTTTGGATAAGAAAATTAATAGGATTTGAAGAAGCATATCAAGAAATTATTACATGGAAGTGGTTGTTTGTAAAAATTTAGGTTTGAAGATTTCTTATAACATATTTCAATGATTAGTTGTGAGATTTGACAATAGTCATTGTAAATGTAACTTTGATTGGATATTGTTGTTATTTATTTAAATAAATCAAAATAATAATAACAATAGATTTAAAGATATTTTTGGAAGAAAAGTTAGTTGTGTTTTATGGTCTAGTAATATTAATTTTGTCTCAATAGTACTTATAAGCCTTACAACAACAAAAGAAGATCTATTGCAAAGTCTTTAATATGGATTCATATTTATCAATGTTAAGATAGAACGTCCAATTTTAATTTTTGACCTTAATAAATATAGTTTGTATAGCTTTAATGCATTGAAATATTTTATGAGATATGTGTTCTTGTTGTTAGATGTGTATTTTTGTTATATGATCAATTTATTAATATGATTTTATTTGTACCAATTTATATATATATATGTGTGTGTAGAAGAGAATATTAAATTGATGCACTTAAATCTTAAATCAACCCAAAACTTTTTGCCAAGCTTTCTCTTCTTCAAAATGAGGGCAAATATTGAAATAGTTGGTTCTTGGATCATCTCTTTGAACTACAAATTTTGCAATAGAAGCTTCACTAAGCAAAATTTGACTGCTCACATTGATTCTATATGTCATGGTAGTTGCAACCTTCAACTCCAACCTTGACACTTCTTGTTTTTTTAGTGTAATGGAATTCCTCACTTAAGACTTCTAAGACCATTCTGCAAATGTTTTTATAGTTAAAATTATAGTTATATTATTTAGTTTTTATAACTAAAATTTAATATGTCTTTTTCTTCCTCTTTTAATCTTAATTTTGAACATAATTTTTTAAATTATTAAATGACCTACTTCATTTATTATTATAAATTGATAAAAAATCAGAAATCTCAAAGATAAAATGTTTTACATAAATTATAATCAAAAAAGACAATTCTAATTTAAAATATATATTAAAAAATATTTTAAGTATTTTTTAATTATAATTGCTTTACATGGGATAATATCTAGATTACATTATTGTTTTAATTAAATATCATTCGATGTACTTTTAGAAAAGGGAATATCAATGAAATAAAATTACTTATTTTTTGTGCATGTAAATTTTAAACCAACTTAATACTACGAAAAAAACTACAATCCACCTTATATCAATGTATTGTTTTATATTATCTTCTATATTTTCTATTTGCACAAATTTTTTAAATATCAATTGAAAATATAAATTTTTACAATCATATAAGACAAACTTTAGTATTAACACAAAAAGTAGAAATTTAATTTATATTTCTATCATATTTAATGGTATCTCAATTAATTACTACTTTAACTTTATTCAACATATAAAGGTTGTTACAAATTCTTTTGATCTCTTTGCTACAGTAAATATACAAGTGTAAATTATTTTTCTATTTAATTTTTTTGTAATTTCCTTCCATCTGCTAAATATGTCTTTAAATCTTGCAACAAAGCTAATACAATGGATGTTTTTTTCACAAAAACACTTCATTTTCAGCAAAGTATTTCAAGTTTTAGGATTAAAAATTTTTAAAAAAGAAAAAGAGAAAGAACTCTTTGTATTTTGTATATTAGATGTCTTTCTAATATTCATATTCTAATTCATCTTTTTAGTATAAATTTTTTTTATTTTTTTCTCAATATACTTCAAATTAGTTTGTTTCTTTAGTAGTTGTTCCTACATATGAAATTCTTGTTATTTCTTTGTATTGGATATACTATTCTTTTATATTTTATTTTTTCAGAAATAAATATATTCTACATTTATTTGAAATTTGTGCAATGTATTTATGTTTTCTATGTTTTTTTAAATTTTATTTTATAAATCTTTATAACTTGATCACATATCCATTATTATTTTTTAATTAAAGTTTTTTAAAATTAAGATGCACATATATTTTTGAATCAGGATGTAAAACTTATTTCTTTTATGAATCTTGTTTATTTATTTATTTATATATTTATTACTTTTTCTCATATTATTCATATTTTCTTTGATATTGTAAATAATTTGTTCAAAATCCTATATTATTGAATTGAAATCAACAATCATTAAAACTGAAAAAACTAAATCACTACCATAAAATTAATTGTAAATAATATATGTATGTGTATATATATATATATATATATATATATATATTTATAACAATCACAAAAAAATTAACCAATTCAAATATAAAAATTAAAAGAGTTATTTTTTTGATCTATAATCAATAATCATGATTCTTTTTGAATAAAAAATTTGATATAATTTTCTAATAATTTTAATATGGATGTCAAAATGGTTTTTTTTACAAAAATTAATATTATTATACAATAAAAAATTTTAAATTGAATATATTTATATATATAATATTATTTATTTATAATTTATTAGTTGATAAAATTTATTAGCAAATCATAAATTATATATATATATATATATATATATATATATTAAAGTATTTTATTTTGTTAGTTGGTCCAACAATTCTTAAAATATATATATATTTGAATTTATTTTTTGTTTTTAATATTTAAAATATATATTTTTATAATTACTACAATAATTAAAATATTATGGCTATTTAAGAAATTCTAAATTGATATTAAATATCAAAGTAATACATTAGATTTTTTGTGTTGATGAAAAATTACTTTAGTAATTCTAATATCAATATTTGAAGCATTGTTCATATAACTAAACTAATGCTTTTATAAGATATTCTAAAAAAATTATAATTAAATTATGTGAATATATATAAAGGATATAAATCTAAACAAAATTATTAACACATAATATACTCATGTACCACTAAGAAAAATAAAAAAAATAAAAAATAATTTTAAGATAGAAAATAATTAAAATACTATTATTAAATTAAAATAAATTAAAAAGTCTTAAACAAATCTAGAGTTTATAAAAAAAAAAGTATTTATAAGATTGAAAATAGCCTCAATCTTACATCCATATATTCAATGTAACAAGAATGTTGTTTAAAAGCTTTACAAGGACATTAAGGATTACAAACCAATTGTCTAAGTTGTAGGATGCTTCCATAGTGATTTTCTAAATGTAAAAATCTTCTAAAAGAATCCTCTATTAATACATGATAAAACTAAGAGCATTTATAGATTTAATTTGTATTTAGAAAATTCCCTTAATATTTATTAAGAATTTTTTTAATCTACTTAAGATGTTTCTAGTTACTTATGTTTACTTTTATTTATTGAAGTAAGAAAAATACAAATATAAATATATAAATATATAAATATAAGTATATATTTATTTATTGATGAAATAATGTAAGAGAGATTATATTTGTTTAATTGATTATTAATTTATGCCTTATATTTATTAAAAAATCCTTCATATTTATTTATTTTATTATTTTATTATTAAATATTTGGTAAAAATATGCATGTACCATATAAATAATTATGATTATAATTGATTTTTTTTGTTTTTTTTAATTCTTAATCTAGTATTTTTTTTTTATCTATATATATTGTCATATTATAATATTTTTTCTTTAAAATATAAAAATAAACAAAAATATTAATTAAAAATAATAAAATAATTCCTATTAGATTCAGCAGCCATCAATCAAGTGTATATTTTTCTGTTTTTTGAAACAAATAAATCATCTTCTTAACTCAATATCTTAGACACAAGGTAGGAATACCATTCAAATACGATTGTAGAACTTAGTAATAAAGTTGCATACTTAAGTTTTGCATTTAACTTGTGTTAAAATGAAAGTTTTAAAAATTGAGGTGATTAGTTTAAGAAAATTTAAGAAAAATAACCATATACACAATAGATCCAGTACTTTTAACAACTACATAAACTTCCAATTTCATTTTAAGATACAAGCATAACTATTTAAGAAGATAAAAGGTTTTTTTGTTGAGCTCAATAATTTTAGACTTTTTATTCTTTTTTAGAAATTCTTATAATAAAAAATATACAACATCTATACAACTATCTTACTTTGTATGAAATAGAACATTATAATCTTAATATGTTAATTTTTAAAAGAAAAAACTTGTACTTCAGAACTATATGCCATTATAAGCTTTATTATAAAATTTGAATTTTTTTCTTCATACTATATTGTATTCTGAAATAAAAGTCGAATTCCAAAATTAAATATTATTTCCATATTACTTGATAAAATATTTATATAATAGAGTTGTTGAGACTTTAATTTTTTATATATTGCTCAACTATACAAAGATAGTTAATAGCTTAAAAAATAAAAAATAAAAATATTAAAATTATTTTTTAAAATTAATACATAAAATAAAATGAATAAAAACGAATTCAGTACAAGTTTTTGAATATTATAATGGAAAATATATATATATATATATATATATATATATTTATAATAAAATATATTATATTATATATATTATTGTTTATAAAAATATATATATATATATATATATATATATATATATATATATATATATATATATATATATACACACACACATATAAATATGTTTAATATCATTCTAAAAAACCATTCATTGTTTTAGATTTAAATTTATTTTCTAAAATATTAATAAATATACATGGTTTATTAAAATATAATTTAAATATTTGAAACGTAATTAAAAATAATTTTAGATTATATATAACAAGCAAAAAACTTAGTTTGATAAAATATACTCAACAAACAAATAGATAAATACATTAACATCATAAATTCTTTATTAATTTCTTTGCTTCGAATTTTTTTATTAATTTGTTGTATACTTACATTTATGATTTATGATTAATGTTTTTAATATAACAAATATAAAATTATTTTGTAATATTTTTATAAATATTTAATACATCAAAATAATATATATATATATATATATATATATATACATATATATAAAAGAAATGAAATATGTTTTAATAATTAAGATAAATGTTTATTCAATGTAGCACAAAAAGTTATTAGGATAAAATTATAGTAAGTCTTTGTTAATATAATTATGTTTTTTTATAAATACTTAATTATGAAAAAATAGTTTTTAAAGTAGTTCTATTAAATAATGCAAAAGTAGTTTTCTAAGATTTATAATGAAGATGATCTTTTCAGTAACCATGTACAACTAGCTTCTGTACAAAATAAATAAGAAAAATATAGAAAATATTGTGCACAGTAAAAATAAAATCAAAATATATAATAATGTATTTTTTTTTATTATTAATAAACATGTCAAAACTTATTTGCAGAATAAAGTATCTATTATACAAGATCAATTACAATAAAATCTCAGAGATACTTGTTGATTTTTCAATTTGTAAACACCATAAACTATAGTTTACAAAGGTAAATAGCAGGTTTTTGAAATGATTTTAAAAATGCAACTTATAATAAATAAATCATTATGTTTCTAGATTAATATTGAATTTTCTTAAAATTAATTTGTTAAAATTTCTAATATATATCTTTATCTATAAATATATATTTAATCATAAAATTGTAATTTTAATTATATATTTTATATATTTTATAATTTTAGAAGAAGCTTTAAATAATTCAAAATGATAAAAAAAAAACAACAACAAAATAAATGTATTTTGATGATTCTAAAATTGTAATTTTAATTGGTGATTATTTTTTTTATTCCTTATTATTGTAACATTACTCATAAGAATAATAAGTTTATCACTAAGTTTATCACTATTTTTATATAGCATTGTATATAAAGATAATAAAATTATTACTATATTAGATATACTAAAAATAATTATTATTTATTTTAAAAGACTTTTTAAAATTTGAGTTTTAAAAGTGAATTTTATTTTAAAATATTTATATAGTACTAAGATACTTAAAATAATAAATAAAATTTATACTAATATATTTCATTAGCAAGAATTTATAAAAGACATATTGTTAATATGAATATAATACTTTGAATGTCTATTGTACAAATGTATGTATATAATAAATATTATATTTATATTTTAATAACTTATCTAAACCTATAAGGTTCAAAACTAATTTGAATGTGATTTAAAAACATTGGAACAAGAAATTCATAGCAATTTTTTTAATCAAAAAAAACAAGAATAAAAGAAGAAGGTGGTCAAAAATTTACTATGTAATAAAGATTGGTATGTCTATTAAACACACATAAGAATTTTAAAAATTGTATACATTGTTTGCATCAATGCACTTCACTTGTTTTTAAACAACTAAAGCATGAGAATTACTATTCGAATTTTGCTATTAATGCATATTTTTTATATATTATATAGACAATAGTAGCAATATATTCATATTATTTACAAAACACTTTAAGTATTGTGGTTTTATAGCACATAATAAATAAGTTTAAAGATCTATGCTTTCTATAGTGTATAAAAAATTATAAAATGTACTAAAAGTAAGATAATTTTATTAAAAATAATATAAAAATAATTAAATACCACATATAATATATGTGGTTTACTATAACTTATTATATATTGTTTACTATCACAATGCTTAAATATCAAATATTTTATATTCACTTTTTTTTTTTTAATTGTATTTTTTTTAATATAACATGTTTTGTATGTTAACATCTATATTGTTGTTATTAAAAACAATGCTAAATGTATTATTTTTATCATTTTATATTTCATTGTAATAATCAAAAAAATAACATAACATCTATAAATGTAAACAATACTATAACTAGTTGGAATTTGATTAAAGATTGTTTAAAATTTCCGTACTTTTTTTAAAAAATAAAATAGTTTTTAATAATTTCTAAAAATCTTTAGAAAATCTTTGAAGATATACATAATTATTTCTATTTTTAATATCACAAATCTAACATTAATATTAAAAAAATAACCAAGGTGCAGTATACTAAGCTTGTAGTATAAATGGATATAAAGGATTAATTATTTGTCTCAAATTTTTGTCATCCTTAATTTCTTTTTCTTGATCAAATCTTTTTGTAACTCTTGATATAATTACATTGTTGTTACTATTCATAGAATCACTATTTAATATTGAAGTAGATTCCAAGATGTTAATGTTATCTTATAGACCTTAAAAATAATCAATTTAAAATATATTTAACATATTGCTAATATATTATATTAGCAAAATATTCTTATAATATTCTAAGATGAATACTTTTTATAATACATGTAACATATTTGTGATCACTTTGTATATTCTATTGTATAGTTATTTTAAATTTAAAAATAAAATATGCAATTAAATTTTTTATTAAAATAAAGAAATTTTTTAAAAATAAATGAGGTAGTGATGATTAAGAAAAGACTTTCAATGAAATAGTGGAAGTTAGGGTTTAGGATAAACAACAAAGTTTTGAAGTCAAAAAGAATTAATGTGAATTTTGGATATATTTTCTATACTTAATGCTTGATTTATAATTAGGTTTTTGTTAAAGTCTAAATGTGCAAGCAGAAAAATATGATTTTAAATATTTATGTCATTTTAATAGCACAGTTGGTAGATATGTGATTGCATACATACGAGATACTGGAATTGGACAAATTGAGATTAGTTGCAAAGTCTTAGTTATCTAAAGATCTACAAATTAGATAAAGATTTTTTTTTCTTCATATATTTCTATTATAAAATACAGCAACCAAGATACACACCAAGTTTGAGCAAAAATTAAGGGCTGAATTACAAAAATTGATTCTTGGAGTTTTTCATCAAACTTCAAGTAGAGAGCTAAGATTTATTTGTCGAGGTTTTATTTTAATGTTTTTAGATTTTTCTTCTAGATCTCTTTCAAAAATTGTGAGTTGATACATAACATATAAAGATATTGTTATAATATTTTTTGAAATTAATCAAAAATTAGAAGTCTAATTAGAAGTTGATTCCTATTGATATTTATTGAGTGAAGTTTAGGTTATACTTAGAATTTTTTAGGATTTGTTAGGATTTTTTAAGATTATTTTTTAAATTATTATTCTTATTTTTAAAATTATTCTTATTATAAAAATTATTTTAGGATTTTTATAAATTTGGATTTAGATTTTGATAAGGTTTGATAAGATTTAATAAGCTTTTAGACTTTAGAATTGGATAGAATTTAGGATTAAGATTAGTAATTAGGATAAGGTTAGAATTTGATAGCATTAAGAATCAAAGATTTATTTACGTTCAATATTATAAAGACTTTTACAACCAAAAGCTTTGTATTTTTTTGAACAAAGAATAAACTTTACAACACTGCACTTGTGGTAATAGATAGCACCTTTATCAACAAATAAAAATTTAAGATCTACCTTCTCATACAATTGAAGTTATTTAAAATTACAAATATGTTTAATATATTAATTCAATCAAATGTGCCAAATTCACACTCAACAACCACAGAAGATTTAACCTCTATTGCGTGAAGTGGTCATTCAATCTTCTTCACAAGCTTGGCTTTAGGGCCATCTTTTGATTGTTTTTGTATCATGAATGTCATGTGCATTCTAAATTATTTATTCCATAAAATATAAATTGATTGTATTAAAATATTTTTACTACTATAAAAATAATTTTGAATATTATGGTAGAATAATTTGTCATTAAAAATGTACTATGGGAGGTTGTAAGGTAATCACAAATGACAATATTTTTCTTAATTACTAAAAACATCCATACAATTAATAACCATATTCTACATAATATTATGAAAATAATTTTAAAGATCACATTGATAGCTTGAATATAGTATATAGTTCACCTTGTTTCTCTTATTATTTATCTTGTACAACTATACTATTAGATACAACATTTTATTTACCACTTATTAAATATATAGAAGCAAATAATCAAAATCCATTGTATAAAATTTAAAATTTAAACATCACAAAAATCTAATGGAACACAAATAATATGCAAACTTATTGTCACTTTAAGCATTCTACAACATTGATAATACAATCTTCATATAAGTAAGAAAATACAAAATCACCAAATTTGTTCTTTCTATAGAAGAAATATTGTGAACAATATCAAAAATATATCTATTTTTATGTTGCCCAAAGGAGCACATCATTCTAATTAATAACATCTCATTTACTTTAAAAATTATATTCTTCTATACTAAGTATTACTATATTTATCTATCTCCATGTCCAAAGAAGTACAATATGAAGAACACAAAATTAACCAAATCTACATTGAACTACAATGATAAATGAGACTATTCTACATATTATTATTTAATTATATTATTAATGAAGTAATTATAAAATATAATTACTGTATTAATTATAAAATATAAAATATAATCATTTTTGTAACAAGAAAGTATATTATTCTTGTTTAATATTAACTTCCTAATATAATTATTTATCAATAAGGAAGCCAAGCAATAGTTACAATAATAAGGAAGCCAAGCAATAGTTACAATAATAAGGAAGCCAAGTAGTAAGGATAACAAAAAAAAAAAAAAAAAAAAAAAAATTCTTAGCAATAGAAACTTCTCGTCTTAGTTAAACGTTACTAAATGGAAAAGAAAGAAATGGAGTCTATCCACCTAAGATGCCAGCTTATTATTTTTTCCTATAATTAAGCACATCTTTCTCTTCTTCTCTTAACAAGTTACATTATTTGATGAATTACACAATAGTATTGGATTCTCCATTCTCCAAAAAAAATTCCAACTATATATCTTGTATGTTTGATGCCTCTTGATGAAATGAGCATTTCAAAGTAGCCTATGTGGCATTCGTCTGAAGCAGAAAAAACCAACCAATAAAGACCCGAACTGGATTACAGGTGAGTGTGTATGAACAGGACCTTCGAACCCTCCGCGGTGTGAACGCAGCTCGGGCGGATCAAACGATGCGGCGCCGATCGAAATTAACGGCAACGCTAGGAATCATGATCTCTAGACCCGTTGAAGGCTCCGGAGTTCAGTGAAGATGCGACCCCATCTAGACTTATCCTGCTCGCAATGTTCGCGCCTAGGTTAATATTCATCGATGAGCACGATTTTGAAGCTCTATCGCCTAGCAGGCAGCTCAGTTCAGTACAAAATCCTGGCAAAATCCTGGTTCCTGCAGAGTGTTGATGCATCGACTCGCCGTGATGAGATCGGTTTTCTCCATACGAATGTGCTGGAAAGATGTGAAATGGTGTCCTCACTGAGAGCTCCGACAAATGCGATGGTGGGTTACAGATGGTTACAGGCAGCCAGGCAGACGCCGTTTCTTCAATTATGTGAGGCGGATACGTTTGTGCTGGAGTTACCTACAAGTTTCTCGACTAACTCTCTTTTCCCCACTTTAGAGCATTAGTGATTTTCAATCATTCAACACAAATTGCGGTTGTGAGTGGCACTTGACTGCTGTGGAGACATCAAGAACTCCACGAAACCAAACCTGCCGTATGTCGCTATTGATCATATTCAATCTTCGATAAAAGAATTTCCCGTTCCCAGCCTTCTCACAAGCATTACCCACTAGACGTCAAGATCTCATCACAACTGTTGTTAAATAGTATCCAGAGTGGGTTCATTGGCATGCCTCGTACCAAAACTATTTTCAGTGTGCTGTAAGCTAGCATGACAGAATTCACGAGCACCTTTCATTGATGGCTCTGCACAGATAAGAGATTACACAGAATATAAAGTATTGCGCAGTACTACATGTTCACAAAAGCTGTCATATGTCTTCGTAATAGACCAACGAATGTAATTATGTACTGTTGGATAGGAAATCTTGACCGCATGGGTTGTGTGAAGGTTGAATGAAACTTGTCGGTCTTGCCAGTCTAAGAGACTGCAGGTGTTGTACGTGGAGCTAACTGTTATAAATGTTGTAATGTTCGACATGCAAGTTCCACTCTGATAGGGAAAACATCACATCATCTGCACCTGAAACCTATCCGAATGAAATCGCTCCGAGAAAAATATCGGTAGTAGCAATCAGATCTCTCACGCACTGTTTCTCTCTTTATCAGCCTCTCTTTTTTACAAATTTGTCGATAATTCTTCTGGGCACCGGAGTCATCTGCATGCATCAGCCCCGCTTTAAACGTAGCAACGGAATTGCGTGCTAAAATAAGAGACTCCTGTGAAAAGCCATCAATTGGTTGACTTGAGAAGACAAAAGGTAGTAGCCCATCTGAATTAACCGCAACCCTACCACTAGTCTTCCGGTGAGCCTACTTATCAGATGCGGCTCGAAATTGAGATCTGATCTACATCATAGAACACTGCTCGATCCCAACACTTTGAATCAATTGATGCATATTCTCCAAACTCAGTTTTCAAGTTCACCACGACAGCATGGAAATAAATGTCACTCTTCGCCGCCACTCGAGACAAACCTTCATTCACATCTGATCATTGGTTGCAGGAACAGCGCTTATCGAGGGCTGAAATCCAACCTAGTTCATGTCAGGGACAAAATGCTTGCACGAACATCTAGTGTGGAAGACGAATCAAATAAAAACAGTAGACGCAACTTACATTGTGACGGCGGGATGGTGAGCCTCATGGAGGCTTCTCCGAGAAAGAGACATTATCTTACCACACTCTGATGCAATGCTACTAGATAGTGGATAGAATTGGTTTGGGGGAGGATCTTCTGAGCAGATAGGACAGCTGATATTTTTTTTGAGACTTTTTTGTGGTTAGCGTTTGCTGCCTGTCTCTCTTGGTTTAAGAAATATAGTATTGTATTAGAGGCTCTGGAGCCGGCAATAGTATAGGGATTTTATTTCACTCCATCTTTTTACACCTCGTAGCCCACCATGAATGTATGGCAGTCCGATCGTCGTGATTGTTCCTAAATGTTGGGATGTAGCGGCCAATATGTGTTGTGAATTTACAAGGTTCAAGGAGCGCAATAGGGGCTGAAGAAGATCAAGGCATGAAGAGGCAAGTGCGATGTGGGTATTGTAGAAGACCCCAACATTTCGTGAACAGAGAGTGCATTAGTTCTCATCCTTTGTCAGGTTTCTGTGATTACCATTACAATTACTGGGGTAAAATCTGACGACCTAGATGCCGAATCTGGACTTCTAGACTCTGTTTATTCTTGTACGCACCGCATCCGAAACTTAAAAAGATTATTAGGACGGATCAAAGTATCAAATTGATCACAACCGCACGTTAGTAAGAGCTTGTATTGCAGACAATTGACGTCCGTAATCCTGGAATAGTACTTCAACGCAATGTACGTTAGTCAGCAGGATCATGATCACAAAGGGTTGGTGCTACTTTCACCGTGATTTTCACACTAAGATTTTCCCACATATGTGCTTTTTTGGGTCCCAATCCAAACAATTGGAAAGTTGAAGCCCCCACCCAAGGCTCTCCCGGCAGCAGATTTTCGGTGCCAATTAACATCAGGTTTCAAGGCATGCGACAATGCATGCACATGCGCACATGTTACAAACATTTTATAGTTTATGTTTACTACCTGACGATTTTTCCTAATATTAGCTGTCAGGAGACTGAATGTAAGCTCCAAGATGACACCGTGCTCAGTTGGTTTTGTGCGTTGGATAGATAACCGGGACGTTATCATTCACTGGAATATGTACTGCTTTCTAAAGTAGCCCGCATTTGAAATCTTTTTGTGATGCATTGTGGGCGGCCTTTTCAGAGATTGATGGAGAGCTGGTCCTACAGCCAGTCCCCAAGGCACCTATATATGAGGACCCTGTGACAGTGTGTTGAAGCATCTCATGTTTTGCACTGGCTTCTCATGCAACTCCATGATGCAGCTGACTGCAAACGTTGTGCCCTCAAGCTGACCTGTATACATACATGGTGCAGCAGCTCATTTCTGTTAGAAGAGTACTATTTCTCATGAGTCATCATGACCTTTTACTAAAGTTCTTGTTGCTACTGGCAAGGTGTCTGGGAAGTGACAGCTCTTTGAATAAGGCGCTACCAATTAATGAGATTCATAGTTGTTTTGCTCGTTGTTTTGGTGTGGATTAAAAGCCAAGTGATTTTTGACGTAGTCGATGTAGGATCATGAACTTTAGTACGTTAAAAGTTTGTTAGTGTAGACGTTGGTTTCATTTCATCCTTGTAATTTTAAGGTGTAGAGTTCAGGTAGTATTCAGCTTCCAAGTT
The DNA here is from genome assembly GCA_036785485.1 of Physcomitrellopsis africana. Classification (NCBI taxonomy): domain Eukaryota; kingdom Viridiplantae; phylum Streptophyta; class Bryopsida; order Funariales; family Funariaceae; genus Physcomitrellopsis; species Physcomitrellopsis africana. The sequence goes on along the minus strand of JAWRVF010000113.1, from coordinate 544,688 downwards.
GTTTGCAGTTTCATATTTAGAAACTAGTGCGGACACTAGTCTTCTGCAATTAATTAATGTAGCTTTGAGGTTTTGTGCCAGAGCTCTTTCTCATCAGCATCCGAATGAAGATAGATTTCAGTGAGTTGATTAGTTAAGTTTGTAGAAGTTATGGTAAGTTCTTCAATGAAATGTGAGTATAATGAATGTGTAATAGCTAATTAGTTTGCATCTTATAGATCAATTGTTGATGGAAGAATTTGTAGTTATAACAATATTGAAAAAAATTCAATGTCATGAATTTGAATAAATACTAGCATTGATCCATGTATAGTGAATATTTATCATTTATTGTAACAATTAATTTGAGAAGTTGTCATAGGTCAAAATTGTTAGTATACTCTTAGTCAAAGAGCAGTTGCTTTTCAGATGCCATGGCTTTTGCAATAAGATCCTTAGTAGAGGTTATTTCATCAAAGTGTTCAACTCTTTGATCAAACTCATTCATTCAAGAGTTTCAAAACTATTTAAAACTCTCCAACAAGGTATTCATTCTCAACTTAAATTCTTTTTGTAAAAATATTGCTTTGTAGTTTCACATGATTTTATTGTAGAAGCAGAGATTATTGAACCATGACATGCATAATGCTAAACTATTAGAAATGCAGACAATACTTCCTGTTTCTCATGAAGACTGCTTATTTTTCGGCTATTTGAAGGAAAATATGCAGGTAGGTTCTGTCACAACAATACTGTTGATACCTGCAGTATTAGTAATGTCTAGGATAGCTCTGCTGTCTGGGGTCAGCCAGAACTCACTCCCAGTTGGAACAAGCCAACAATCTGTCTACGTCATTTTCTGTAACAGATGTCACAAAATTTGCCTGTACACTTAGTAATCCTGACACATTTCTGATAACTTATTTCCTTGCAATGTAGGAGAGTTTTTCCTGGTCGTCTAGAATGTCTAACATACAACTCCCACTTGAGGTTAAGGTTGTGATTAAAGTTCCTAGCTGGCAGATTGATTTGAGTCAAAATCGGTGCCAATTTTGTACCGGATTAACACTCCGTTGTTTCGTGGTTGTGTGGACAATTGCCCTCGGTGCAATCTAGCGAACGACGGCAGAACTCGCGCTGTATGTGCAGTTGAAGGCAACAAGGATTATTCAGTATCTTCTGCAAAGAACATAGTGCTGTTTAGAAAAGAAAAGTTTTGTAAACACATGTGCTGTAATTGCTTCAGTTGATCTGAATGAGGCTCTATTGGAGTTCAAATGGACATGCTTAGTTATGTTGGATTGCCTCTGAAACATGACCGACCGTCCGCTGTCTACAACCAGCAGTGTTTTAGGTTAGCGTCTAGTGCTATTAATATTCTTGAATTAATAACGTGTGTGCCTGTACTATGTTATGTTGCCACGTTTTCAATCACAGTTTCATTTACAAAACAAACCTTTCCAAATGAGCTCAACTATTTATGGAGGTTTTCCACATTTCTGAACCAACATGTAAATGACTGAGGTGCATCTTCACTTTCATTCGATCCATATGCTCTGTTAAAAATTGTTAAAGATTTTCTACACATTGTTTGTGTTCAGATGATTACAAGCAATTACAGTGAAGCCTATTCAGCCTCGAAAGGAACTGTGAAGTTCAGAGGGCAGGATTGTACTAAGCCATCAAATCCGAAAAGAAGACAAAGACACGTCATGTGCACACAAAGATGCGCTTACATTACATATTACAAGCCGCAAACAACCAACTAACTGGAGGAGTCTAGAGTTCTGAACAACACAGGCATGAACTAGCAACCGTTGGAACCCACATCACGCCCACTCCAACAACTCAAGAGTGGAAGCCTTCCATTCCGTCAACCTTGACAGAAGTTGAGACGATCCTCTTGTCGAAGCCTGAAGCATGCGCCCACGGTCGAACACCCGGCACATCGTGGCGGTTGGTCTCGGACCGCATCGAATGGATGGCTAGGGGATCCACGATCGGCCACAGAGGAGATCTCGCAGTGGACGACGAATCAATCAGTCCTCGCCGCGGACACAACGTGGAAGTCCACGCCGTCAAGTCCTTGGGGTCCAAATTCCGCGGTGCTTTTCCTTGACCACGCACGATTGAGATTCGCTTCCATGGCTCAGATTCTAATCTCTTGCCACTTTGGCTTTGGATTTGGCATTCGTTGTGTCTGGTTCGTCGCCAGCTCGCTGCGCCGGACTGCGCGATCGCGTAGAAGAAGAGGCCAGAGGTGGATGCCGCCGCCGCCGCCGCCGCCTGCTAATCTGTGGCTGCGGCTACGTTTTAGACGAGCATTTGTTTTTGTTTTGAAAATTGAGTTGTTAATCTTAAATTAACCAGTATGTTTTTATGATTGATCTCAGGAGGTATTATTTTAATTATTTTAAATTTTAAATGATTTTTTTAAAAAAAAAATTAAGTAAGTTGACATGATCAAATGAAAAAATTATTTCGTTTTATTTATTTTTATCAGCAAACTTTGCTTATAAATGACTGTCTTTAGACTTCTGCCAATGAGAAAACATTCTGTATGGTAACTGTTTTTATTAGGAGAAGATTTTTTGGATGGGTGTGCTAGAGGAAATTTTATAAATAAAACATTTTAAAAGTATGATGCAACCCATCCAAAAAAATCCCCTTGGCATAGGTTTGTTGTTTAGTGCATGTGGATAAGTGTTTTGAATTTTTATGGTAATTAATAACATAAATAAAAGGTAAAAGAAAGAAAAATAGAGACATCGTTATTTATTATTTTTATTTAGAAATATTTATTGTTATAAAAAATATAATTCAATTTATTCTATTACAATTTGTGGGTAATCTGTTTTTATATCTCTTATCAACATATAAAAATTTAGAAAATAAATGATTAGAACTTCCAAAAAAATAAAACACTCATTACTTAATAACTCAAGAATGTTTTCTATTTATTTGTATTATGAAGATTTTATAGATAATTTCTATATGTATATACTAAAAGTACATGTTTATTTTATGAGATCTAATTATGATCTAAAAATACAATAAAATTCAGAAGGCAATTCATATCATTATAAAATGTTAGATTTTTTAGATGTTTATATTAATATTAATGTAAAAAAAGGATATTATATAATATTCGTATTATAAACATAATTTCAAAAGACTGATTCCTTATGAAATTATGCAGTATTTTTAGATCTCAAAAAAAATACTATTCAGAATTTGTATAAATTTTAATTTAGATAAAGGTACAAGATTAAGTGAAAATTAGTAGAAATTATAAATGTCAAAATTTACTGGTTGTATTGTTGAAATTGGTCCCAAACAATAAAATTACAGACTATCATCAGATTTTCAAAATAACGAATTATTTTAATATCAATATATATATATATATATATATATATTGCATCTAGTTAAAAATCGTGAATTCTAAGATTATGTTAATCGATATTCAGTTTTGTACCTTTTCCATCAATAACCATTAAAATTTCTTTTGTGTGTATAAAAGTTACATGTTTCTTTGATTCATTATATTGATTAGTATTTGAACCGCATCTTAGGTAGTAAAATCAAAAATATCAAATGCTATCACACAATAGTTTCAGATTGAATGCTTGTAAAAAATATTAATTAATTAATTAAAAATTGATTTCCTTTTCAATTTTTCTTTTTACTTTTTGCATTAAAATTTAATATTTTCCAAGAAGATTGGTTAGCTCTGATTCCAAATGTACACCATAATAAAAGAACCTTTAATAGAAGTTTGATGATTAGTTCAAATTTTAAAATACTCAAAAATTGTAAGAATAAATCATTTTGTGATGGCCTTTGTCTTTTTATGCTGCATTTTAATACTCTTGGTCAACATCTTTCATCACAAGAACATTATTTTTTCACACCTCATTTTTGGAATTTTTGAAGTAAGATCTTCATTTTTGCAATCCCCAAAACATCTCTTAAACATTATCACAATACTCTATTTTATATTTCTATAAATGAATACATCATCTAAATATACCACTACATATTTATTAATCCATTTAGTACATTTGGTACATTTTTTTTTAAATACTATTGGTACAATGATGAAACCAAAGAAATAATGAACTAGTTCAGAAAAATATAGTTTTGCCCCAAAAACAATTGAACACATGCATATTTTTCCAAAATTATTGAAGTTTACCAATATCAAAAATAAGATCTAGCTGGATGAAGAATTCATTTACTCACTTCTTTCAGAAAATCATCTACTTGTAGTAAAAACTGGAAAAATTATATATAAATATATATATATACACGATTTTTGTTTCAATATACAGTAATCAATGAAAAATCAAAAACTACAATGTTTACTTTTTTTTATTTTTTTGTTTTTTGGTACAAACAACGTGAATGTTGTTCAAGCTGAGGTGAAAAAATTTGCAAAATGCGTCTTGAAAGTTCTATCAAAGTTGAACAAAGATATTTAGCTCCATTGTAAACAACCAAAATTATTTCTACTTACTAATGTACTATTTGGCAACAATCCTATCTTTAATTCACCATTATATAATTCAACAATTGCTATTGTTGTAATACTCTCATTTATAATTAAACTTATTCAAACCACAAACACACACATATGTATCCTTCCATAAGACTTTCTCAAATAGTAGTCACAATGATACAATTTGTTTCAATTTTCATTCAACAAAGTAGTAAATAACCTCACAACATGTGAAAAGTTCTTAGTATAATACTTTATTTCATGCGGACACTTCCTTCTGTCACTTTCTCAAATGGATTCCACCACAATGTCATTTAAGCCAAGGAAATCCCAAAATGTAATCACAACACAATAACCACAACTAAAATTCTTAAATGAATCCAACTCACTATCCTCCACACATAAAAATATCAGGTCACAAGTCCAAAACATCTTTAAAATTGCAACAACGTACATGAAGAAATCAATAACAACAACCACAACAACAGGAAAAAAAAAACAAAAAACAAAACAAAACAAAAAAAAAACAATAAATAAATAAATGGTTTGGTGTTTGAGGTGGACTGGGACAGTGGTAGCAAACAGGACAAGAACAGCCACGTCACGTCCTCTCCACGTGGAAAAGGGCTGAGTTGGCACGATAAGGAAAGTGAGTTGGCGACGAGGCGCAAGTGTTTCCGGCGGAAAGGGATGAGAGATCGCGAGAGCGGCGTCGCCGCCGACGTCGCGCATCTCGTAACTCGCAGCAATCGGTGCAAGTCGCAGTCGCACCAGTGTGCAAATTCAGGCTTGCACCACCAACAACCGATCATCGCCATCGGTCGATCACTTAACGATTGTGAACAGAGCAAGGTACCGTAGTGTGCACTGCAGGTTTCAGGCAGAAGGGGAGATCTGTCGAGCAGCATTAGTTGCAGCCAACTGAAAGATGTGTGTGAAGGTTGTGATCGCCGAGGAGTCAGCCTCACGGTCACGACCAAGGACATGGGTTCATGTGCATGGGCAGCATCCGACCACTATCACAGCGACGTGGGGCCACAAGGTAATCAGGTGCAAACCACTAGACCCGCTGGCAACTGCTAGCCTTTATGAAGGTTTTGCGGGAGCTTTTTCGAAGAGGCGAGGTTTTATTGCTCAATCGGGCACCGCAACTTGTGCCATGAGAAGCTGGGATTCTACGGTGAGGCATCTCGACGCCTTGTCGTATTGCCGTGGTTCTTGAGCGACTGGAACATTCCGACAAGCATCTGGACGTAGTCTCCACGGAAGGTGTGGGTCGTAGGATCTTCCACCAACCCCTGCACGCGAACTGTTGAACCCTCTGCAGAACAGCGACCTGGCCCCGACACCCGAGAAATTGATATTTGTATTCGCAAGTTACGAAATGGTAGCAGCGCCAAGAAGGGGACGGCTTTTCCGGTTCACCTCTAGATTCTTCGAGCTCGACTTGAATTTCGGAACTTGTCGTGGTCTGGTGGTGAATTGTAACCGTGACATGTGTGGCATTGGTGAAGCTGGTAGCAAGTCGAGAGTATCCATCGTTGTTGTATAGAAAAGCAGACAACCGGTTGCTGCTCTTGGATTCCTTTCATTGGGATATTGACGTCGTCATGTTGCAGTCTGGATTACGCTCGATTGCCTGATTGTGCAGTTGAGAAGATTTTGTTGGGGGTTCATTGTACTAAGGTCGAGAGTGGCTTATGCGACGTCGCGAGTAAGAGTCCAAGTCCAATAGAATCGAGACGCGCACTGTGGAAGCAATCCGATTATTCCCTGAAGATTATCCATTCAAGTCCATGCAGAAGTAGAAAAAGCAGGGAGTTTGTTGCGTCGACAATGTTTGTGTCAGATGTCCGTCGCAACATACGTCTGCGCTGAACAGGATATGGAAGCTGGCAGAATCGTTGAAGAGCGGGTTAAATTGTCCGTTGGGGAAGAAGAGAAATCGAGACTTCACCACCCACACTGTCTTGCAATTGGCGGCCGAATTTGTGGTGTCGTCGAGGACAATCAACGTTATCGTCATGTTGACAGGTGGTCAGTTTTACGATGTACTCTGTGCCGTCGTGCCGCTCTATGTAGCCCTCTTTCTTGGATACGGGTCCCTCAAATGGTGGGGAGTCGTTACGCCGGAGCAAAGTGCAGGGATAAGTCGCTTCAATTCGCTAATGGCGATGCCACCTCTCATCTTCGAGATCATCGCTTTTAATAACCCCTACACCATGAACAACCGCCTAATTGCTGCGTACTGTTTGTCTAATGGAGTCGTTCTCGGTGAGTGCCTTTCCTGCCATACCACACCCGCATTGTAGCAACAATTCTGCTTAAATTCGTTCCTCATTGGTAAGCATGTGGATAACAGGGGAAAGCATTCTTAAAAGATGTCGTTCATATCTAGGGCTATTACACAACCATCCAAAGCAGTCCCTGTCTGTTTCGACTACAGACTGATCTGTGTTGGCTGTGAGTGAGGCAATGATCTGGAGTGAAAATTGAATGAGATTCCCAAATTCATGCTGACGCCGTGTGGCTGAAATTTGGAACAGTTGGATTGTGCGCATGGGCTTGGTGCACAAAATGCGGTAATCTCGGCTGGGTGATTACCTTATTCCAGCTCTCTGTGATGCCGAACACCATTATCGTGGGAGTCCCTGTGCTCTCACCGCTGTACTCCGTTACTGGATCCGGCATAGCAGCAATCTTCATAGGCCAAGTTCTGTGGTTGTTTCCCATACTGTTTCTTTATGAACTGAAGGAAGTGAGGAAAATGGGGCAGCCTGCCGTGAGCTCCGTCGGACAAGTTCAGGATGATAGGCCTCGGAGGCTTCAGCCTGGTGAAACAACGGAATCAGCAGCAGAGAATGGATTCGAAGGTCGTGAAAGTGGTATTCCTGGTTCGTTACAGAACCTTCTCTCTTTCCTCCAAATTCCAATTCCTTGAACACCTTCTCATTTGGCTTCTCGAGGAACTTTTGGGCCTGCGTGAATGCTTTACTTTTGTCATTATCTACACCACATTTGAAATTCAACTCGAGGGAGTCTGTGTGTATGCAATCAACAGCTCTCATGACGCAAGGTGAGCATAACGAATTTCGCATTGGAATCGGTGACGAACCAAGCCATGCAGCAACCGAAGTGCCCCATAAAGATGAAGAGCATATCAAGAATGAAAGTCAGCAGCGAAACTCATTTTCTGTTGCGAATGGGGAGAGCGTTACGAGAGAAAATGGAACAGAACACTGTCACGAGATCGCACCCTCCCAGATGAACATGAAGGAGATGGCAATTAAGGTTGGGAAGAAAATGGTGCAGCTACCGCTTACTTATGCCACCGTCATGGGAATCGTCTACTCGCTCATTGCTGGCAGGTATTCAATTCCCAAGTCTCGCTTCTACTTTTTGTAGTGAACCTCCACGTTGTCATGTACTCGCATAACTCTGTTTCAATTATGAAATTAGCTTCTCTTTGGAGACAAAAGTATCTTGAATTAGTTCGCATTGAGCTGCAACCGTGCAACCATTGCATGTGATAAGTGCAGGTGGGGCTTCGATCCTCCTCGAATTTTGAGAAATTCGCTCGATATTATGGGCAGGATTACACTGGGGCTGACCATGTACTCCATCGGTATTCATTCACCTGCTGTAACCCCCTTTCAATTTGTACATTTCACATTAAACTTAACATACAGTAAACTACTTTCAGAGTCTCTTTGCTCCTGGGCTACTGAAGTGTGCAGTAGTATTCATTAGGGCAAGGTGTGAGTTCTGGCACTAGAAATGAATCCCGATGTTCTTGTTGCCCAGGGCTATTCATGGCGGGTCAGAAGAAGCTTGTTACATCCTGGTGGGTTGCCTTTTACGGTGCAGTCTGCCGTTTTATTGTAGGTCCTGGTGCAATGGGCGTCGCATCTTTACTGCTTGGATTGCGCGGTGATACCTTGAGCTTTGCATTTTTACAGGTTGGTAGCTTGTCTTGCAAAGCATTGCTTTCCTTCCAATGTGCAGAACAGCATATTATCTGTTATTATGTACTTAAAGAGGTGTACTCGACAATCTTTGTTGAAGATTTCCATCTCTAATAGATGTGAGAATTTTGCTCTTCTCAGGCAGCGTTACCGCAGGCTGTTATAAGCTTCGTGTTTGCTAAGGATTACAATCTGCATACGGACGTATTCACTACTGCGTAAACATTCACCCTCATCTCTTACCAGTGATTGCCTTGCCATGCTTCATTCTGCTAGTCAATCGTCAGGTATGAATTGAAACCTTGTTATAATCGGTTACATGATATGTCTTCTACAGTTTACTTCTGATCAGCCCCCTGAAAAAACGCTCTGCAGGGTGTCACTTCAGACCATAGTGTTCATGCCAATTGTGCTGGTGTATTACACACTACTTGAACTCTGAAAAATACAAATTCCAGACAACGAATACATTGGTGTTGAAGTATTACATTAACGTTGCGAATCCTGGTCGCCATCAACATCAAAAGTGAGGAACGATTGTAGAACTTTGATGACTGATTCATCACATTCATACTTATGTTGATGAATGGTTTCACAGGAAAGCAAAGCACTCTCACACTGGACTCAGATTTTTAACTATAAATCACTTGTAAGGACTTCCTTCGGAAAGAACAATTATTTTGTTGCAAAGCTAACCACGTGAAGGTAAACAATTTAGTATCGAAGGGGTGGCACGCTGCGCTAAGTGAATAGACTGCGTGTGTAGAGGAAGATTCAGGACTGAAACTATAGCAAAGACTGGAGATATTACACATATTTTATATTACCACCTGATAAGTGGGGATCAGAGAACCCAAGTGAAGACATGCCTCTTTTGAAGGCAAGCTCCAGCACATAAGTTTTGTTACATGGGCTTCGATGTATATGCAGCTGTAGGTTGGGTTTAAGAACGTACAACAATTTGAACACCAATAAGTAATGTGAAAGTCGGAAGGTGGGATTAGGGAAGGAGTAGTACTATTGGTAAATTATTCATACTCATTCCATCATCTCAGAAAGAGATCAATGGTATCACAGCAGGTGCAGAGCACTGTATACTGGATCGGATACACCTCTGAAGATTCACTCTTGCTATCCGAGGATGGTATATTTCTCAAGATGAAAGTAAAGTAAACTAACTTTAATTATTGAAGTTTAAAAGCTGTGTTTTCACACTTGAGTTGGGCCTGAGGAACAACGATGTTACAAACAGTACCATACTAGTAATAGTCTTTTCGAGCGTAAACAATACACATGTGAACTGAAAGCAGGACCACATGCTTCAACTAAGAGGTTATGTGACGCTGTTGAGAGAATTTTAATGTGCAATAATACACAATATAGTTACCCAATGGCAAAGTTTACAATATATCACAGTATAGTCCGCAGCTTTCTGTTCATCCGCTGTGTCTATGTGCTACAGGCTGCCATGTGAAGTGCCGACTTCCTTACCTGCCGAGAAAGACTACATTCTAAGCTTTAAGTGCCCATTTTCAGTAGTATTGTAGACGCATCCGCACGCTCACGTATCATACGTGTAGCACATCTCACATTGCAGAGTGGAGGCCTTTATCAGACGGCAATCCAGCTACAGCATAGCTCTCAATGCCACACTCATTGCCCCCTCGCGCAATACGGAATAGACCGTGCTCTCCCCAGTTCGTATTCCAGGAGTTAACGATAGTCTACAGTTCAAGGAAAAAGACATCAGCCACGGCAAGTGTCCGATTGATAACATATATGCCTAAGCCAAGACCATTACACAAATGACCACAACTGTAAAACGAAATCAATTCCACTCACCCAATAATCCACGCCATCGTCTGTAGTTCCCCAACCGATAAGCTTTACAGAATGACCGCCTATGTAACGACCGTACATATGCTTGTACACACCAGTTTTGTAATGTGCAAAGTCCTGCGTGGTCACCACTTCAGATCGTTACCTTTAAGAGATGAAACAGAAGATTTCACTCACCAGGCTGACGAGTATCTTAGTATCCATGGTATCGATTCGAGTTGCACAAGTATGCCCGCAACTGACCAGCGATTTTATCCCCCGTAAATGAAAATTAAATCCATAAAGACGGTTACCTCAAAAACTTCGAAAGAGACTTCAATAGGGCCATTGGTGTAGAGCTCAGCCATGAGATCTTCAGGATCCTTAGATACCTCATACGCATTCACGCTAAGATGTTTTGACTTCACCCAAAGCTCATCGTTTACGCAATGCTTCACGCATTTGGGTGTGTGATAAGTAGGGTAGCAACCTGGGTGACCGCATCCTGTCTGATCAAAGTATGGGTCACACTGCACACACAACGAAGTGCCCACAATAAGCATATGATGCATGTACACTAATCATCATATACTTAAAGATCGAATTTATGTATTTTCTTTTCATACATCAAAACCTTTCTTGACTTATAATTATTAGTGTACATGCATAAGTCAAGAAAGGTATGACGTACGAAAAGCCCAATCCACTCACTCCATTCTAACTCACAATTGCATCTCGATGCGGCCAACAACAAGTCTATATTCCTTTGATTCTTGAGACTAATAAGAAATAAGTCCAAAACAAGGATGATATGAAGCCAGTGTGGAATGTTTCGTTCACAGGGAAAAAGCTGAGGTACAGTACCTTGCTTGTTACAACTCCGGTGCGTTTGAAGTATTGCCAGGCTCTGATGGGGTACCCACCGTCACAACCATCGCCACACTCAAATCCACAGCAGGCTAGGAGATCATTCTCTGATAGTGACACACTCTGATTCACCAACATCGAAAATTGAAACTCTATCAATCCCCATTCACTTAAACCAGGTCGAGATTACATAAACTTTACGTCCAAGAGGATTCAGCCAGCAATGTGCCAGTCTCCGATCGAAGCACCCCAAAATGAAGATGAATGTAAAATCATTACATATGTGTATCACAGTTAAAATAGACTTCAAGTTGATTACTTACCTCATTCATGTGAATGCAGAAGCGATCAGTCAATGACTCCGCTGCTCCAAAAGCCCAGCATGATCCACAGTGGCCCTGATCTGAAATAAACCATGATTTTACCAACAATATCAGCAGACACACCCAACAAGCTCATGTGTCAGACTATAACCACATTTACGTACATAGTGAACAATGTTACCTCATGCAACACACTCCACTGTCATTAGCGTTTCACGGCAAAACCAAGAAACGCGGATTATACGCGATAACCGAAAAACTTGCAGAATAACTTCGTATAAAAACTTGCAAACATCTAAACCCACCTAAAACAGCTCCAATAGTCGAACAATGACCCCAGTGTTTACGAGCGTCAAATTCCTTGGGCAGTATTAGCTTCTTGTGCTTATGAGTAACCCTCTCAATCGAGGGCTCCAACTCGTTTGCAGGTGTCATTTTGGCACCGCATATCTTCTTCAAATGCTCAATCTGAATGCACATCGTTCAGAAATGACGGTTAAACAACTCCTACAGAAACTACGATTTTTGAAACGTTTCACCCACAACACATCGCCAAAACACAAAAATGTACAAACTTGCGTGAACTTCTGAGACTAAGAAAATTCAACAGATTGATACATACCGTGTGCCCTGCGAAACGATCATTGAAACCAGCCTTCCATGTCGCTCTCGGATGAGCATTAACTTTGTCGACAAGCAGTTGCTGCACATCCACAACAGAGCAAAATGAGAGTTACAGTGGAGGATAAATATATTACACTAACATCCCTACTTGTAGTAACTATGCAAGACGTATGCAAAACAAGTTTCACTCAAATTCCAGAAATTGTCAGCAAAGAATGAACAGGTAGACTGCGGATAATTCCAGGTAACCCTAACACAAATGAGGTTACCTGATGGATGAGTCTATTACTTTCAAGTAGGTCAGGCTCGACCCTAGCAGCCTGCAATCAAATAAACAAACCCGACGTAAGTAAACAATCCCAATTACAGGAAATCAATAGCAACTTAGAAGACTCCACCTAATCATCCACATTCACAGTTCCATACACTAAGTTTCGACAGCACAAATGTGAAAAGGACAATCAACCTCAAAGATAGCGGAATCCGGTCAAAAACTCAAATCCATCACAACTCCACACGGCAATGTGAATTGACAAAGAGGAGACGTGAATTGGTAGATTTTACAGTACATAAAGGCTTACGACAATGGACAACTGCGAATTTCACATAGGTAAGCACTTCTCAAAAATATGCAACCACACAACAAGCACGGTTACAAAAGGGTACAGAGCTATAAGATCAATAACCTCATCTATGTGATAGAATGATATTCTACACCCGGAGATTGTCCAATTAGCGTAATTTTAACTTTAATGATGCACACTAGCTAGCTTACCACCCACAAAACCGCCAAATTCTTCATCCCCACATCGAGTACGTAAATTTCTAATAAGTCTACAACCACAACCCTACAAGTGCACACCAAATCACATTCACTAGTGCAAAACTAAAATCATACATAAAACCAAGCCACCCTAAAATCCCGCACAGCCAAACTCAAGATCCCCCTCCAACCCGCCCCCACGTCATCACAAGGTCCAATACGCTTCAAGAGAGCTGCAACGCGCCACCTGAGCTGCCAGAATCAAGCTGCACAGCAACAGTAACGAAATTGGCTTCATAATTCTCCCACTCGCTGCAAGTCCAACCAATCGAACTTCTCTAACGGACTGTGATTCCCACAAGGTGCCGATGGCGGAAGTGCAACGAGATCGACTTTTATGAAGAAATGCACATTACGCAGAGCTCCAAATTTGCTCAAGCCACAAAGGTTCCCTTCAAACCCGACCAGCTTTCCAGCCTCTGGAACGTCACCGCTATTCGCAGACAGAATCTCCATTTACAAACTCTGCTTTAGGCCGGACATCAACGGTGGTATCGGCAGTGCGGTGATTACGGGAACCTGTGCGGGGAAATTGCAATCGAGGCATCACTCTCTCGTTCTATCTCCGAACCTGGACATAAATTATCCCATTTCCGACCTAGTGCCGTTTGTGCAGGAAGTCCGAATATTGCAAACTCATTCTACTTAATAGAAAATCAGGTCTTCCATTTGATTTTTGTTTTTAACAAAGTCATATTCCGTAATGATGCAGAGTGGATTATTTTACTGAAGCAAAGAAACACAAAAACTGGGTTAAGTATCATGGGCATGAGAATAGTTCATAGGCAGGTCCTTCTAATGTAGGACATGGTTCTACTTGTCCTATACACAGATTTTCTTACTAATAAAGTACATAATATAAAAAAGGTTTCAATTCTTGTGCATTCTAGAGTTGACCAAGAGAGGCAGCTTCGTATTTAAAACTCACTAAGTACTTGTAGGCGTCCTAATTGTCCTATATTAGAAGAGAAAAGTAGGTGGACAATATCCTACATTTAGATGAAATATCCTACATTTAGATGAAATATCCTACATTAGAAGGGCCTGTTCATAAAACACATGTAAATTCCAATTAAAAATCGCGGGTGGGAGTGGGCAAACGATGTCAACGCGCAGGCATGGAATTAAATCGGAAACATCAAACATAGCAAAACATTTGTCTAAGAACAAGAGATATTGTCCAACTGTAGAGAATGAACCTCTGGATGCTGTATCATGATCTAGGATTTTTACTTCTACGTTTTTTATTTTTGTTTTATTTTTTTCTATCAGATTGTTCCACGTCCCGCGCGACTACGTGGAAATGCATCCCTATGCTCGGGAAACGAGGCTGTCGACTCATTGAGATTCATGCCAAGCCTTGGGTCACCGCGGATTGTTACTTCCCTTGGAACCTCGTCGTGTTATGCTTAGAAGCGTGGCTAATGAGAAGTTGGTCCACAAATTATTGCTAAATTTTGGACCAACTCTGTGATCCTTTTCCGTAGTCGGGCGTGGCAACGCTGCGCTGCATTTGCACATTTCACATTCGACGGGGGAACGAGGTTTTGGTCGCTTGCAGAGTGAGAGGGGGTTCAATGCAGCGATTGGTGGAGGCATTCCGAAGTGTACAGAGCTTGGGCATTTGGGTTTGATGCGGAGGTTACTCCAGTGAGGGATGTGGAAAGGGGAAGAAGAGGTTGCTGCGAGGGTGGAGAGTGCGGGGTTGAGGATTCGGGAGGAGGCTGATGGTGGAGGCTGTGCTAGGGCTAGGAGAGTGGGAGAGTGAGGGTGGTGAAGGTATGTTAAAAGCTGCGCTAGGGGGAGCGATGCGGAGCAAAGGATTGGGGAACAAGATTGACGACTCGTGGAAACCTCCACCTGGTGATCCTTTCTGTCAACTGAACGATGAGGTTATGCTCAACATCTTGCGGCGGTTGTCGCCCGCCCCGCACTACGCGCTTGTGTGCAAGCGATGGATGCGGTTACACGGAACCCTAAGGCAGGCGATCAAAGTGCAGGACTGGACGTTTTTGGAGAGTGGAAGGATTTGTCAGCGGTTTCCGAATCTGACTGATGTGGATTTGTCGCTCGCTTGTATTGTGACTCCGCAAGAACCGACGGGTTCCGCCATTCTGCTAACCCACCAGGGCCTTACTGTGCAGCTCAACTACGATGCCGTGGATCCGCCGTCGATCGAACGCTGCATCGAGGAGCAGCAGCTGTCCCCCGCTAAGCTTGACCGAGGGTTGAAGCTCCTCGCCGATGCCTATCCTGGTTTGCAACGACTCTGCGTAGTGGATGTAAGAAGGGGGAATTACTTTGGCCGAGCTCGGTCTATGTCTCGCACTTTGACGAGACAGAAAAGCATGAAGAATCCTAGCACACCTGATTCAGACAAGAAGAATGCACCTGTCAAAGAAGCAAGAGAATCGAAAGACGGATTTGGTGATGCTTTAGCAGATGCCTTGAAGGACTTGAAAACTGATGGAGGAACCCTGACTGGAAACATGGATAGCTCTTTCGAAACGCCCAAATCGGGAACACAATATCTGAAGAAGAAGACAGAAGAGACCGGGATAGCGAGTATAGCTAAGAATTGCCCGCTTCTTCAAGAGCTTGATTTGTACCAATGCACGGACGAGACTCTGAGAGCCATAGCAGATTGCGAGAACTTGCAGATAGTGCGGTTGATTGGATCTGTTACAGGGTTTTACCACTGCACATTCACGGATATTGGCCTCACGATCATGAGTCACACCTTTCGACGACTAGTCAGGTTGGAACTTAGTGGCTGTGAAGCAAGTTACGAGGGCATCTCGGCTATCGGCAAGTGCTGTGTGATGTTGGAAGAGCTGACCCTCTCAAACAAAGGTTTCTACGAGGGCTGGGTGGCTGCATTGTCCTTTCTGGCTTGCTTAAAAACATTACGACTGGAAGGTTGCAAGCAGATCGATCGAAATCCTGGTCCACATGACCGCTTGGGTCGATGTTCGGCCATAGAGCGCCTTCATCTTGAGCGATGTGATTTGCGAGATCGTGCTGGATTTTCTGCTTTGCTGGCGGTGTGTGCCGTAGTTAGAGAGCTTGAATTCAAAGATTGCTGGGGTTTAGATGACGAAACCCTGGCCCTAACAGTTTCTTGCAAGAGGGTTAGACTCCTGAGCCTTGAGGGATGCTCTCTAGTTACAACTGCAGGAGTAGACTCAGTGGTGCAATCCTTTAAGGATCTAAATAGGTTAAGAGTCACTTTCTGTGACAATATTCGGGACTCCGAACTTAGCCCTGCTCTCTGCGACCGTTTCTTGACGCTGAAGGAGTTTTCATGGCGCCCCGACACTAAATCCGTGCTTGCAGCCGGTCTTGCTGGCACAGGTGTTGGCCAGAAAGGAGGAAGGTTTTTCAAAAAATCTTGAAACTTCTCTTGCATTGGTATGCATTGTAGTCTAGCTCACAAGCAAATTTGTGTGTGTGATCGTAAACCCATATCACACTGATTGATACCTGGACATCAAAAGATCTCTTTTTTAACAACAGTTTTGTAATATTTTGTGATATGTATCGACTCTTGATTACTTAAGACGAAGTCGAGCACATTTGCTTCATAGAATGACTACCAGCTGTGCTTATGACTTTAGGCTCACCTTTTTCTTTGTTCCTGATTGAGTTTGTTACAATGTGAAGAACTGGATTATCTTTCGCTTCTTTTTGACGATAGGATTTGTTGTTTGCCAAGAGTTGGCAGACTTATTTGAAGTCAATTGAATTGTTAATTATCAGAATGGGTCATCTCTCGTGCTCTGCTCTTTTTTGTTTTCCTTCTTCTGGATCATGATGCTAAGTCTTCGAAAATGTACGATCTATGTTCGAATGTATCCCTGTATCTAATATAAAGCTATGGATGTGAAACACTTCTCCAATGTTGGATCTCACGAGAGTATTGTTGTCAATTACAATGAATTTTTAGGATGTCCCAAGAGAAGTGCACTTATCTCTGTTGGATTCAGTCCGATGGTGTCTTACTAAAATCCAGCATGAGGTATGTATGTAGGCAAAATATGTTGGAAGATAGTTCATCGGGCCAGGCAGCAATGCATCAGTCAATCAACAATCAACGAATTTAGTGGATCTGTTCCATGGGCAAGGTCTTGGTTTACTAAAAGTTGTTTTGTAAAGTGTTGTTGTGTAGAATGTAATATTGTAGTATCTATCTGTAAATGTGGTTCTTTCCTCTTATAAATTTATCTGTGGTTTTTCTTTCCATCAATTGAATTATTGTGTGTAAACGTGGTTGTAGTTTCATAGATGTTTTGTATAGCATCTACAAATAGTTGTGAATTTGGATATAGTTTAAGACTACATATAAGTTGTGATAGGAAAATAAATAATTAGAAGTAAATATGGAAGATTAAAGGTTGCTTCATATCTAGAATATCTATAATAATTCAAATTATATTATATTAAAAATATAATAGTTTAATTATTTACAAATTAAAAGATACTTGTTAAAGCTTTGTATTGTAGCCAAATAGTCACAAGGCATAAAAATATGAAATAAAAGAATAAATAACATAAAATTTTGAATGGTAATAAGAATTTAATATAATCACTTGTTTAACATAATTGTAACTTATATTCATATAAAGAATGCCTATATAAGATTATAAAATCCCAAAGATAGAAGAAAAAAATCCAAATTAATATCTAAAATTTATAATATCTTTAATCAAAAAGCACAAATAGATTTAATTTTATTGGTGTCAAATAGAAATTGATTGAATTTTATAGAAAATATTATAGAAAAGAGACTTTCCCTTCTCTATAGCCTTTAAGATTAAGGTAGTGTCTTAAGAGATATTAAAACTCCAAGCACCATATAGTAAAGTTATAAATGCTAATAGAAATGATAAGCTATTCTACAAGATTCTAATATTGTCACAAAGTCCAAAAATCTATGCATTTCTTAAAAAGAAATTTTAAGCATAGACTAGATAAATTTCCACCTTGGAACTTGTTTTTGAGGTACATATTATTAAATATTAATGTGAAATTGTAGTTTTACAAGGAATTCCAATGTAATTTACAAGAATCTAAATAAGCTTATATTTTAATCCTCTAATGTTCTTAGAATATAAGCTAAATATTTTAATCCTCTAATGTTCTTAGAATATAAGCTAAATATTTTAATCCTCTAAAGTAATCCTCTAATTTAAATATATTTTAATCCTCTAAGAAAGTACTTTAGAGGATTACTTTAGAGGATTACTTTAGAGGATTTAAATGTTCTTAGAATATATCTAAATAAGCTTATATCAACATTCTTAGAGGATTATTTGAATGTTGTAATTACTTTGGTTGAGATAAAGTGGTGATGTTATTTAAAATGATTATGATGTAAAATAGTATTTTTATATAATCTTAAATAAATATAAAATTTGTCTTTAGCTTTAAATAATTTGATTTTAATTTTAATTTATAAATATTTCTTTAAAATATATATAAATATATATAGATATATATATATATATATATATATATATATATTAAACTACATATAATATGATATGTATAGAATATAAAAATAAAAGCTATATTTAGAAATATTGAAATAAAAGTTATAACACATTTAATTTAATAATTAAAAAATATATTAATTTAATTTAAAAATCATGTATTAAATATATTTTTAATGACAATAATAATGATTTAAAATATAATTGAATTAAAGAACTAAGATATATTATAAAAAAATTCTTGTATCTTTAAAATTTGTAATAGTAAAAAGATCAAGAATATATACTATATAATTTTTTAAATTTTAGAATGATAAAAATTACATCTTATAGGTATACAAGCTAATAGTTATTTTCTCCCAAAATATCAATGATAAAGATAAAAATAAATTAAAAACTATTATAAATCTTTAAATATATAATAATTAATTATATTATATAATTTAATAAAATAAAATATTATTATTTCGGATTATTTAATTAAATATTAAAAACAAAATTTAATATTTTAAAACTAGTGACATTTTATTCTTTATTTTTGATAAGTTTTAAATTTTAAAATAAATAAATTGTGATCTTATAATTAATTTCTAAATTAATTTTTTTAAAATAGTTAAAATTTTGTATCATAAAATATATTCTAAAAAGAAGAATAAAATTTAGAAATAATAGGTTTAGTTTTACTTTTGTAAAAAAATTTAATAGTATTAAAAAAATAAATAATAAAAAATAAACCTTAAAATCTTCAAATCTCTTTTTATATTATGTATATAAAAAAATTAAAATATTATGTATATATATATATATATAATCATTATTTGGCATAGCTTTAATTTTTTAATACTTCTAACTAATTTATCTATTGCTAAATTTTAAATTCTACTCACACTCAATAATTAATAATAAAAATATATTTTTTTAATAATCTAATTATAATTAATTATGTTACTTCTCTATCATTTATAATTTATACTTGCTTCATTATTTAATTAAGTGATTCCAAACTCATTTTTAGTATAGTAGTAACAAAAAAGAGACATCCATTTACCAAAGTCATTTATTATTATATGCAATTTACAAGTTCTAATTTATTGTGGTTGCTTCTTTGGTTGTCTCATCTTTTTGCCTTAAATAAGTTATGATTTAATTTTTAAATTAAAAAGAAAAATGTGTTAACTTTCTAAAAATGATTAAAAAGTGTAATAAATATAATGCAAAGAAATGACTATTTAAAAAGTTAAATGAATATTTTTTCAAAATAAAAGTAAAATTATCTCTTTTACTACCTTTTCATTTGATTATTCAAAGTTTACTCAATAGTACTACTAGCAACAATAAATTATATATTAACAACATTTGTTTATATACTTTTATTTTTACTTTTATATTTTTGGGAACAAAATGGAATTGAGCTTTGGCAAATATATGGGAAGGTGTTTGATACTTTTTATATACATGAAATTATTTACCATCATATAAGAAGTTTGTTTCCAATTAGAAATAAATCTCATGTATTCAATTAAATTTATTTTCATGATATATTTTTTTAATTTATTTAAGTTTTTATTAGATTTTTTTTTTTTAGTTGGATCATATTTTTTAATATGATATTTAAAGAAAAATTCATTGTGTAAATCCTTTTGCACAATAATTTATGCTTACAAGTACCCAAGTTTCTAATGACAATTATTTTGCAATGTGTAATTAAAAAAAATGTATAATAGACATCTATTTACAATGTTCCAATTGTAAATGAAGTTATTATAATTATTGTTGATGGAAAAATTACATTTAAGAAAAGAGATATTACTTTTTGTACACATAATGGAATTTTTATTAGAATCAAGAAAATACATAGTGTGTATGATCTTTTAATGTGTTCTATTATGTTTCCATACAAAAAAGATAGTTGGAATCTAACTATACCTTGTGAGATAGTTAAAATTATGAAGATTAAACCATATATCATATAATCTAAAAAAAATAAAATAAGTTTTTAATAAAATTTATAAAAAATATAAATAATAATACACTATATATAATATAATTATTTCTACTTAATATAATAATAATAGAAATAATAGAAGATTCTTTATTAATGTAGTTAGAGATACAAGGAAAAAAATTCATCTATAAGCTTTTGTTAGCACATTTTAGAAAGAAGGCACAAATTATCATTTAAATTGATTCTCTTGGCATTGCAATTTTATTGATTTTAAGTAGAAAAGACCTTATTTTACTTATAAGATTTTTTTTGGCCTTAATAACAAAGAAAATTTCTATATCATCAAAAAATTTAAATCAAAAAGACTCTTTAAGTTCTTAAAGATATTTATTTAAGATGAAGTATTGATAATTAATAAAAACCACTTTTAAGCTTATCAATAGGGTATTATGTGATATCACCAATGTTAATAAGTCATTTGAGATATATATATATATTAGATAAGAACTTTTGCCAAATATTTCAAATTTTTTATTGTAAAAAAATAACACAAATTATCAAAGCAAGCTTAAAGTTCTCTTACTTTTAGATTTATTTATAATTAATTCACCTCAAAATGAATATAAAATTATGTCAAATTAATTGTACTAATAGATATTAAAATAAAAACTTTGCCTAAAACTTATTTTATATTGGCAATAGAACAAAGACTATCTATGTTCGTAAAGATAAAAATATAATTTACATTCTTAATGGAATTGCTATGCATCCATTGGTATATCAATTTATTAAAAAAATCTACCATAATATCTTTGATTATAAAAATAATCAAGACTACATTATAAATTGTGCAATTTTATTTATTACTAATATATGCATCAATAAGTTAAATCTTCTTATTTTATAGAGTTTTTTCATTAAAAAGATAGAACTTCTATCTATAAACTTGGTTTCTTTTTATAATAAAAAAATTTACACCATCTCTTTAATTAAATTTCTTAATATAATTTTATTAATAGATTTCTATCTCATTGCTTAAAACTAAAGGTTGGTGCTCTTATAATGATATTATCCAATATGGCATATAATTTCTATAATATAACATATTTTATTATAAAAGTTTTTATGCCATCTTGTAATTAATGCCAAATTGTAACTGGAGTCTAAATTAGAAAAAAATCTTTATTCTACATATTAATTTGGAACTTTTATATATGAAATTTTCTTTTAAACTATGCAAAAATAATTACTAATAAAACTTATCTTTTTGATGACAAATATTAAAGCTCAAGAATATATAATTTCTATCTTTGGATTTTAATTTTAAAAATTAATATTCTCCCATAGACAATTATATGATGTTTTATTATAAGGTGTATCAAAACAAAACATTACTTTACTATCTCATGATGAATATTATGGCTATACTAAGAATGTTACTTATTACAAAACATTTGAAGCCTAAAATTTGTGTTTTATACCTCAATTTATTTTCTAAATATTATATAAAGTAAAATATTATATTCATCCATCCACATATTCATCCAAATTATATTACTTTTTATTACACCTTAATGACTAATTATAACATATTATTTCTAAAATAAAGCAAGGGGCCTTAATGCTAGTATGTGAGTGTAAGTGCATATATATATATATATATATATATAATTGGAAATTATAACTTCAAGAAACAAAACAGGTTGAAATTCGATTGACACCAGCCACGCAATTAGGGCATCAGTTCCCACTAGGCCCCCGAAGACCGTGGATAGTCCGTGGTCGAAGACGGGGCACCAAAGGCTCCCTATGACCAGCGATGCACGGTCAAACGCGGCGAGGGGGGACCCAAACCCGTTCCCGTGCCCTGCTGGGTGCCCACCAGGTTGCCAAGAGTCGGCATCTATGCACGCAACTGGTTTTGCAGGAATCGTGGCCATCGTGTCTTGGTTTCCATGCCCTGCTCTACATCTCATGTCGTAGAATCCTGAAACGATTCTGTGCAGCTCTGATGTGTTCGTAGAGTGGCGCTCTCTCCCTTGTCGCAGCTTCAATCACTTCCTGTCGTGGTATATCCCCGGAAATTTCATCTGTGCTTGAATCTCGCCTCTGATTCTGCAATTCTGAGTTTCCTCTTGGATAGGTCATGAATTTTGTGATGTATAAGTTGTCGTGTTTGATTTGGGTGCAGTGAATTGAGGGCGATCGTGCGGGGTAGAGGCATAGTGGTGAGAGTTTTGTGTTTTCTTATTAATCTCCAATGTAGCGTGGGGTTTGGTAGGAGAATTGAAGTGCACTTAGTTTGATCAGGAGGGGGGCGTTTTAAGAGTGCACGGATACGATGGTTTTGATGGATTTGATGTTGCAAATTGGCTCAGGGGACGAAGGGGACTGGGTTTGCAGAAGAGGTTTAGACGAAAGGGGGAGTGATCAGAGGTTAAATCTTGGCGGGGGAAGAGATGACGGGTGGTGTGAAGAGTTTGAACTCAAAGAGCGAATTGGACGCTGCAGTAAAGAGTGGCGTGTCGGTGCTACACTTTTGGGCTTCATGGTGTGAGCCTTCCAAAGCTATGGAGCCTGTGCTTGCTCAGCTCGCTGTCGACTGTCCTCAAGCTCACTTCTTTCGAGTACCTTCCTTGCCCTCCACCTTTTCTTGCATCAATTGTGTGCCCTTTTTCGAGCCAATCTGCTATTTTAACAAACACGGTAATGTTTCCTACAAATTGCCGTCCCAATTTCTGTACAGTTTGTCCCAGCTTGCCTACATGCTGGATTCATTTCATGAATTTCTTACCATCCATTCATGCTTCTTCAACCCTAGTTCTCGCCTATACGTCATCCATTTTCTTCCCGTTTCTGTGCATGCATTTCAGTGTAAATGCAAAATGAGTTGGAGATGAAATACTCTTTTTTTTACTTCTGAGTTGCAATTGTAAGCATGCTTCATTCCTCATTAGCTCGTCGTCATTGTAATTGCTTCACAAATACATGGGATCATAGATCAACCTTCACACATCACCTTAATGAACTTCTAAGGTATGGGCAATTCAAGATCAAATCTAATGATTCTGCTTCAGTAACAGAGCTAGTCGTGTGTGGATGTGTGGGATCAAGTGGCACTTTGTAATAACATTTATGCGGTTGGGCATTCTAAAATGGATCGTCTTTAATAATTTGCCAAAACAGGTGGAGGCTGAGGAGCAGGCGGACATCTCAGATGCTTACGATGTCGGTGCGGTTCCTTATTTCCTGTTTATGAAGGTAATGGGATAATTTAACCCAGTTCACTAAGGAGGCGTTCTGTCTCATATTCACTGACATCTTGTGTTATTTGATAATCTTCCTACGTTTGACTACTTTGATGGTATGTAAGCTTAGATTCATTACGGATCTTTCTGAGTTGCCATTTTATGGTATTCATATATTTCTGGTTCTTATTCTTATCCTTCTGGGATTACTAGGATGGCACGGTGGTTGATAAGCTACAAGGTGCAAATGCCCCTCAACTGGCGAATAAAGTAGCCAAGTGGGCAGGCGATAATACATCTGTATCAGAAGCTGTTCCAGCAAGCTTAGGACTAGCGGCTGGGTCCAACGTGATTGAAGCAGTCCAGAAAGACCTTGCTCCACATGTTCCCTCTGAGACATCTGGTAACAGTGTTGCAGCTGGGAGCCTCACCGAGTTTGAGAAAGGATCGCTTTTGAAATTGATCAACTCCAACCCCATCATGTTATTCATGAAGGGTACGCCAGAGGCACCGCGCTGTGGATTCAGCCGAAAGGTGGTGGACGCTTTGGTTGCGGAAGGTTTACAGTTTGGCAGCTTTGACATCTTAACGGATGATATTGTAAGGCAAGGCTTGAAAACTTACTCCAATTGGCCAACATATCCTCAGCTTTATGTGAAGGGAGAGCTCCTCGGTGGATGTGATATTATCCTCGAAATGAAGGAAAATGGAGAGCTTAAAGAGGTTTGTATCTTCTTCTATATCCGCTCTTTTATGTTATGTACAGCGTGTTGCAATGTCTTTGTTGCGTTTACATGATAATTGCCTCTTCTTAACAGTCGAGGCTGGTTCTAGTATCAGTGTCCTAATATTTGGAACTTCAATAATTGGTGTCAGGTACTGGAGGAGAAGGGAGTCTTGCTAGCCCACTCGGAGCATCGTTCTTCTGAAGTGGTTACTGAACCTGCTGTCCATGAAGAAAAGACTACTCCGGAACCAGTCGTCAGTACTTTGCCTGATCAACCGACTGAGGCAAGCGCCGGTGGGAGTAATTTACAGTCCAGACTAGAGCAACTTACAAAGGAACATCCAATCATGTTGTTTATGAAAGGAAACCCAAGTGAGCCTCGCTGTAAGTTCAGCCGAAAGGTTGTGCAGGCACTTAACGAAGCAGGCTTAAAATTTGGTAGTTTCGATATATTGAGTGATGAGACTGTCAGGCAAGGCCTCAAGGAGTATTCTAACTGGCCCACGTATCCTCAGCTGTACGTGAAGGGCGAGTTTATTGGTGGATGTGACATAGTTCTGGAAATGCACAAAAATGGGGAGCTAAATGAGGTCCTCCAGAATGCTTGAGGGACCTCTGACTGACTGACTGACTGACTGGTGTCTTTCAATCTTTCTGAAAATCAAAGCCCTGCCTCGAATAACAGTCGATTGTTGTTTTGGTTACACTTTTCAGTTCCAGTTTTCAATTGCAATACTAAATGTGAAGTGTTGAGTCACTTTTGCCTGTCTTTACATTTTCCCTACTTGTCTGTCCCTCCTTGTTATAACGATCTTGACACAACAGTATGCTTAAAAGAATCTCTTATCCATCAGAACATTACATTTATCAGGTCGTGGCCGAGAAAAGCTTGCGCCTATTGAAGGAGAACTTGGCGTCACGTATCAGAAAGTCGTGCAGACGTCGTGCGTACAAGACTTAATCATTTTATACCCTCTTTTTGTGTCCTTTTTGTCTCCGTCTATTCTCCATTCTCTCTGCTAACAGTGCATGGTATTTCGCATGTTCATATCTTCAATATGACAAGAAATGGTTGTGCTACGCTCGAGTGTATCGTCAGACTGAGATTTGAAACTTACAAAGCTAACCGTTGTGCAAATCTCCTATGCTTGTGGCTTGAATTGTATTTTCCACGGAACTGCCTCGGAAGTTTTCCAAGTCAAATTCTACTGATTTATTTCGTTGACGTGGTCTGATGCCTTGAAGAATCTCTGCCTTTAGGTTTAGGCTCTTGTAGGGCAGGATTGGATGGGATTGTGGAGATTGTAGCTTTTTCTACTTGCATTTGTGCTATCTATCTATCTCTCTCTCTCTCTACAGATGTTATATATATGTATATATATAAATATATATTCACACCCATAAGATGAAGAGAAGCTGTTGTTGGCCACATTGGGCAAGTGGGTTCCATACTTCAATGTGTGTTTTTTGCAACTGTGGAAGCGATGTGTGAGTAGAGTCAGGACAGTGCCAGTTTTGACGACATGGCCAATCAATCATGCTCCTGTTGGTCAGCAATATCAATGTCATTTCGTGATACTTGTCCTCTCTGCAATGGTTTCTGGATACGTTCTCTAAAGAGTACGTTCCCCAGACTTAGATATCATGAGATTCTCAATGCCAAGTTCCCCCACCACCACTCTGCGAGCCCCTGGCTCTTCCAGATGATTGACACGTGGCAGGACAATTCTAGAATTGCAGCTTGATCTAGCTGTTCATGAATAATTTTCTTAATATCATTACCTCACATGTGACTTGTACACAAAACCAATGGTAAAACAATAAGTCAATGAATAATTAAAAAAACAAATAACAATGTTTGTGGATGACTCATAGATTTTACTTTTAAAATTGCATAGTTTATTGATGGAAAGAAGGTTAGATGTTCATGTGTGCTCAAACAGTTCGTTAGGTCAAATATTTAATTATTGTGTGTTTATAAGAATTTAGCTTTCCTGTAAGGATTAATGAGATTTTCAAAATAAATGACTTGTTCATTGATTTGAACTTGCAAGGTGAATCTAGACATTTTTACTACCTCTTTATTATTATTATTATTATTATTATTTTGCTAACTGAATGGTATTTTATAACACCTAATAGAATTTGAAGATTCATTGGTAATTTTTTATTTTAAATTAATATTAATCACATTTTAAATGTGTGTCTACAAAACATTTTGTGAAATAATTCAGTTGTAACTAAGTCTATTTTTGGGTTAAATATTAGTATTTTGCATAATTTTTATACAGGTCCTTTGGCTTAAGGTATATGTGTTTATTTTTGGTAGAAATTTCGCACACAATATATATATATATATGCAATTAATGTGTTTTGGCTAACTAGAATAAACATGTTGTGGAGATATATGCAAAACAAAAAACATTACACTTGATCATTACTGTATCTTTTTTTCTATCTTTCTGAATATTAATTAAGAAGTATGGAGTTTCATTGAACCTACCAAAAATTCAATTTCAACACTTGCAAATAATTTAAAAAGAATAATAAATAAATAAATAAATAAATAGTGCATATTTATGACATGAAAAATAAAAATATTTAGTTGAAGCAATAGTAACCTTATATAAAGACAAAAAGAATGTGGAGGGAGGTAAGGGGGCATCTATTCTATGCAATTGAAAAGTCAATTCAAATTTTTATCAATTATACATATTATGTGTATATATATATATATATATATATATATATTCTTTAATCGTTTACATTTTAAATCATATTACCAAAAATTAACAAAACTATATGGATGTAATGAATGAGTTTATTGTAATTTCAACTTTATTTCTAATTTTTGAAAAGAACAGTGAAGTTTTAATTTCTCAACTCATTAATTCTCTAATCTATCGTTTCTTATTTCCCGACTTTGAACAATTCAATTATAATTAAAGTTTTCATAAAATATTCATTTTGAAACTTTCCCAATAATATGACACATCAAAGGAAATGACTTCAATATTTATATATATTTATATTTGTGTATGTGAGTGAGAGAGAGAGATAAATCACTGTGAATGATCATTTTAGTATAAATATCCTCGGTGACGGCTTGGCTGCACTAGTCCCCGTGAGCAACGGAGGGTGGGATCCAAACCGACGTGGTCCATTAGTAATGCGCCACGAGGAATGGTAACGTGGCAGCAGACCACAAGTAAGCGGGCACGTGGACCCACCGCATTCCTTCACATCCATCCATTAGTTGGATGTAAATCTCAAACTCGCACAACCTTCGTTATAGCTATAACCATTATTACGCCTCCACTCCCACGGATTTTGCCCTTCAAACTGGACTATGTGGAAAAGGAAAAAAAAGAAAAAAGCATTGCAAACCTATTCTTTGCATTGTTCCTTTCGGCTTCTTCAATGTCATTTATCTTTTTCTATAATCAGTATTCCTTATTAACTAGAATGTGTGGATGTTAACGAACACTTTCCAAGAACTCAGCTCCAGATACCTCTAAGAATGAGAATGTGAATGAGAAAGAATCCTCACAGTCATCAACTAACTTGAAAACAGATATCCAACCCTTAGAATAAATCCACAAAATCCGAGCTGGCTCTTTCATCCATTCGTTTCATTACATGAATGGATGATACGTGAATGGATGAAGATGTGGAAAGGAATGATCACAGGCCACCACTGGTGGTGGCTTTTGTTAAAACAGGGAGCTGGCACCTTCCACTCCTGCAAAGGCAGAACAGAAGGATGTGGATGAATAGCTTGATATTGGATGAAACTTTAATGGTTGTAGGAGATGGGGATTATCTACTTTCATCTGGAGGATCATGGGCAGGGACCATGTGATGTGCCAAAAAGCAAAAGATGGCCCACCATGGTGCCACCACCACAGGGGTCCATTATGCACTGGGGGCCCTTTTCTGGTCTCCCACCCATCTCAATGCCATGGTTCCCATATCCCTCAAAATGGCTCTCCACCTGGGGATTCCAGAAGCTTCTCCCACCACTGAAAACTTTGTTGGAATAATCCTCCTTCCATTTCCCAACACTTGATATTCCATATATTCTCATCTAAAAGAAAAAGAATAAAAAGAAGAAGTAGAAATAGTCTTGACACCATTATTTGAATCATGGTAACAAGTAAATCCAAGTATCCTGTGATTGATTTCTTCTAAGTACAAAAAAGTAATTCAAGTAAGAAAAAGTCACGCATCTGTTAATTCAGCTGCAAATGAATACCAGCTTAATATCATTTGCATGTTCTTTTAGTCACCTTAAATGCTCATCAACAAACTTTACATCAATGCAGGTGGTGTTGGAGGTAGCACTGTACCTACTAAAGTTGTCAAAGTATACAAGCTTGAAATCAAATACCTTGAAGTCACAATCTATATGTATATATCATTTTTATTATACTGTTTCAAAAAAAATTCACAATAAAAATATCATTTTCTCATCTTCCTTTTTAGCCTCAAAATTAGATTATAAGAGCAAAAAAATAATTTTCACTACTACCTTCACACAATATAACAAAATAAATTGCACATGGTTTGATTTTCTTTTTCTTTTTTCTTTTTCTATGTGAAGGTGATGAGAGAAAAATCCCATTTTTTAATATTAAATATGGCTCAAGAATATGCAAATGGCTATTTTTGGAATAACATTGGAATAATTAAAAATTGAGATTTGTTTATCTTTCTCAAGTAAATATTTCATTATTTCTTCAGCAATGCAAGTTATAGTTTTTACAAGAACATTGTTGACATTCAGACAATTTTATTGTCTTCTTAAAGTTTTAGAATAAATAAAAACAAACAAAAACTGAAGGAATATGTTAATAACAAGTTCCACAAAAATTATTTACTGAAGAAAAAAATTGATTAAATAAATAATGCATGAAATTGTTTTCTTTTATTTTATCATTCTCAAAATTTCAAACAATTTTTATACATAGTTTTTATTTGTATTTAGGGATACTTAGGGAGTATTTTATTTTTGAAAAATATATTTTTATAAATAATTTATTTGTTAATAAAAAGTAAGTATTGAAAATAGGATTTCTCCTACTACAAATTCTATGTTGTATTTATGAGCTATTTCTCCCTCCCTATGGACACAATCTATGGTACACAAACATACACAATCTATTAAAGTACTTAGTCAATGTAATAGATATAACAATAAAAGTCTAATTTAACTATGCATGGTAAAATAACAAAGATTAGTTGAATTATTTGCAGTTTTATTATTATTTTTAAAAGTAACTACCAAATACTATTGACTTATTTTTTTTTATCTTGCTTTTAAAAAAAAAATCTGATATGCAAAATTCTTGTAAGTATTTTTATATGTAACTCATTATTGAAGCTTCAATAGGAAATATAAAAGATATTGTATGTATCTTATTAGTACTTGTTGTTTCAATATGTCAACAAAATGTCACTAATCATAGTTGTAACCAATACAATTGACAAATTTTGGTAAATTTGCACAAGTTCTTTTTAAGACATACAATCACCAAATTAGAACAATTGATCTTAGTAAAAAACAATTGAATGGTTTTAAATAAACATAATAATAACATAAATTTTCATTCATCTTAATTAATATTCTTATTTAATTTCAACACAAATTTTATCTATTCAATAATTCTAATAATATATTAATCTAATGCCAAACCTTATATCAATTTTATTAAAGTACTTCCTTCACTAATAGTTTAAGAATAATTTGCGAAGTTCATCCTAAGTAATTTGGTGCATTAACTCAAAATCTATTCATGATTTTTATATCTCAACACCACAATATATAAAATTGTTGTTATTAAAATTTAGATCAAAATTTTAAATAAAATATATAAAATCTATCATCACTACAGCATCCATTAATCTTTTTACTTCCTTTATCAAAATATGGAGACATTTCAATGCAACATGGAACCACAAATACATCACATAGTTTGTATTGATTGATATGTAGTTACAAAGCTACAACTTTTAATATATATTATCTTATATAAACAACATTTATGAACGTAAAACTAGCAATGCTAAAACAACATGTTACGTAAACATCAACCCCATGTTGCATATCTTGAAAGCAATTAAGGACAGAAAGGTTTTTCTTGATTATTTTTTTATTTTAAAAAAATTTAAATCTTCTAAAATAATAGAATAGCTATATTTAAGACACTTTTATGTCTTGTACGTGATATTGCAAAATTGTAGGAAGTGCTTGATAAGATAAGGGTCTTGAAAAAACAAACAAAATGTCTTTAAATTTGCCTTTGAGACTTTGATGTAGGGATATTTTGAGTACATTTCTAAGTTGAAAAAGAACAAAAGTCATGCAGTATCTCCATCTATGAAAATATAATTAAACCTTGGAGGATTATTGGAAATTTGATCTGATTGTTAAAATTATAAAAATATCCAAGAATAGATCACATGGTTGAAAAAAAAAAAATAATATTTAATAGTATGGTCTAAGACCAATTAGAAATACAAAGAATAATGTAATGTTGTTATTTGGCTCCACAACCTAGTTTTTAGTAATTACTGTGGCTGTTTGTAGCTTGTAAATCTTATTGTATCTTGAGATAAGAGTGTAATTTTTTTAACATTTTGTTATGTAATATCCATTTATTAAATCATTAGTTTTAAATATATATTAAATTAAATATATTACATTATATTCATGATTAGATTTGAATAATTGTTAGATATGTTATTAAAAATCTTTTACATTTATAAACTGTTTCATAAATTGAAACTAAGACAATTCTATACTTAAATATGTCTCAGTGATTTATTAAAATATACAGGTTTCATAGAATTAGTTTTCTATCTTACATCCTATCTTAGAATTATGTATTTAAAATCTATAATTATTCCCTTTGTTCTGATATCAAGATTTTAAATCAAGCTAAATGATAATTTTTTTAATAATACCTTTATTAACATTAACCAAACTGTGTTCTGAATGCAATATATACTTTTTCATTATGAAAAAAAAAATTATATATGTATATATATATATATATATATATAAAATAATTATGTTGTCACTTTTAAAACCTACCAAAATCACTTTGTATTATGTACACACTAATACTACACTAATTACTTTAAACCTTCTTCCATCCTAATCTTGATAAGTATTAAGAATTTAAAATTTCAATTATTTTACTTAAGGCTAGTAGTACATTTCAAAAAATGAACAAGGCTATACACCAAACCTTCAAATGTCATAGAAACATGGTGTGACTTTTTTGTGAAATATCAAGTGTAGGATCTGGCAGCTTTTGTGAAATTTTAAAATTTTAAACTATTATTATTGTTTTCTAAGTAATAGATTTTACAATTAAATTTCAAATTATTGAAGTGATACAGCTGTGATTGTTTTTATTTTTTCAGCAGAGACCAATAGGTTATTTATTTTTTCTATTCTGAGAAGTGTTTAATTATGTGAATACATACATATAAGATATATATATATATATATATATATACACACACACACACACACACTTAATTTTCATTTTTATCTATTATCACAAGTTGCTTCAGTAATCCATATCTTGTCAGTTATTGTTCTAAACATGATAGTTTAGTTTAAGCTTTGTAAAATAAATAGCTACTTAATTTATGCATTGCTTGTCATCTAGGTTTCCCAAGTCAAAGTTGTAACTGTTGCCCATGTTAAACAATACTAAATACCAATTCCCACCATCCATAATTATATACAACTAGAATTAAAAACCTTGACATTAGATATTTCTAGAGAAAATTTAGTTAATGATGATCATTTGGAGTAGGTTAGAAGCTATGCATGTCATACCTCTTACTAAATAAAACATTTATTTTGTGTGTGTATATATATATTCCAGCACTTAAAAATGTTCTATGGCAACCCACTTTAAGAGGACTGTTGTATACAACTTTTATATAATAAATGATTACCTTTATGTATATATTTTTG
Source organism: Physcomitrellopsis africana (assembly GCA_036785485.1). Taxonomy (NCBI): domain Eukaryota; kingdom Viridiplantae; phylum Streptophyta; class Bryopsida; order Funariales; family Funariaceae; genus Physcomitrellopsis; species Physcomitrellopsis africana. The sequence continues at coordinate 512,380 of JAWRVF010000113.1, read as the reverse complement.
ATGTGTACTCCAAAAATAGAAACGAAAATATTATTATTTTTTATTTTCATATTAAAAAAAAGTTCTTCATAAAATTTTGAAGGTTTAGCAACGTTACATTACTTGTTGTGTGTGTTGATTTAATTGTGATCATGTCTGCTGCTAAGTTCAGCGAAGAAGGATGATTCAAGCCTATATAGTTGCCTCATCAAGTGGGGAACAACATGGGGAACGGAGATGGGAACAGCGGAGAGAACATGGAAGGAAGAAGAGTCAGGCGGCGAAATCCGGCAGAGTGGATGGAGTAGAATAAAGAGAGGATTCCAGGACCATCTCAAAAGAAGCAGGAAGATATTTTAGAAATAAGGGGCGAAACTGTGGTGCCACGTAAGCACAGCACTGAGGGAGGACGAAACCCACGGAACCGGGTGTAGTGATACCCGGATGGGCAAAGGGTGAGGCACCCCCAGCCCGAAGGCCGTGGGGAGGGAGGGGCCTGCAACCGACATGGCTTTGGGGGCTGGGATTGTCGTGTAGGGCGGCGCCAGGGTGGGTTCAGCGGGGTCCTGTCTCGCGATGCGCACCTTCCAAAGCGGATTTGGATGCGGATTTGGATGGGACCCTGTGGGCAATCCGGGACGACGGAGGCCATGATTGCCCCCCTTGTTGCTGCCTGGCCGCACTGCAGCGTTAGATCCACGGGACCCGCCACCTCGGAACCTCATTGTCGCGGCGGTGATCAGTTGCCAGTTCATGCATTAGGGGGGAAGCGAGCGAGGTGGTGTTGTCCAAAAGAAGGAGAAAAGAATTTTTTTGTGGGTGGGGTTGTGGGAGGGAAAAAAACAGGTGAAAGTATAAAGCGGGCAACAAGCAAGCAAATGGGCCGAGCCCGACGCGGAACTAAAGCATCCGCAACGTATTCTTCTCGTTTCGAAAGGAGGGGGGACAAAAAAAAAAAAAAAAAAAAAAAAAAAAAAAAAAAACAGACAGACCCAAAAAAATCTCAAAGAAACCCACAACAATACAACAAGCAAAAGTGGGCGGAGGTCTGGAGGCAGAGAGGGGAAAGGGCATGACGACACAGCGAGAGCGAGAGAGCGAGAGCTAGGCTTAAGGTTTTTGAAGATTGTATTAAGTTGGGGTGGACATGAGAGTGGTGATTGGGTGGTGCTTCGGCGGGATTCTCGATGGATCCATATACAACTCGAATAATGTGAATGATATCCACTTCTGGGGTGACGTGCAGGCGGGGTGGGTTGCTCACGAAGTTTGAAGGAGTTTGCCTGGCTTGGAGGGAGCGAGAGAGGCGGGCAGGCAGGGTAGGCAGGGGAGGAGGAGTGTGTGGAAGGTTAGGGGTGGTGTGTGTGAGAGAGAGAAAGAGAGTGGTGGTAGCTGGCCGATGAAATTGGTTGCGGTGGGAGAAGGATTTGCTGGGCGGGAGTGGTGGTTGGAGAGGCGAGAGGTGTGATTGATGACGAGAGTTGGGGGAATTGGGTGACGTGGTGGATTGGTCGGTAAGGGGAAAGGGGAGGGAGGGAGGGAGGGAGAGAGAGGGAGAGGTGCGCAATTGGGTGAAGAGTGTAGGATGTGAGGAGGAAGAGTTGGAGATATGCAGAGCATTTTCTCTGGCTCCGGTGCGGTTGCAAGAAGTAGCTCTCGGCGGAGCGCCATGACGTGGAGCAGGGTTGCGGGGAACTTGCAGGCGCTGGCCGCGCACAGCTTTCTCCTATGTTTCACGTGCCTGATAATTGTCAAGGTCACTTCGTATTTCTACATTTCTTGGTGGTATGTTAACGAGTCTCCGCCATCCTTGCCCTATTCTGCCATCTATGGAAATTTTGACGCTGTGTGCACTGGGGAGATGTTTCCTAGATTCATTCAATCGAATTTTAGGTCTTGGTCCTTTTTTCTTGTAGGCGTCCTCTCGTTAGTTGTCGTTTGAATTTCGTTAGGTTTTTCAAGTATTTCGATTTCAATCGTGGACAGAATTGTGAGATTTCATTTATTTTGTTGAAATAGGATCACTACAAATACGAACATCTGGAGACAGTAATTTAGAACTCTGTGATCACTCCAATCTGAGATCGCTTCCAGAAATATCATGCTCAGAAAGCATTCGGCATTTATTTACCTTCAGCTTCTCCGTTGTATGAGCCCGTTCAGTCTTTCAGAGAGACTTGTAGCCCTGGGAGTACTGGAGAGAACCAAGTGAAGATCCTAATTAGGCGTTTTCAAGCTTGCTGGTTTGAATGATGTTAAGATGAGTTGAGGGCAAGATACTTCGTGTAGGGTAACGAGACTAATATCGTAGGTCAAGCATGCAGACTTGGACTTAGTTTCTTTGTAAGGGGTCCATGGTTTTAGGGGTAGGGTTGACCACCTCAATTTGTCGTCTCATATCATTTACAAATCCTTTCGAGAGCCGGTCATGGTATACGGATTGCCCCTAATGGCGGACCCATTTGATTTGGCGAAGTTTGTCGAAGATCTGATTTTCTTCAATCTTATTTGTGCTGGAGCAGGTTGATAATTTGCTGAAGTGGTTCTTGACCTAGTTGTTACCATGGAAATTGCGTGTTGCACGAGTAAGGATGGAGACTAACTCTTTATGCTAATGGCAGGTGGGTGTTTGTTCCACTGTGGATGTTCCATGGAGTTGTTGCGCGAGGCCGGTTTTCTCTGCCTGCTCCTACACCTCCGCACGATCGACGTGTACGTTGCACGCGGCCAATTATTTTCACTAACTTTGAAAGATGTCATTAGTCTACAGGCAAAGGAGCAGCTTCTGGTTTATTTATTTATATGTTTTCCTCTCAACTTTTCTGAACTAATTGGTACAATTTATTTTTTACTTTTTGTTTTTTATGTAGTTGAATAGAATTGAAGAAATGAAGTTAATACCAAGAGAACGTTATTTCTGCATGAGATTTTCCATCGTCAGTGTAGAGTTTGACTTGTGTATTTCAGGTGCTCTTGCTCCTGAGGTGTAGAGAGGGTCTGTAAGTGTTGGTATTGTAGTGAAGACCTTGTTTTTTGACCATTTCGTGATTTTGATCTCCAGTGGTCTCCATGTCACACGGTGGTCGCGATTCCTCTGCTAATTGCATTCGAGCTTCTGCTCTGCACTTACCTTGATACTCTAGAAGGTAATCTGTCATTGGCTTGAGATAGTAGACCTTTTTTTGAATCGTCTGTGAGGAGTTGTTTTGAAATTAAATTGGTTGTAAATTGATGGATCGTACTCATGTGAAAATCTTTGGGCGAGAAGTTTCTGACGACTTCAAGTGACTTTTTAACCGTGAATTGTATTGGAGAAATTGTTTTTAACCTAAGATAGAGATTATAATGCCACTGTTGTTTGCAAGCCAATAGAAGTGACGATGTTGACATTGTTTGTCGTGTTGTGGATGCTTGGGAAGTGTAGGACGTGATATGTCAGCTATTAGCTTGAAGATCGTCTTTCTTCCATTGCTCGCCTTCCAAGCCATCATCCTGATTGACAACTTTAGGTGCGATTCGCCTCTGTCTATTACTTCGGTTTAAATATGGTCCGTTCAGTTATGGTTTGTACAACTATGAAATCAACATTTCTTCACATTAAATCGTTGTTTACGGTGTAATTCACGGGTAGTTGTCAATTCGTTGACGCTGCTGCTGCGAAGTTCATATTTTATGGTTGTAATTAGAAGTGCTATTTTGAGGATTACTACTCAAAATGCTAAAATGAATAATTCTAATTAGAATTACTACTCAAAATGCTAAAAAGATTAATTCTAATTAGAATTACTACTCAAAATGCTAAAAAGAATAACCAGAGGTGCTTAATGACTCGGTGAGCAGGATGTGCAGGGCACTTATGCCGGGTGATGAGGAGAGCATGACGGATGAAGCTATTTGGGAAACCCTTCCAGTAAGTTTCAGAACTCAAAACTGTTGATGGATGCATTCTTATTTGTAGTCAAGCTGTTAGGTATCTGTCTGTAAGGCATATTTCATGTTTAAGTGGTATGACTCACGTTGCTCAAGCACGTCTCGAGTCGGATGTAGATTCGAAGTTGGTCCTTTTTAATGTTCTTTGAAGTGAAGGTCACTGCGGTTCCATCCTAGCTTGACCTTTCAGAAGAAGTAATTGTTTGGTGCAGAAATTGCAATTTCCTTGCGTGACAAGGTTTAACGAATTCTTGATTTATGTGCAGCATTTTTGGGTTGCAGTTTCCATGGTCTTCTTCATGGCTGCATCTATATTCACTCTCCTCAAACTTAGTGGTAATGTACTTACCACATGCGATTATTTTAACGGTTTTGTTCAGCTTAAGTTCATGCTTCAGTGGTTTTCCTTCACATCCACTGTCTCCAAACAGAATTGTAATCGGTTTCAAGTGTGAGGAATGCTGAAGAAAAGTTTTGGTGTGTTATTTTATGTCTCTGAGATGATCGTATCATTGTTCAATTATGCGCAGGAGATGTGGAAGGTCTAGGTTGGTGGGACTTATTCATCAACTTCGGGTAGGACATCATATCTTTAATTCTAAGCCATGCTTATTACAATATTGCATAAACTCATGCCTCTCTCACAATAAGTCTCACAACAAACATTAAGATTGAAATTACGATTGCTTGAAAACGCATCCTCAAAATAAGTTCACAGTTGCAAGTTGCAGCTGTACCTGTTCGACGTATGAATCGGCTCAAGTAGTTGTAGTCGTTTGCTAATTCTTATCCTTAAGCGCCTTAGGCTTTCATTTATTTGTTAACTCGAAAGAATGTGAAAGGTTTCTTATCTCCCACTTTCATCTCGAAATGTATGATGCATTTACTGGGAAAAGTTCGGGTCGTTAGATGATAGATTAAATTATTACAATAGTTTTATGTTGTATTGAAACAAATTCCTAGCAATCACAAAAAATTCTTCGAGAAATAAGAATTTGAAGAGCAGTGGAAGATAGGCTTTGGATCAAGATTGTGAAGTTGAAATCAAGAAGAAATATGATCTCAAGGAAATTTGATAGAAAACAGGTCACAATGTGTCTGAAACCTGGATCCCTTGAGCTTGTAATTGCAGTAATACGCTCGTACTTCGGGTATTTCTTGATGATTCATAGTGCATCAGGATGTAGACCTCTCAATCCACAAGTCCTTGAATAACCACAAAGGCAATGAAGTTTTGAGGCACTGAATAGTGAATTCGGCCCGTTTGGTAAGTCATAGGCGTTCAAGTGGTAAGCGCAATAGTATAGAAAATGGTAAATAATGGAGCGTTAATGTTTTGTTTTATTGTGATTGGAATGTCAGGAACATTAAAGCTTTGCATGCTTTATTACTATTCTGATTTGGAATTCATCATTGTTTTTTGTTTGCAGTATTGCTGAGTGTTTTGCATTTTTAGTGTGCACCAAGTGGTCGAATCCTATCATACAACACGAAGGGTCTCTCCAGATAGGACCTGGGGGTCTTCCAACTTATGTTACACAGCCCTCGTTCAGACCAACGGAGAGCGCAGATGATGGAAGCACATCTAGAATTGACGAGGATGACAGTGCGGACAGTATGTGTGGACGTCAAGATTTAGGCGGTCACTTACTCAAGATCCCTATTCTTCTATTTCAGATTTTACTTTGTATGAAGCTGGAGGTATGTCAACGATCTTTCTTTTCTGTTATAATTACACACTCGCCACCTGTTCATTAAGTGTGACTTCTTGGTTGAAGATCATCAACAGCTGTGATGCTCAGATTTCTTTTCAGTTGCCTCTGAATACTACCAGCTTTGAGTGAATTTTTGAAGGTCATTGTATGAGCAGCACTCACCAAGTCTCACCATGAAAGTATATCTATACTCTTTTCTACCTGAAGGCATGTGAAAGTATCGGTCATTATAAATGCTGATTTGTATTGTATTGATATGTGTTTCTGCAGGGTACTCCAGAAAAGGCACGGGATATTCCTGTGATATTGCTGTTCTCACCATTGCTACTAGTTCAATGTATCGCTGTTTTCTGTGCGTTATTGAGGCTCCTGGAACAGATGTGGTTTATGTTTCGTCTTGCCGATAGTAATGGCTCCCGACAACTAGCCTATTTTGCAAAAGCAGATGATTGTTGCGGTTTCCTTCATCATGGGTCTCGGTAATCCTTCTTTCTATGACACTAGGGTTGTGGAGTACATTGCAGATGAAAAACTCAACAAAATTATCATCATCTTATAGTGACAAGTTGTAACATTTGAGCTCAGGCTCTTGTGGCAAACTGCATCTACGTTTAGATAAGATTTCTATTATGAGGTCATTCGTTGCGGTTTTTTCAAATGCATTATGTTGAATTTTAAGATGAATGAAGGTGATTTATAATTCAGTGATTGAAATCATTGATGTTGGTCATTTGCAGGTTTCTTGCTTGGTGGTCAATAGATGAGACCAGCAGGGAAGAACATGCACGCCTGTATCAGTCAGAAGCCACAAGGTAATGAACTGGTTTTCTGTGAGGCATGTATGCGCAGTAGTGAAAGTGATCTGTGGACTATTTTCATTTTAAAAAATTGTGTCTAAATTAAAATAAATGAATATCGTAGTTGTATTGCTGGAGTACGTCTCCACTTGATTTATTCGCTTTCCTAATATGCCTTTGGTTGTGTTCTGAATTTTTTGAAATCAGCCAGAATAGAAAGTGAATTATTTTCCATATCAAGGCTTAGGAATGCCGATTTCTTGAGATTGTCTACTGACATTGCAAATATATTTTGATGGCACAGTTACAATACTTTTCCTGGTTTCCCGCCAGAAGTGGTAAAGAAGATGGCTAGGAAAGACCTTACAGATGAGGTAATTTGGCCCTTTCTATTCCACACATATGTCTATGACTCTTATGTACTAATTGTAAGATTTTGTAGGTGTTTTACAAGTGATCCGTAGCTGTAGCATATGAAGGTAGCAGTTGGATTTAATACGTGGTTAGAAATCGTGTACATCCATGTGCATTTTTATGTGCCAGTTGTGCGTGTTGTTGTTTGCGTATGAAAGTTCAACTACCAGAGGTGGCATGTAGTTTTCTTTGCACAATGCAGGAAACTGCCGTTTTTATTTTGACATTATTTAAGAATTGAAATGTTATGATGTGACTTATAGTGGAGATTATTGCGACTCTTCTTGCGACTCATATTCGTGCGACTGTAGGTCTGGAGATTGCAAGCAGCCTTGGTGGAGCAGACAGAGATAACCAAACATCAGCAGCAAGAATATGATCGCCTAAATAATGTTAGTAAATCCACTTCTGAAAGCTGGTATATTGCTGTGTGTAATTAAAACGCTCAAATAGAGCCATTTGGTGCTTCTCCGTTAAGTTATCACCTCTATATTGGCTTGCAGGAGAAAGTGCTGTGCCGAATATGTTTTGAGAGGGACATTGCCGTAGTTCTCATACCTTGCCGACATCGTATTTTATGCAGGTGGGTTAGGTTGCTCAACAGCTTAACTTATTCCTTATGAACTTTTACGTCTACGGTTCTATTTTTTTCTGTCGTTGGGTCAGATTTGTGGTTTAAGTACCTATTATTTTGGTTTTGCATTGATCTTCACTAATACAACCTTACGTCTCTTTGTTTGCAGCTTCTGTTCGGAGAAGTGCAAGCACTGCCCAGTTTGTCGCAACACAATTCTGGAGCGGATGTCTGTGTTTGATGTGTGAATATTTTTAGTCGTGAGTCATCCACTCCTTGTGGAACGCATTTGAAAGTCTGGCAGAAGGTAAGAGTGCCTGGGTTCCCCTGTACATTTTAGAAGCTCCTAAATCCTTTGAAGGATTGATCAAAAGTAGTCATGCCTTCGAAACTCAATTAGGTGTCGAACCACAGTGTATTTGGAGCAGATTCACAAAGGGGTAGTAGTGTCAAAGAGTAACAGAATTGATCATTGATGATTAGGTGTAAAATATTCTATGTTAGGTTTATCAACTTCGCTGGCACGTTTTGACAATGATTCAGAGGCTTGCAGCATTTTTAATATATTACATCTCATACCAGTGACTATCTGTACCGATTTCTGCCAAATTTTCTTTCTCTGTTCCTTTGCAAATTTGTATAACCGACACTAAAGTATTTTTTAAAACTTAAATAATAAAAGTTACCAAAATTGACTCTTGAATGGAGTGACTGCATTATTTGCCATACTACACATTGTTATGTTGAGGTGAGAATGGTTGTGGCAAGTAGTACCATAAACAGTTTAATTCAAAATAAGGTAGTCTTGTATAGATACTTGAATGCATACGATTTGATTATGTGATACATTCTTTTTAAATGTTCATTAATTTTCAGAAATACATTATGTAAAACAATATTGAAGGTGTTGGTCAGTAGTTATGGGCACAATTTGTGGTGGTGATTTGGGACAATTGTTTAGCATAGTTTTTTAATTTTTTTTATGCAGAGGTGTTGAATGTTTAGGGCAAAATTTTTTGAGGATCATTTATATGGAACAAGTAAACATTTTATTAATATTTAAATTACAAAGAAATGATGAAATAATAATATTCTATGTTACATAAATATGTATTAAATTAATATATGGTCTTAGAAAGATTTAGAAGATCTTAAAATAATATTATGTGGTTTAAACAAATCAAAAAACTTTTAAATTTTCTTTTAAATCTTAGCACCTACAAGAAGAGAAAGAAGAGAACAAAAGATAAGTAATGACTATGAGCAATATTGTATAAACTTGTTAAGATGGCTTCAAAGACAAAATCTACAAAACCAAGTGAAGGGAGTATCAAACTCTTTTTTGGTCTAGTTAATAATTAACATTTGATCCTAATTCTTGGTATTGGTCAACAAAGAAAGAATTGATGACATACTGAGCAAAAACATATAGAGCTTTGATTAAAAAATATTATCCAACATTAAATTGAAATACTATCAAATTTTTCTTTTAATTGGCAAGACATTTAATTTAGGCATTGTGCACATAAAGAAGTAAAGCTCATTTAACTCAACTAGCATAAAAGAACTCCAATAAACACATGCAAAGGTCAATCTAGTCTTACTATTGATATCTATTATTTTCTATGGATGTCTCACAAACAAAGAACAATTCTACATAAATTTTGGAATTGTCCACAAGTTCAAAGAATCAAGGATTGAACAACATCTATCTTATATAAACTAACATCTAGTCCTAGAAAATAAGAGCATTGGTAAGCCTTCTCCTACAAACAAATTATATTTTCAAGTGCCATACTACTATGGTTTAAGAATCTTTGTGTTGTATGGTCATTTGTTATAAGGCTTGTATCTTTAGGCAATTTGGATTTATATTTAAAGCAAAAGTATGTAAAGATCTCCATATTAGAAAAATAATTTGGTTATGATTAATTGAATATGGTCAAATATTATGGAAAGTTACATTCAAAAAAGTGGAAAAAAAAACTAAACAATAAGAAAATATTTCTAAAGAGATGGAATAAAATGTGGATAATAAGAAATATAATTAAAGTGAATTCTAATTTTATAGTTAAATAGAATATGTGAGTTTTTCAATGTAGACTAATAATCTACAATAACTTAGATGAATAGCTTATCCTAGAGTCTTATATTAGTTCTTATTGTTCTTACATTTGCCTCAACAAAAAGATGTTAAAATACAAATTATTTTTCTTTTTAATCTATCTTATTTAATTAAAGCATTGACTATATCATATTTTGTATTAAGGAAGATAAAAACAAAAAATAAAATAAAAAATAAAAAATAAACAACAATGACAATAATATTGCTTGTTAATTTTTATAGTGCCGCATTTATCCATGGAAACAAGATTTCCTAAAAAGACTCTTTATCTTTTGTAAAGGGACTTATGGTCCCACTAGTTTTTTTTTTTTTTTTTTTTTTTTCTTTGACATTATAAGATGAAGAACCTTGAACAAGTTTTTGACATGCATAGTTAGAATTTTATAGTGAGGATTTAAACCACCAACCTCATTGCAACACATTTAGAATTCTCAAGTCCAATATATCATTCTCTAGTACTTTAGGATCATTGCGGGCAGACCCTACTAGCTTTGAAATCCATTGATTTAGCAATACTTGCAGCAAATACCAATTCAAACAATTCAAGTACTGAGAGTTTGCACTTTGAAAGACCAAAATGAAAATGAAGTTGTTCAAGTAGAAAGTTGGTTTTATAATATAGATTGTTGGATTGTAGCCTACTAAGAGCAATATCTACAAGAATTTAAGGATTAAAATATTTGTTTTTATTTTCACTTCTCTTTCTTCTTATTTTAATTTTATTTAAAAGAATTTGGTCATATCTTTTATAAAACTTTGATCTAGATTGAATAATATTAGCATAGAAATAATATTGAATAATATTGAATAATTTAAGATTTTAATTATTGATTAATATATATATATATATATATAATTTTTGAGTTTGTTATTAAAATTTTTAATTTAATTTTAAAAACCATGTATTATAGAAATTCAGATAAAAAACTCATCACTAAGAAAAATCTATATAGTGGTCAATTTTATTTTGATTGAATGTATTTGAAAGTCCAATGTATTGAATTTGGGACCTATTTTAATTGATATATTTTTTAGATTGGTTTTTTTTATTTTAAAATTAAATTCTAAAATATATTTAATTATATGTAATATTAAATAAATAAAAATAATACCAAAAAGTATAATTTTAATATATTCATATATATATTATAGCTTGATAGTTGAACTACTTTTTATTCTACTACCAAAATGAATTTTGTGGCATCAAGACATATTAAGCCAATAAGATTGTTAAAATTGAAAAAAAAATTTAGCAACTTATTATGTAAGTTTTTGGTAAAGTGGATAGTAAATATATATGTGAATGTGTGTGTGTATATATATATATATATATATATATATATATATATATATATTCATATGTATCCATAATTTATCTTATTTAGAATTACATATTTGAGGTACTAATCAAATATAAAATAGTTCTTCATTATATTAAAAAAATATAGGGTTTTAAAAATAAATTCATTAAATTTGAGAATAGTTTTTTTTCTTCATATTACATCTATGTTAAAAACAACTCATGAGGAAGTCACTAAAAATTGCATATTTTTTTTTGGACTAATTCTAAGGGTTGGAAAAGAATGTGTCTACTTCTTAGTATGTTTCTCTTTCAAAAGCATCAATTTTTGCATATCTATAAGCATATACAATTTCAAAAGTGTTCTACAAAAATATTAGCCAAAAATCCAATAATAATACTATTACTATTTTTTAAAAATAAATAACAACAAGATAAATGCAGGTTGATCTGACAAAGTTTACAAAAAAAATTCATGATTTTTAAAAAAAATTAAATTAAATTCATATATATATATAATAATTTTATATTTAAATTTAATGCTATTTGATATTAAATTTTATTTAGAGAGAAAGACAAAAACTAAGTGAAAAATAGTATTATAAATATGATTGATAAGTTTAAAACTTTAAGATAAATTTTAATTTTAATATTTATTCTAAAAATAACATCTTGTGATGCATTACTTATATTTTCATTTATTGAGATTTTTTTATCATGTGTTATACTTCAATGATACAAGTCGGATATGAAACAAAATATATATTGGTCAAAAATATTAACATAATAAGTTTCTACTCAGTTTTGAAGATTTGGAAGTAATTAAAATTATATTTTAGAATATAAAAAAAACCTCAAATTTTTTATATTTTCATCCTACTTAATTGATTATATTTATAAATCAATCCATAGCCTTTTATACTAAAAAAAAATAAAAAAATAAAAAAATAAAAATAGAAGATCAAATTTTTTTAAATTAAAAATTAAAATAAAATATAAAAAATATATTTTAATATAGTAAATTATAATAAAATTAGTATTATTTTAAATAATAACAAATATATTATATTAATATAAAACTTATTATATATATATATATATATATATATATATATAAGATTTACTTCATTGAATTTTCTTAAACTTTTGTAAAAAGTATCTTATAAAATTTGTGCAAATTTTCATAACATTAATTTAAATTGAATAAAATATTTATATTTAGTATATATATATATATATATATATATATATATAATTTTAGATTATAATAAAAAATCAATAATAATATTTAATTTTTTTATATAGATATAAAATATAAATTTAATTTTTTAATATAGATAAATATATAAAATAAGGTTTTGATAAAGAAAAATCTAAATTAAGAATATAATCACAAAAATAATACTAGCATTATATATTAATTGATTACTATTGCAATTTTAAATTCTTGTTATCATCTTTAAAAACTATTTGCATTTAGTTAGAGTGTATGTTTTATCAAAAAAATCTACACATATATAAATATGTTGATGCTTGTATTCTTTAAGAAATTTCATGATTAAAAAATATTTTCTTGTGGTTATTCTATTATCAAAAAAATAAATTATTATTATTTTAGAACATTTAAAATACCACTATTTATAAAAATAATATTAGAAATAGATATTTGAATTTAGCCATTATAACTACTAATAATTATAAAATTAGTAATAAGCTAAAAAGTTGGGTTGTCCTCATAACCATAACCTTGTAGAGTTCTAAAAACATGCACTATATTAAAAAACAATCATGTATAAAACAATTTTAATGAACAATACTTTTTTCAATTATAAATATGCATTGCAAAAGTATTTCATTAATTGGTTTGCAAAGACTTTAAACTACCAAAGAATGGAAGTTTGGTACTAGGAGATTGGTGATTCAAATTCCAAATGTGAGATCTCTAACTTTGCTTGATAAATTCTAGCATAGAAATAATAACCATTGTGATGTTAGATATATATATATATATATATATATATATAAAGCTTGTATACCTTGAACATATATTATACTGACTGATTCAAATACCATTGCTTGGCATTCATATACAACACCCAACTGTAAAGAACTTGTGCACAATGCACATTTTCTACAGTTATGGTTCAGCTGTGAAGCTGGTTGTATCCAGCTTGGATTCCTGTAACCTAGAGATGTACCCTGGCAACAATATCTGATGTTGTTGTTGTTGTTGTTCATCTGTTTTCTATCAGGAGGAAATGATGTTGCATTAATGAGCACAGATCATAAAAACAAATGCTCAGTTCACAGTCACCCACAGTAACAGTGAGCAAACATGCATGATGGGTCATGTTTCTACCCTTTTTTAAGCATTAAGTACACGTCAAGTATACAATTAAGCACAGAGCACATGTACACATGTACCATGAAGCTCTCCTACTGTTCTTGTTTGGTCAATAGCACCAAACCATTCACCGTCTTTCTTGCCGCCTCTTGCCTCCAGCGTTTATTTGAAGCATTTTTTTTGCCGTCAGTATTGTGGCTTTTAATTGCGTGCTTAACTGTCAACTTACACATTGAAGACGCTCAGGAAGCCACTGTGATCCTGGTTTTCCAGCTTGCTATCGGTGTAGAAAAAAAAAGTGCAAGCTCAGAAACTTCTTTCTTCGGCCTCGGAACAAACAAACCATGAAGCTGTTGCTTTTGAAACGTTCAACCCTGTGTCGATATTGTTGGCTTCGGTCCCACCAGACCCATGGATTTCGTGATCACGATCAGGTGTCGGTACTGAGCAACCCGGAGGCGGTGCTAGTCAATGCAGATCAGCTGTCTTATCAGAACGGTGGTTGAGTTATGCCTCAACATAGGATTGAACCACATGAAGAACGTGATGCGGCACCCATAAAGGAACTCCGGTACAACAACAACAACCTCTACAGTGCTTATGAAAACACACTCTTCCTTGATTTTGAAGACTCCCTTCAAGGAAGATACTAGAACAACGTGTTAATGTTTCTAGCTTTGATTGCACCATTATCTCTGCTTCGAACTAGACCACTGCATTTCAGATGTGGAGATGAGCGGTACCATCAATCAGATATGCGACACACCAGATCATTTCTACAAGGATTCATGGACCACAGAGTTTTCATTCTCTCTGGATGAGTATAAACTACTTGCTTGTGTAGCTTCGACAGCTTGCAGCAATGCTGGTTTTATTGCAAACAACCCATGATGAGTCCATCTGCTGCAATGTAAAAACTAGCACAAACCACGTTATGGGTTTCTGTTACTTATTACTCAAAATGAACAAATTAGTGACTTCACAACTGACATTAGTGACTTCATTAGTGACACTAAGCGGCAATAGTTGCTAGGGCCAGTCACTTGATTGAACGCTAACATTTTTGTTTGAATGTCCTCATTTGAAATGAGGTTCTGAAAGTATCAAGAAGGTAAGAAAACAACCAAACTAGAGTTTTTTTTGATAATAAATGTCACTTAAGGTTGTGTGCTTCTACCACACATGTACATATTTTGTGGTATTAAAGAGTAGTCATTAAAATTTACACCATTGATAGTTTGTTTGAAACAAATACCTAAAATTATAAACATGATCATCTTCTTTTTAATTGATTAAATTGCTTAAAAATCTCAATTTACAATATTTTATTGGTGGATGACAAAAATTGATTCATCTCCAACTTTCTTTCAAAATCTATTATTATTTGAATTAAATTGAAATCAAAAGATTTTTGTTTTATAAATGTAATAGTTTGTATACTACATTATTGTGTTAATCCAAAATAACAGCTCTTAGATTATAACCTTTCCTAATCATGTGGCTTGCAACAACAAGTTGTTATGATTTCAAACAAAGAGATATTAAATTATTTATAAAAAATTTAAAAATAAACATGGAAAATAGTAAACATATTATAATTATGAAAGTGATTTTCATCATACAAATGAAAATTTTGACAACTCTAAATCTTAAGGAAAAAAAACAAAAAAACAAAACAAAACAAAACAAAACAAAAACAATTAAAGTGTTAAATTTTAAAATGCATAAATTATACCAAAGACCATGTTTGATTTATTGTGATTTCTTAATACAAATAAATATCAAAATTTAAATTCCTTAAAATAGTTGTGAATGATATATTGAAGTAGGTAGTAAATAAATATTATATATAAATAAGTTATATAAAAACAAGATATTGTCAAGAATTTGTAGATTCTAATTTAAGTTATATAATTATGTTAATTCTTAATAAAGTAATAAAAAACAACTTTAAGAAAAAGTTGTTTGTACTGATATTTAGGTGTTTAAAAAGTATAATGTAAAATATATTAAGTTTTGATCACTCTAATGTGGATCCCCTAGGTGGCCTATCACCAATGTGGATGGACGATATATGTGAGAACTTCATCCATCGTTCTCCAACACCAGCTTCGATCATCATGCCAGATGGATGAAGAGTTTTGCTTGCTTGATTCACCCTTCACATGAAGGACAAGCAATGTGGCACGCATGCATCCAGCTCGTCCATCAGCTTTACATCCATCCATTCAAGTCGCCACATATCATCCATCCAATGATTGTTCACTTCTCACTAACACTTTACGATTTCTAAGCCTATTGAGTTTTGAATTATACCAGTAATTAAATTCAAAAAAATATAATGTACAATTTTTAAAATCATATGTTGGCAAGACTTTTTTTAATTAAAGTACAGCTTTTATTCAAAATAATGATAAAATACTACAACAAATAATTTTGAAATGTGTGTTTTTTAACATCATATTGAATGTTATTTAGATGATTTAATTATTTCGAATTATTGATGTTTTTTTATTATTTGATAGAATCTGAAATAAGTGGTCACCAGCATAAACCAAATATTTGTTACTGTTCATCATTTCATTCATATTTACAAGTATAAGAATCTTCTTATTAATAGTTTTAAGTCACAACTATGCATAAAAGAAGCATGTTCATTAAAATTCAATAAAAGCATGGATGGATGAATAATTGTGTGTGTGTATATATATATTAATGTAAAGATTTAAGTTAAAAAATCTAGTCATAATTCATAGCTTTTATGAAATATAAAATTGTGAATATTTCTAAATGTACTTATTTAATAAGCATTCACAGCTTTTATTCTCAGTATGTATTTGCTCCATAAATATGTATGTAAAGTTTTTCACATTTTTAAGCTAACATAATCACTATATTTGATTTTTTTTATTTTACTCATTTTGGAGTACATGTAATGTAAAATTGAAAATTGAAAATTAACACACAGATTGTAACTTTTTACTTTCATGATTGGAAATGCAATCAAGTTCAAGGTTCAGCACACTCAATGACTACACAAATAATAAAATTAATACTGCCAAGTATACCAAGTGTTTTAGAATCATATTTTTAAAAATTCATCAACTCTATGTATAAACACTCCAGACATTTTTAACATTAATTAAACCAAAAATTGTTTTCAACACACTAACAATTGTTTTTCAATTTTAATATTTCCATAAAAAATTGAGATCCATCCAAATAATTATCATTATGTTTATGCATTAATGCATTAATGCAATTCATGCTGTAAACAACAAACTGCTTTTTTGTTTGCATTTTTTAATGTTATTCTTTGTGCACACAAAATCTCTCACACACACAAATCTTGAAATACATTATTTGTGATTATTTATCACACTAACATTAAAATTACATTGTAATGAATGTTTCAAAACATCTAATACTGTTTAACTGATTGGATATTATGTAAACAACCAATGATCTCACCACTTTTGATTAAAGAAAGGTATTTTGAATGCCACTCTATTTGGTTGGTTCTATGCACTAATGAGACACTTAGATTATAATTATCTTTAGGGAATTGATATTTCCACCCAAAGTTTTACTATTTCCACCCAACATTGTGTCACATCTACTATACTATTGTTGTTAATGTTGTTGTGGTTTTGCAACATGTTCAAAGGCCCCAATAGGTTGGCCCTTTGTCTTTGCTGCTTGCAATTGAAGGCATTCACTAGCATCAACACCTCAAGGACATAATGAAGTCCCCCAAGAGAGTTGGCCATGTGTGCAAGCTACTTGTTGCATTTCAACCACAAGTATACTTGTGTGTTTTGGAAGAAAAATGTGTATTGTATGTGGAGACCCTTGCCTAGTTAGTTGTAGTGGAGACACAAGTGTTGGACCTTATTGCCATAAAAACATCCCCACCATGTTAGATCAATTGCAAGTGGTGAAGATAAAAGATTGGTCCATTGAGGCATTAATCAAAGCAAAATTGCATTTGCAAACGCCACAAAATAACAACATCAACAAATTGATGTATGGTAGGTGCAACACAATATTAGGTGGAAATAGTAAAACTTTGGGTGGAAATATCAATTCCCTATCTTTGTTGAAATATACTCTTCTTTGTTCACTCATCAAAATTCAATAATTAAATTATCAAAATTACAGTCTAATTCAATATCTAATCAATTGATTAATTTTCTTTATAGGTTTGATAGCTTGCGCATTTATATACAATGTATCTTTTGATGCTTCCCTGCATCAATTCCACACCTGGTTATTTCCATCTCCATACAATATCTTTGAATATATTCTCCCATCCAAATGTGAAGAAAAATCCATCGAATTCATTTATCACAAACATGAACCAACATATGCAGGTAAACTTGATCTTTTATATATATATATATATATATATATATAATGTTGGATATATTATAAAACCTGATCAATTATATATATATATATATATATATATATAATAAAATGTTGGATTCTTGTAAAAGAAAGCTTGTTAAAAAATATATCATTATTTCATAGCTTTACATTTAATTAATGTAACTTTTTTGTTAAAATGTGATGAAATTAAATTGTCAAGTATACTTTCTAGGATATTGAATAGACTATTAAAATAAAAAATGGATTTTCATTGTTATATTTAGAATGACCAGCCAACACGGATCGTGGCAAATCCACCACGATGACAGACATCCGGATGAGAACAAGTTCATCCACATGGTGCCGAGCCGCGGTAATCGGTGGAGGAATATCTTTTTTGGCGGGAGGACTGCTGCTCCCGCCAAGAATGCCACCCTCCGGCCCATGCCATGAAGAAACGGAATGGATGAATGATACCCTCATCGGAGTTCATCCACCTCCAGAGTGGAAACGGGCGACGGAGTCCGCGTGTGAAACCGAGAGTCGTCCGATGGGCCAAGCTCCGTTGGTGGGACGCTGTCGTGGTGCCGCGATTGGATGTGTGTTCGGGTGCCTGCCGCAGTCAGCAGCTTGAAAGAAAGTGCTGGCGGGGTTGAGATCTAGGCGACAGTTTTCAAGTTATTCAAGGTGCCGCGCGGAGAGCTGGAGAGGTAAGAAGCGAGCGAGCGACAGAGAGACAGGCTTGAAGTGAGTTGGAGCGGGCCTTGAAGTGGTGGGGCGAGGGCAATTTGGTCTGTGAAGAGATTTTTTCGAATCGGGGGATGGCGAGACCGAGGGATGGGAAGGCCGGAAGAGGCGGCTTTAGCGAGGGGGCTGTTTTGTAAGCCACACTTCGGTCACTTGATAGATATGGATGGGGCTCCCACGGTTGGAGAGCCGGGGTAAGGGAGCTTGAGCAGGGCACCGCTTGCTGGTGAAGGTGTGTTTTGATTGTTCCTTTGTTTCTGAGATTACTTGATTGTTTTCTTTCGGGTGTCGTTTGTGGATGGCGGTTTGTAAGCGATTTAGTTGAGTTTGATGGAGGGAGAGAGAAAGGGAGAGAGAGAGAGAGAGAGGGAGAGAGAGAGGGAGAGAGAGAGAGAGGGAGAGAGAGAGAGAGAGAGAGAGAGAGTGGTTGAATGAGTAAGAGAAGCAGCGATTTCCATGTGGTCGTTTAGTTGCTTTTGAAGTTTTGGGCTTAGGTTTATGTGATAGTGGTTTTAAATTATCTGTTGTTAATGTCGTTATTTGGTGGTGGTAATGTACCAATCTTCGTAGTGGGAGGGGTTACTTAAAGTAGATCGTTTCGATATTGATAGGTGCTTGTTGAGGGAGGGTAGCCATTCCGCACAACCGTTCAAATTGTGCGAAGAGACGTTGTACAATACCTATTAGATTTGAATTTTTGCTCTTAAGGAGTGGCATCATTTTGTATTTCGAGACCTCTGTGGAAGGGGCTTCAATTCGATTTTGGCCAGGCTGGGAGAAGTTTCCATTTTTTATCTCCCGTTTTGTATGTTTTTAGTTTTTGGTTTGAGACGTCAATGTGTCGTTTGATACCGCAGTTGGAATTATGTGCCCGAGTTTGTTAGCGTCTATGAATGCGTCGTAATAGAAGCGGGGAAGTTGGGTTTTGTGCACTGGGCAAGTGGAACGACCAGTGTCACTTATTCCACATCCCACTGTGACAGAAACTTTGAGTATTTTTTAAATGTCCTGATATTTACTGGTCCAATAGTGATGGATTGTAGAAGCATCGTGGACCTGGAAGTTTTGTGAGTGACTCCTTGGCTCTTCTTATTGTCAGCTTATAAATTAGCTCTACATCTTTGTCTGGACCCTTCCTGCATACTGCGTTATTGCGAAGCAAGATTGATGCCAGCGCGCATAGGAAAAGTGGAAAGGATTGCAGTTTAGAACTAAATTAATTGTCTTCGCACAGCCTTGTCACTCGATGTTTGAGAAAGGTGTATAAAATTTGCTCAGGTTTTTAAATACTGAAGCCGCATCAGAAAGTGTTATTCCGTTGATCCATTCATACGCAGATTATTTCGACTCGTTCCGAGGTCTTAGGATTACTCTATACTCTATTGCATTTTATTTAATTAAATTGTTTGGAAGGCGATTTCAGAGGCATTACTGGCCTTTCTCCCATGTTCTTAGTTCTATCTGAGAATCCATTAAACACGTCTTTTCATGCTGCCCTACGAACACACATCTGGATGCCCCAGCTGTTGAAGATCAGGGGTGCAGCCCGTCTAAGCTACTACTTTTCCTTTAGGCTTCTATGCTGAGCTTCTTGATTCAAGCTTTAGAGATACTAGTTGCAAAGCATCTCGTCCGCGGGCGACAATCAATTTCTTCTGCATCAAGTTCAAACAAGATTCTCCTTAGTATCTAGCAATCCCAGCAGGAGTCATCATCGAGGCAATGTCCTGGCGTTGTATTTCGTTAATTTAGATAACAGTTATTAAATTTATGACTCTAAAGGCCCAAATATTGGAGGGAGTCTAGTGCTAGTGTATCGTCGCAATTCGGCGGACTATCTCACTCCCAGGTTAATTCAGCGATGCTGGGTAACGTAGGACAGGGAAGATTCGTCTTTTCTTTTTGAATTCATTGGAAGACGGAAAAACATGAATACATTGAGGAGATTTCTGTCTTTCCTTGTCATATGATTCGCCTTGGTAGATAGCTTTCATGACGTCTTGGAGATGCTTATTACGCCATGGTAGCGAACTCCTATTTTTACGATTACTGTTTCTCAGAACGTTTATTTTCATGCTTGTGCAATCGTTAAGGCATAGCAGTTCTTCGCTACGGTCTCAGTTCTGTAGTATCTAATGTGGACGTATTTAAGAAGCGCTGTATCTCAGATTTTGCACTCTTAGGCGATTGTATATCACACGATACATGTTGAGGGATTGTATTACCTTCGGTCCTCACGCTTTACTTACTGAGTCGATGGGTCTACTAGATAACTGTCTTACTCAGCAGCTTGCCCGAAAATGGCAAAAGTTTCTCAAGAACTGTATGAAACGGTCGTTGCGAGTGTTGATTCATTGGAAGAGACCTTCTGAAACTGTGGTGGATAGCAGGGGCGATATAGCATTGATGGTGCTTAACCTTTAATGAAGATCAATGGAAAGGATGATGACGCATCCACATTGAACCACGAGGAAGGCACTCTTGATTATACCAGGTATACCCAGTTTTCCTTGGTACTTGGAATTATAAGTACAGATTTTAACGTGGCTCTCTGAAACACATTGTCCACTTTTGTTCCTCTCAATTCGTGTCCTTTTATGTTTTAGCTTAGGGTCTTGGCATCTTCGATTGATAGTCCATGTGGTTCTTGTGTTCCAACGGTGGTGCATATAATTTATTGGTTAGAGCAGAGCCTACTCAAAGGTGGAATGTACTTGATTACAACAGTTGATGTGTGCATCTTGTACAGATGTATGAGTCGACGTATGATCAGATTTAACTGGCTTTTTGATGCTCAAAGCTTGATCATGAGAATTTTTACTGTCGTAACATGTACATCTATAAAGCTTAACTTCAGTACGGTTAATCTACTGTTAGCGCTAATAGACACTCAACCAAAAGGTTAAAGAGTAATCTGTTGGGGAACCAATATCATTGCGAGAGATCTTGCTTAACCGCTTCCCTGTGCCTGGTTCTGATCCAATAATCGAACTTTTTTTGATATGATCTGATTGAAGGATCAGAAAGAGATAACTGGTACGTGATTAGTGGAATGTCGTAGCAGAGGATTCAGTTTTAGCATTCGTCTTTTGTTAGCATGAGTGCTTATTATAGTTTTTGTGAAAATTATCCAGAATATTGGTTGCTATTCTTTGGTGTTCTCAGTTCCTTCAAAAATGTCGTCGTTTGAGGACATTCTCCACTAACAGCGTTTTGTCAATGTAGCCATTTTTATTGTCATCACTTTTTTCTGGATCAATTCATAATCTTCAGTCTTGCTAGCAGGCTCTCGTAGCATTCGTTGCATTGAGCTCGTCCGCAAGTGGTCGGAGCTTAACACTGGTCACTGGTATTTGTTTCTAATTAGTAAAAAATGACTAGTGAATTTGATTGATGTTGATGGGTTACAGGTGTATGCCATAAATCTTTCAAAATGGTTTTAAAAAGAAAATGCTGGAAATTGGTACCCAGTAGTTCTTGAAGTCGACAACTCTTGGTATGAGAACCTTGGCATTAATGAAAATGGATGGGTTAGAAATTGAGAGGCACTTCGTTAGAAGAAGGCTGGATTTTAGCAAGTGTGACTGATAAACAATCTCTCTCTCAAAACGCTACAAAAGTGTCGGTACTCAAATATTTGAGTTGCACGCTGTTGCTCCTTTATCAAGGAACGAGCTTGTGTTTTCAATTAAATAAGTAGGCGAAGAATTTATGGCTTACTTAGTGAGCGTCTTATTTCGAATTCATGAGTTTCTTCTGGAAGGGTGTGGAAGAAGCGCTTTGCCTCTATATCTGAAGGAGAGGTGATTTCAAAACAGATTCAAGGGACATGTAAACTTTTAATTTTACATAATTATCTCCTTTTACATCCTGCTACTTTTAGTCACCTGGACAGTGCAGGGTTCACAGCAATAACAGGACCGATTTGCCTCAAATAGTTTAGAAGTTCGGATTTTATTTTCTATAAAGAGTACGGAAGATTGCTTCCTGTACATTTGTTGTTAGAGTCAGTGTAGGATACTCTGTTGGTTCGAAGGCTTTTGTATGCATGGGTGCTATGGCCGCATCAGGTATTACATCCCCTGCCCGTATCAAGCTGACGGACTTGATTGCCCTTGATGGGCTTCCTTCGGAGAATTATAAGCTCGCTGTGGCAAATCTCGCCCAGTCGCTTCGAACTTTTAACGCGGCCATCATCCAAGTTCCTGAGTCCGAGAATGTGCTGTTACGATGTGTACTGGACTCGGTCCGCATGTTTTTCCATTCGAAGCCCGGGGTGGGTGCAGATACTCTACATGTGGAAGACCTACAGAATTGGAATAACATTGTTGGTTACTACGCGGAACCTCAACATTCCAAAGAGATCTTCGATTTCCGACCTGGGAGGATGAATGTAGAAGGGGCTGCCGTGTCTGAGCTGCCACCTACCGGTTTGCCCGAGCTTTTTGCTTCGTTAGGCAGGGCAACTCGCATTATCTTGGATGCCATTTCTAGCTCGCTCGAGCTCCAAAGTTTTTCATTTACAGATCTCTTGGATAATGTTCCTTTGAAGGCGGGAGAAACGGCCACTTCAGTTCTATCAAGTTGCTGCCATAATAGGTATACTGATTTGTCCGATGATGCATGAGGTGTTTTCTATGGATGTCTCAATAGTTCGTTGGCATGGTTTAGGAGTTAGCACAATATATAGTGTAAAGCAATTTGTCATTCTTGTGAATTAAAAGTGCTATGATCATATTCGCTGTTGAGGAAATGGATCTGTTACTTCGATTTGTAAAATGAACTAAGGTGCTCTAATACCTTAACATATGCAGACCTGGAGCTCATTTTTCAGCAAACGTATTGAATCCCGTGCAAGCAGCACCTCCACACTTCGAAGGGGACGCAGAAAAAGGGCTGCTGACCCTACTTAAATCTGACAAGCCAGGTCTTCAAATACGTGACGTACAAGGTCGGTGGTTTGTCGCGGACGCAGACTTGGATCCCCAAGACATGGTCCTCTTTACTGGAATGTCTCTCTATCAAGCTACTGGAGGCTATCTTGGTCCATCTAAGCATCGAACAGACAACATTGCTGACCTTGGTCAGGCACAAGGGTCTATGCCGTTTGGCCGGTGCACTGTGGCTTTCAAACTAATTCCCAGTGCAACTGCCATCCTACATTGTTCAGCAATGACTAATGCAGGTCATCATATAGGAGGCCATTTTCAGCAGCCAATACCTGTTCAAGATTTTATGCAGCGATCAGTGGACCAGCTTTCTGCTTTCTCTTTTGCAGCTCCACTTGAAGGTAGCTTTCTATGTTGTCTTCTTTTTGGCTCTAATACTATGGTTCTCAGTTGCTGAAAGTTATGGTATCCTCACAAGAAATAGATTGTATCGAAGTTTGTCTGTGCTGCATGGAGCTTAGGTACCAAGAACGACACAACCGCGTCAGTAGCACTAAGATTTAAGTGGTTGTAGATCACTAATATCATACTTTGTGTCTCGGTTGGGATTGTTTAAGGCTGCGTTATTTACTGGTGGAAAGTGCCTAAGTTTTAATTCCATATTACTGATATCGTGAATCTAACTGAACTTATTTGTAGTAATCGTTCCTGCTACTGCTCAATCAAAGGCAGCGATGAAACGGAAGAAGCAAGCATCTCGAGGTAAACCTCTCGCTCCTTCAAAGCGGTTACGGCTTGAAGCTCAACGTGTACTTAAGGAACGAGTTCAAGAAATTGCAGACAACAAAGGCTTGAAGATTCGATACTGCAATTTGAAGGAGTGCGAGGAGCAACACCTGAACGTAATGAACAGTCCTTGTGCAGCATTGCGAGCACAGATGGGATGGCCTGCTGGTGTTCCATTTGTTCATCCTCATGATCTTCCTAACAAAGCAAAACAGGCTTTTTTAGAAGCATATGAACCTGGTTGGACAGCGGCTCAGGATGGAGAGCTTCCGATGCGGGACGCTAGCCAAGCCCAACATAGCCATATGTTTAGTTGTAAGATTCTGAACTTGTTTTTGGGTTTTTTTCGGTAGTTTTTGTATCTTTGACAGTCTGCTGATTAATTACGCTTGACGAGGAGCCCATTATCAGTATGTTGAAAAATGTGTTTACTTTTTTTTGGCTGCGAGGATTGCTTTCTCCTCTCGCCCTGGAAGAGTATTCTGGTGGTGGATGATTGTTACTAAAATACTTAGAATAGACATGCAGTGCTCCAAGTAATGTGGCGTAGTCCTCATGAAGTGACAGGAGCACAGCAATGCGGCGAGGACCAACGATGTCCCCTCAAGCCGACGATGATGGAGGATCGACGGTTCACTATGAAGGCAGTGTTTGATTATTTGCGAGCGAAAGGAAAGCCCGTTCCAACTGGAAAACCGCAGGTTCTTGGACACAAAGTGGATATCAGTGGTTTGGCCAAAGCCTCTTTCGAAGCAGGAGGGCTAGCCCAGGTAGCTTATTGTCTTTTTATTTTTCCTTTGTGAAAACCAAGAGTACATTTTGTGGTCATATTAGAAGCATTTGTATCTTGGAATATTTTGTGTATTTTAATGATCGAGTTAGTGTGGTTTTAAAACTATGGTCTTAGTTACTTGCTTCGTTGACGATTTAGTTCTAAGTTGTGCAAGGTGTAGTTGTTACTTCCTCTATGACATATCTGAAACTCGTGAGATGTGATTGCCGTGAGCTATGATATGCCTTATAATGCATAACTCATCCTGAAATCATTTGGGTGTCTTAGTTCGGTGCAGAGAGTGGCTTTCAGCGTTTCATCGGGGCTCACTTCCAGCTAGAAACTGCGTCAGAGCGTGACAAGGAGCGAGCCCTGGAGAGACTCGAAAAGCTTTACGACCAAGTTTTATCTGATTACGTTGAGTACCTAGTTGCCAGCAGTCAGCAAGTTGGATGATCTGAACAGCATCAGCAGACAGTAGAAGTAATGATTCTAATTTTAGCTTCCTTGATGAAATCTTGGGCAACTCATCATTGTGGCTATGGTACTCTCTCATACCTCTGCATCTTCTGTAGAATCTTAGGCATAGTTCATAGTCTTCTTTTTGTTCTTCCCATCACATTTATCATGCATCAGTGTTTTCGGTTGCTGTCACATGATATCCTCACTGTTGGCAAACCTTCGCTTAATGCAGGCAATCATGAAGACAAACTTTGCTGAAATTCAAAGCCACTGTACTATCATGGTTAGCAGTGTTTATTAGCACGTTATACGGACTGGCTTTCTGACAAGCAGTAGGATGATGTCTAAACATCCTCGAGGATTAATGCGGAATATACAGGTTGTCCTCTATGTTCTTGTCCACGTCCTTGTTCGTCTTAACGTCAGAATGTGCTTTTCGCAGCTCTCGAAGTTAGAACTACTGTCTTTGCAGGTTGCACCTTCACATTTGTCAATGTGTTGCAACTAAGCTGGTTTGAAAAGCGGAAATTGCGTACAGTAAAGTAAAAATTTTAAATTCTTTTGGGTATTGAAAATTTGGGTATTATAAAAAGTAGGGTGCTGAAAAGAATGTTGGAGTTTATTAATTTTTCTTTATTTTGATGTTGATTATATAGCAAGCAGTTCAAGTGAATTTGTTCATTGAGTACTACCAAGCTCTTAGGGCCTTCAATTGTGTGGGAGTTCATCTAAACAAGTCTTGATAATTTTTTTGAGATGGATAGGTGATTTGTAGTCTACCATTGTAGGTAGATTGGCAAGAAGTTTGGAAAGAGTTAAGTCTTCTATCCCCAAAATCTTAAAATCTTAGTCTGCAATTTTAAAAATATTGTTTTGTAGTTTTTGGAAGTAATTTGGTAATACTTGTATAGTATCCTTTTGTATAATATCCACTTTAGCATCATTTTAAAAATATTAATAGGTTTGGAATATGGGTGGAAGGAAGTAATTGGAATTAGCTTTGAAATTTTAGTGAAAGTAGTGCAAAAGTGACAACTTTATTATTGTTTTGTAATACCATGATTTTCAAATTTAGTAAATTTTTTATGTAAGTTGTTAGAAGATATTATAAAAAAGAAATGGTTGTGAGAAATAAATCATTGTTTCTCAAAAAAAACCTTACAACTGGTTGAATAATAATCTTGTCAAAAATACTTTATCTATAAATTTGGCAAAGTATTTTAAATAAATATACATTTAATCAAGTTGCTGAAAATTATAAAAATCATGTTATACAATTGAAATTAAATTATTACCGATTCTTTTGAAGTATGATTTTTTTTCATTAAATTTTTATCATTAATTGATACATATATATATATATATATATATATATGTATTCACACACAAATATAATATGATTTGGTTTTTGTATATTCAAATTTTAAACTTTGATACTTCATTAAATTTTTTAGATTTATTATTTATCTCCAAATTATTTTGCAATGTTTTTCACTTAAAACAAAAAAATTATACATATATATACATTCCAAATTTATTTCATAAAATATTTGTAATAATCATAATAATGAGATAAGAAAAAAATATCTTTAAGTTTTTTTTTGTAAGATTATAAAAAATAATGTAATTTTTTTGTTTATAGTTTATATACGAAATTTGGATACTAAAGTCTTAGAAACTTAGATAAGTATATAATCTTATAAGAAGAAATGTGTATAGAAGTAACCATTTTTAATTTCACTAACTTTGTTTTTTAAGTTCTATTGGTCTTATTGATAATAAATTACTTTTTTTTTTGATATGATTATATTAAAAATTAATCTTATTAAGATATAACAAATAATTTCTTTTAATTTATTTAAACAATAGTGATAAAAGTAAATTTTTTATATATAACATTATGTTTCTAAAACTAACCATTAAAATGTTAATAATATGATAAAGATTTTTACATTTTATTTGTTTGTTTGTTTTTTTGAATTAATAATCAAATTTTAAAATGAAGAGCAATCTTAATCATAAAAGATAATTATGTTAAGTTAAAAATGTTGTAGAAATAAATAATTGTTGTAGCTACAAATGAAATTTAGCTATTTAAGAATTGAATAGCTTCAAATTTAAAGACTTTGTATTAGCTAAATCAAAGACCTTAACATATATATATATATATATATATATATAATAAAAAAGATAAATTTTTTGTAATAGTTTGAAATTACATAGAGAAATATTTTAGATTTAGAAATAATAATAATAATAAATAAAATCATATTAAAAAAAAAAGTAATTTATTATCAATAAGACCAATAGAACTTAAAAAACAAAGTTAGTGAAATTAAAAATGGTTACTTCTATACACATTTCTTCTTATAAGATTATATACTTATTTAAGTTTCTAAGACTTTAGTATCCAAATTTCGTATATAAACTATAAACAAAAAAATTACATTATTTTTTATAATCTTACAAAAAAAAACTTAAAGATATTTTTTTCTTATCTCATTATTATGATTATTACAAATATTTTATGAAATAAATTTGGAATGTATATATATGTATAATTTTTTTGTTTTAAGTGGAAAACATTGCAAATAATTTGGAGATAAATAATAAATCTAAAAAATTTAATGAAGTATCAAAGTTTAAAATTTGAATATACATATTAAAAATATGCTTAGTAAAAATAATGTTCAAAATACACATAAATTTAATTAAATATGCTTAAGACATTGATTATAGATTTTAATTAAAATTTCAAAATTGATAAATGTAAATTCTTAAAGAAACCTAAAAACAAATGTTTAATGCATGGTTTAAACTAAAATCAACAATAAAAACTATTAGTTAATTGTATACATATAAAATTCTTTAAATATGTTTATATCCTTTATTTAATAATATTTTTTTAGTTTTTTTATAAATAAAAAGTAATATAGATAAATAAATATTTAAAAAATTTATTATAAAAAATAACAACTAGTTTTAAAAATTCTTATTTTTTATCTTTTAAATAGTTTTTTATGTATTAATTTATTTATATTTATAATTAATTTTTTTAATAAATAAATTTATAAGTAAATTTAATTAATTATTATTTTTTTACTTTTTTTTAAACAATTATTTTATCTTTGAAAAAAATAAATAATTTGATAAAAAGAATTAATACCATAATTCACTTTATCTGCTTTCTTTGAAGTCTTGCTTAACAAATGGCTTACAAGACTTTATATCTTTTAGCATAGCTAATCTAGTATTTTATTTTGGTATAATACAATCAATTTTTAGTTTTTAAAATTTTGTTTCTATTCAATTATTGATTTGTATATTAATATGCTATGTTGATTTTTATATAAAAATACTACTAATAATTAGCATTGGAATAGGGTAAGTCATGCAATTTTTATGTTTACACATGTTTTACATAATTTTCTTATTTAAATTAATTTTTATTTTTATATCCTATTTGTATTAATATTAAAATGTAACATATTTTTATGTGTGTCTTGTATTGTGGCTATGTTGTGTAACACAATTATATGCGTTTACATATAATTGGTCACAACATAATTCAAAATCATTATAGCTATTGTTTTAATTTACTTCATTAACTTGTGCTATGTAAATTTTTTATAATATTTTATTATTTCAAATTACAATCTCAAGTACAAATAAAATAATTAGAAACTTCAATACAAGTTTATAATTATTTATAATATTATCTTAATATTATCATCTTTAATTTTTTGTCTTATTATATTTTATTATACTAATTTTTTAGAATAGATTTTAACCAAAAAAAAATTGTTACATTAAAAAAAATTAAAGTTGCATAAAAATATATGCTAATCATATTGTTTAGAACTAACAATCTCTTTTTCTTCTTTCTACTATGAAATGAACATGTGTATATGTGACTAATCTTTGGTGGGTGTTGCGGCAGAGAGGTTAGCCATGCAATGGCTGTAAATTAGATTTAGAGATCCTTTGCTTTAGGATTGCCCCAAGCCAAGTTGTAAGGACGCACCTCTATACAACTAAGTCCAATCTAAGTTCTCAAGATCTTCGTCTATTTCAAGGTTTTATATTTATTCATTTTTAGATTTTTAGGTTTTTATTGTAGAATAAGGCAATGGGAATGTTGTAATGGCAAGAATTTGCTTCAAGTAGACCCAAAATCCCTCTTTGCAATCAAATTGGACATAAGAAACAAATCACTTGTAACAAACTAGTTTTTATATTAGTAGTAAATTCCAAAGTACAAGTCACACCCTTAAATAAAATACTAATTGTGATCTCTCATCCTTGACTAGAAATTGCTCAAACTCCTCTTCATTGCCACCCTCACAAGCCACCTTATACCCACCTTGTATTCTAAATTGGTGGCAATAACCTTTTCTGAATACCTCATCCTTCCAAATTTCTTCACAACTGATCGCCCAGCCTAAACCTTCCTCTTCTCCGTGAACCTGCTGAGATAAATGCCACGTGAATGGAGTGATATTATCTGTTGAGGTTACTACCGTTCCACCTCATCAACTCCATCCCTTTTCACCCCCGGATGTTGATATACAGCCTCTTTGCTTGAGGACCTCCCTTCACTTCAGCAACAACCTTCGACTTCACTTCGTTCAACCTTCCTTTCCCGTTCTCCTCGATGCCCCACTTACTCCGATCCTTGGCTTATTGCAACTACAAATCTCGCTGCTTCAGTACCACCAAACCTCGTTGCAATCTTCTGGTTATTTTTTCACCAATGCTCCTCCCAAGTTGCATAATCCAACTGCGGAGGCAGTGCAACAATCTTCCCGATTCGTTCTCACTCTAATTTCAATAATTCTTGTCTCACCAAAAAGCTGACACCAAGAGCCTCCTAAAGATGTTTATCTCCGTACATAAAGAAGATCAAACCGCTTGTAACCTAAACCAAAATTTCTATACGTTGATCTTTATGAAGCTAGCATACATCATCAGGCGTAATACAGACATGAGAACAAATCCAAATTCAGATATACGGTATCCACGAGTGAGCGTCAGTGCTTACACCTCCGGCCTTGAGAAGCCAGTGAAACATGATCTAAATCTATGCAACAGAAACACAGTGTAGAGATTAAGTCCGGTGAGACCAACGGATGTCACTGTGCAGCAGCAATCATCAGCTTGAGTTCATCAAGACGCATTCATCTCCCGATTGAGTCGCTTCCCGCAACACTGCGAAGCTTCCTAGTGTCCCATACACAAAACTTTCTCTTCATCTTGTACACTCGCAGCTACATCCTTAATGAGGACGCCTCCGATAGCATCAGCAGCAGCGTGTACTCCTGCTCCGATTGTTATTTGTTTCACTCTCTTCACAACTTCTTCAACGCTGGAGTTGATAACCACGTCAACTCCGATCTCTTCCAATTCCAAAATACAATCGGCCCTTCACACCACGTTAATGGTCTTGATTTCCTAGACTTTGCACAGCTAATTAATTTGTCGACCTACTGTCAGTGATGCAGCTGTCTTAAGTAGATAACCTCCTTCAGTTGAACAAGCTCAAGCATGCATTCTTTTGAGCAGTGTGTGCATCCTAACTCTCATAACGGAAATACTGTATTGCAACTCTCTCCCTACTTGTCATAGTTTGAGGTTTCTAAGCTCATCAACGGCCTGTACCAAACCACCTGCTTTGATTTACAATGCAAAAGGGACATAAACTAGCAGCCTCCTAGCAACCTCTTGGCATATTCCAAATCGTCCATATTTTAAGTAAACCTGAGCTCCACGTCTAGCTGCAAGCACCTTCCACTTTGTGATCCTTTTCCTCCTTAGTTTCCCCCAATACCAACCCTTCTTTTGCAGCCGACACCAGCTTCTTCCCGTAGTAATCCTTCAGTTGTCCCACCGCATTCTCATCGACAATATCCACCTTGTACAACACCTTGTTCTCTCTCCCTCGTAAGTCTGTTCAAATAACGCTTCGCTGATACGCTCCCTTTTTCTTCAGAGCTTCTTCAACGCAATTCACCACTCCTCACAACCGACGTTTCTTTTTGATTCCACGTACTCGCCTCCCAGTTAGTCCTTCTGGCAATTTTCTTTACTCGCTTATACCCCTCATCCTCAATTGTGCGAGTACTTCTTTAGTTCCTAAGATGTTTTTCATACTGTGTTCAGTCTACTTGTTACTCTGGGCTGCCGAACCAAACAATAGCCAGTTCCCTCCTTTCAGCCTTTATCCAGCATCACCAACTTTTTCGAACATCAGCCTCGACCTCCATCGCTATTGCCATCCGAATCGTGAATCACCTCCCTCTGATGTACTCACATCCGACACTGCCACCCTATCTCGCTCTTCATGCCTTCAGTAAGCTCCAGAGATACCTCATGCGGAACGAATCACCAGAGTTGACATACATCAATCTTCACAGTCGAATCCAGCTGCTTCAACCAATCCAGCTTTGAAACCCGAGAGTTTAAGCAAAAGCTAGCAGCACCAAACTAGTTTGAACAAATCCTATCACCTCATTTGCATCCATGTTGTCGTCCTCATCGCCATCAATAGCGGGACAACTTTTTGATGTTTCTCTCATGCCTCTCTTTGTCTTTTCACTGCACAATCTGACTTGTCTCTCTTGCTCCTTTCAAAGCGTGCTCAGCACAATGCCATCGCCTGCGACTATCGAATCTCACGTCGGAAACCCCCACATCAATCCTCACACTCACACGATCCTCTCAACCTCGGATCTGCTCCACCTCCCTGACTCCGTCCCTGCGACGACAACTAGCGCACTACTACACTTCCTACTTGATTTGTTGCCACAGATTCTTCTTTGTACATGTTTCGATGATCCTAAGCTGTTCGAAAAGATGACATTGAGCTGCTTCTACCTTTACAAATCCCACCCCAAAATTCTCTAATCCTATGGACTGATCGGAGACAAAACCGACACCCTTCAACAACAAACCGATTCACCCTTGATGGCGTATTTTGTCTATAATGGACCCTTGTACAAATTCTATCGAGGCTCTAGAGAACTACTAGTGGTGCTCACTTCGAAGGCTCAGACGGTAGTCAATCCACGCAGCAGATTCACGATTTTCAAATCACAACATTCAGCATGTGTAATACAAGGATTCAGTGCTGATCAAAAGAGCACATCCATAGAACCACTAGAACCCTGTGTGTCAAGACTTTCGAATAGCACAACTACCATTACTACCGTTCCTGACTGGATTTATGAACCACTGCTCAATTCTAGCCTACCTCTTGCTCAGTCTTGCGAACTACCCATCTATGCTAATCTTGCGCCAACTAAAAACAAAAATATTCAGAAAAAGCTTCCCTCTGATTGCTCTAGCCGCTCGTTTGATGACCCCCCTGATTGAACACCCACCGAGACTACTGAAGTGGATCTCTTCACGTCACATAGTTTCCGCTTGCCCTCCTCGCAGTACATCTAGGTTGATGCATTCTCCCTGCTGCATATACCTCTCAACCTCAATTCTGCAAGTACTTCCGATCTTGAATTCAACTCGATAATCAATACAAGCGTCGTCCTTTCTTCTTCATACTTTGGATCCAACTCGTAATACCAACTAGAGGACTCCCATAGAACAACAGAGAAACGCCGAGTTGCCAAAGCTTTGTAAAGTGAAGTAAAACTTGATTAGAAGTGTGTCGATGTGAGAATGTTAAGCAAAGAGATGGCCATGCAAGGGCCAACAATTTGAGCACGCCGGATGTCGCTCGGCAGTGCGTGGAACTCGACTCAGCGTAATGGATCAATTCACATACACTTCAGCAATTAAGTTGTTGTAGATCCCAACGTAAAGCAAAGGATGCAGGTTTTGAAATGCAACGTGGGATTTGTCACAGCCCCTCCTTTTGGTTTGTAGTACATTGATTGATAGGGAGAAGATTCTTTGTCCAAGCTAAAAAGCTATAAGATGCACATTCAATGACGAGATCCCCAACTTCGGCGGGTCTTGTACAACTACGACATTGTCTGTAGTTACAAGGGCAGGCGAAGGATCTCATCCTTGGGATACCAGCGGGTCACAAAACTGGGGGATCTAGGGCCTGGTGAGGTCCCTGCCCCGGGGAATCCTCACCCCTTGGAAGACACTCTGTTGCTGGGTGTTCAATCAATGGAGATTGACCACCAATCACGTATTATTTGCCACATTGGCTTGGAGGTTGAGCTAGCGTAATCAGATATTGCTCCTCTTGGAGACAATTCAACACATTGTGCTCAGCATTCTTTGCAGATGGAGTCTCTCTACAGCCCGGTTCATATGTCTAAATTGGAAGCCCTCTCTATTGCCAAAAGAAGTAAAATACTTGTATTAAATTCTCCAGGAGAGGAGGGCACTTTGTCACACATCCATTAGAAGGTAGGAGGATCAAGAACACCTCTCCAAAGACAAGCAAGATCTCACTCTAATCACTTGTTTGATGTTCATCACATTAATCTTGATCACTCTTTGCATAATGAAAATTAGGGCAATTTTAGAGCCCTCTTTCTTCCAGGCTCTCCAAGGTTGAGAAGGGGATATAAGAAAAGATCTTCATCTCATGATCAGGATCGTTTTAGGTCTCTAAGATCTCTAAGAAGACAACTGATAATTGCATAATATGCAGACTCCCCTCCTCTAAGTATTTTGAGAAATTAAACATTATTTCTTATAATGTGAGGGAATTAAATGATCTTCTAAAAGTTTTAAAATTACAAAGTTATATACAAAGTATTACTCTTAAGTGTGACACCCTTTTTCTACAAGAGCATGAAGTATGTGGTTCAAGGATACAAGAATTGGGAAGTATTCTCTAGCCTAAGGCAAGATTATATATCTTGGAATTTGACCTAGGATATGTGAATAATCCTAACGGGATTAGAGTTGGAGGAATATGCATCTTCATATCTCTAGTAATTAAACATTTGGTTTATAATGTTGGCTCACTTATGTATAATAGAACACTTTGGATCACCTTCAATGATGTTCTTGATGATTCTTTAGATATTACTAATATCTATGCATCTAACAAATATTAAGAAAGAATCTAGTTATGATTAGATTTAATTGATATTTTATTTCATATGTATATATATATATTTTTTTGGTGGAGGTTAGAATATGGTCAAAAAAACAAGAAACTAATTATTTTTTTGAGAAAGACTCCTTTCTAAAGATGAAGAGAATGCTTGAAATTTCTTTCATTCTTGTTTGTTTTTTATTGATTCCTTCAAATCAGATATTATCTTATATTATTCTTAGGATAATCAAAGAGATGATATCTAAGTCCTAGAAAAATAA
This sequence comes from Physcomitrellopsis africana, assembly GCA_036785485.1. Lineage (NCBI taxonomy): Eukaryota > Viridiplantae > Streptophyta > Bryopsida > Funariales > Funariaceae > Physcomitrellopsis > Physcomitrellopsis africana. The sequence goes on along the minus strand of JAWRVF010000113.1, from coordinate 477,875 downwards.
GACAAGTTTTATTTAAGCTCTTGTTTTTTTCCAAAAAAACCAAATTCACAAGTATCACATAAGAAATCATTGGGTGCTATCAAATCACCTTTCTATTGAATTTATTTTTTAACTTTAAAAATCTAAATCAAGATATTTTAATTATAAATTAAATCCTTATTTTTTAAAAGATCTAGAAGTATTTTAATAGATATATAAAATATGGGCCAATTATAGATAATAATATTTATTTATTTATAGAATGATAACATTCATAAGATTTTATAAAACTTTTTTTAAAGAGCTATCAAAGATAAGAATTAAAAAAATATAAATAAACAAGCAAGATGTATATGAAAAAAAGATAGAAAAAAAAAAAGAAATATATATATATATATATATATATATTCAAAAAGAAACTAAAATGATTATTGCCAAAAACAAAAAGATTAGAGATTCTTGAAATTAAATTAGAAGCAAGAAAGATGTTAAAAGTAAAGAAGGCCTCACTCTTGTCTCTATATATATTATCTAACTAAGGAGCTACGCAGCACCATCCTATAGGTTATATAATATGTGTCTAACTTGCAAGACATATGTCTAACTTATAGGATAAGTATTTTACATATACACTATTGTATTACCTGTTGTCTTGTTTGAAAATGCACCGGGCACTTAGCTATAGAAGGTACATTTGTATATTGTAATTAATCAAAATCTAACAATCCTAATATAATCTTAAATAAATTCTAATTAAATTTTAATCAAAAAAATAAATGAATTTTAATATAATTTTAATCAAATTCTAATAAAATCTTAATAAAATCATAATCAAATTTTAATCAAATTTTAATCAACTTTATTCAAACTATAATCAAATCTAAAATCAAATTCTAAATCAAACCATAATCAAATCTTAAATCAAACCTTAAGTCAAACTTTAGTCAAATCCTAAGTCAAGCTTTAATCGAATCTTAATCAAATCCTAAGTCAAATCTTAGTCAAATCCTAAATCAAACCTTGAAACAAACTTTAGTCAATCTTTAAATCAAATCCTAATCAAATCTTAGTCAAATCCTAAATCAAATCTTAAGTAAAACGTAAGTCAAATCTTAAATCAAATCCTTAGTCAAATCCTAGTCAAATCCTAAATCAAACCCTGAGTCAAATCTTAATAAAATCCTAATAAAATCCTAATAAAATCCTAATATTTTAATAAAATCTTAATAAAATTATAATATCCTAATGAATTATAATAAAATCCTAATATCTTAATGAATTCTAATGAAATCCTAATATCTTAATAAACTCTAATGAAGTCTTAATAAATCCTAATCAAATCCAAATCAAATCCTCATAAGTCCTATAGCAGATTGAAACCTCAATAGCTAATGATTAAGCTTTTGGTTTTGACTTAAAATTTTTAGATCTTTCAACAACTAAGTTAGCAACATGTATATAAATTTTGAAGAAGATCCAACTCACCAAATAAAAGATAAGTCTAAAACTCTGCTTAGATATAGGCCAACTTCCTTCTCCAATCTTGATGCCAATCTCTTAGCACCAATATCTCCTTTTTGCACCATTCAATTGCTTCTAAAATTCACAAATAGGTAGAAAATCAAGTCTACCATTCATACAAATAATTTTCATCTCAATCCAACTAGTAGATGGATAGATATCTTAGAAACCTTCATTGACCCTCAAAATCTAATTTTTGAGACCTTAATCCTCTTTAATCTCAATTACTTTTGATCTAATTATTTGATTAAGTTTAAATTTATAACAAAGTTTTAACACAATTAAATATACAAATCCACAAATTTTCACCTATAGATCTACTACAAAACTCTCAATATACTCAAAAATACAAACCCACTTTATTTCTCAATATCCAAAGTCACCCAAATAAAACCCTGACTTTGTATAGCTCTCATAAAGTCATTACAAATCCAAAAACCTTGAAACTAATGCTTAAAAAAGTCCTATTGAGTTTTCTCTTGAATTTCACTTTTTGATCAACAAAAGAAGATCCCATCTACCATAGGTATACAATTTTGTACTATGGATCTAGTTTCAAGCTTGGTTCATAATCAGCCCTCCTTAGATATCAATCCAAGGGTTTCTTAGATAATTTTTATTGAAAACTATCCTTTACTTTGATCTTAAGATGCCTATAGTAGTATTTTTCCTAATCTACCTTGTCTTGTCTTATTTATGGCCCTACAAAGTAAATAGAAGCTCTTTTTATAAAAATGTAGCATTAACACTAAATATTTTTACTACCTCTCTATTTTATTTATTTATTTACCTATATTTTCTAAAAAAATTTTATAACTTAGTCTTTGATTAAGCTTCTTTATAATATACATCTTGTTTTGTTCTTTCATCCTATAGCAGTGTTACAACATGATAGCACCATGTAACCAACTTATAATATAAGTGGCTAACATGTACAATTTGTGGCCAACTTATTGGCCAAGCTTTTACCATACTAATCACCTACAAATATGTATAAGGTCAAATCTACATCTATAAAGGTTCTAAGAAGCTTTGCAATAAGGTATTAATAATTTAATCTACTTTTATTTACTTCTATATAATTCTACTTATTTAAATAAATATACTAGTAATTATAGATGTTCATGATAAGTGCAAGCCTTCTTGAGATCTTGTTAGCACATTTAGCTTAAAGGTCAATTATATATGGTTTATTCTCAATTGCATGCAAATTTGCAAGCTCTTTATGCACAAAGACATCTCAAAACAATCAAAGTTTAACTTACTCAATTAAAAGAATGGCAACAAAAGAACAAAGAATTTAAGCATGCATTTGTTGGAAGCAAGTGGTTGATAGCAACACCAAAGAATTCTTCAAATTATTAAAGATATATCATTCACATCCACTTATCATGGAATGCAAAGATATTTTAGGAACTATTCACAAGGATCTTCAAGGGCTAGATAATATTTGTTTTGAATTTCATTTGAGACTTTATAAAAATTAAAAAAATTAAAAATAAAAAATTGACTCTCTTGGCTTAATATATATATATATATATATATATATTTTAAATATTATATGTAAGAAAGTAAATGATAAGATAAATACAAAGTTAATTTATCTTCTTAATGACAATAAAGTTGAAGAAATATTATAAAAAAATTACTAAAAAAAATAATCTTTATTTCAATAGTATTGATATTGGATTTTTTCAAAAATTTTGAGATATCTTTGGCAAAGATTATATTGATATGATTAATCAAGTATTATCCAAAGACATTCTTCTTCATAGTGTCATTAAAGGATATATAGTTCTTTTATATAAAAGAAAAGACAAATCAATGTCAAGCAATCGAAGATCTATTATACTATTCAATATGTCCTACAAGATTTATATAAAAGTTTTTTAAAAATATCTACAATCAATTTTAATAGAAATTATTCATCTCAATAAATTTTCTTTTTTTTCCTACTAATTTATCTTGAATAAAGTACTTCTTATATAAAAAATAAATAGCTAGGCAAAATCCTCTCACCAATTTTTTATGCTCCTAAAAATTGATTTCTCCAAAGCATATGGTAAGGTTTTTTAGGATTTTTTATTCAAAGTGTTGAAAAAATTTGCCTTTAATGATACATTTTGTCAAATGATTATTTAAGGGTATTAGCATAGTAGTAAGTATTAATGATTCTTTTACCAAATACTTCTCATTAGAAAGAGAGGTGAAATAGGGCTATCTTTTAGCTCCTTGCCTATTAATTTTGGTCGAAATTTTTTGAATTTAGCCATTCAAGAAGCAATAAAAGTCCATAAAATTTAAGGTATTAAAATATTTTAGAGCCAATACACAAATGATTCAACAATCACTATTAGAGAGGAGGAGGTTAATATCAAAGCATTGATAAGCATTGTTGAATAATTTAGTTTAGCATTAGGGCTTGAAATCAACTATGCTAAATTTATAGTTTATTGGAAATTTAAAAAAAATATTAAGATTAGATTAAATTAATGACTTTAGTTAGATATAGGCTACTTCGAATAATATCAATAAGCTATTAGGTACCTCCTTTGGCTTCTTTTTCTATATTCAAGATGTCAATTAATTTTTTATTGATAAAATAAAATATAAGCTCTATTATTGATACTCCACCAAAATAAATATGGTTTGTAAGGTGGTTATTGTTAATAGTATCTTACTTTCTTCTTTATATTTCTTCTTAGCTATATGGATTGGATCCTTAAAAGCAATACATAAAATAAAATCACTAGTTAAAAATTTTGCAATAATATTTCAGCCTTAATCTAGTTTATGATTTTGTAGAATATGTATTGTAAAGATAAAGTTAAAGGAGGGCTTGGTATAATTGATTTAGAAGTTGCTACCAAGGTTTTATTAATTAAATGAATTGTAAGTGCCCTATAACCTAGTAATGTCAATATATAATAGTTCTTCAAATTTAAAATGAAGAAGGCCAAACCATCTACAATGGATAATTGGCTTTTGAATTTGGCATGGTCTCTAATACCTAAATACAGATGGAGCACTAGTTTAAAAATATCAAATAGAATAAATAAATTTTGAACTCAAATGTATCATTTTTTTAAATGGAATTTACCAACTATATTTTATGAAGCTAGAAATCAATTTTTATAGTAAATCCTATTTTTTTTCTAATTAATTCCTATCTTATTTCTTATAAAGCCGCAGACCTATATTACAAAGGTCTTCAAAGAATAAAAGACCTCTTCAAAGATTTATTACAACCTCTCTCTTTTTCTCTCTCTCTAAAAGAAGCTACAACAAAATACTACCTTACAAATGGCATGGAACAGATTTGGTCCTTTCTACAGGAAATCTTGTCCAATTTCTAAAAAAATATTATTTAACAAGGTAATTCTAAACCTAATCCTTAAGATTGGATTGGTCTATACACCATTATAAATGATCAATTATTCTTTATAGTATTCCAACTTTCTTTCCAATTTATAAGAGTAGAAGAAGATAATTGATTCATTCTTTATTGTTCCATTGAAATGAAGATTTTTGAATGGATGTCCAATCCCATGTTCTCCATCTTGATGAAAAACTCTCTAAAGATCAAGATTTTGAAATATTGGAAGATATAGAGTCTAAGAAGGCTAATTTATTAAAAGTTATTAAATTAGCTCCAATAACAACTCCTACAAGTGATGAATCTTTTGATACTAACTTGTTTTATAGTCCAATGAGTAATTTCTTTTTTAATCCTAAATCTTATTTTTAGGGGTTAGATGAAGAATTAAACTTGGAAAATATTTACTACAAAATAATACACCTATTATCAAATATATGACTCATAAATGACATATTTTATTAGATAAAGACTTCTCATTCAAGTAGAAGGACATTTGGACCTAGTCCTCCTCCTGCAAAGAAGTTATATTTATATGGCTTATTTGGCACAAAGGTATTGCAATTAATACATGATAAGATAAAATCAGTCTTCTTATTGACATCAATTGCATAGTATGTCTCTACCTTAAGTAAGAAATCATTCTTTATTAAATTTGAGAATACCCTCATCCTCAAAAAATTTAGAATTGATCTATCTTTTTTATATAAATTAATTTCAAATTTGTAGAAATGTGGACCTTGGATTGCTTTCTTATGGAAACAAGCTATATTTGCAAAGACTATTCCTCCTTTTTTCAGATGTTTTTGTAAAATTCAATGATTACAAAGAGGCTTTTGCTTATAGACCATTTAGATTCAAACAAATAAAATTTTCTTTGATAATGAAGTATAGAGTGACCTTCATATTAGAACTTTATTTTGATAAGGTCTTATAGAATATGAAAAATTGTGTTTAGAATTCTTAAAGAAGCATATAAGAAAATATCCAAAATGAGAGACTCTCCTTCTTAAAAGATGGAATAGTTCTTAAATGGCAAAAGAGGTGATAGGTTCCAAAGAATAGATAGCAATTAAGTAGAAGATTAGAATACCACAATGTGGTATAGTAATTCATGATAGGATAATAATTTGAGAAATAATAATAATTACTTTGTATGGTGTTATGTAATAACATGGCCATTAGATAAAAGAGGAAAAGAATGATTATAATATATAAAAGCTCAAATAAAAATATTTTAGCAAATTATCTTAGAATTATAGAAAATAGATAAGAAAGTAGTAAAAATTAAAAAGTGCTAATGTTGTCTTTTATAGAAGAAATTTTTACTTACTTTATATAGCCATAAATAAGACAAAACAAAGTAGATTGGAAAAATAAATGATTTAAGCATCTTTAAAAAAGAGTTAAAAATAGGATTTACCTCAAAATTCTCAGAGTTGATACCTGGAGGGGACTGGTTGTGAACCCTGAGGTATAAAACCATGTGCCTATAGCGGGTGGAGACTTCTTTCACAAATTGGAGAGTTGGATTAGTGAGCAAACTTAAAAAGTTTTGTTTAAGCATTAGTTTTGAGTGATTTGGATAGAAATTGGCTTTGTAAGAGCTTTACAAAATTAGGGTTGTTTTAGATGACTCTAGATTTTATGAAGTAAAAAGAAGTTTATAAATTTGAGCATTTCATAAGTTTGATTATAGATCTATAAGTGAGAATTTGTGGATTTGTGATTGTACTTGTGGTAAATACAAGTTATAAGTTTGAGCTTGATTGAATGGTTTAATAGAAGGTTATTATACTTCAAGTGGGTCGGGGTCTTAGAAACTTAGTTTTAAGGGTCAAGGAGGATTTTTCAGATATTTAGCAATTTACTAGTTAGATTAAGATGAAATTTATTTATATAGATAGTAGACTTGATTTTCTATCTGTAAATGAATTTTGAATGCAGTTGAATGGTGCAAAGAGAAGATATTTGTGTTGAGAGATCAATACCAAAGTTGGAGAAGAAGAACAACCTATACCTAAGTAGAATTTTGAACTTAACTTCTATTTGGTAGGTTGGACCTCCTTCAATTTTTTTGTACACATTGTCAATTTAATTATTCAAAGGTGTGCAAAATTTGGACTAAGATTAATAGTTAGATCATCAGCCATTGTAGTTTCAATTTGCTATAGGATTTGGTTAGGATTTGTTAGAATTTGATTAGAATTCAATTATAATTTGTTAGGGTTTATTAGGATTTGGATAGGATTTGGATAGGATTTGAATAGGAGTTGAATAGGATTTGATTAGGATTTGATTAGGATTTGAATAGGATTTGACTAAGATTTGATTATGGTTTATTATGATTTGTTAAGATTTAATTAGGATTTGATTAGGATTTAACTAGGATTTTATTAGGATTTGAAGAGGATTTGACTAAGATTTGATTAGAATTTGAATAGGATTTGACTAAGATTTGATTAGAATTTGAATAGGATTTGACTAAGGTTTGATTAGAATTTGATTAGTATTTGATTAGGATTTGAATAGAATTTGATCAAGATTTGATTACGATTTAATTATGATTTGACTAAGATTTTATTAAAATTTATTTATAATTTCTATTTTTAATATTTTAAAGAATTTTTAAATTAATTTTTTTTTGGATATATATTAATATTTTTTTAAGATTTTTTTATTATATCTTTATAATTTCTTTAGAAGTTCTTTAGGATTTTTGTGTTTTTTTAATATTTAATTAAAAATCTAGTTGAACTTCTTTAAATGACGGACAATGGTTGAATATATTTGTTATTCTTTAATTACAAATTATACATAATTCTATAAGAGAGGTTAGGATTTGTTGTGCAAATTCTTTTTATCTTCTTTAGCTAGGTGCCCGGTACATTCTCAAGCAAGACTTCACATGATACAACAACGGTATCCTTTCTTCCATTCTCTTAAATATTAAGAGAGAAGGTTTCTTTTATAACTTCCATACAATCAATGCATCACATATATCCAATTTTTGTATCACACAAAAAATCATATAAATAATATTAGTATTAATATTTTTAAAGTTTTGTTATTATCGATCAAACTTTCCATAGTTGCATGCAAAATAATCTTGACATGCATGTCATTCAATGTAACATTGTTGAAACAATTCATTTAGCACTTCATTTTCTAGCACAATATCATTCTAATTGATTTTTTTTTTCAATTTCCAAATGTTTGGATCACAGTGTATTCTGTCATCAACAACAATGCTCAAACACATGCACATGACAAGCATGTTGACATTGTTTAAGAAAATTCATACTACTATAAATTTACAACATTGCAACAACATACACTCAGAATAACATTTCCATGCTTGGATTCTACAACATTTTAACTCTTATGAGAAACTACAATGTGAGTAATATGAGTAATTTTAAAAATAATAATAATAATAATCATAATAATACATCCAGATAAGAAATTTACTTCTTGGCTAAATTCTGTGATGAGACAAGTCGGTGGCAGTCTGTCACAAGGTTGACAGATCTTGTCACCGACACTATACCTCGGCATCCAATCCTTGTCACCGACACAACTCAGATTCCGCTTCGCAATCACCGCCACTCTCATCCAATTATTGAGCTCCGGATCCCCGGGAAACCTCCACGACAAATCTTAACTTCGAGTAGGATTTGCAGTCATAAAACGGAGAGTAGAGTGGCAGATTGCAGCGCCATGGAAGCCTCCAAAACTAACGACTTGACTGTCACCGACTTGTCTCATCACAGAGCGATTCGCTAGATCAGAACGACGAAGCGAGCTCCGCATCCACCACGTGAATCAGCTAGTGCACTTGGGTACGACGTGCTTGGTCGATAGGAAAGCAAGGGCCAACTGCTAGGGCCCCCCAACGCAGGTTCGTTCGTCGAACAGGCAGCTGGCTATCTCCGATGGCATGTTGTGCGCTTGTCCGCAAAGCATACGCTACAGCACCTCGCATTGCGGCCACAAGGTTCTTGAAGCCTACGGGCTATACAGAAATTGAAGAACCACTGCCAGTTCGGCCATGACGCGTTCATTTCTAGACATTGCAGTAATGCGTGGAACAACGGAATCATGGCGCCACCACCCTACTCCCCTCCCGTGCATGCGTTCTGCGTCACTAATTCGTGGACTTGACCGACGCAAGGCGTGATATCTGTGTGCTGAACACGCCCAGGAACAATGAAATGATCAGGCTGTGATTGGTCTTCTTTACGTCAGGGCATTGATGAAAACAATGTCACCGCACAGATTCAGCATCAGTTGCATGATCTCAAATATTTTGAATCTACGCGCGGTCATACCTTTTGTCAGATAATTGGTTCGGAGGCCATGATTCTGGACTCACTTAGCAAGCCCGCTTTCTGAAAAATCGCGACGTATAGTTCACCAGACCCGCTACTAATTCATGTGGTCACCAAATACACTTGCGCTGGAATGATGCTGCTGCCGCATCGGAAACCCGGATGAACCATCAGCCCCACCAGTGCCTCGAACGGAAGTGCACCTCCCTCCCCCTCCACAACCTCGCTGTTCGAAATCCCAGGCACCGCGGACTCCATGTACGCCGGGTTGAACTGCGAGCCCTTCCGCACCGACAGCATCCTCGCTGGTGGCTGAAACGAGAACGCCAATCTATGCAGCAGCCACACCGACACCGCAAGCTTCAAGTAACTCTCGTAAAACCGGCTCGACGGATGTCGACCCGCACAGATTTCGTCGCTGTGGTTGAAGTCTCCAAAGAACGCCTCCTCCGTTGACTCGCTCACTATGTGCAAGAACTTCTTGAAACAGAACTCGCGAAGGAAACCGCTGTGCGCCCGATTGTCCGTCAGCAGTGTCACCGTCTCGGAAACCGTCCTATACTTCAAGTGCTCCTGAAAGCACGACTTCGAGTGCTCCTCGATGTCGAAGATCTCAGTCATGCAACTCTCTATGTTGAAGCATTCGCTGTCAAAGTCTAAGAACATCCGCCGCAAGATGAACGACTGAACCAAGAACTTGTAGTCCGACGGCCTCGCCACGATCACCTCCGACTCCAGACAGATCTGCTCGTCCAGATCCCGAGCTTTCGTCAAATGCTGCTTCAGGTGAGACATGAACGTCCGAGAGAAAGTGTGCGCAGCCTCCTTCACGCCAATCACCGCAGATAGGAGAGTCTTGGAAGACGGCCCTGTGCTCTCGTTCATGGAAGGCTTGTACGGGATTCCCCGGGATGCCAAGTGCTCCTCCATCTCGTATAACTGTTCGCTCAGCTCCTCCACCACCCGGTTCAGCTCCTTGATCTCCCCTCTCAGCTTCTCTTCCATCCCCTCCTGCTTGGACTCTCGTATTGCGATGTCCTTCGCGTGTGCCTTCACCATCTTCTGCACGGCTTTCTCCCCTTTCTTCCACTCCCGCCTGTATCGTTCCTCCATCTGTCCCAACTTCCGCTCCCTGTCTTCCAACTCCAACTTGTAATATACCTTCCACTTCTGTAACGAATCAATCTTCAGCTGCTTCCTCATGTTGCTCCTCCTAAACCTCGCGATCTCCTTTTCCAAGGCACTCCTAGGACTACCTCCGTTCTCTCCACCCTTGAACTCCACCAAAGAGGTCATCCCGTGATTGCCACCATTCCTGCTTTCACCCTTCGCTAAGTCACTGCTTTGTGACGTCTGCGAGAAAGACAGGGACCTCGATTCGCTGCTCCCCACCGGAGTCAACCCACCATCCTCGCCCATCATTCCACACCTACCATTCTGAGCGTGGCTGTTTGCATACATTATGGCACCACATGTTTCTTTCGTCTCCGCGATCCAACTGTGACCTTTCCCATCAACCCCACACATACCAACACCAGCGTTTATCTCCGCTTCCGCTACCAATCTGTCGTGCAGCTCCATGGCATCTCTATACAACTCCTCCGCCAGACTTTCCGCTTTGCTTAGGCTGTCTTTGTCCGGATCCATTTCATCCTCTTCTGCCTCCGACCCCCACATCTGACCATCGTAATCTTCCAGTCGTCGCGACGCTTGCGCATCTCGAGCGCTACCATCCGCCCATGTAGACCCTTCCGCAGGCGCGTGCCTTCCATGGCCAACTTCCTCCTCAGCCTCTGGTCCTGAATACCCGTTTTCATTGTGCTTGTTTTCCAACTCTAGTGACACCTCTGCTCCATTTCCATCTCTGTTCTGCGACTGGTATTCAACAAGTTCTCTGTATTCCCTGTTCAGCTCTTCGATCCTGTGATCGTTATAAGTGCCTGTAGAAGAGATGCTGACCACTGGAAGACCCGTCATCTTTTTCCTGCCCTTCACATCCTCGACGTCACTTGGGCGAGACTTGGAGCTCGTGAAATCTGCGGCCTTGGTCGCACTGGACGCGTCCGAAGCGACTTTATCCTCTTTCGACATGGGCATGGGAGATGCCGGCCGAGAGCTGCGACACAACATCGCTTCACATGTCAGTGCAGGTCCTCGAACGCTTCGCTTCACAGACAGGATACGATAAATGATGTGCACCAAGTTACGGGATTCAATATCTCGTTGAGCTTCTCGCTTCGACGGCATGACATCTCATTTCCTGCTAGAATTAAAGGTTACTACCGTTCCTCGCTGTAAAATGAGAAGACTAGCTCTCATTGTTAAACCCGTGCATATTGAACATTGTTGACACTCGTGACCATTGCATCCCACCCTGCACACTCATCAACGTAGGTTCAGGTTCACCTCGGCCGATTCGAAGCCTTCCACAAGTCCGAAGCTTCAATTGCAGCCTTCCGAGCCGCTTTAACTTTCAGTGCCTCTTCTTCCATCCACTTTCCTTGCTCGCGGAGACTCTCGTACTCCGAACCCAATGCCTCGAAGTCGGAATTTGCCCTCTCATTGCCCGCAGATGCTAACCATTCCATCTCCATTCTCACCTCTGCAGCTCTCTCATCCTGGGAAGAATTCACGAAAAAAAATCAGCAGCGATCAGTGATGCGTATCCACCACTTGCAAGTGTCAAGTGTCCAAAGACAACATCATGACATTTCCGCACCTCACCCCAACATTACTCCAGCTCACCAATGCACAAACTCATCAATGCAAAATCCAAATCATTATGTGCAATCATGCAATGCCTCGTCAAGACAACCCTACAAGCTCTTTCTGAAGTCTAAGTTGCTTCTCCGCCTCCGACTCTTTCTGTTCCTTCTTCTGCTTCCTCTCTGCAGCGATCATTCTCTTCTGATGAACGGGGATCAACTTCTCTTCCGAGCGTGCCTGCTGTATCTCTAGTTCCACGTGGATCTTCTTCAGCTCGTCCGGAACTGACGCGGGCTGAGACACGGAACTCGGCTCCTTAAATTCCCTGGACCCATCCGAGTCAACTTCTCCCTGTAAATGATCGACACACCATAATTCACAATTTTAGGGCTCCAACGATGCACGCACAACCTCCTCACAAGAGAACTCTGTTGCGGCAAGACAACACAGGCTGAGGTTTGCTAGTCTGTACAAGAATGTCCAGGCCCTCCATCGTGTTGTTGTAGATTTCCCATGTAACGGGTATGTTGTTGATGCGGTATTCGCTCGTGCCACTGCTCGTAATCGCTCTCCCAAACTTTATCTCCTCGCCGCTTGCGGTGCGGTAAACCAGCTTCACAAATGCAATCTTCCCCCTCGATTCCCCGTGCTCCCTGTCGTCCAAACCGGCCCTCTGCACCACTCCCCGCAGCTGAAACGACCGCACTCCCAGAACAAAACTGATGGCCTCCACCAGATCGCTTCTACCTGCTCCATTGGCACTCACAATTGCTGCAAAATTACTGAATGGGCCAACTATCTGGTGACACTTGTGCGACTTGAAATTGAGTATGTCGAGTCGTTCAATGCTCCCCGAGGCCGTCAGAGCCGGCATTGTGTACCCTGTGCTTGTGGTTAGGGTCCACAGGTCCCACTAATCTCTTGGTGTGGGTCATGTGCTCTATGTCATAGCGATTCTCAGCTCCAATCCTCGTGACCATTCGACTGGCTGCTCTTAATCAAAAGCACATTGTTCGTTCAGGAAAGCAGATGGTAATGAAATAATTCCATCTACATCCAGAATTGTTCGCGTGACAGAGAAAAATTCACCAAGTGTTGAAGTCATGGGCTGAACCCAAAAACCATCGACAGATACAGAAAACACAAGAACCTATCACTCTAAGGTTGTAAACGTAAGCTTGTGAAGATGCGGATTAAGGAGAGGCCCGGATTAGTTCTCCAAAACAACCACGACTCCTATATTTCTGTATTTATTCTTCCGGTCCCTTTTGGTGAGCGGTAGCATTGAGAGAATCTGAATTTGCGTTACAGCTTTAAATGTTGCCACAAAACTACTGACAAGCAAAACTGCATTGCCGCATGACTCTGAGTTGGACAACTGGCGCTGATGGAAATTAGTCTGAAGTTTGGGCAACAAATATGTCGATCTAAATACAAACTAAGTGGAAGACACTAGTGAAAAAGACCTGTTCCACAAGAAGCGTGAGATGAAGTACGTAAGCCTCGCAAGCTCTGCTTTCTCCCTTGTCTCAAACCTCGTTCAACGGTTTATGCATGTGTGTCAAGCAAGCCATGTAATGAACCCAGGGGCTTCTCTACGAACGAGCAGATTATCAAGAGAATTGTCCCAAAGAGATCGCAATCCCTACGCATCCACCGCCTGAAACGCACCCCGATTGTCCAGCCCAGATGCAAAAGTAGGCGAAATTCAGTCTGCACTCCACCGCATCAAAAATCCAGCATTGCGGACCTGTACCAAGGGACGACCAATTCGAGCTATCCAACGCCGCTTAGATCTGAAATCCCAAAACCCTCAACTCCCTGTCCTCAGCACCAACATATTTCGATACTATCCTTGAGACTGAAGATCCGAATCACGTCGCATTCCCCTCGTTCAGCCGATGCTCTCGACTCGCTTGACACAGACACACCTCCTCATCATCATCATCATCATCATCCCTGTGCACACTTCATCCCAGATCACAACCATCGCACCAATGACAATGGCGACTAGCAAAGCAGCGAGCACGTTGAGAGCAGTGGAGCTTGTGAGCGGAGGCGGGAGTGGGAGTGGGAGTGGGAGTGAGGCCGCGGCGTGCCGAACTGCTGTGTCCCCTTGGGACTTGCACATTGATTTGTTACCTGGCATATCCGTCCGATGACGCATCCGGTAGATGTCTCGGCGCACGATTTCAGGGGCGAGCACGATTTTAGGAGCACGCACATGACGAGAGCGCAAATCCGACTCCATCGCTCGGTCTCATCGGGCCTCGTCTCCCTCACTTCCCTTGCTCGCGTCGTCACCGCTGCCCCCCTCCTTCCGGAGCTCGGCGTCACTTCATTTATGTTTTCCATCCGCCAAGTTTCATTCGTCTACTTTCATTTATGTTTGTTCATCCGTCCGTTTCTCATGGGTCTTGTTCTTTCCACTCGTTGCTTCGTGTTGCCGACGTGGACTCCCGCATCCTTTTTCGCTCTTAATGAGTAACCCTCTTTTAGATGACTCACATTCATTCGAGGAAAGTATACCATTTTTTTAAGGACAAAAAATGAATTTGTAACAATGGTGACATTAATGGAATGTTTAATCTGTTAGGATTTTATTGCATGGAAAACATAACACGTAAGCTGAATATGTGTGGTTAGGGGTGCAATTGTTGTGTGAGATGATTTTACTGTTTGTTTGTTTTTTTTGTGATGACAAATGTTGATCGTGAGATGTTGTATTCATTTTCCATGTTCTTTGTGTATACATATTACAGTTCTTTTGTACCATGGTAGCTTTATGTAAAAAACTTGTTACTATCATTAATAGATTTCTTTTTCAAGATTTTCAAACAATTTCCTTAGAGATATTTTTTAACAAGATGGGAGGGGGGAAAAAAAACTAAAAACTAAAAACTAAAACAAACACGTGTAAATTCAATTTTTCCTTCTATGCTGATATTTCAGACATGATATCTGTTTGTGTTATGTTTTATAATAAAAACAAATATTTATATACTATTGTAGTGAATAAAATAACAGTTTCAGCTTGTGATGAATAAACTTTGAATGTGTATGAAACATAACTTAGCATTTGTAATATTCTTTTTTTATTGAATTATCTTATGAATTCATATTGATTATTACAATACACTAACTGAATAGCACACTTGAAAAATAATTTGATATGGATCCTTTTTTATGACTATATCAATTTGTTTGCAATGCATATGTTTGAAATTATAACATGAAATTAAAGATTTTGTGAGAATGAATTAAATTGATATGCACAAATTGTTAATAATTGTAAATGTAGTGACTGATCGACTGGTGGATATTTTACTTCAGGATCCTTTGCAAGGCTTTTAAAAAATCTTAGAAGTTGAGTGGAATTTTTGATAATAACATTGGGCAAAGTGAAAAATGGGCAAATATTATTTCACACCCGCCCCCCCTCTTCTCCCAAATTCACACATACTTAGTAATAATGAACATAAAATTTAAATTCATTTTTTCTGTCTTCTCTAATTTTCAATATGATTGCTCAAAATGAATGTTTTATTATATAGACAATTTTTTTTTTTTTTCAAATTAAGCTAATTAAAAATTCTAGGTCATATTACTATTTTTCCCTTGTTATGTAATGTTGTGTGTAAACTACACAATACATCTAAAAAACATGGGAGAATTGAAAGTTTATTGTGCACTAATTTATAATATGATCAATGTATATAGGGGAATATTAAATGGACTCAAATAAACCCTAAATTGATCCATCTTTACTCTTATTGTCTTATTACCAAGTCATATATTCCTCATCAATCCAAAGAAGGTAATCCTCCCTCAATTTCACATCTTTAGAGTTCTTTTCCTCATTCACAATTCACAATTGTATTGTGTAATTCTAATGTATGCCCAATAAGTGGCCAAATTGATTGAATTTTTTTTCTTTTTTTGTGGCATGATTGATCAAGGAAAGTGAAATGTTGGAGTGGAGTGAATGGGCAGGGTGGTCAAGATGTGGTACATAATGGTAAGAGCTGGGTAGATTTAAGATTTACATGGGTCAATTTAATATTGTCCTATATATATATATATATATATTGATAGACTTGTATTGATTCATACATACACATACATGTGTAATGCCATGATGTTGTTATTATAATTAAAAAATTCTCTTATTTAATTGATGATTTTATGAATGTCCCCAGGATAGAAATTCAGGCACTGCCAATTGGAAGAAATCTGGTTTCAGTTGAAAAACAAATAGTATATTTCCATGCTTTTCTGCAAACCATCATTTTATGGGTCTCAGAATCTTCAACATTTTTTCCATCCAGATATGAATCAAAAGTTATAAGGAGGAGGTAAGACTGTTCTGTCAGTCCCAACATTGGATTCTTGTCCCCCCCCCCCCCCCCCCCCTTCTTTGTGCTTAACACTCACCACTGAGCTTTGCAAAAACATGGTTTATTTTTTGTCCATAATCAAGTGTTCTAATATTAGGTTTATGTATATCTACCATTTTATTTACAGTCCATGTTGTTTTTAGCTCATTGTGTGATTCCTTGAATGGAGCATGACATTGCCAACTGTCCCCTTCTGCTTTTGAAAAAAACAAAAAAAAAAAAAACAAAAAGCTCAAGGAATAGACTTAAAAAAGAACAAGCCACTGGTGTTGCAACTTCCATTTCTTTTTATCCAATGCTACTGAGTTTATGTATATTAAACTGCATTGATGAACAAGGTTTCATTGAATGGTATGGAACAACTTTGTTTGGTTAGAATTCTAACCCTAACCCTAATCCTACACTGGGGCATGCACCTTGTAGCTACTCGGTGGCCTTGTTTTCTTTTGTCAACATGCACATGCACAAAAAAAAACCCTATATTTAATGTGGATGTGACATTTGATATTAAGTTTGGAAAATGTGGGATGTTGGTACAAAATCAGAGTGGCAGGATTTGATCTCATGTTCACCCAATTTTGGTAACTATTTGAAAAAAGGAAGTCTCATGTGGTTAATAAGAATCTTGGACTCTCTAGTAAGAAGGCAGAAATCAAATGCTTAGTTTAATCAACTCATACACATAGACTTTTATGTAATATTCATGGGTATAGATATTACATTTAAAATTTAATTCTACCTTCTGAGATAGTGTTATATGGAAAGTTGAAAATGAAAAAGACAAAGAACATCATTACCAAAAACTTATATTGCAATGAGTTGTAAGTAGAACATAATGCAGGAACACAAGTTCTTACTCCATTTATTTATTTTGAAGAATATATAATTTAATAAATAAATAAACAAACATTTTAGTATATTATAAATAAATTTATAATATTTTAAAGAAGATATTTGTTACCAGAAGTTTTATGGTTGTATGTCAAATTTTATGGGCTTGTTGAATTGAAACGTGTAATAGATTATTTCAAAATAACATATTTGTTGAGTTAGGTTGACATGTATATGTAATAATTATACCGTCCTCATTTAAAAAATTATTGTCAAGAAACCAAAAACACAATTTAACAAAGTTGAGACTTTTTGAATAGAGATTTTCACTTACTTGTGCAATATTGGAAAGTTTGAAGATATAAAAAAGAGTATTAATAAATAACGAGTTTGAGCTAACAATGGTGTGCTTGTAGATGATGCAATAATTAATTTATAATAATTCTATTACTGCTTCAATAAATACCATACATACTAGGTTGGAGTTTTTTTTAAAGAGAGATATTTATACTTTTAACTCTTAAAAATTTGAATATGTTAGCAATTTCAAATATTAATTTTGACTTGATCACATAAAAAAAACTAAATCTGTAATCAAAGGTTACACAATCTTAGTCTAAATAAGCTAATCATCATACAAGTATTCTTTGTGTTTTTAAGAACATTTTTGTTATATGTATATATCTCTCTCTACAAATGTATAGTTATAATGCTTTTATGTCTTTCAAAAAGATAACATGTAACAATCAAACATCTAATGAGTTGCACTACTAAGATAATTAATTTCTTGTCTTTTTGATGTTATAATATATATATATATATATATATATAATATTCTCTATAAATATATACACCTTTTTATATTTTTTTTTGTAGTAACATGATAATAATTTAAACATCATTATAACAATATAATTATAATATAATTTTAGAATTGATTGTCAGTCAATCAATGTCAACTATTTTTTTTAAAAATAATATAGATTGTCTAATTAGAATTTTTCCTTAACTTTTTCTCTATATATTTTTATACTAAAATAAAAATAATAAAACTGTATTCAAAAACTTAAATAAAAAATAAATTATATAATAAAATATAATAAATTCCAATCTACAAAAAGTCATTATCAAACCGATCTAATGTTTTTATTTTTATTTATTTTTATTTTTTTACACTCTTTCTAATTTAGTTTGAGTTTGTAAATTATTTATTATTTTATTTTTTATTATTTTATTTTTAAATTCAAAAAAGAGAAGAAACTAGAATTGCATCAATATTAATGTTTTTTTTTTTTTTTAATTTTTTTTAATATTTTTTTATATATATATAAGAGAATGCAGTGTTAAATTTAAAACATGAAAGATTTTTTTTTAAAAAAAAAGAAAAGAAAAGAAAAGAAAAAAGAAGAAAGAAGTTGGTTCTACAGGTCTAAATAATATTCTACCTAATTTTCCTGGTCAATCTCTTATTTTATATTATTTTATTTTATGCAAATCTAAGAACACAACGACAAAATGTTATAACTTATACTAATAAATATTTTCATATTTTAAAAATACTGCAATTCTAAAGATATGTATTTTTTACATTTAATCTTGATACTTATACATAATATTTTTTTATAAAATAAAAAAAATTATAATTTACTTTTAAGAATAAAGGTATTTTTTACTTTAAAATATATTTATTATTTTTTAGATAACAAATAAGAGCTTAAATTGATATTAAAAAAATTCAATTTTTACTACCTGAAGATCAAAACTAAGAACCAAAAGGTCTTGGACTGTAGATAAAAACCTAATTTGAAACTTAATTCACTATGAAAATCCAAAAAAATTATTATTTCATTTTATTAAGTGAATTAGTCTCTTATCTAAATTATTATATTATACAAATTTCAAAATTAATATTATTTGAATATAATTTGGTGTCTATAAAACGTAGTTTAGTTATATGTCTTTTTAAATTAACTGAGTTTTTTTATTAGAGTTTATTTTTTAAATAGAGGAAAATCAAAAAATCAAAAAATCAAATATTAAAATATATATATACACACACACACACACACACACACACATATATATATATATATATATATATGTATATGTATAAATATAATATTTAAATGTTTAAAAATTTGTGAGTATAATTTTAAAAATTAAATATAAAATATAAATAAAAATCAAGCTTTTATCACTTTAATCTTTTGTTGTGACTTTTGTAATTTAATTGATTCTAAAGAATTTTTTCATATAAATAATTATAATACTAAATTTTAAATCATATATGAGATTTTATTAATTATTATTATATTTATAGATTAAAATAAAATATGATCTAAGTGTCTTAAATATAACACAAATTAGAACTTTGAGAATCTTTTAGAACTTTTAAAAATATTTAAAAAATATCTACATATTTGTACAATTTTACATAGATATTTAGAAACAAGTATAACCTTGCATAAAATTCCAAAATCTTTTCTAGTCTTCTACATTTTTTTTTTTTGAAGATCTTCCATAATCTTTTAGAAGCTCTCATAATCTACTATAGACATTTAAGACATTTTATAGTCTTCTAGAAGTTTATATAGAAAATTCTTTACATCTTGTTGACATTTTGTAATCCTCAAAAACTCTAAAGAAATTTTTGTGGAACTTAGTTGCTATTAATAAAGAAACAAGATAATAAATAAAATTTAAAGTATAGTTATGAAAATATAATTAGATAATAATAAATTACTAATTTTTAATATTATTATTTTTAACTAATCCAAAAAAAAAAAAATTATAACCAAATTTTTTAATTATTGATTTATACTTGTAAGTTGGTAGTAGCAAAAATTGGTTGTTAAAGATGATATGAAAAAGCATATTTATATAAAAATATAATGATAAGATTATAGCCTAATTAGCATATTTAATTTTAGATTTAATATCATAAATTATTATATACAACTAAATAATAATATTTAACACATTCGACATTGGTACAAATCATTGATTGTTATTATTTTTTATTAATTAAAGCACTGGAGTAGGGTGTTAGATAACTAAATTTAATAGAAGATAGTAAGTTTATTCATTTATTTCCAATATTACTATATTTTTTAAAATAAAAAAGTGGCACCCAATACAACTTCTTATTTTATTTTTATTAATCTTATAAATAAAGCTAATATATTTATTAAAATATAGAATATTTAAATTCTCAAAAATTTTCTTATAATATTGACTACATTCTTATATTGTTGTTCTTAAAAATTTTAAGATGTAATTTTTTTATTTATTTTATTTATTTTATTTATTTTTTAAGTTTTATCTTTTAAATTCACATTAATTTATATAAAATTTAAAAGCAAATCTAAACTTACAACAGTTTAATGCAAATAGTTAGATTTTAAGTTTTAATTTGTTATTTTTAAATTGAATATCAAACTTTGTGATTTAGAAGTCAAGCCATATCTATCTCTTTGTTTTTTAAAATAATTTAGGTCATATGTTGTATTAGCCATTGCTTAAAAATTTTATACATTTTAACTTATGTTATATATACACCATTATTTGCAAGTTTTATATATTATACCTTCATCTATGCACAATTAGAAACCTATTTGATATCAAAATTAGCACTTAAAAGTATAAATATAGGATAATATAAATGACTTAATTATTTTATATTTTTACCCATGCATTTGCATTTTACTTTCTAGTAAAAATAAAACTTCACATGTATTCAAAGATTGGGCCTAATAGAAGAAATATACAGAAAAATAAGTAAAAGAAGACTAAAATATTTATATATTCTTAAGGATTTAGATAATACATATTATAAAAATTAAAAATATTGGAATCTAAATTGGTTGTTACTACAAATATGTATATTTTTTTATCTTAAAAGAAAAAGTGATTTAAAAAAAAAGTTGTAGAGGACAATTAAGATTGCACGTAAACCAAAAAAATAAGTAGAATAAGATAGTAATAAAGCTTAATCTAAAGATGTTTTCTAATACTACATATATATTATAGCTTTAAAATATAAAAGAAACATGGAGCTATTGGATCATAATAAAAAATTAGATTATAAAAATATTTTAAACATCTATTTTATTAAATACTTTGATTTAAATATGTAGTAAAAAAATTATAAAAAAAAAAAAGAAGAAGAAGAAGGAAAGTAAGAAAAAACTACCTCTCTTGTCATTTAAACAGATTTATATACAAATACATTATTAAATCAAGTTTTTTCTATCTAACACCATTATATTATTGTAATTTTTTAGATCAAATAAAAAATAACTATTCTTTCTACCAAAAGCTACTATTTAAGATTAATGTGAAAGAATTTAAAAGTAAGGTAGATAACCTTGATTCTCTACTTAGAGCATTTACCAATTCTAATTGATATAACTCTATAATTAATATATCCAATTGATAAATTAAATATTTATTATAGAAATAGATCTTTTGAGTAAATATAAATATATATTAAAAAAATCAGTGCATGTTCAACAAAAATAGTTAAGAGATTTAAATGCTATTTTATATAATGTACCAACCATCATATTTTATACATCAAAAATATACAAGAATCTTAGTTAAAAAGTTGCAATTCAAAAAATAATAATAATATGATATTTTATTATCATGAAAAATATTTAAATATATATTTTTAATAAAATATTTTAAAAAATATAACTAAAATTTAAAGAAATAAACCAAATAATTAATATTATATATATATATATATATATATATATATATATATAATAATTTATGATATTTTAAATTTATGATTTTTAAAATAAAATTTTGAAAAAATATACTTTTTTAAGCTTATTAAAATTCTAAATTTTTTTCATCCACAAAAAACTACAAGATTAAAGTAGTTTTATACCTTACCTTCAATTGCATATAATTTTTATTCTTTTGTAGTTAACAAGTGCATCAAATCAACCTATACTATGTACAATTAAATCCATTTGTATTAGTAAAAATAGAAGTACCAATTATTACAGTAAAAGTGCATGCATTTACCTTCTATACCAAGAATGTAAGAAACATTCTCTATCAACTAAACCATTGCAACATGACCTCAAAAGAAGTTAGAGTATCATAAGCAACCTCATAAAATTTGTATCTTTCAGTGCAATAAGATCTATACAAACTTACTAGCTTAGAATATACATTACAACTTAGCAAAGTAGATAATTAACAATATAATTTAATTATCTACTTTGCTAAAATTATCTACTTTGCCAAAAAGCAACCTAAAAGCAACCTAAAAGCAATTATTAATTATTAGAGGTTATTAAATATCAAAAGTAGAATTGGATCAAAATTAATAAATTTTATTTAATTTAAAATTAATTATTTTAGTATTATTTATTTTAATTTATTTTTAAAATATTAAGTAGCTTCAATAACATGTAATATTTTAAAATTTATGAATATCATATAATATATTCAGTGTGAATTTTAGATTATAGTCAATGTTAGAAAGAGGCTATTTTAAATTTTATATGTTATATTGATTTTAATAATTAAACTTTTAATATAGTCTTCAAAGTAATTATAGTCTATTTATACTTAGAAGTTCATAAAATTGTTGTAGACCTCTTATCTAGATGGGATTAAAAATATCATTTTTATTTTTATACTTATAGTAATTTTAATTTGGCTAAAGTACTTGAGGTGGTATATACCACCATAATTATGTATACAAAATTTATATATGAGATCTTTATAACAAATTATAATTGGGTCAAATTGATGTAATTTTAATTAAGTTCACTCATCTAGTAATATAATAATTTAATTATCTACTTTGCTAAGTTGCTTTTAGGTTGCTTTTTGGCAAATCCACAAATTTAATTATCTACTTTGCTTACTAACAATATAATTTAATTATCTACTTTGCTAATGTTTGGCAAAGTATTCAGGTGTTTTTCAATACCTTATTTTTTTTTTTTAAATTTCAATTTTCAAATAATTTATACTATATTTAGTAATATTTTCATGTGATATGTTTTTAAAATATTTAATGTAAGATCATTATTTTTCTGAAATCTTTTAAAATTGATGAATTAAAATTTACCCTTATATGAAACTGGTATTTAATAACTAAGAGGTCAATGTGAGTATATCTTTTCAACACACTAATAAAAACATTATGTGATGAAATCATGCTTCTTGTAGTTGCTAATGTAGCATGTTCATCCTTTATAATCAATTTTTTTGTCTGAAATATTTTTGTTACTTTATAGTTTTATTTACTTGAAAATTATTTTTTGAAAATTCTCCGTTAATTTTTTTTTAATGACTACATCATAAGACAAAAATAATCCATATAATAATAGTAATTAAATTTAGGTTTTTATTTAAAATTTTAAAGGACAAAATATGTGTTGTGAAATTGTAGTTTGAATAGATGCTTTTTATGATACAAGAGTTAACTTTATTGCTTTTTTCTTTTTCTTCTCAAATTTTTCAACTTAAAATTTGTAGAAATTTATGATTCATGCTCCATGTCTCTATGGAAGAAAGAGTTTAAGCTTGCACAGATTGCTTTACACTTGTTCCATTGGCTAAAGTTAAGGACTTGTTTGTTTGTTTATTTATTTTTTATTATTTTCCCTTTCTTTCTCTTGAATTCCTTTTCTTGAAGATAAATAAAAGTCCATGACTTTGTATAAGAAAGCAAGAACAGTTAAGCCTCAAAACATGGCAAATGAATTATATTTTTCATTTTGTTGTATTTTTCTTGTTTAATGTTAATTGTGTCATTTCAATGTCTAAACATTGTTTTTATGAATCAAATGACCTCAATGATAGCCAATAATATATTGTGATAAGCTTTTCAATCTTCTTCATAGCTCATCTCCTTGTCTCTACTTGAATCTGATCATGCTCCAAGTTAGATCTAACACCACAAAAGATCAACACACAAGTGAGTAGACATATTGCAATTCTATCATTTTTGTTGCAGAGTAGTAAAGATAATATTTAACTCAAATGCCAAAGGATCCTCATCAACAGATGTAACATTTTAGAAAATGTCATACTCATTCAGTAACTTGATTAAAAAACAGTGATATACTGCATGATAGTATTGGCTGCACACAACTGTAAACAAATGCAGCACATTCTTAGTTGATGAAGCAACAAACACATTAGTGGGCAGCACCACAAGTTATTATTGTGGTGGAATGTGGACCACTTACTGAAAGTGAAAAAATCTGTGAAGACAAGAGCAGTGGCCCTTGCAAACTGCCAGTCTTGCATGGATAAAATGATCTTTATACTGTGTTTTACACACAACATTTTCCTCTATTTCAACATTCTCCAAGTAAACTTCACCAAGATATTTATGCATTCTAATGCCCACTATTGTCAAGCAGCTACTAACAGGATCTATGTACTTAGGTGAGAAGATGACATGCCACAACTTTTGAATCCTTTCATTGGCTAAAGTTGAAAAACTTCTGAATTTCAGCAATCAAAGGATTTAAAAGTTGTGGCTTCTCACCTTCTCCCCTAAGTATAAAGATCCCTAATACTTTGACAAACTAGATACACTTTTTATATGTTATGGCATTGGTGGATGGAAGACAAGAAGATGGAGATTCTATAACAACTCTAACACTTGTGAATCCTAATTTTTCTGCCTGGATGGTCTCAGGATGATGTATTTCACAGCTACTCAAAAGCTTCAAACTCATGTCTGTTGGATACTTGTCATGGATTTGAGTCTGTCTGTGAGATCAAGGTTGCATTCCACAAGCTATATGAAGGTGTTAGTGAAATATCAAACACTTGCACCAAAAGTTGCAAACGTAATGCAAACAGGGTGAATGTGGACCAGTATAGTCATTAAGTGGAGGCATTCCTGAACTGGTGGTTTAGCAAGCTCATGACACATCCAAAGAACTCAAACAATGAGCAAAACATGAACAATACATGCCCTGACAGTTATGCTATCACTGACAATTATGCTATCACTGTCCTCACTTGAGTTTTGAAACCCTCATAATATTCCTTTGTATAAGCAGAACTGTGAGGTAGCCACAAACACAAATCCCATCAATGTGTCCTCATGAGTACATGACCAGCAAGAGAATTAAACTCCTTTCTATCTGCAATTTTGATGGATTTGGTAGATGATATCCTATATATATATATATATATATATATATATATTATTCAAAAAATATTTGCAAATTTTTCACAATATTAGATACATACCAAATAAAAAATATTGGATTTTATATATATATATATATATATATATATATCACAGTAGTTTTAAAAAACTTTTTTTTATTGTATTTTTGTTTGATATATATTTTTTATGGATTAATCACCTACAGTAACATCCAACATTTTTTGAAAAAACCTTTAAAGAAAAGTGTAAATATTATAT
This sequence comes from Physcomitrellopsis africana, assembly GCA_036785485.1. Lineage (NCBI taxonomy): Eukaryota > Viridiplantae > Streptophyta > Bryopsida > Funariales > Funariaceae > Physcomitrellopsis > Physcomitrellopsis africana. The sequence continues at coordinate 452,312 of JAWRVF010000113.1, read as the reverse complement.
ACTTGTAATGATTTAAAAAAAAACATGTTCAAACTTTCTAAAGATTTTTGTATAAATCTGTAATAATTAAACACTTGAAGAATATTATTTTAATAATAATTTCAATTTAGAAGGCATCAAATTCAATTATCCGTTTATACAATAAATAGTTCATATAAGCATATTATTAATAATTAAACAACTTGTTATAATATTCTAAATTTAGAATATTCTAAATTTACAAAAGATATTCTAAACTTTTTTATAATATTTTTATTATAATATCATTAAAGTATTATTGTAAAAAGTATAAATTTATAAAAAGCTCACATGTGTATTAATATATATATATATATATATATATATATATTAAAAGAATAGGCTTACAAAATAAAAAATATAAAACTTACAAAATAAAATAATATATTAGTGCAATCATGGTATGATTAAAATATATCAAATTTTATTAGTTTATCATTAGAATATTAATAAAGTCAACAAATTAAAAATTAAAATTAGGAGTTATTAATCAAAGAAATATAATCTATAAATGGATTATATAAATATGCATATATATATATATATATATATATATATTTTATTTTTTAAATTATAAAAATGTTATTTTAGTTTATTTTTTATAATTTTAAAATGAGATTTTGATGTTTTATAAAAAAGATAAAAAAATTAAAGATAAAAATAAATAATAGCTATCATTTTCTAAAGTTTCACATGAATTATTATAGGATTACTAATCTATAGTATTAAAATAATATTTATAAAGTAAAATAATCTTTAATAAAAATTAATTCTATAGTCAATGTCAAAAACATTCAAAAAACTTAAATCATAAATACCTTTTATAATATCTTGGCATCTTTAAAAATCTTCCAAATATTTATGTTATTTTTTAATTTTAGAAACCTCTATAACTTTTATGAAATCCTAAAACTTTTTAAAGTTGTCTAGAAGTGTCTATAAATCTTTCAAAATCTTCTAAAAGCTTCCAAGATAATATAAGAGCTTCCTTAGTTTCACATAGAAGATATATTTTTTTACTTCTAAGATATTCTATAACTCTTAAAGTCTTTTTTATAAAACTTTATAGAACCTAGTTATCATAGTATGAATAAAAAGAGAAGACAAAAAACACCTTAGTTTTGTCATTGCAAGTTTTGAAGTAATCCAAGTATTGAATTGTTTTTAGTCTTATATCTAGTCTTGTTTTTTATCTAGAATCTTCTTTCTTATACTTCTTAATTTCTTAGTCTCTTCTTTACATGTCCTTGACAATTGATTCTTCTTGTGTGTTGTATTTGGAATTACAATTTTTAACATAATCTATAGATATATTATTCTTTTATTCTAAAATTTCTTTTGGGTAAAAATTAAAAAGATTATAAGTTTTTATATATAATTTAAATCTATGGAAGATTTTAAAATTTTAAAATTAGACACTATTGTGGCTTTAAAAATCTATATTTTATCTTAGATTTAATCAAAATTAAGAAAAAAAAACCATATGTAGTTTATATACAATTAATATGCATATATTTTTAGATGTTAAAAAAATGCTTATTTTTTGAAATTTCGATTTAAAGTTTTTAATATATTTTTTATAAGAATTTTTTAGTTTGTCAAACCTTTAGATAATAAAAACATAAAAAATTTAGATATCACAAAAATAAAAATAAAAAAAATAAAAAAAAACTTGTAAAAAATAATATATAAAAGCTTGTGAAAAATGCATTAATAATTTTAAAATTATTTTAAATCATTGCACTTATATATTTTTTTGTCTTTATATTGTTATCAACTTTTCTTGATTTATTTTAATAAATTTATTCATTATTTAATTTGTTATTGTATTTTCTACAGATCTAACTAATATTTATATTTTGACATTGAAATATTTTGGTGACATTGAAATATTTTGGTGACATTGAAATAACCAAAATTCCAAATTATATTGTTTAAAATAGAATTTATTTTAATGTTTAGAGATATTAATGCCACATAATATGAATGTACAACAACAAACTTTACCTTCAAGCAACTTCAAGCATCTTTTCAAACTTCTATAAATCTTCTAATCTCTTCTAAATTTTTTTATCATTTTCCATTAATCTTTAATACTCATTAAAATCTTCTTGAACTTTTTGTAAGGTTGTATAACTTTCTTTAATATTCTAAAAGTTTTTTCAGAACCTTCTATAGTTATCTAAAAATATCCATAAGATTTTATTAGACTTTTGGAACATTTTATAAGTCATAAAACCTTCTATATAAGCTTCTCTAATATCAATTGCTGCAATATAAATAAAAAGCCAAAATGAGGGACATCTTAGTTTTACTAATACAAAACTTGAGCAATCCAAATGTTATCTTATTTTTAAATCTATTCTTAGTTTTTTAAATGTCTATTCAGCTGTTGTGTTTTATTTTTTAAAATGATAAAATAATATCATAGAAAAAAAAAATACACATTGTACATTTTAAAAAAAAGAACTATAAAATATTTAATAGAATCTAGTTGTAGCCTTATGTAAGTATACACAACAAATAACAATGTTTATATTCAAATGCTGTAAAAAATGAAAAAAATGAAAATCAAATGATATATATATATATATTTTTAATACCACATTAAATCTGTAAAAACCGTTGTAGGGTTAGTTGAGATTGGTACAAACAATAAAAAAACATGTTTGAAGAGAAATAATGCTACTACTACTACTACTACTCCTAATAATAATAATAATATTATTATTTATAAATTAAATAAATGTATTTTATAATTGATTAAATTGACATAACTTATAACTACAATTTCAGTAAAAAAAATACATTAAAAAAAGTAAATATGGTAGTAAATAACTACTTTTGAAACAATATTATTTGCAACAAATCCTAAAATTATTATTTTATAATTTCATAGTTATTTTCATAGTAAATAAAATCAAAATTTATTCATAATAAATTTATTTAATTTTTCTTACATTGTTTGAGTTGTTATGCAGCTCACAGATAATATTTTACACTTCGAGTGAATATGATTTTAAAGTTACCATACACAGAAGTCCGTGAGACTGAACTTCAAACTTATCCGCATTCACACAATACTGAAAGTCTTCTTCATTACTTACGCGCCAGCTCAGACTCAACAGCCAGATCAGGCATCTGAATAGGACGACGAATGCTACAGCTGTATGTTCTCACCTAAAATTTATCATCCAGTCTGTCAGCTTCATTCAATGCGGCCGCTCGTCACTGCGGTTCCACATGCTGTACACAGCGGAGGATGAATGTCGAAATGAGATAAATGACGACGTTCATTCGTATAGCCGCGGTCTGAAATTCATGCCACCAATGGAGTCTCTAGGGCTGTGTGTCTATCTGTTGGAATGCTGCGCGGAGGTGCAGCAGCTTTGGAGTGGTCGATCGTCGATGCGGTGTGCGGAGCGAGCTCGCTGGCGTGTCGATGGTTGATCATGTAAGCGTTCCCTCTTCTCTACTCCTGCGCTTTTCTTTTTCTTTCTTTCTTTTTTTTTGTACAAAAAAGGGGAATAATCACAACGCTTTAGGACACGATTTGAGTCTGTGGCAGAGGTTCGAGGGTGTGTCAGATTGAAGTTTGGGATAAGGGCATGAGGATGCACGTTTCGGACTCTGTGCAAGGAGGATTCGAATCACTGAAAATGTCGACGTAATGTGTTGTAGTGAGTTTTGGAATAGTGATTTTTTTTGTATATTTTGTTATTGTTGCAATCGTTTGATGTGACTTGTACAACGCCTTTCTAGGGTGTGAGGCAAGCAGTTATTGAAGGTTGCTTGAAGCGTCGTGTGGCTTGAGTGAAAGTTTTTGGACTACGGGATTTGTAAATGGGATTCGATTACTGAGTGGTGGTGTGGAGCAGACGCAAGAAAGGGTAGGGTGAGAGATTTAAGTAAACGGGATAGTTGCGGGATTGGCAAGCTTTACAGATGACATTAGTGGATCGCACAAGTGAAAGTGAATAGCATTGGTTCTAGAGAGGTATCGGTTGTAGGAAATAGTGCATTCTGGTTGTGCGTGGGAACGTAATATGTAGTAGTGGCGGAGGAGCTGGTGAAGAGCACGATGCTTTCGATTACCCGTTCCAGAAGGAATGTCCTTCTTGCGTGCGGTGCCCTAGCAGCAGGCGGATATGTGACTTATAGGGTTTACCATTCCCGGAAACGACTCCGCGTATATCTTTTCTTCCAGTCTTTCTCGTCTCTTCTTGAGGTCCTCTCTCAAGGGAGCAACTCTTTTGCTATCATTTTGAGTGATCTTCATGGATTTCTCGACTCCGATAAAGATGAGGTGCCACAGTCCATTAAGCAGCTTCTAAAACTTGCGGGCTCTCATGAGGCACAAGAGGGCATCGCCGTGCTGTCGGCCGCCGTAAGTCGTGGAATTATGTCGACATTCGTTAATGGCAAGTCTGTTGCCTCAAGCCTTGAGCATGAGGAGCAGCCTCGGAAACTACAACCTTTGCGGAGCACCTCGTTGACTCCAAGGGGAGTTGGGCATCCCGAGGAAACGAAAAACGTGATTAAGTGGAGTGGCAAGGATATTGGTGTCTTGCAAGAGGGTACTTCTCATACCTCTACCTCTCTCGATGATAGAGCTCTATCACCAGATGAAGATGAAAACACCAAGGAGTTCTCGAAGAATTGTGATGTAGTATTGGACGGCAACGGTTGGACCAATGCGGGAAATATATTGAACCATGCCAAAACTGAGGTCAGTTCATCGATTGTAAGAGGCACGAAGGAAGTTTTACAAGAAGAATTAGGTGTTGGGTCTGATTTCAGCGGGAACGGAGAAAGAATTTATTCTGGGAAACGGAAAGTCAAAGCAGATTTGGTTGACAGGCTGGTTGATAAGCTCTTTTCTGATTCCGGAAAGGGTTTTGTATCGGGTGTGGTGGCCTCTGCTTCTCGTAGTTTCGTTGCCTCTGTCATAGAATACATCAATACTTCCAACGCTTTGTCACGAGACGAAGAATGGAGAAGTGGAGGTGGACTCGTTAAGAGTTTAGTTGCATTTGCAAGCAGTGTCGAGGGCAGATCAGCTCTGACGGACTGCATTCAAACTTTTGTTGGAACTGCTGTATCGGTATATCTGGATAGGACGAAAGATATTAACACTTTTGATGAACTTGTAGCTGGTTTAGTGAAGCCGGAACATCGAGGTCCAATCACTGACCTGTTGACTACTGTTTGCGAAGTCTCGACCAGTAGTATTGTGCACTCCTGTCATGAGGCTATTAAATCAGATCCTAGCAGCTCAAAGTACAATGCAGTGAGAAGGTCAACGGTGTTTTGCCCAGATTTTGATGATGCGTTTCATGACAATGACGACGTAGAAGTATTCTATGACATGGGAGAGGAGCCTTTATCTCCAAGTCAATCTCCCGTGAAATGGAAAGGAAAGACCGTTGTGGAGAATAATGAAGCAGAGCCCATAAGCTATATTGATCAGATTTCAAAAGTAATTGCCGTTCCTAGCAATCGGAAAATGATCCTGGATATTGCAGGAACTATGACTGCCTCAGGTGTCAGGTCAATGATTGATGTTTCTTTGGGCAAAGTTTCAGCGGCTTTTGGTAGGAAGGGTAAAGCTCAATCCCTGAAGCCGGATTGCGAGACTTCCAAAAGGTCGGGAGTTGGAGAGAAACTGCAGGCTGTTGGGGACGCGACCAAGGCAGCAATGGACAAGTCAACGATTCTCATGACGATGTGCTATGCAGTCTGTCTGCATTCTGGTTTGGGTGGAGTTAGAATGATTCAACCATTTTAGGTCCAGTTCAGCTATTTGATGTACAATAATTCCTTTGATTACTTAACGATGACCACCCTGACTCAGTTGTAAATTTCAGGTGCGGTGAGTCTATTGAGTCATAGGTCATTTCCACCTTGGGTACACTTCAAGGCTGATAGATTTGTAGGTTACCCTCGTGGTAATTTCTCCAAATTCTTCAAATTAATTATTTGGAATATATTGATGGAATGAGTACTTGTGTGACACGAACTTTGTAGCTTGAAAAGTTTGATGGTCGAAAAGTCCTGAATGTTTGAACGGTGTCAATGTCGTGCTTTAGTTGACAAGGTGGAGGACCGGTTCCTCTCTAAAATAATCCAAACAGTTTTCTTAAGTGCACTCGCACTGGGATCATAAACTTCCTGACAATTTGCGCGCTTTTTTCTGATCTTAACAGATGGACGTGTATTCAAGTGGATAGATGACCTAGAGCAACTGCCTCCAATGTATACCTTGGGCGTCTGAACTCTTTTTGTCTTCCTGCGGGAAGTACACGTCTAAATATGAGGCAGCGAGGTCCTTCGCTAATACAAAACTGGATTAGCTGATCTTATGCGTGGTTAACAAGTGGTTCCGTCGCATGTGTCCATTTGCACACTATCTAAATCTTAAGCATACAATGGATGCACTTTGTGGTACGAGATTGGCTTCTTTTTTGCATTTTTTTTTCGTCTGTGGTTTAAATTCGTAATCAGAGCTGCCAAACGAACCTATTGTGTAACCATGTTTCATATCTTTACTTTCACGATTAATCATAGTTTTTTTTTTAATAAAAAACACTGGTTACTGATTCTGGTGCAGCGATGCGGCGGCCCACCTAGAATATTTTGTAAATTTTGATAGGTTTTCTGTTGCTTTTGAAATGGTTTCACCCGTATTGTAGGTAGGGGACCGTTTGCACGGTATTGTAATATTCTCACTGGAGTAGCTTTGACATAGTAGAATGGAGGCTGTACTTTCTAGAGTTTTCAGCCTCTTGGAGTTAGACAGACAAGGAAAGTCCCTCACTACATATAAATCTTATGTGATAGATTTTGATGGAACATCTGATTCGTGGGTTTCCAGTGTTACAAGTTGACTTGGTAGTTCTACAGGTCTATTGAAGGGCAGCTTTGTTACTGCTTACTTCCAGGACATGGACACAGGATTGAATGTGCAGATAGAGCACACGAGAACATATTTAACAAATACCTGGAAAGTGTGTCTGTACGGCAGAAACGTCTCCTCCCTATAAGGATAATAGTCTCATGTAAGAACAATGTATTGTACACAACCAGTGACACAGCCTGATGGTAACTAGTCCTCACGAATGAGCCGTTCGGTTCCCATGCAGTCGGAAACTAACACTGGTTTACGGTCTCTCCGAAGCTACCGACCTATGTATCATTGTACCTGCTACCTGGGCGATTCGCCCTCCAAAAACTGTGTTCAACATAATTTATGTCTCACTCTCTCCTCCTAGGCTACAATTATTGTACGCTTGTAGTGGTAGTGAATTCACGAATTTCCTCTCCTGAAGGCAATTGCTCCTCAGAAGATTCCTCCACCATAAGGTAATTGTCCACTTGAACAGCTGCTTCCCTACCTTCAGCAATGGCCCACACTACAAGGGATTGCCCTCGGCGGCAATCACCAGCGGCGAAGACACCTTCCAAGTTGGTGGCGTGCTTGCCGTAATCTGCTTTGAAGTTGGATCGGGCATCGGTCTCGAGTCCAAGCTTCTCCGAAATAATCTGAAAAAAGGAACAGCTGCACATCAGTAACTCTTCATGACAAAACCTTGTCGACTTCGAAAATGATCAAAGAGCGTGCGGAGAGAATAAAGAATTATGAACTCACTTGCTCGGGGCCCAAGAAACCCATGGCCAGAAGAACAAGGTCCGTTTCAATAACTTCGTTCGATCCAGGAATCTCGCTCATTTGGAATCTCCCATCGGCACCCTTGTCCCATTTTACGCGAACAGTCTCCATTCCAGTAACTTCTCCCTTGTCGTTACCGATGAATCTCTTGGTCAGGACTTCGTACGAGCGAGGATCTTTCCCAAACTTGGTGGCTGCCTCCTCGTGCCCGTAGTCAACCCTGAAGATGCGAGGCCATTGAGGCCACGGGTTGTTCGCGGCTCTAGTCTGTGGTGGTTGAGGAAGAAGCTCCAAATTGACAACCCTAGTGCAACCGTGCCTCACCGATGTACCGATACAATCCGTTCCAGTGTCACCACCTCCAATAACAACCACTTTCTTCCCCTTGGCAGAGATGTATTGCCCATCCTCTAAGTTACTGTCCAACAAACTCTTGGTATTCTTGTGCAGGAACTCCATAGCGAAGTGGACGCCTGCCAGATCGCGCCCTTCCACAGGAAGATCCCTTGGCTTCGTTGCTCCAGTTGTGAGCAACAGAGCATCGTAATCAGACCGCAACTTCTCGACCGAGTAGACGGGATCGACGCCAACGTGAGCATTTGTCACAAATTGAACACCCTCCGCTTCCATGAGATCTACTCTTCTTTGAACAACATGCACCTTATCGGTCTTCATGTTCGGCACACCGTACATCATCAAACCTCCGATCCTATCTGCCCGCTCAAAGACTGTCACAGAGTGACCCTTCTTGTTGAGTTCGTCAGCAGCTGCAAGTCCTGCTGGACCGCTGCCCACGATGGCCACCTTCTTTCCAGTCCTCTTCAAAGGTGGTCTGGAAACCATCCATCCATTCTCGAAGCCCTTATCAATGATCGTGCACTCCATGGTCTTGATTGATACAGGGTTTTCTATGATGCCAAGAACGCAAGCTCCCTCGCAAGGAGCAGGGCAGACGCGACCTGTGAACTCGGGGAAGTTGTTGGTCTCCAGAAGCCTGTCCAAGGCCTCTCTCCATCGGTTCTGGTACACGAGCTCGTTCCACTCCGGAATTTTGTTTCCCAACGGACATCCAGTCTTGTCCTGGTTGCAAAAGGGAGTACCGCAGTCCATGCATCGGGCTGACTGCGTCTTCACGAGGCCGTCTTGATTGTCGGAGGCCAACACTTCTCCCCAATCCTTCATCCGCTCGTCTGCAGGTCGATAAGGCAACGGTTTTCTTTCGTATTTCACGAATCCACCGTGTTTGACCGGACTCGACACTTGAGTAGGCCTGATTGTGGAAGGAGCCGCCTCCTGCGAACACAGTACAGTAGCGGGATCACCACGATGTCTATTACAATCTTACTTATTTCTTACTTTGCTTCAGTATTTTCAAACAAGAAAAAACTAATCGTTTCGTGTTTAACTTGTGTTTAACCTTTCTATGTCTTCCAGCACAATGAGCTCGACGTACCTCCGTTACTGAAGCCTTTCCATTCGGTGCGCCATTGGCTACCGGAGCTACCGGAGTCACAACCTCTACAGTAACTGCCGGAGTTTCTTTCAGTTGCTCTGCTGCCTCCTTCGCTTTGATTTCTTTCAACACACGCTTGTAGTCTCGAGGGAAAACCTTGATAAAGCTGGGAAGCAGGGCATCGAAGTTCGCCAGAATTTCTCCCGCAAGCTGGCTCTTAGTGTGGCGCTGATGCTGCTGGATCAAAGCCTTAAGAGTCATCACATCCTCCTCCTCTACCACGGGATCCAAATCGATCAATCCCATGTTGCATGTCGACTTGAAGGTGCTTTCCTTATCAAGCACATATGCAACTCCGCCACTCATTCCGGCGGCAAAGTTCTTCCCAGTCTTTCCAAGGACCACGACAGTTCCACCAGTCATGTACTCACATCCGTGGTCTCCAACTCCTTCCACCACAGCCTTCGCCCCTGAGTTACGCACAGCAAATCTTTCTGCTGCCATACCGTTGAAGTATGCCTCTCCACTAGTTGCTCCATATAGGGCCACGTTTCCAATTAGGATGTTCTCTTTAGGATCGAAGGTGCTGGACCTTGGAGGATACACAATAATCTTACCACCAGATAGTCCCTTCCCAACGTAGTCATTGCTGTCGCCTTCGAGTTCCATGGTGATACCTTTGCACATAAAGGCCCCTAGAGATTGTCCAGCGCTCCCATTCAACTTCACGTAAATCGTATCAGTGGGAAGTCCTTCCAATTTATGACGCTTGGTGACCTCGTGACTTAGCATTGTGCCTACTGCACGGTTCACATTGACGACGGGGGTCTCGATGTAAACCGGAAGCTTGCTCTCCAGCGCAGCACGAGACAAACTGATCAGCTTCTGGTCCAACGCGAGCTCCAGCTCGTGGTCTTGCTTCATCACACATCTCTGTGCAGCCCCTGGTCTAATATCAGCTGCGGGGCGCAGCAACAAGGAGAGATCGATGTTAGTAAGCTTCTCATTTTGTGCTATGACTTCCTCATCCACCTCTAGAAGATCGGCGCGTCCAACAAGATCGTCTATCTTGCGGATACCCAAATTTGCCATGAATTCCCTAGCCTCTTCTGCAACCATGAAGAAGTAGTTGATTACGTGCTCTGGCTGTCCAGCAAACTTCGCCCTTAGGACGGGGTCTTGAGTGGCAATGCCGACCGGGCAAGTGTTCTTGTGGCACTTACGCATCATAATGCAGCCCATGGTAATCAGAGGAGCAGTAGCAAATCCAAATTCCTCCGCTCCCAGCAAGGCAGCAACCATGATGTCACGTCCAGTCTTCAACTGCCCGTCAGTTTGGAGAATGGTGCGACCGCGAAGATCATTTGCTACTAGGGTCTGGTGAGTTTCAGCCAGACCAAGCTCCCACGGCAAACCAGCATTCTTGATACCAGTCCAACGACTCGCACCAGTTCCTCCATCGTGACCAGAGATGAGTACATGATCCGCGTGACCCTTCACCACTCCACTCGCAACAACTCCTACTCCGGCTTCCGACACTAGCTTCACACTGACCCTCGCACCAGGGTTGGCGTTCTGCAACAATGATAGTAAGAACTCAGTGCCTCTGGAAGCAACACCTTGCATACCTTGCAAACGTAAACGTTCTTCCATTGTTCCATAACTTCGAAATTCAAGCAGACTTACCTTGAGATCGTGAATGAGCTGAGACAGATCTTCTATAGAGTAGATATCGTGGTGTGGTGGAGGACTGATGAGACCGACACCGGGTGTGGAATTACGAGTAATAGCGATGTCACCAATCACTTTGTGCCCTGGCAATTCTCCTCCCTCCCCTGGCTTAGCACCCTGAGCCATCTTGATTTGCAGCTCATCAGCATTGGTAAGGTAGTAACTGGTGACACCGAATCGTCCACTGGCTATCTGCTTGATAGCACTCCGCTGAGGGTTCTGTGAACCATCCGGAAGAGGCTCAAGTCTCTTAGGGTTTTCTCCTCCCTCACCTGTATTAGACTTGCCCCCAAGCTTGTTCATGGCTATGGCGAGAGTTGAATGTGCTTCAAGAGAAATAGAGCCGTAACTCATGGCGCCTGTGCAGAACCGCTTCACGATCTCTGCAGCAGATTCAACTTCCTCCAGAGGAATTCTGGCAGACTCTGGCTGCTCCTTGAATTTAAGCATACCGCGCACGTTAATCTTCTTATTCAACTCGTGCGTCAACTTAGAAAATTCTTTGTAGGCATCAACACTATTGGTGCGTGCAGCTTCTTGAAGTTTGGCCATGGCCATGGGATCGTTCAGATGAACCTCACCACCCTTCCTCCAGCTGTAATCACCAGGATTTGGGAGAGCGTTGGCGTCGGCACTGCCTTCCGGTGCTTCGCGCGCTGGGAACGCCATTTCGTGTAACCTGAGGCTGTCCTTGGCCAACATCTCAAATGTTGCCCCCTCCACGCGGCTTGGAGTTCCCTTGAAGCATCTCGAGACAACCTCGGAGGAAAGTCCTAGTGCTTCAAAGATCTGTGCTCCCTTGTAGGAGGCCAATGTAGAGATTCCCATCTTTGCCAAAACTTTGAGCATTCCAGAGTTACTTGCGTAGAAGTATTTCTTCACAAGGTCCTCCTTCGATACCTTTATGGGGATCTTTCCATCAACCTGAACCCTGAAAATGGTCTCAATCGCCAAGTATGGGCAGATGGCGTCGGCTCCAAAACCAACAAGTGTACAGAAATGATGCACCTCACGAGGTTCGGCAGATTCGACCACAAGGCCGATACGAGTACGCTCCATCGACTGCACCAAATGATGGTGTACAGCTCCGGTTGCCAACAACGAACTCACTGGCACTCTTTGAGCCGACGTTGCTCTGTCGGACAGGACCAACATGGAGTACCCTTCGGCCACAGCATTGCGAGCTTCAGCACAGATGCGGGTGAGAGCATTCTCGAGTCCAGCAGGTCCCTCAGATTTGTTGAACGTGATGTCAACAACCATGGTCTTCCAGCAGCGGTACTCCATCTTTTTCACAGATTCCATTTCCTCCACAGTGAGGAGGGGGCCGCTCAAGGAGATACGATTGCACTGCTCCTCAACAGTCTCAGTCAGATCGTGTTCAGGACCAACCATGCACCGGGTGGACGTCACGACGGCCTCCCGAATTGGATCAATGGGCGGGTTGGTGACCTGTGCAAACATCTGCTTGAAATACTCGAACAAGAGCTTGGGCCTGTTGGACATCATTGCCAATGGAGCGTCATTTCCCATGGATCCCAGTGCCTCAGAACCGTCCTTGGCCATGGGGAGAAGAAGCATCTCCAAATTCTCCATGGTGTATCTGCGACCATCAATACAGACAACAGTAAGTGAATCATCGTCCGGCTATGATGAGAAAACTCGCGACAGAGGAATGAATTTTGAATCATGTAGCAATATTATTGAAGGCGAAGGATGTTGGCTGAAAGAAGGACATACCCGAAGGCCTTGAGAGGTGTAAGCAACCCCTTAACACCCATGTTCTCTGCGGAGAAGTTAAGGCTTGCCATATTCTTGTCACCAATAATTGCGGGAGGGGCTCGCAGCTTTTCTGGCACAGAGTTCACAACATCCTCGAGAGTAAACTTCTGACGCTCGAGCCACTCGGCATAAGGGTATCGGGATGATTGTTGCTTCTTGAGCTCGTCACCGTCGACCACTTTGTGATTCTCAAAGTCGACGAGAAGCATCGTCCCGGGGTGAAGGCGCCCCTTCTGAGCAACATTCTCTGGCTCTACATCAACAACACCTACTTCACTCGCCATAATGACGCGGCCGTCATGTGTTACGTAGAAGCGTCCAGGGCGGAGTCCGTTTCGGTCCAGCGTGGCGCCGAGATACTTCCCGTCCGTGACTGCAAGATGAAGAGGTGAGTCGAATTGAACTGAATTCGCCAAATAAAATCCTCATATTGAATTAACCAATTTCAAAGCGTGGTGAGGGAATTGAAGAGAGAAGGAAGAGTACATGTCACAAGGGCGGGTCCATCCCAGGGTTCGATGATGCACGAGAAATATTCGTAGAGCGCGCGGCGTTCCGGGTCCATGTTAGGATCGTTTTGCCATGCCTCAGGAATCATCATCATGACAGCCTCAGGCAGAGAGCGCCCAGCTCGCACCAACAACTCTAATACTCCATCGAACACACCTGGACGCCATGCCCGACACATTAACACCATGCTTTGAAGATAACAACTACGGAAACCGGCTACTCGAAAGCGAGAGAAAGACATAGCGTGCAGAGCAAGGCGAAAGGACTTCACTTACCGGAGTCGGAGGAGCCAGCATCAACAATTGGAAGCAATTTCTTGAGTTCCTCCGGAGAGAGCCCTAAGTTCTTACACTTGAAAAGACCTTCGCGAGCGTGCATCCTGTCAACCAACGGCAAGAGTAAGAACATCATTGTATCTCAAATCCCGGTTCAAAGCGCCATCTTTTCAGACAATGTGCTGAAAATAAGCCGGATTATAAAGTTTGTGATCTGAATTCGGAGACATACCAGTTGACGTTCCCTCGCAACGTGTTGATTTCTCCATTGTGGCCGAGCATGCGCATGGGCTGTGCGCGGTCCCAACTAGGGAATGTATTAGTGGAGAATCGAGAGTGCACAATTGCCATGAAACTGGTAAATCTCTCGTCACCAAGGTCAGCGTAATAGTATTTTGTCAACTGGTTCGGCTTCAGCTGCCCCTTGTAAACAACGGTTTTGGATGACAGAGAGCAAATGTAGAAATCCTTGGCGGCACCTCGCTTCAAATTAAGAACAGCTCGGATTGCCAACATTGAGGTCTTCCTAAGGATGTACATCTGGCGCCAATCAAAGTACGTCCAGAGTTTTTCAGTTCGGTATTGTTCCGAAAAAAACTGACTCGTCGATTATGCAATTGGTCTAGTTGAAGTACAAAAAGAACGAGTCGAAACAAATAGGGACGCACCTGCGACTCAAAGTCGACTTTCGAGAGTGTGCTTGCAGTGAGAAACACTTGCTCGATCAGAGGCTCAGTCTGTATGGCAGATTTTCCCAAGTCCGAGTTGTCGGTCTTTATGCGGCGCCATCCCAGCACCGTGTGGCCAAGGGCCTCAGCCACCTCGGTGAAGACCTTCTTGGCGTGCTCTCGACGAATTTCTGAGGTGGGCAGGAACATCATACCCACTGCATAATCTCCTAGAGGTGGCAACTCGCATCCTATCTCTTCGGGTACAACCTGTCCAATTGTGCAAAGTTCTTAAAACGCAACAACAGACGTTCAAACTTACGACCTTCACCAGACTCACTGAAAGGTAACGCGACGTGTAATGCATCGTACACACTGCAAAAACGAGGCCGCAACGTTGCAAAGTAAGGCAATGGCGTACGCGGTAGCTCAAACGATACCTGGGAGAAGTAGCTATGGGGAATGCCGACAAGGATTCCAGCGCCATCTCCCGTGTTCTCCTCACACCCGCAGGCCCCTCTGTGTGCCATGCGCTCAAGCATCTCCAGTGCATCCTTAACCTGAAATCAAGCAATACCAGCGTGCTTCAGTGAGTATCCTCTGAAAGGAGGCAAACCGGAATAAGCTGTGAAGTTTCCGAACTGAAGATTTCAAATGTGCTGATCAGGCTCCTTAAGTGCAAGAGAGTGCAACTTGTAGTCTTGAACAAAGACTTCCAAAGGAGTACGATCACATCATTCAAGAGGCTACAGATAATCTTCCCCAAAGATGACAGGAGATGATCGCAATGGACAGGAGGAAGGAGGAGCTTACGATGTCACGGCTCGACTCCTGGGAGAGCTTAGCGATGAATCCAACTCCGCATCCATCCTTGTCGAAAGAAGGATCATACAATCCAAGGTTTGATTCCGGAACAAAGGATAATCCCGCCCTCACAGATAGTTGTAGAAACTTCGGGTGTCTCTGCCTCGACGACTGCCCCCAAAATCGCTTCACTGACCTTGACTTGTCACTTTTAAAAGACTCCGCCAAACTCCGACCCCCGGTTTTCCTGAGACCCGAAAAGCTGCATCCTGCTTGCAATTGTCGGCTTCCGAATGACGAGTCAGTCTGCAATCCAGTTCCAGCTACGTCCCGAGCAACTGCCTGCGCGCAGTTTCCTTGCTTTAGTGACTTGCGAGACTTAGAACTATTCCCACCATGAACGTTCACCGCTGCCTGTGGTTGAGAGTGTAGAATAAGGGGTGCACGGAGAAGAGCTTCCATTAGCAAACTTCACAACGTGTACACACCCGGGAGATCTGTATCTGATTAGAACTCAGACACGAGCGCAGTCGCCTCGAGTGGTTTCCCACTAGAAAGCCCGCAACCACCACTATCAGCCCCACGTTAAGCACCAGTGAACCCACAAAACTCAACACCGCTGCCAACGAGATGTTGTCAAGCACGCAAGCCCTCTTACGATCGAATTGCTCCTAACCGATGATCAATCAGCGTGGGAATATGCGAGTACTTCAACTAAAACGAGTACTGCAAGTATGGAAGATGAATGCACAAAAGGCAGAGAGTTAGCCGCTGGTCAGATCGACCCCGCCAGCCCGCAGTGATGGAAGATGAGAGGGGATGGCTGGAGAAGGATCTCTCTCAGAGGCAGGCTGCAAACTTCTTCGGAAGCAAACGGTGCCGATGAGTTTATAAAGCCATCACCAGCTTGGTTGCCTCACGCAAATGGTACAACTTCAAACGGCCCGGGCTTGGGATGGCCTGTCAGAGTCCTCAAGGGCCGTCGCGAATTGACACCGCTCGATACGCGGAAATTTCCTATCGCTCGCACCTATTTGCTATTGCAGGCGCCTGGAAGTTTTATCAGTTGGAGGCTCTGTAGATCTACACCCACTTCTGGATAAAACTTCGTAGCAGCTAGCCGTGGCGGTTAATCGCATCCTATTGCCTCTTCACCTCCCCTAGCCTACACACGTCCCTTGCGGGTTAAATTTGTAAGCGTGAAATGAGAATTGTCACGGCGTCGAGGAAGTGGGCAACTGCCCAAGAACCGAAAGAGAAACAATAGAAAATATTTTAATGGGTACTGTTGGGTGTGATAGACCAAACACTGACGTGTGCTGACCGGTTCCGATTGAGCTCCTTGGAAGGGGGAGCTAGGAATAACAGTCTTTATATATAAGAAAAGGTCGGATCGTCAAGCTGGGCCCTTCTAGTAATTTCCTGCTTCTTAGCCTCTGTATAGGCGAGTTGATCTTCGGTTTCGAGGTATAATTAGGCAGCTCTTGGCTATTTCTCAGTCCTTCGGAATCTGTTGCGCAATATTCAACAGGAATGAAAAAAGCAGCAAGGAGGTGCAGTGCAATCGCCATCATAACCTCACTCGAGCAATACTCATTCACTTGATTTCAGTAAAATGCCACCTCAGGTGAGGACGTCATATGATTCGTTAAAGTTTCCCAGAAACCAAAAGGAATAACTCAAATCGGTTGCCATTTGAGCCCGCAGAGCAGAGGGCAATGATGAATTCGGGGACAAAAATGTTCGATGCGAGCTTGAATTATGAGCCTCGCGGAATCACTTGTCAGATTCACGTGAGAATTCTTACGCAAAGGCCAGAGAATGGACACAAACAGCAAAAGCTCCGTGGCCCCCACTTCCTCTCTTCTACCCTATTCTCAGCTCCAACTGCAGGCCTGCAGGTAGGCTAAAATGATGGTTTCTTTTCCTGCCATATCAGACACCATCGCCAAATTTTGCTGAGTGGTCCCCGCCCCTAGGGAATATATGAGGGGATGTTTAAGCTCGTTGGGGAAAGTTAGCACCTCGACCCGCCACCCCCTACGGCGCCAAATAGGGGGGAAACGGAGGAAAACACTTGCCCTCACACGGGGCTTCTGTTTCTCAAACCCTAAATTCCTCGAAATCACCGACCATCATCAAAAATCTCTTCCGCTACGTGGTGACCATCCTTCCGCGTATCAGGGAACCGGGCGAAATCTGGGCCGAACAATACCCTCAAACAATACAAACTCATTCGTGTTCCTCAATTAACAGGTTGCCTAATGAATTTTTCACATCCGCTATTACCTTCCATTCCACTTCGCACTACCTAATAAAGACATAACACAGAACCCAATGTCTAGTGTTAAGTTTTCCGCCCAAAGATTCTGTTTTTTTCTGGTTCAGTAACTTGGGTTGCTGTAGGGTAAGTTATAATGATCAATAATTCTTTCTGACGTTGATTAATACCTATTTTTATACAATTTTATAATGTTTTGATTTTTTGTTTTCGTTCTGTTGTTGTTGTTGGCACAGTAGGGATGAACTTGGTGTGAGATTTCACAACAAGGATTTGTACAGCCAACCATAAACTTGCTAATTTGAGGTTTTTGTGGGTGCAACAATATCATCCTATGGTAGTTACAGGTCATTCTGGATCTCATCTTTGAGTTTTCAGCTTAGGGGATTAGATTGTGCAATCTTCTCAACACACTCTTCAAAACATCTGCACTTCAAAAATATTCTTAAAAAATAACAGAAGCAAGAATTAAAAAATAACAAAAACTTTGTGTTGATTTTGTAAGTGGGACAAATTTTTGATGGTTAGGAAAATACTAGACTTTAGAGACTATAACATCATAGAAAAAATAGAATGAAAATAAATTAGCCTTACTTTGATAAAGTTACTGCAGCTTGTGTGAGCTTTTAATTGTGGGTTTGTCAATTTGTTACATCCACTGTGGATTGATCTGTCAATAGTGAACTCCTTGCTTCACAGGGATTAGTAAAATCCACCACTTGCAGTATCTGAAGTAGATAGCTAGTTAATCATGTGGGCCTATGCTTCAAACTCCATTCCATAAGGCTCTCTTAAGAAAGTAAAATTTTGCCAAAGAAAGCTGATTTTGCTATGATTGTTATCATGCATACTTTTTATGTAAACAGTGAATTGAAACAAGGCTGTGTCACATGCACTGTGAGCAATGTGGTCATGACTCAAACTTTGAACAGTTTTTGTTTTCCCCATTATTTTATTGTTCAGCACCCTAGGTGACAGCCCAGTCAAGTGCCCTCCCAACCAAAACCACCTTCCAAACATGAGGAGTATCTGCAAGTGCCCAAGTCTTTCAAGCCTTCTCCATGATAAGCTTAAAATTAAATATAAATTATAAATGCAATGAACAAGAACATTAAAAGAGAATAATTTCTTTTTTATCTCAATATTGGTGTAAACAAACATACAATTTTTTAATCACTTTACGGTTAAAACTAGAGAAGCCCCAAAAGTCTTCAAGTATGAGTGCATTCAAGGGGTTGTTTCCCATGAGAAAAACTGGGGATTCAATCCCATATGCAGCTCCATTGTGTGGAGTCAATGCAGTCATGAGGCTGGTTTTCCAGGAGAAAACTGTGCAGTAGCAGCCCCATTGAGGCATGAGTCAGAATCCACACTGCAAAATGTGAGAAATATTCTGGAACAAAGCTCAAAAAACCACACCATTTTGCTTGTTGTCAATGAGTCATGCAAGCAAATGATGACATGGAGTATTCTTGTTCAGTTTATGAAATTCAGAATGGGAAGAAAAGAAGGATTCCAAATGGGGAATATATTCCACACAAAGGGCAAATTACCACCAAGAGCTTGCTGGGCCAGTGGGTGAGTGCCAGCAGAGAAGAGAGAGGGACATGGGAAGAGAGAGAAAGAATGGCTTCCCAAGTCATTGGAGCCCTAAACCCCCCTGACAGGTGACCTTTCACACCACTATAGTCTTCCCCTATAACCAAAAGGCCCTAATGAAGAAACAATGAAGCCTCGTGGAAGAGCATTGGAGTCACTCCACACACACACACACACACTCTCTCTCTGTCTCTCTCTCTCTCTGCATGTTCCTTATTTAAAATTCCCATTAAAAAATTGTGTAGTCATGAGTCCATTGAGGCCCAAAGCTCACTGGAATCATTTGAACAAGATTTGGGCAGTTTTTGGATCCTAATCTAAGGGTCCTGAACAATAGATTGGCCCACCATTGGGCCCCATACTTGATTTGGATTCTTTTTTTTAATTTACCAATTCTGGAAAGTTCCAAAACTCACCTCCCTCTTCCACACGCTACCCTCTTATATTAGGCATAGCATACATTTGTTTTAATTCTTTTCTCACCCCAGGCACCAAAGCCCTGAAGCAATGTTTTTTCAAAATGCCTGGGCAGTTTTTACCTTCTGGGAAGTTGAATGAAACCCTAGCGGATGAGAACCTTAGCAGATGGCGAGTGGATCCACCTTGCTGACTCAGCAACAAATGTGTGGGGAGAAGCCAGTGGCAAAGGAAAAGGTCAATGTTGGAGTTCTAATGGCATTCACGTGACCATGCCATTGGCTATGTAATGCTGGCATTGACTGTAGTTGGTGTGTTAATGCACTAATAAAGCTATCAAATGCATGAGATCCTGTTTATTTTTTATTTTTACTTTATGTGGATTTACTTCTAATGGATTCCTGGACCTGGGTAACTTTATTTTGATTTTATTTTGATTTTATAATTAAATATTAGTAATATTTATTAATTCTTCTAAATAAAATTCTAAGAAGTAAAAATTGCAATAACTAATCAATTTTGAACATCTTTTGTTTTTTATTACCACCAAATTAAGATTTAAGAAGTTAAATATAAAAGATTCTTTTTTTTTATTAAATAAGTATATTTGAGTAGGTTGTAGTGTCTTTCAAGTTGAAAAATGTTTCTTTTGTTTACTAAAACATGATAAATTAAGTCTTTGAAAACAATTTGAAATTATTTTTTTGTATTTTTTTATACTTTTTTATCTTTTAGAAATTAGTATCTCTGTAAATCAAATATACAAATATTGACATTGAAATATAAATTTTAATGGTTTCAATTATATTAGAATTGAATTATTTAATACAAATATAGTATTCTCACCAATAATTAATCCTCCAAAAACTAGTAATTCCTAATAATTAATCAAAATTTTAGGAACCAACTCCATTTTATAGTACATAATTAATAACCTCTAATTTCTAATAATTTATTGACTTTTATTGACTTTTATTAATCAATAAATGTAATTAACAAAGACCATGTGGTTGATAGGGCCACATGGCTACATGTAATTGGACAAGGCAAGGTCATATGGCTGATAGGGCCATGTGGTTATATGTGATTGGACAAGACAAGGCCATATGGCTACTAGAGTGGAAGCAAGCAACCTAGATTGTAGAGCTTTGGTAACAATGATTTCTATACTATCTTTAACATGCCACTTCTAATGATTAATAATCTTTGATAGTTAATATTTTTTTTACAATGGATGATATTAATTAATGGAGGAAACACTATACTTAATTAGCACAATTTAGCATAAACATGCCTATGTTAATAGTTAAATAACTTACATAACTAATATTTATATTTCTAATTAGATTTAAAAATAAATTTAAATTTAGAATAAAATTATTAAATAAATAAAATAAATTCAAATTTAAAAAAGAATCATTTTTATAGATTGATTGTTAAAAGTAGAAACTTTAAAATATTTAAATGAATTGAGTAAATGGATTTTTAATTTTTTATATAGGTTCAAAAGATATGATGGTTTAAGAATTCAAAACCATGTGAAGAAAAGAGAAATATCATAGAAAACTTTAGAAGATTTTAACGAGACATTATTTTTTAAAATCAGAAACAAGCTAAATATTTAAGTACATGATCCAAATTTGTACAAACTATGATAGTGGGTTATTATTTTTTTCTTTTTAATTAATAAGTATTAAGTTTTGTTGCCAATTTATTTTTAAAAATATAAAACTTTAATTAAAATACTAAAAAATAATCCAAAATTTTAATATTATAATAATTAGATTTATTGAATAAAAATTTAACATTTACACTAAAGAAGATATAAAAATTTACACTAAAGAAGATATATAAATATAAATAGTTAAGTGGTTGTTTTACTCTACCAATAACATAAATTAATTATATGAGATATAATTTTATTCTTCAAATTGACCAATATAATAAGATAATTAAATACTATGCTATTTGTGTAGTCAAAAATTCTAACAGTAACAAATAAATAAACATCTCTACAACTTAGTAAACTTTAAAACTTCCATTTTTAAATTTAATATTTAATAATATTTTTAATTATTAAAGATATTCTTTAATCTTTAGATTTTTAAATTATATTTTTTATCTATCTTTTAGTTTTTATTATATATATATATTAATAAAATTTATTTTAATTTTAAATCCTTGGTCTTTTAAATATCTTAGGAAAAAAATATAAAATAAAAATTACATATCAAGTTTAGTTTTCTTTATTATGTATATATATATATATATATATATATATATAATACTTTTGAGCCAATTTATTAGTTTGATTTTATTATCATCTTTTTGCAGTAATATATTAATTACTTTTTTAACCTTTTGTGAGAACTACAACATTTTAAGCTTAAAAACCATTGCTAAGCAGTAAAGAAATTTGTTAGGAAACTAAGAAGTTGCTTCCAATTTTACAACAAATATTAGTATGATAAATCTAGTGGCTCATTTATCTCTATTTATGATATTTTTTTAAATATTTTATTTATTTATTTATTTATATAATTTTATCTAAAAAAATCAAATTCTTTGTAGAATGTGACAACAATCATTGTTGTATTTCTTATTCTCAATTTGTACCTATTCTAATTGTTTTGATAAATGTACTCATTTGATGATTTTTTTTTACTAATATATCTTAAATTTTTCTTTTAAATTAGTATAAAAAATATTATGTAACATGAGTAAGATTAAATAGATTACAAACATTTAGAACTTTGTTTTTAATGAATAGTAATAATATAACAAATTTTTCAAATAATTATTATTACTTTTAAAATTTATGCTTAATATAACTTATATTTCTTAAGTTTTTTAATATTAAATTGTTCTTGTTTGATATACAAGTAAATTTTGTGAATTTTTTTAAATATTGGCTATTTTTGGTGGAATAACATATTAAAGTATGTTGTATCACAAGACATTTTTGTCTTAGTAATAAAATCTAGGTATGTAGTTGGCATAATCAAAAGTAAATTGATTATTAATCTTAAAAAAAATCTTATTACAACTTTGAAAGTTGCTAAAAATTGAATAATATAGTACAAAGATATTATGTGTGTGTATGTGAATATATATATATATATATATATATATTCTTGTAATACTGATTGAAACTTCATTAGTAGATTTGGCTTGTATACTTTATTTGAAGTGACCCAAGATAAAAATAATGTGATGAAAAAAACAAATGGTCTATTAGAATTAGGATGACTATAATTTTAAAAAATAGGTGCTTTAGCAAGAGATATTTAAATTCTATAAAAAAATATTTTTGAAAAAATATTTTTTTGTTTCTTAGATTGTATTAGTTTGCAATTATTTAACCTTTTTAAAATCTTGTGGCATAGTTTAGGACTACTTGTATTTTGTATATTAAATCTTTAGAAGAAAACTTTAAAAATCTAATTCTTAGTCTAAAAAAAAGTTAAATAATATGAAAGTAATTTTAAAACAATCTTCTTTGTTTAAAATCTTGTGCATTAATAAGAATTATTATTGTTATTATTTTTTAAATGCCAAATATCTTGATACATGTAAAGAGACTAATATCCTATATTAAGGATTTTTTACAGCAAGGTATTAAAAAAATGGCCATTTTATTAATTTGAATGAAGATCTTATATATTTGTTTGTTTGTTTTGTTTTATTTTGTTTTTTTAATTTCTTGATGTAAATTTTTAAAGATTTTCTTTTTTTGATATGTAAAAATATTATTTTATAATGGAAAACAAAATAATTTACAAGCAATTTGTTTTTTTTAATTTTTTATATTTTTATAAAAATATTTTTTTGAAGTAAAAATATAAAACTTTGATTTAGTTTAATTGGTGATAAAAATAATTATATTTAATTATTGATAAATATATTTTCTAAAGATGGTATATCATATAAACTTTAAATAAAAGTTTTATTTTTTTAACTTTTTTTTTGTATTTTTTGTTTTTTGTATTTTTTTCTGTTTATTCTCTTATTTTTATTTTATTTTGTTTTATTTTAAAAATATTTTAAAAACTAAAAAATTAAAAATATTGGATGTTACATTTAAAAATTAATAGATATTAATTACAAAGATAATAACATTATTTTTATCAAAAAATAATCTATTTTGAAAAAATAAGATATATATTTATATATATATATATATATATACACACACACACACACACAAATACATTACATACATAATGGCCAAAGTTTTATGATTATATTTTATTTTAAAGCTCTTTTCAACCAAGTGCAAAAGTTTTCATAATTTTTTAATTAATTATTTCATTTTGTAGTAGTTTGTATAAACATATTTTATAGAAATAATTTAATAATTTAATTTTAAAATTATATTAGTTAAAAAGTATATAATATAGTATATAGCATAATAATCAAAGAATTGCTATCAAGATTTACAAGGACTTCTAAGGTTAAAGGTAACCTTCATAGTATTTCTATTTATACTACTTACAATATTAGAAGATTATACTACAAACTTTTAGTATTTGCCTCCTAAACTCTTAAAAGTAACTCTTTTCAATAATACTTATAAACTAAAATATTATATTTATTTTAAAATTTTAAAATCTTTTAATATATTTTTTAATTATTTTAAATTAAAAGAATCTTCATGGTGATTAGAAAATTTTAGAATGATTTAGAATTTTGTATTTGTAACAATATGATGCTAATGACTTTATCTAATGCATTAATTTAGGTATTGCATCTTGTGTAGTTAATTTAAATGAAGATAAATATCTATTTTTGACTTTTTAAAGTTTTGAAGGCCCATCTATCATACTTTGACAAGAAAGGTGCCTAGCTCATATCATAGTAATTTTCCTTCATTCTTGAGCATATAGATGAGAAAGACCAATTTGCTATGCACTTGCCACCAATAGGTAGTGGACATGCAATGACCAAGGCAAAACCCAAATTAGTTCAAATAATGTGAGATAGTGAGCCATAATCACTAGCTGGTATTGTTGATACTATTAGCAGACTTTAAAGTAATAGTGGCTATTGGTAGTACAAAGCATGTGCATAGATTGATTCCAGCCACTTACATTATACATAAGGTTTTTGTCCTTTTTATTTTGCCTAACTCTTTGCCTTAGCCTACCCCCAGTTTTGGCCAAATTTTTAACATCTATTGTTTTGGCCCTAATAGCCTCTGCTCCCCTCTACCCTAAATGTTGATTTTAGTGAGAGGGTGCAGAAAGGGTTGATATATAAAATATTTGATAAAATTTCCCGACATTCATTTATGGATGAAGAAAAAAAATACCATGGTACGAACTAGGCACCTAATTTGATCTTGGCCCATCTACCATCTAAAGTCTAAAAAATCTTGGTGTATGTATCTTGTATCTTCTAACTTAAATATGTTCTCTATAAAAAAAAAATAAATAAATAAATAAAGGAAAAAGAAAGGATTTAAAAACAAGGAGAGTGTACATTTCTTTTGTTGCCACATTCAAGTGTAAAATATCTATGCAGATTCTTAGTTTTTCAACTGTTTTTGGAAACAAATATAATTGGTGATAATTAGATGGCTTGATCTGTTGGTTAATAAATTGTGCTGGAATCAGGTGGCTCACGTCCTCTTGAACTATTTTGGTATTACTTGGATTTATTTTGTATTTATTTTGATGTTCAAGACAAAAACTAGAATCTAATTCAATTTTTTTTAATGGTTTGAAAGAGATCTTATGGAGTTTGATTCACATATATATAAATATAATTATTAACATAAAAATTGCATGTTATTTATTTATTTTTATTTATGTGTTCTTATTGCATACTATCTGTTATTATTTTTGTTGGAATTTACGTCTCATGGTTAATCACAATATTTACTATGGTTGTAGTATATGTAACAGGCTTAACATGGAAGAACCAAAAAGGAAAAAGAAGATAGAAAAGAAGAAAAATAAAAGGGAAAATATGTAAGAAAAATAAGAAAAAGAAACACGAAGAAAGGAAATGAAGAGGAAGATTTTTTTAAACCAAAGTTCCATGTAGGATGAAGAGTCATTGGTCTGGTGAGGGAAGAGATTCCTTTAATTGAAATCAGACAGACATACCTACTTTTATGTTCAAAGGTGGCAGAAGCCATTTTCCCTTAGCAAAGGACAAACCTCACTTTGTTTGCCGGGATCAACACAATATAGAGACCCATAATAAATCAACAGCCCAAAAAGGAAAAATCTCAAGTAACTATAATCCTTTACTTTCGGCTTTTTGAGAAATCTTCTGCGCTTTATGAGCACTCTGAAGCACTTGTGAGAAAAAATCTGCCCTGGTGGCAGATTGCATTGCCGAAAAATTATGGCACTGCCCGTTACGCACGGGCAGGTCTCGTGCCAGATTCAAGCATCTAGTTTAAGCCTTGGTTTGAAATGACGAACTTGTGAGACCTTCCGAAGCCATAATGCCCCGGGTATCACCGTGGAGCGGAATTAGGTGCATTCCATTCAGTACATATCTGACCCATTTTTTAATTCTTATTTATACGTTTTTTCTCGTTCAACTTGATTCTGTGCAATGAGTGGAATGAATCTAATATTGGGTATGTCAATACGAGGTTTCAGAAGGTTATACTTTTTAATGTTTTATTTACATGGGTATGACCAATAGTGTTTTTTTTCGGAGGAGCTTTTGACTACTTTCGTTGACGACTCAGTGTCAACTTCTAAAATGTTGGAGTGGAGGGTGGGGAAAAGGTGCATCTACTTTAAAGGAAGAGGGAGATTCTAGCCAGGCCAGGATTCAGTGCCACTCAAGTACTTAACAGTGGATGATTTATGGGTTGCAAAATGAAAGAGCTTTCATTAATTCATCCAATATGGACTCTGTCCAGTGAATGGAGAAAGCACAGACCTCCAAACACTATGTAAGAGAGATGGAAAAGTTCTGATTTTCGACATTTATTTTTAGTATACACATATACATACATTCCCATTTTAGTAAATAATATCCCATATTTAGAATTTACATTATTATTTTGTGCTATTAGAATCAGAGTTATGGTGCTGTGCAAGATCAGAGAAATAGCAACAGCTGTGGGTTAGAGCTCACGGTAAACTGGGATTGATACAAACAAATTGTGCTCCAACCTTGGAATGTTTGTCATGCTGCCTCTCCTTGGAGTATTAGAACATTCAACATAAGCCGAGGTCTAACAGTCACTTACACAGCTGGAAGAAGAAAGCAGTAATGATCCTTGTGTACCGAAGATGAAACTCTCTACCAGCAGCCAATTTGGACTGAATAACATAACCTGCATCTCACTATAAGACTGTGGGGCACAGAGGGTGTTCCTTGCTGCAAGAAGGGTCAGCCAGACACATTTAACGGAGGTGGGGGATACTTTTCTATTGACATTTGCACTCTCGTTTCCTGCAAACAGTGCGTGCGAGTCAAGGTTTGGAGCTGCATTGAGCAAGCAGTGTACAACAGTGTGAAGGCTCTGGTCAAGGCTTGGCCTGGCAAACTTGATTAAAAAGGGATTGTCAACGTGTTGACAGGTCAACAGACAGCCACCGGATGTACAAAACGACCTGACCAATATAAAGGTCCGAAAGCAAAATTCCTGAAGACCGTCCCCCCAGCACTGAAACACTAATGATGCAGCCGTCAAGAAGCTCACAATTCACAGCAGCAGACACACCTTTTCTGATTGGTCAGTAGTATTCCTCACCACCGCCAGACGGAGCTACCGAGGGCATCATTTTTACATAGTTGGAGGAATGCTGAGCTATAAAATTGGTGGAAATTGCTGCTCAGCGTTGGAGACAACGCAGAAGTTGCTTTCACTTGGACAAAAAATAATTCAAAAACACACTTTCCAGATCCTTTTCAGTCACATTGTGTACTTACGTGCGTGAGAATCGGAATCAGAATCAGAAGCAGTTACGGAACCTGTTCCTGATCACCAAAGTCAAAATCAGTGTACCAAGAGACGTTAGAATTCTACTCCTTTTCACGTAGAATATATCAAGCAAACGAGTAGAAATTGATGAAGAAAAGGGGGGGGAGGGGGGTGGGGGTTAAGGCTAAGAATGCTCAAGGAATAACTGCATACAATGCGTCCAATTCACTGAATTCTTCAAAACATGTTTAGCATACCAATTAATGGGTGAACATACTCATAAGAACCTTGTAGCTACCTAAATATAAAATTGTGTAATCGGCAATTACAACAATGGTATAGCAAGAAATGCCACCAAGAAACTCCGAACTTCTGCGACGTTGTGAATACGCACTAAGTGCTGGGGACATGCAGATTAACCTGCCGCCAAGTTAACAACAAGTACGCGGTGCTAATGCATTGAGTTTTTAGAGAAGATGGGCTCACATTCACGTCAGACATTCTTACAAGCCCTCCCCTTGTAGAACTTAAGCTGTTAGACAACAAAGGAGTGTCATCATTAAAAGTGTTAAACGAGATTAGTAAACGATGATTGTTGAGAAAAAGAAGCATTGAGCACCTGAACATGCATGATGCATGTAACAACGTACATAAAACTGCCGTTTTGCACCAATAACAGACAGCGGCTAGGGAGCAGAAACCCTCAATTTTGTTTACGTTATCCTCAGCACATACCTTTCCTGCATTAATATCAGCCTTGATTCGTCTCCATATTTGACATTCTAAGAAACCACAGCACACGTGCTGGACTTGTTTGGTCAAGCTGAAGTGGGCATCAACGTACACTGCAATCTGGTCGAAATTGCAGTAGGTCGTGACAGTGAGTATTGTGCCGCAACATAAACATACGTGTAAAAACAGTAAACCACATGTTACACTTAACTGCAGAAGGTATTCTTCAATCTTCTTCGATACTCTTCGGTGAATGATAACAGATAAATGAAGATACCTTGCACGGCTTCTGGAGTAAGAACAGACGGCCTATGGGGCGCACTAGATTCTATTAGCCTATCCTTGTTTACTTGTTTCTTTTCAGCACTATTCTCAGGCAACAAAGCCAACTTCCACTGCCTGGAGAATAGAGTATCGAAATCAAGTTAAAAGAGACGTGCCTGGAATCTTCTATAGGTAGATAGTGCAGCAACTGCACGAACTCAACCCTTCTACCCTCCTAAACCCCATCACAACTCGCACCTTCCTACAACTTCCTTCTTTCCAAGACTCGTCCCGCTGACGATCCTTCCCCTCTCTAACCAGGCCGAAACCTTAAATCCAAAATTTCATGCCCAACAGCAGTAGTTGCTTCAATGCATCTCTTTCATCGTTTCGATAAGCCAACTATCAAACTCCACTGTGATACATGCAAATGCTCAAGTTCACATCCAGCAACATGAACAATCTCCCTCCCGAAGTCAAAACCGAATGCGAAGAAGAGAATCCGAATTCAGTTCAATGACACAGTAGGAGAAAACAAGTGAGATATTAAAAGAAGTTAGAGAAATAATCTGTTTAAACGGGTACTACTGCACTGACACACTTCCGATTACAGGTACAAATACTTAAAGCATCTAGTCTGGAAAAAACCAACTTAAAAAATGCAAAATCGAAGCATCTTCACATGCACCGGAAGTGGTTGACACACACCCAATCCTCAGAAACGATGAAGGTCTGAAATGCGTCTTGTAAATGATCACAGGAACAGGAACAAAAGCTTGGAGTCCTACTCGTTCATTCAGGCTAATGGATTGGAAGAAACTATTGGGCTCCTGTGAGTCTCCTGTGAAGCTTGAGACAAAGAGACTGGGGCTGCAGGACTCAGGATTGAGCTCGTTGCTTACCAATATTTGAAGGGAGCTATGGCGTGTGATGCAGCAAAGACTTGCCACCTTTGCTTGCTCATCTATTGCAGTCCTTCAATCGTCCTTCAATCGTCCGATTAGATTTTTTCGACTTCATCTGGGAACACGAACCGCAGTTTAATGTACAAAACTAGGTGTGTTCTGAGTCCTATGCTGACAATTTTTCTTTGTACAATCGCAATGCCATTGTTCAGCTTGCATTTGAGAATTGAGCTTAACTAATCTTATTGTTTTTGTTGTTATTTTATTTGACAGTTGATGCTCATGATCAGTCTGCCCAGTCTTGCTTTAGGAACTATCTTGCTGCATAATATGCAAATTCATGAAACGTGATGGAAACCCATACATAATCTTCTGTTGCATCTTTTTCTTGAGAATCAGCATATTACTTCTCATTTCAAGTTGATACTTGCTTTTTGCATTGAAACATGCTTTTACTCACTGAGTCTTGCTAAAAGAAAGCAATATATAGTACGGTAAAATGTCTTTATTTTGTTATTTTGTTTTTAAAGAACCTGTCGCATACCTGTCAAATTGATTGATGAAATAATAAGAAAACAGGAGCTGCCTAGGCTCTCATACGTCTAGGAGCTCTAATATCTTTAGTAGAAGCTAGCCTAGGAGCATAATCTACGATACTTATTCTAACGTAGAGCTCATTTTACCACAATTGAAGGATGTATGATGACTTTTCTGATCAAAATTTCTATCAATTTATTAGATTTCTATTTTTTTGCAGTGTTCAAAATCTTTTTAGCTATTCAAATCTTATCCTATTATCTTTATGTTACAAGTGCTTTTTTGGAGTGTTTTTATCTATATTTATGTGTATTTTCCACATATTTCATCTATAGTCTACAATGTTAGCTTATACTAATTGTCTTATTTTCAAATCTTTATAGATTTGTAATTTAAAGATTAAGGCATTTGTTTGTGTCTAAATTAACTATCTACATGTTTTCTAAAGCATCATCTAAATTATTTGAAATTGTTTGTGTTTGGAGGAGAATTTTAATTATAAAAATAACTTGATGTTAAATTATTTCATAATAAAATATTTAACATTCTAAGGTTCATTCAAAAACTTACATCATATATTTTTGATTAATGCCTTTATGATTAATAATTCAATTATTAAGAGAAGATACTAGAAATATAATAAGATAAAATATAAGGCATATTGATAAAATATAAGTACATATATGCTAGTAGAATATATTTTATTTTTTTAATAATTACTTTATATACTTATACAATCTTCACAATTTAAAGATTAATAGAATGCATGTACTAACATTACAAAGTTTCTAGCAAAAACCACTTCTTTCCTATTCATTAAAAGTTTCTATCTTCTAAAATTCTATCCTTCCTTGTGGGACATTACCTCCTTAGATGTTATAAGTTCTTTCTTCTTTACATTGGAAACAACATGTTCTATTTATGTTGTTTGGATTTGGTTCTTGGATTGATATTTATTTTTATATGAATAGCATTTTCTTACTTTAGCTTAATTTTGTTCATTTATAAGAGGGTAGAAAAGGAAAATAATGGATTGAAGTTGATAACCAAGTTGAGATAAATATTCAAGTTTAAATGTCTTATGGTCCAAGTTTTCTATCTTTTTATTGATGTGTGGTTTCATTACTAATGAATTGGTTCTATTTGAAGCATCTCATCTCTTCTTTGATCTTCTAAAAACTTAAGATTAAAAATAAACTATCAAATGAAGTAATGATATTATTTTAACTTATTTCTATTGATGGCTTTGATATAAATGTGGCTATTGGAAGTATATAGTTTATTTGTGCTATTGTCAAAGTATTGATGTATAAAAAATAGGTTCTTCTATGTGGGTTGGAATTTTGTCAAAGTTGTTTCATTCGTCACATATTAATTATTATTACAAGATTACTTCATTTAAAAGTCATAATAAAGATTATTATATTATGTTCAACTTTCTTCCTATGTTAGACTATCTTGTTGTTCTAAAGTATGGATCTCTATATCTTATCTATCCTCTCAGATATCTATAGTCTTATCTATAAAAGATTGTTAATCTTAAATATTATACTAAATATTTTGTTAAAAAAATCATCCAAATTAAGAATATATAAAATTAAGGAAAAAAATATAAAGAATTACTTTTCATAATATTATATTATAACATGGTTATAGAGTGAAAGAACAAAAAAAGATATATATTATAGAAGAGCTTAATTGAAGACTTAGTAACAAAATTATTTTAAAAAATATAGGTAATAAAAATATTTAATGTTAATGCTACTTTTTTATAAAAGGACTTCTATTTATCTTGTAGGACCATAAATAAGATAAAATAAGATAGATTAATAAAAATAATACTATAAGTATTTAAAATAAAAATAAAGGATATTTTCCAATAAAAATTACGTAAGAAAACCTTAGATTGATACTTGAAGAAGGCCGGTTGTGAATCAAGGTCAAAACCAGATCTCAAGGTACAAAACCATGTGCTTATAACAAATAGAGGATTCTTTTGTTGATTAAAGAGTGAGATTAGAAAGCAAACTTGATAAGATTTCTTTGAATATTGGTTTTAAGATTTTTGAATTTGTAATGATTTTATGAAAAATTAGCAAAGTCACGGTTCTATTCATGTGACTTTGGTTGTTAAAAAAGAAAGTAGATTCACATTTTGGAAAATTTTGTGAAGTTTGTAGCAAATCTATAAGTAAAAATTTATGTATTTGAAAAATATGATTTTGTTAAATATTTTTTTGTGTGAATTTTAGCTTAATTAGATAGTTAGATCAAAGGTTATTAGAATTTAAGTGAATTATGGTATTAGAAA
Source organism: Physcomitrellopsis africana (assembly GCA_036785485.1). NCBI lineage: Eukaryota > Viridiplantae > Streptophyta > Bryopsida > Funariales > Funariaceae > Physcomitrellopsis > Physcomitrellopsis africana. The sequence continues at coordinate 420,459 of JAWRVF010000113.1, read as the reverse complement.
TTGGATTTTGAGAATTAATAAGGATTTTAGTGATCTTAAGCAATTTGCCAATTAGATTAGACTGGTTCTTTTTGGAATTGATATTTGACTTAGTTTTTAATATTTATGAAATTTTTTAGAGTAAGTGAACGGTGCAAAAAAGAGCTATTAATACTAAAAAATTGATATTAAGGTTGGCAAAAGGAGAACAATTGATACTTTAGTAGATTAAGAGCTTTTTCTCCCAATTTGGTTGTTAAATTCTTGATTAGTTACAAAATACAAGTTTACCTTCCACAACCAAGTGCCCAATATATTCTCAAAAAAGACAAAATATAATATGATATAAGTGGTGAATCTAATGTGGAAGTTTGAGATAAGAGGTATTGGATTTTGTACATTCTTATTTGGATTTGATGGAGAAAGAAGGTAATCAAATTGAAATTAGAATTTCAATAGAAGCTTTGGGTGGTTATTCAAGTGGAGCTTCTAGTAGATTTTCTATTGGAGAATAAGGTATATATATATGGATCTAAACATTACAAGTATGTTTTAAGCATTTACATTATCTATGCAATAACAATAATGCAATAATTGTAAAAAGATTTTGGTAATCAAAGTATTATAAATAGTGGTTAACAAGATTGATTAATTTGATGGAAAGGATATTTTAAAATATTTGAAATGTTATGTATAAAAAATAGAATTAAATTATGTTTCTAAAAAAAATAATTAAATTATTTAAACTTGCCACAATATTAGATATAAGGTAACATGTGAGATCAATTTAGAACATTTTGGGAGTTCATAGGAGATATTTTTATATGTATTAAAGAATAAATATTTTTTAAAAGATAGTGATTGAATTACTAAAAAATTATTTTTAGAATGGATCAAGTAGTCTAATAAAAATTTATAAGCTATGAAGCTATTAAAAAAGTTTGAAAGACAATATTTTTAATTATCAAAGATAAAAAAATAAACATTGGAATCAAACAAGGTTGAGTTATTTTTTTGAATTGTTGATAGAAAAATACAAAAAAAATTAGAGATTCTTCTTAAAGACAAAGAAAAAGATGAAGAATTGACAACAAAGTAGAGGGATATTGAAGATGCTATGAGATTGCTTATAAAACAAGAAAAGAGAAAGGATAGGATTAGTATTCAATGAGTAGCATAAGTATTTAGAATTCAAGTACTTACTACATAATCAATGATGGCTATTGTTCAAACTCCAATGGCTATATAAGAAAAAGAAGATATAAGAGTTGAGGAGACTATACATAGAGCAAAATCTTCAAATTAAACTTACAAGGCTTGAAGAAAAGACTTCTACAAACAATTTAAAGGCTACTTCTAAATAAGAGTATGTACAAAGATATATTTAATGTAATGATATTTTTCATTCTTAAAAAGCTTATGATGAATTCAATGACATGGTGCGGCAAAGAGTTATTTTTTGAAAGGATAGAAAAGTGATATTGAAAGATATTAGGGATCTTCTTCAAACCAACTTTAATAAGAGAGATATAAAAGCATTGGTTCAAAATTATTTGGTAGCACATGGGATTATAATATTAGAAGCTACAAGTTATGGTATGAAGATGGATGATGACTTTAACAAAAATATAGAAACAAGTGGATTTTGGTCTTTTGCCATTTTTACAATGTAAAAAAAAAAAAAGATACCACAAGAAACATTATTGAAGACTATTGCTATAATTTGCAGTATTACAAATTAAAAAGATCTTGTAGAGGCTCTTTCAATCTATATAAATATATATATTTTGCTAAGAATCAACATAAAGCTTTGATGGAAGAAAAGAAGAAGAAGAATTCTAATGATACAAAATAAGAAGATTATTTTTAGAGGGAAACTCAAGGAAATAAGGCTTGTGAGATGGTTGTACAAAAATTATCCATTAAAAATACTTCAATAATATTGAAGAAGAAAAAATAAGACACAAAAGAAAAAAATAAATTAATAGCTTATAAATTACTTTCTAATATTGAAATAGCAATAAATTTAAAAGAGGATCTTGAGAAACATATATTCAATGCTAAAATTGAGTTCACATTAAAGAAGATTTTAAAGATTACAAAGAAGGAATTTCATGATGTTATTATTGATAGCATTAAATAGAAGAAACAATTAATAGGTGAAATTGGATTGAATCATGCCATTGATATAAAAATATATAAAAATGAAGAAAAGTTTGATAATTGTTGCAAGCAATTAGCAAGTGAAGACAAAGGTCATAATTAATGAGTGTATTTTGAAGATTGGAGTAAAAAAGAAATAGAGCCTTCAAGTCATTATGTATGAAAATATTGGACTAGGTCGACTACAAAAGTATTAGTGAAGATTGGAGATATAGAAGAACCAATTGTTGTCCTAGTTGATCATAGTTCAAAGATAAATCTTATATCTAAAGATCTTTATAAGAAGCAAAGGTGGCCAATTAATATGGAATATAGATGAGTAATATGAACAGCTAATAATACACAAGGTGAGTAATATGAGGCTTATCCAAATATCAAGATCTAGATTGGTGATGTTGTAATAGATCAAATTTTCTTTGTTAGATACAATATTTTATCTGCTTATTTTGATACAACTATATATTATAGCAACACGGATGGAGACAAAGGTACTTGATGATGGTTCAATTTATACAAAAATATAAAATAAGAATAGAAGAAAGATAGTACAGTTTCTAATTGTGCCTCTCAATCATGAATAAAATCAAGACAAATTAAGGAAGAATCCATTACAAAGGATTATTGAAGAATTTAAAGATTTTTATAACATAGGATTATAGAAGTATAAGATGTAGGTACCTTTGATACAAGCTTTATTGATATTTTAAAAAATAGAAGTATTATATATATATATATATATATATATATATGAAAGTTGAGAATTTTAAAAGAAAAAAAAAGAAATAGACTATATTTTGTTGAAAAAGAATTATATGAATTGAAAATATTAGAAGATGATGAAAAGATTTTTAGTATTTATAAAGAAAATGGATTGGAAGATTTTTTGGAATTGATTGCATCAATTGAATTAAAAGATGATCATAAGGTTGTTTAAATTTATTTAAGGGAGATTTATTCTATATTTGAATCTTTTCAAGCATTAGAAGTTATTGTAAAAATAAAATATAAGATAGTAGATAAGAAGATAAAACTTATTATAGAACCTTTATTAGAAGATTCTAAAGAACAAATAGAAGAAGTATCAAAAAAGAAGAGTTTAAGAGATCCAAAGAGTATTGGACATCAATTAATTAAAAAGACTTTTAAAGAATTAACAATTGGATTTGGTGGTTCTTTGTTGTCGGATAAAATTATATATTTCAAAGAAATGCTTATAAATCATTTGCTTTTGAATCTCATAAGATAAGATGTGTAGATCCTAATATTGTAGATCCTCATATAGTTATCTTTACAATACTACATGTGTCTTAGAACTTGATGCCAATTTTATTGTCTAAAGCACACTTGCCAAAATTGGTGGACTTATTGAAAAAAAAGATGCAAATGAAGATTTTAGAACCTTCTTTTGCTCCATATTCTAATTGGAAATTGGATTTTGATGATTAGTAAGGGTTTTGGTGATTTTAAATAATGCGCCAATTAGATTAGATTAGTTCTTTTTGAAGCTCATATTTGACTTAGTTTTTAATATTTATGCAAATTTTTAGAACAAGTAAATGGTACAAAAAAGAGCCATTGATGCTAAAAAATTAACATTAAGATTGGAGAAGGAGAATAATTGACATACTAGCAAATTAAGAGTTTTTTTTTTTTTTTTTTTTTTTTTTTTTTTAATTTGGTTGTCAGATTCTTGATTAGTTGTAAAATACAAGTTTATCTTTTACAACCAAGTGCCTGATGTATTTTCAAATAAGACAATACATAATACAACAATAATCCAAATTTTAGTATTTTTCTAATAATCCTATTATTTGAATTTTAATACTTTATATATAAGCTAGTTTATAATCTAATAGTCTAGAAGTTTAATCCAAATTCTATTACAAGTTGGAAAGGCTTATTAATAATCTTTAATTATTGGTAGATTATTATATCTCTTGTTAAATGCTAATTTATGAATATTAAATCTAATAATAGTTTTTTGTGCCAAAATTGATTAATTATAAGTAAAATCTATGCCAAAAAGCTTTTTGTACCAACTACTAGTTTAAACCAGACTACATATAATTCAATTTAAATAAAAAAATAATAAGATTTGATTAGATAGATCAAATAAAAGTAAAGATAATCTATTTGTACATTTAATTCCAATAGAATTCTTGATTGAACATAATAACAATGGCAATAAAAGGATCATGACTAACAACAATCTTGTTGTACACTTATATTATTTTTAATTAATAATAGCAATTAATTGTCTTTTTATTAGCAGCTACATACTATCTAATCTTAGTTTTTAGGTGGGTCAGATATTTTTGATCCACCTTTAATCTTATTGGTTAAAATCTTCTTATTGTGTAGATCTTATTGCTCCAAATATATTATTTAACTAATTAGGCTAATTAACAAGGATTAATGTAAATAAGATTATATTAAATTATAATTTTAAAAATAGATTTTTAATTTTAGTGGATATGATGGTTTTGAAGTAGTAAGTTAGCTAAAAAAATTAAATTCTATTATGAGTTTGTAGAATGTGCAATATACCAATATGACTTCTTTTATATGTTTGTTCCATATTTTTTTGCATCTTTGACAACTATTTTGATGGTTTTGACTAAAATCCTACTTTTCTTGTCTATTATTTTATTGGCTTATGAATAATAAGAATTTAATTTCTTATATTTTATTTATAATTTTTAAAGTAAATTTTCTATCAAAGAATTAATAAGATAGATATCTTTATCAATAATAATTTTAAGTAGGTAATCACATCTATAAATTTTTTTAGAAATTTTTAATGTGAAAAATTTCTTTGCAAATTCCTTGGCCCTTGTGGTAAGATAATTGGTGGCAACAATTAATTAATAATTTTTCTTGTCTTTTTAGATAGAAAGATAAAAAAGTCAATATCTTTTTTTTTTTCTATTTTTTAATATTTAAATATAAAAAATAAGATAAAGTTTGAAAGATGTAAATGTCTTTTGTTTATATGCTTGATATATAAGACAAGATTTTTAGAAACAATTGATATTTTTAAAGAGTATCAACCTAAAATACCATGCTATTAGCATCTTTTATGAAATAATATTTATAGCAAAGTGGCTGCCAAATACACCCTTGTGGCATTAATGACAATCATTTGTCTTAGTCTTGCTCACAATTTTTTGTAAGACACCTTTGTATCTTTATTGATATAAGATATTATCAATAAAAATAAATAAGATGTACTTTTGTTGCACTACTGACATGACTTAAGTAAATTCAAGTCCTTTCAAGTACTTGATGATGTTATTATAATAAAAATCCAACATATCTTTTATTGCTAGTAAAATATTCTTCTTTACAAGCCTTTGTAGATTGCCAAATTTAAATAAGAGCTAAGAATAAGCAACACGTTGGTTTATACAATACTTTGTTATTAAATTATAATATTGAAATATGATTATAAAGTGTATAATCCTTCCAATAAGATTGATTTGTTTTAGAATTGATTTGAAATTTTCATAATTATTTTAAAAAGTAATGAGATAAGAACTTACTAATAGATAGTACTTAAACTTATTATATAAAAATATCAAAGATAATATTAACTTCTTGATTAGAAAATAATTTTTTTTATACTTAGTAAATAATTTGATAGAAAAATAGATAAAATGAGCTTATCCACTTCATTATTTTATAAAAATATTACTATCAATGTGATTTCTAAAATAGAAGAGTTTGTAATAAAAAATTTGTCTACTTATGTTAACAAACCATGAGATCTTTTGCTTAAATAACATAGTTTGCTTAAAAATAGTTTTGCTTAAATAAGTTTAAATATAGAAATATAATTTTTGATCAAATTTAACTTACCATCTTATTTGATTTAGGATGTTATAGGTGTGGTCTTTTGGCTAAATTTTAAAAAATTAACTATTATAATTTATCATCTTCTAAAAGATATATTATTCTTTTAAATTTTTTTGGTGGTTTAAATATGACTTTCTTTAGATCTATATTTTTGTTGCTACTAAAGACAATTTGGTCAAGAACTTCTTTTTTAAAGCCTAGCTACCATTTTTTGATGCTAAGTGAATATTAGTGAAGATATAGCCTTTTAAATGCTATATTACATGACACAAATGTATGAACTTATCCATATCTATAACAAAATCATCATAATACATGCAAATAAATTTGATCAAATATGAAGCAAGAACTTTGAGTTGAACAAGTTTGAATATGCTTTCCATATTGCATAAGCCAAAAGAGAAGCATAACTAAGTACATATCCTATATGATTGTGAAAGTAGTCTTTAAAATTTTTCTTTTATCTACTAAGACTAGATGGTATTTATTATATGGATTAAAAAATAAATAAAAGTTATAGTTGGAAATCTAATTATATAACTTATTTAGGTATAAAAAAGCTAGCAGTTATTTTTTGTTATTTAATTTAAAATACAACAATCAATATAAATTTGTGATTTTTTGTTCTTCTTAGAAAAAACCACAATTGAAGCAAGCTATTTGGTGTTAGTAACTAAGATGATGAACCTTCCTTCTAGTAGCTTATTAAGTTTACTGTTTAAAATATCTATCTATTTTAAAATTATATACATCCATTTAATTTTTATTAAAAAGAATTTTTTTAATAAAATCAATCTTATTATATATATATATATATATATATATATATATATAATAATAATAGGCGATTAATAATTTTAAATATTTTAAAATTATTAATTTAAATTAATATTTTTTAATGCACTGAATATGAAATAAAATTAGATTTTTTATATATTTTATTTATTTTATACCATTCTTATGTCAAAGTCTTCCAAATATTCTTTGGAATTTATTAAACTTAAGTTATAACCTCCAATATGTATAATTTGGCTTTAAATATAGAAGAAAGAAAAGTTAGAAGCTACAACACTTAGTATCAACAAGGTTGTACACAAGGAGAGTATAGAATAAGATAACTCTTACTTCTAACATCTATTACTTATAAGTGGTCGTTGTTGCCTTAAAAGATAATTTCTACTTTTTAACTTTTACACACATGCTTCTAGAATCTTTTGGCATCTTATGTACCATAAGAGTATCTAATGATCCTAAGATCCTTTGGCATCTTATGTACTACAAAGGTATCTTATGCCATGTATTAATTACTCTTACTTAGTCTTTTGAATATTTTTTAGTAAATACTTTATTTCTTTGACTTTAACTCTTTATTTTTGACCTCATCCTATATCCATAGGATACCCTTTTTTATATCCTAAGAGTCAATTCTTTGACCATTAGCAACTTATCTAAGGTAATATCTTTTATTTGGTAACTTATTTTATTTTTATTATTATCTATTTATCCTAATACTCCCGCATTTCTAATTATCAAAGGCTTTTAAACTTAATACCTTTGTCAACATGTGATGCTTATCTTTTACTAATGCCTTTGTCAACAAATTAGCAAGCATGTCTTCAATTGCATAATACTTTATATCAATTATTTCTATTTCAATTTTTTCTTTTATGAATTGATGTTGAATGTCAATGTATTTGATTTTTGAATGATGCTTTGGATTCTTTGCAAAAGCAAGGCATCCTTGATTGTCACACTTCATTGAAGTTATTTCCAATTATACAAGTCTAATATCCTCCAAAATTTATCTTAATCATATTGCTTCCATTACTTAAAATTTGCTTCCAAAGTTGTCTTAATCATATTCCTTCATTTACAAAGAATATATCAATTTTTTGATACCATATCTTTGGTGATTACTTTAGCCCATATAAAAAAAATTTCAACTTACAAATAAGGTGTTATTTGCCTTTTTCAACAAATCATTGAGGTTGATCTATATAGATGTCTTCTTTCAACTTTCCATTCAAAAAAGCCGTCTTTACATTCATTTGATGCATTCCCAAGTCCATTGCTATCCCAATTATCACAATACTTCTAATAGTAGTGAATTTGGCCATGGAAGTATATTTCTCATTGAAATCAATACCAACAACTTGTGAATAGCCTTTGGCAATGAATCTTACCTTATATCTCACAATATTGCCCATTGCATCTTTCTTGGCTCTAAATATCCACTTACAACTAATTGAAGATTGGTTTGATAGAAGTTGAGTCAAATCCCATGTTTTATTGTCCATAAGTGATTTGTATTCTTCTTCTATAGCCTTCTTCCACTTCATATCATCGTTTGACTTCATTACATCATACAAATTTAATGAATCAGCAAGAAGTGTAATACTAGCATGTTCTTTACTTACTTGAGAAAAGATATAATTCTTCTATCATTTATCAAGTGGTCTTCTTTTTCTCATTGGATATCTCCTTTTATTTGATGAAGATTCACCTTGATGTACTCCATGGATTCTTTTAAGTTTTTTTATTTTTTTTTAAAGCTTGTCTCTTCTTATTTAAAAATTAATACTTCTCATCATCATCATTTCCAATATCTTGATTGTCTTCATGTTTGATTTTAGAAATTTAAGAGGATCCCTTCTCTATTTTTTTAAAATTTTTACCTTGATTTACATGACCACCACCTTCAATGTCATCATCTTCTTCTCTTTTCTTTGCTGAAATTAAAGATATATCTACAAATACACCATTACTCCTACTTGGATACATCTCTAAGTGCTCACAAGTATTCTTATGCTTCAAAAACTCAACATCACAACTTTTGATGATCTTCTTGGTATCTAAATATATTAGCTTATATGTGTAAATCCCATCAATGAATTTTAATTGGTAGATTAGTTAAAATTATAATTTTAAGTTATTTAAATATTAAAACATTAAGATTAAAGAATTCATTTGATTATTTAATTATTCATTAGAATTTAGAAGAGTTTATAAGTTACATGAGTCTTATTAGAGAAAAATCATAAAATTAGAGTCTTAGTAAGTCTTAGAGATAATTATCTTAGTTATTTTAGTATTTTTTCTTAATTAAAAGAATTAATACTTATTTATTGAGATCAATTTCTATATTGGCCTTTTATTTATATGTATCACTTATTAAAAACATATAAATACTACTTAGTAGGTAGAAGAAGCATGAAAAAAAAACCTCATGTCTTTGTAATTATTTATATAAAAAATATGATTTTTAGTTGATTTAAATTAATTTTATTATTATAAAAAATCACCAAAGTAGAATAAAATAGTCTTAAATTGATATTATCATCTCAAAAATATTATAGAGATTTCTACAATTTATTTAGAATTTATTTAGAATTTTTTAGGAATTTTTAGAACAATTTTGAAGATTTTGGTAAAAACAAATTTTATCACCTTGGGAGCTATTATGAAGAAATGGAGCAAGATTTGAAGGCCATACTAGGTTTCTTAGGCTAATTGGGTATTTTGAAATAGCATGGTGTAGTCATAAATGAAAAAAAATAAATTTTACTAATAGAAAATAAGAAGACCAATAACTAGTATAGTCCTTGTAGGAAGAGAGGTGTACAAATCCCATGTGGATTGTGGCACCTTAGATGTAGGTAGGAAGATAAGACTAAGGCCTCGTGGCTTTTCTAAGACACTCTTATATACTACTTGTGAGCCTTGGTGAGGTTCAAAGTCATGATCTCTTAAGTAAGTTATCCTTGAGGCAAAAAATTTCCACTTAACTTTTCTATTATTTACCTTCTATCTTTGAACTATCATAACTTATTCATAATAATTTGGATTTATATATTTTTTATATTATTGGAAAGAAAAAAAAAATTATCTATTCAAAAATATAAATTTTATTTTTTATTTTTATTTTTTATTAGATAAAAATATAATAAAAAAATTATGACTTAGTTTTGAATTGTGCACTTGCTTGATACTATTTACTTCACTTGTTTTGTGGTTGTTCTTTTTGTTGTTCTTATTAATTATTTCCTTCACTTCACACCACCAATTGCAAGCAATTCTTAAGTGAGGCCATCTTGAAATTTAAGATTAAGAGGTGAACTTTATCTTCACAATATGACTTCGTATCTTTACAATATTCAAGATATATACATTTTATATCTTTTGCATCAAGTTTGGACCTCATACAATTTGATACTTTTCCATAAGCAATGTATCCAAAAATCTTCATATATAAAATACAAGATTTCTTTCCACTTCAAGCTTCTTATAAAGTCATTGATATTAATGTACTTATAAGACACATATTCATTGTATACACTACATTTATCATGGCTTCCATCCAAAACTCATATCCAAGGTTTTGAGCATGAAGTATACTTCTTGCTATCTCTAGAATAGTTTGATTTTCTCTTTTAGCAATTCTATTTTGTTGTGGAGTGTAAAGAGTAGAGGTTTGTCTTACAATACATTGAATCTTTAAATACTCATAAAAATACTTTGAAAAATACTCACCTCTATTGTCCATGCGTAATATCTTAATCTTGCATTCACATTGCTTCTTTACAAATGTCTTAAACTTTTTAAATCTTAAACAGCATTCATTCTTAGTTTTGAAGATAAAAATTGACACCTTCCTTGAAAAGTCATTAATAAATGTGACAAAATATCTTATTCTTCCAATTGATGGTGTCTTCATATGTCCACAAACATCAAAATGTATAATCTCCAATAACTTTGTTGTATATATTGCAATTTCACTTAGAAATAAAGCCTTTTATTGTTTGCCTTGAATACGATCTTCACAAGAAAGTGTTATGGCATTGTAATTGAAATAACCAAGATTTAAGCCACTTATCATAGATTAAAGTTCTTTCAAGCTTTTTGCATTCAAATGACCAAGGCATTAATGCCAAATGCCAAACTTATCTTGATCTTGTAGAAATTCAGCAAATGCCACCATTTCAATTCCATTCACCTTTTTACAATTGATGAAGTAGAGGATGCCATTTCTAAAGTCTTTTGCAACATCTTATCTAATTAATGTCTTGATAAAACATCCATTCATGTCAAATTATATCTTACAACTATGTGAAATAAATTTGCTTACCAAAAAAAGGTTCTTTTTCATATTTGACACATGTAGAACTTCTTTCAATTTAATCCTTTTGGTTTGATCCTTCACAACAATCTCCACCATAATAGAGCCAATTCCAATGACTTATATATTGCCATTATCTCCTAATGATACTTTAATTGCTAAATTTTTTTCATAAGTATCAAATGAATACTTGTATGGAATCATGTGCTTAGTAGCACCTAAATCAACAATCCACTTAGATATGGTAGCCATGGTCATTCTTTTATTTGCTATGAAAGTATAATTATTTCCGCTATGATCATCACTTATATTATTAGTATTCTTTTTATTTCTTTTCTTGGTCTTATAATAATTTTTTCCATAATGCCTTGATTTTTCATAAATAAAGTAATTTCTCACATTGCTTCTCACATTGGCACATTGGTTTGAATAACTACTTTTGCCTTGTTTTGAAAAGAGAGTAAAATCATCACTATAATGCTCATTTTTTTCCTCTTTGTTATTTCATAAGCAAGTCTTGATGTAATATAATCTAATCTAAGCTCTTTGATCTTGATGGACTTCAATGCTACTATAAGATAGTTATAAGACTTAAAAAGATTCAAAAATAATTGCATGACAATATCATAATCATCTATTGGCTTATCAATAATTGCTATTTGATTTGTAAGAGCTTTTACCTTCTTAATATAAACCATGAAATCTTTGCCTTCTTTTAATTTTATCATTAAGAACTTCTTCCTTGTCTATAGAATATTTGCAAGGTTTTTACTCTCATAGATGTTACAAAATATCTTCCATACTTCTATTGCTTTTTTACAAGAGATAATGTATGAAAAGTTGGCATCATCAATATTTATTGCAAATAAACCAAATGCCTTCTTTTGATGATGTTTTTTTTATCTTTCTTCTCCTTCATATCAGCACCTATGCTTGTAGGCACTTTACTTTCCATCTACAATGTTCCAAAGATCTAAAGATGCCAACATAAGTTCCATTTTTGCCTTCTAATGGTAAAAATTGCCTCTTCTAAACTTCTCAATTATTCTCAAGCCTTCACCTTCACTTATAGCGATATTTAAGGAAGAGATGGATCAAAGAAAATAATAATAATAATAATAATAATAGAGCTTTCAAAATTAGCAAAAAAGTGTTACTGCCTTAGAATCCCAAAATGCCCTCTTTGTGAATAAATAAGTGATTTCATTCTCAAAACACCTCTTAGTACTACAAAAGGTCTTTTAAACACCTTAAGCTTCTAAACCGTATCAAAGCTCAATATTAATCCACTAATAATATAACATAGTAAGAAAATATAACACTAGTGTTTTAAAACATTATTTCAAAGATGCCTAATAAATTCCAATTCTTTGTATATATTTAATAAAAAATAAAAATAATATAATATCAACAATTAGATGTAATAATAAAGTTAGGAGATTCAAATTTCAACATTAACAATAATAACAAGATCTACTCTTTACAACAATATAGACTTGAAAGAACTTTAAAATTCACAAATAAAGGTGAGTGGATTCATAATCTATTAAAAAAAAAAAGTTAGAAGCTACAATGCTTAGCATCAACAAGATTACACACAAAGAAAGTGTGGAATAAGATAACTCTTACTTTCAACACCTATTACTTATAAATGGTGGTTGTTGCCCTAAAAGACAATTTCTACTCTTTGACTTTTACATACATGTTTCTAGGATCCTTTGGCATCTTATATATTACAAGGGTATCTTATATTATATACTAATTATTCTTATCTAGTCTTTTGAATATTTTCTAGTAGATACTTTATCTTTTTGATTTTGACTCTTTGTCCTTGATTTCATCTATATCTATAAGATGTCCTTTCTATATGCTAAGAGTCAATCCTTTGACCATTAGCAACTTATCTAAGATAATATTTTTTATTTGATAATTTATTTTATTTTTATTATTATCTATTTATCTTAATATTAAACTTACTTCTAGCATTAATTGAAGTACTATTTATGTGCTTCAAAGAATCAAACTTTATATCTAATATCTTATTTGATAAATTATACTCTTCAAGATCTAGCTTAGTATTGAGAGTCACATATATTTATAATTAATTTATCTATAATTAAATTTTTAGCTTGTTTTATTTTTAAAAATATAATATTTAGATAATTATTAATTAAAACTCTTAAGAATGATAAAATATTTATTCTTTTAATTCATAATATATAAGATATTGAAATTATCTTTGATAATAATATTATTTATAATAATAAATAATTAAAAGATTAGACCTTGAGATTTCATGCTTTTTTTATTAATATCTTTGAAATACTTTTTTATATACTTGACAAGCTTAATATTATCTTTGTTGAATAACTAACTTATAATTATATTCACTAAGCTTCTCCTCTTTTTTGTTTATAAAGTGCTATTTAATTTTATATTTTATGATTAGCATTGTAGATATTACAAATCACATGAAAGAACTTATACAAGACTATAACAAGATAATATGATATATAAGTCTTATTACAAAGCAATGAAATATAAGAACAAAAACAAGACTAGAAGGTCCAAACTAGACCACAAGACATATATTGTTAAGATTAAGGAGCCACTCAGCCTTGATACTTATATATACTAGGAATTAGAAAGCTTCCAAATAACTTCTCATAAAAGGCTTCTTTCTCAAGTCATCCTAGGATGCTTTTTGAATGGCTTCCATGTTGTTTTAATATAAAAAAATCTTAAGAATCTTCTTTTGTGACTTCTTTCATTACTTGGAAGTAAAATAACTTAGAAAATTTCATCTAACAATTTCTTAGAACCTTTTATAATCTTTTAGTATCTTCAAAAATCTTTGAAGAATTTTTAAAAAATTTTAAGATCTTTTAAAATCTTTCCTAGGTAGATATCTATGACATCATATCTTCTTTTAGCTTTGAATTTTTTAAGAAGCGGTAAAGCTAAAATTACTCAAAGGCATAGAAAATCAAAGATGTATATTATAGTTTATGGAATATATCCTAGTTGTCTTTCAAGGGTCAAAAGTTTCATTGGTCCTTATAACCAACAATAATAACCAACATCTTTTGTTTGAGACTAAGCTTGCACTTCTATATCTTTATTATAAAAATATCCTTCAAATATTGTTTTTAAATAATCTTCATGAGCAAGTTCTACTTCAATGATAGTTAATACCAATTGGCTATTAGGTATTCTTTGATGTCTTTGTAGTTTAGAAAATTCTTCTTCTGAAGGTCAATGATGTGAATTTCTTAGTTGAGATGGTTAACTTACAAGATGTCATCTTTTTGACTATCTATGATTAAACTATTAAATTAAGATAAATATAGATTACTAAACTCAAGATGAAATAGAATGGATTTGAATTTGCTATTTGTATTGTAGTTTGAAACTTTTGTAACTTCTTCTTTCTTTTCTATAATAAAATCTAAAAAACTTTAGAAGTATTGTATTCATACTTCTAAACTAGATGTTATAGCAAATATTACTCAGCAATGGTTGTATGTATTATTGCTTTTGATTTAGAAAGAAATCATTGATAAAATTTTTATACCTTTTGAGGTATATTGACTAAATTTTGAATTGGTTCTTATGTTCATTCACTAATGGTATAATTGTACCAATATACAAAGTATTCTAGCTATTCTTACCTTATTCTTAAATCAAGTACTTCTTTTACCTCAAATTCTTTATAATTGTCTATTTCAATGTAAGGCAATGATGCTTATATTTTTTTTAATATGTTTGATTCTTTATAAGATTCCAAAATAGAAGTATAAAAAATAAGATATATTTTTATAGATGCCAATAATTTCAAAGAATAAGCAACAGGATTAATTTTCTTTTGAACAAGAAATAGTCTTAATTTTTGATAGTTCAATCTGTTGCATGGTTGGTTGATTCTTATATTGTGCCAAAAGAGCCACACTTTATCATCAACATTGAAATAATATTATTTTAAAAAATCTATTTGCTATTATTTTATATTATTCTTGAACTTTTTTAAATTGAAGTTTCATAGTTGAATATAGCTCTACTAGTCTTGTAGCAAATCCTTCAAGTGTTGGATTATTAGATTTAAGAGATAATAACATATCTAGTTTTAGATGATATCTATAGTTGGTGTAGAAAGGTGTTTGTTGAATAGAAGTATAAAAAATATTGTTATAAGCAAATTCAATAAGTGGAAAATAAAAAATCTAATCATCTTGTTGATAGTCAATGATACATTTTAGATATTGCTCTAGAATTTAATTAACTTATTCCATTTAGTCATTGATTTGCAAGTAGAATGCTAAAGATAACTTAATATTTAAAAGATTTCAAATAATAATTTTTAAAATTTAAATACAAATTAAGATCTTTGATTTGATATATTATTATTTGACAATCTATAATATTAATAGATATTATCAATAAAAAAATTGGCTATTTTTTCACTTATAATTATCTTCTTGTAATAAATAAAATGTGTTATCTTAAAAAATTAGTCAAAAATTACAAATATGGTATCAAAAGAATTGGATGGTAGAAGATTTGTAATAAAATCTATGGAAATAAAAGATCAAAGTTGCCTCCAAACATATAGTGGTTGAAAAAGTTTATATAAGCAATGTCAAGGATTCTTTGATTTGAAACATATATCATATGAAGTACAAATTTTTTAACAATCTTTTACATCTTAGGCCACCAAAAATCTTCAAAAAGAAATTCCAATATCTTATTGAATCCAAAATGTCTAACAACAAGAAAGTCATGATGTACTTGCAAAATATGAATACACGGTAGTTCTTCAAGAATATAGACATTTTTCAGAGTAATTGAGATTATCTTTAAACTTAAATTTGATAGAATCATCTTGAATGTTACAATACGTTGTTTAAGATTAAAGATAAGAAGGTCTATTATTAATGTTATACAAACTTCATCAAAAAAAAAGAATTTATTGAAATTAACATAATAATTGCTCAAAGATACAATTGCTTGGATTTTATGAGTATTATTTGTTGTTAGTCATATATTACCTTTCTTTCTTTTAATACAAGGTATGATTGTTTGGACAAAGCATCTAATAACCTTTGTTGTTTTCTAGCTTAATATGTAATATTGAACTCAAAATAGAATAGAGACATATTCTATTGAGATTGGTGACAATTTAAAATATAAATTGATATAAAATACTCAAGATTTTTATAATTTATATATATACAATCATTGGATATAAAGTACTTTTAAGTAAATTGCCCTATTCTTTGAAAGAATCCACAATAGCAAAGAACTTTTTATTATAGATTTTATTATTGATCTTAATAATTAAATTTTTTTTTAGAATAAAATGCAATTGAATGAAGTTTCTTGTCTTGCTTTTGTAATAGCACAATTTTTAGTACAAAATCCAAAGCATTGGTTTCTATATAAAAAGCTTTTACAAAATCTAAATGTACTAAGATTGGAGCTTATGAATTCCATCAATATTTTTTAATTGGTGGAATTATTAAAAATAAGATTTTAAGTTATTTAAATAAAAATATATTAAAATTAGAAGTATATTTTATTATTTAATTATTTATTAGAATTTAAAAATATTTATAAGTTACAAGAGTTTTATTTGAAAAAAAGTCATAAAAATGGAGTCTTAATAAATCTTGGAGGCAATTATCTTAGTCGATTTAGTATTTTTACTTAATTATAAAAATTAATATTTAGTTATTGAAATCAATATCTATATTGGCCTTCTATCAATATATATTACTTATTAAAATCCTATAAATATTAATTAATAGGTAAAAGAAGCATAAAAAAGAATCTCATGTCTTTTAAATTATTTATGTAGAAAATAGGATTTTTAGTTGAATCAAATTAATTTTATTACTATAAAAAATAAATAAGATGAGAAAAAGTAGATTTTAGTTGATATTATCATTATAAAAATATTATAGAGATTTTATAAAATTATTTAGAATTTTTTAGGAATTTTAAGAGCATATTTTTGAATTTTGATAAAAATAATTTTATTACTTTAGGAGGCCGTTATGAAGAATTTGACAAAGATTTGAAGGCCCTACAAGGTTTATAAAGTAGTTGGATATTTTTGAATACCACGGTGAAATAAAAAATATAAAAAAAATGATTTTTCTAATAGAAAATAGGAGGACCAACAACTAGTGCAATAGTTGGAAGAAGGAAAATGCACATGTCCCATATGGATTGTAGCACCTTAGAAGTAGGTAGGAGTATAAGACTAAGGCCTTGTGGCCTCTTTAGGACATC
Source organism: Physcomitrellopsis africana (assembly GCA_036785485.1). Taxonomy (NCBI): domain Eukaryota; kingdom Viridiplantae; phylum Streptophyta; class Bryopsida; order Funariales; family Funariaceae; genus Physcomitrellopsis; species Physcomitrellopsis africana. The sequence goes on along the minus strand of JAWRVF010000113.1, from coordinate 403,055 downwards.
CATATATACTACTTGTGAGCCTTGGTGAGGCTTGAATCCTTGATTTCTTAACTTATTCTTGAAATAAAATCTATTTATTTAATTTTTTATTTTTTACCTTCTATCTTTAAATTATCATAACTTATTCATAGTGACTTGAATAACAATTTTTTTTTAATATTATTAAGAAGATAAAAAAATATCTATCTAAAAATATATTTTTTACTTTTTAATTTCACTTTTTATTAGATAAAAATCTAATGAACATACTATGACTAATTTTTGAAATGTATAATTATTTAATTATATTTCTTTTACTTTTTTTTTCTTGTTCTTCTTTGTTTCTTGTTAATTATATCTCTCACTTCATACCACCAATTATAAGCAAATCTTAATTGAGGCTATCTTATAATTTCAATTGAAAAAAGAATATTATTCTCACAAGGTTGTAAAAAAGTCATTTTAAGGTCTTGAAAAGCCTTCTTTATTTGAGGCTCCCATTCCAACTTATCATTGCATATCAACCAAGTAAATGAAGTAACTATTTAAGAGTAGTTTTTAATAAATATCCAATAAAAATTAGCAAATTCAAAAAAATATTATACATCTTGCACTGTCTTAGAAATTGCACAATCTTTAATAACTTGAATCTTTTTTAGATCCATTAATAAAACTTTATTTGATATAATATATTCAAAAAATTCTACCATTAATTGATAGAATATAAATTTCTCCAATTTGGCATATAAATTTGCATCTCTTAATTTTTTAGTATCAATTTTGTATATTTTTTATGTTCTTTAAGACTTTTTGAATATATCAAAATATCATTGAAATAGCAAATAACAAATTTATCTCTAAGAATTCTGAAAAGAGATTATTTATCAAATATTGGAATAAAATTGATGCATTTATTAGTCCAAAAGGCATGACATTCTATTCAAAATGTCCATACCTTGTCCAAAATGTAGTCTTCTATTTGTTCTCTTCTTTGATGTATACTAAATGATAAGCTCTACAAAGATCAATCTTTATATAGATCTTTATTTGACCTAATTGTTTAAAGAGTTTTGATATCAATGACAATAGATAATGATTTTTTTATCATTATTTAATTTAAATCCTAACAATCAATGCACATTTATAAAGATCCATATTTTTTCTTTATAAAAAATATAGGTGATTTAATAGATAATTTTGAATCTTAAATAAAAATTTTAGAAAGCCTTTCATCAATATATTCTCATAATACTCTTAATTTTATTTGTAAAAGATTATATATTAGTTCAAATGACAATTGAGCTTCTTTTTGTAATTTTATAGCACAATCATACCATCAATGTTTTGGTAGCATATCGGTATTTTTTTTTTTCTTTCTAAAAACACATCTTCAAAGCCTTAATATTAAATTAAAATATCTTATAAATCTTGTTCAATTGAATTTCTTATTAGAGTAGTATATATCAAAAATGCAACACCATTCTTTCTTTCTCACATAAAAGTAATACTTCCAAGAAATAAAGACATAATATGTTTCTTTCTTTGACATTTTGGTCTTGAAGAAATTTTGCATAGATTCGAAATAATATCAAAATTAAAAAAATCCAATGACAATAGAATTTGTAGGAGAGGGGATAATATTAAAGATAATATGCAATACTTGGCTTTTTAATACCACTTATAATGGTTATGTTTCTTCAATAACGTTCCTTAATGTAAGTATTCATCCATCAATGACTTCAATAGGTGTAAGATGAATATTCTTTATAAATATTAAATCATACTTAGTTGCTAAATCTTTATCTAAAACATGTTGAGGCTCTAGTATCCAAAAGAGCTTTAATAAAATTCTCACAATGTAAAATTTTTATATGTATATGAAGTATAAATTAAAATATAGGATTTAGAAGTAAAAAGAGACCTTTTTGCCATCTTTTTCAATCATTATTTCTAAATATAGTAATAAATCTTTCTATAAAAGTCTCTAGATTGTATAATGTGAAGAATTCTTTTTCAATAATAGAATAGATTATGAACAAACACTTTTTAATAAAAATATATCTATAATATCAACTTAAGTGAATTTATTTAGATAACAAGAAAAATATAAGCATAAGTAGAACTGTACTTATTGTATAAAGCCTCAAAAATTAGATCTTATTCTATTAAACTTATCTAGCATACTAGCCTTTGATTTTATTGTAATAGTCCTTGAAATATTTAGAGGTCATATGTAACACATATCTAGTACTTGCTTCTTTCAATCAAATAATTTCTTATTGCAAACTATAAATCTTTCTTTTAATTTTTTTAAATATTAAATTAATCTAAGATTTTTTTTTTTTTTAAATAAAAAAAATTATAATCTCCTCTTTTTAACTATCTATAAGAATTCAAAGATATATAAGAGTTGCTACTCTATTTTCTACTTGTGAAGGTCCACCACCTATGATTTAATCTACTTTTATATTTTTAAAATAGATAAATAAGATTCTAAAAGAAAAAAAGAAATTGATGTATCTTTGGAAAAATTATAGTATTACCTATAATTAAAACCAACTTTAAAAAAAAAAATTAAATGATATTAGTTTAGAAGAGAGTAATCTATAATTTCTAAAATATTTTAATTCTTTTAAGAAGAGGAATAGTCTATACTATATTAAGAAGAAAAAGCTTTGAAATTGATGTTAATAGTCTTTAAAAAACTATTACCAATCATATCAAGAAACTTATACAAGGCTATAATAAGATAATAGGATATGTGACTCTTATTATAAAACAATGCAATACAAGGACAAAAATAAATCTAGAAGATTCAAATTAAACCTCAAAACATATATTGTCAAGACTAAGGAGCATCTTAACCTCAATACTTATTGAAAGGCTTCCTCTCTAAGTCATCTTAGGATGCTTTTTGAATAGCTTCCTTATTACTTTGATATGAAGAAACCATGACAACCTTCTATTGTAACTTCCTACGTTACTTGGAAGTTAAGTAACCTGGAGAACCTCTTCTAACAATCTCTTAGAATCTTCTATAACCTTTTAGGATCTTCTAAATTTTTTAAAGAATCTTTAAAAAGTTCTAAAATCTTCTAGAGTCTTCTAGAACCTTTCTTAGATAGATGTCTGTAATAGTGGTTTAGAGAGATTTAAACTTGTCTTGCTTAATATCTACAAACTAGAGCTTGATTATTTTAAATAAAATTCTTTTTGCATTGATATCATTTTAGAATTTTTTTTTTAATTAAAAAATTTTATAATAAATTATTTGATTATAATATAAATATTTAACATGCTCAAATTTACTACAATCAAAGAATAAGCTATACTTTGAATAATGTGCATATTATTATTTTCATTTGTCTTTTCAATTTTTTAACTTGCAAACTAGATCCACCTCTTTGGCCTACTTTTTTGTATTTATGGCACGGACAAATTGATAGATTAAAATCTTACATAATTTGTTTAAAAACCATGATTTTTTTGATCATCTTGCATCTTATTACGTGTTATTTTAAATAAATTGATTTTAATTGATTCAAAATTAGATGAAATATTTTTTTTTGTTAATATAAATATTTTATTTTTGTTGAGCTTTGAATTTTTTATATAATAGTGGTCCTTCTTACTATGTCTATAATAAGAAATATAATTTATTATTTAGTAGAATAGCAAGCAAGATAGAAGAAAATTTTTAACATGTTAATTTTTTTTTTTTTTTTTTTTTTTTTTTTCAGATCAAATAAAGCTTCAAATTGTCACTCAAATGTATAATTGCCTCAATCTCCTTAGTAGCACCAAATGCAACAATAAGATCCTACAAGGTGCTATATTCTTTTGATTAACTTAGATCTATTATATTTGATTTGTTTTTTTCCAAACTATGACAAATGTGGATTCTATTATACAAGATTACTTCCAAATAACAATATCTAGTATAGATGATACCAATTTTATAATAAAATTGTATAATATGGTAGAATTAATATTACTTAGATGTATAAAATTATAATTAAATCCTAATTTGTAATGCCTTCATTCACATCTTTTTATTGACTCCGGATTTTAAATAGTCACATTTGTCATTTTCTTGCTTCAAATTTAGTGAGCCTTAGCTGGATAAAAAATTAACTTCAAGAGACTTTAGAATCACCAAAATTTGCTAAAATTTTTCTTTTAAGCATTTATAATTGTTCTTCTAAAGTTGGATGATTTAGGCTACTAAGACAATAAATCAATCTTTATTTAAGTTATAAAAACTTCATTCCAATTGTAAATGTAATATTTATTAGCTTAATTAAAATTCATATTGAAGAGCTAATACTTGCATAATTTTTTTTAAAATCTTATAATATTAAGAGACTAAATGAGGAAATTCTAAGATTATTTGATAATGAACTAACTAATAGAAAGACTATACTATAAGAAAAGAACAAAGAATTAAAAAATAAAATAAAATAAAATAAAATAAAAAATCCAAGAGAGTAAGAAATAAGAATGATGGAAGCTAAAGAGAAAAATATTAGTTTAAAAAAGAAAAATTGTAAGCTCACCATCTAAGATCTTCCTTGTTTGTTCATTTATGCTTAGTTTAAATTCAAACAACTATTGTTATTTCCTCATTGTTTTCATTTTAAAAACTTTTTACTTATTAAAATTTTAATTCATGTGATTTTAGTAGTACTAAATTTTTTTATAGAATTTTATTTTAATAGCTTTGAAAATTATTTTTAAAGTTAGATGATCTAAAATACTAAGATAATGTCATGAAGGAAAATAAAGCATTTGATCAATCTACATCAAATTCCAAGTTCTTTTAGAGGATTTAACATGGACTAAGGAAATACAAAGAGTGCTTGCAAGTTCACTAAAAAAGACAAACATACTAACTCCTAGGTTTTAAAAATCTTAACCTTTCTATAAACTTAATTATTATTTCATACAAAATAAGAGACTTAAATAATTCTTTTAAGATTCTTAAGCTTAGAAGTGATATTCAAAGCCTTCAAACAAAATATTGCATCATATTTATTCAAGAATATATGCTTTGTGAAAAAAGAACCTAAGATATTAGAGGATTTATTTGGCTTGAGGTTGATTTTTATATTCTAGAAGTAGTATCAAGTTATATGAGAAATCCCAATGGGGTATGAAAAATCCCAAAGAGTTTGTATTTTGATATCATTCTTTATAAAATACTTGATATATATTATAGAATCACTATTATATAATAGACTCTTATAAATCATCTTTAAAGAAATTTATGGAAATGGCTTAAACATTAGAAAAATATATGCTTCAAATAAATATAAAGAATATAGCCAATTTTAAATAAACATGATTGATCACTTATAAGTTGATATATTATAGATTGTAAGAAGAGATTGAAGCATAAAAAAATACAAGGAGGATAAGTCTTTTAATTTCAAAAAGATATTAATAAGAAAAAAAGAAATAAAATGGAATTTTTTTTAAAAATAAAATATAATTAGAAATTATTTTATTTAAAGATGAAAATTCAAATATTTTTTAGACAATTAAAAAAATAAATGAGGGCATTAGCTAGGCTAAATAGATATTTATAAAAAAAAACTACTTTCTCTTGCACAAGTTTTTCTCTTATCAAATAAGAAGAAAAATAATTTTCTATGACCACCTTTTAGTTAAACTTTCTATCTAGTTAAAACAAAATTTGTCAAAGAAGTCAACTTGCAAGATGAATTCGAGCTTTCTAAAGGATGTAAATACCAAAGATAAAGTTTTTAAGATTTGGATATATATACTAAGAGATGGAAAATTTTTCAAAAGATCAAAGTAATTTGTAAGATTTTATAAAAATTATTGAAAAAAAAATATTATAAAGAGAGCTAAATGGATCTTAAAAATAAAAAGCCAAATACAAGATGTCCAAGCAAAATTCCAAAACAATCCTTAAAATCTTAATCTTCAACAAGTTATTAAAATTGCATAAGAAAATTAATTAAATTATCAAAAATAGAAGCTTAAAGATCAAAGATTGAGATTAAAGATTAATTGGAAGGCTTAAGGTAATATGTGCTCTTAAAACCTTCTTTAATGTAATTAAGAAAAAACATCTAAAATCCAAGCTTACTTCTTTTTAAGATTCGAATAGCTCCTAAGTGAATGGATAACATCTAGTGGATTATATATAAGGACTATTATTCAAAATTCTATTCCAAGTGTAAATCTACTCAAGTAAAAAACAAATCCTTTAATTTCTTAGTAGTAGATATTTTTACAAAGATTATTACAAAAAGAAATTTATGGCTATTTAATCCCTTCTCTTTTCTAAATTTTTTTAAGACCATCAAAAATATGACTCAAAAAAAAAGTGCCTAGGCCTTATAGAGTATGTATGGATTTTTTCAAGACTTTCTAGAGATACATAGTAGAAAATATTTTTAGCTATGATAGACAATGAATTAGCTTACAAGTCACTTCTTCTCTCTATAAGTAAGAAATAACATAGTTCTTTTCTATAAGAGATGTAAAAGAACCTTCTTAGGAAATTAGAACCCAATCACTTTACTCAACACTTTATATAAATTACATGCTAAAGTTCTCCAAAAATATTTCTTAAAAAATCCTTGTAGAAATTTTTAATCCTATTCAAAAAAAAATTCTATTTTTTTGACATATTTTAGACAACATACTAGTTGTTTAAGAAACTATTCATTGGAATAAAAAATTCAAACAACCATTTCGATTTCTTAAATTAAACTTTTTTAAACCATATTAAAAAAATATTAAATCTTTTTTTAAAAAATATTAAAAAATGAGGTTTTTAAAACCAATTTATTATAATAATTAAAATATTATTTATAAAAAAAATTTATAAATAAATATAAATAGGAATTAATAAAAAAATATTGATATCTAAAAAAAGATGAGATAAGGTTATTTATTAGCTCTTTTTTTAATTAAAGAAGTTTTTAATATAAAAATCTAAATTGCGGTCAAATCTAATAGACTAACAAGGATCCAATTATCAAATATTAAAGACCAATAAATAGCATGCCAATACGTAAATGATTCTATTTTAATTTTACATGAAGATAAAGAATTTATATCTAATTTAGTGGATATATCACATAGATTTATCCAAGTATTGTCATATTGTGATTTGGCTACTATGTAAAAATAATATACATATATATTTAATATATAATTTATTATCTAGCTGAGTGAAGCCATGTTAGTAGATTTTAGTTGATTACAAAATATGATTAGATTAACATTTTGAAAAGAATCTATTTAAAAAGGTTACTATTAAGAATTTTACAATCTTTTTTTTTTTTTTTTTTTTTTTTTTTGATAGAAATTTTGAGGTTGATTTTGCATTAATAATGACTTTTATATATTTTGACTTATCTTTATTAGACATTAATAACCCTTGAAATCTTTCTTTTTTTTTTTTAAATTTTTATTTGATATTTAGGACACATATTATGTAAATTTTATTAAAGAAAGGATTAGAAAAGGATTTTAGTATTAAAAAGAATAGTTACGCCATTCATGTGTATGAATGGAGATGGATGATAGAAATCTCTATTCCTATTGGCCAAAAGTCATATCCAATGGGCTTCAAGGAGGCTGTTTAAGGCCTTATTAAGAATTAAGATAATTTTTTTGAAGGGATTCAAACATCAAAGCTTAGAATCAGCAAGTTTAGATTTTTAAGTATAACTTTGGTATAAAAATTAAATGAATGGAGTTTTTATGAAGGAGATATAAGCACTCAAAGTCAAGGTGTTGATTTTATATCTATTGCCATTCTTTAGAGCATAATATATGCATACAAAAAGAAATAAAAGATTGGCAATCAAAATTGAAAAAAGCACTTTTTTAGCTACATTTTATATATATGGCTTGATGAATTCTAAGTTGGAATAAAAGATATATTAGAAGTTGAAGTTGGTGCTTGCAATCTAAGAATAATAAACGACCTATTTGATTAGTAGTTGTGATTTGAACCATATCTTAAGAAATTTGATAAGGTTTTGACTCAAAATTTTTAAAAGTATATATTTTCATATTATAAAGCTACACACAAATTTTTATAGCATTTAGATTTTGAGTTTTTGAGATATAAAAAAAGTAGTACTTAGATATCTATAAATTAGGATTTTAAATACTTGCTAGGATTTTTGAGATATTAGACAATCAAAAGCAAATCTATAATTTTTTTTTAATGATAAAGCTTAAAGATATAAGCTATACTTTCAAAAAAATTAACAAAAATAGAAAGATTGAATCAAGAGATATTTGATTCTAAAATTCAAAAAATTCAAAAAAATTCAAAATTTAAAATTTAAAATTCAAAAAAAAAAAACTTTTATGGATAAATAAGATATTAAAATATTTTATTATAATTTAAGCATTTTGTACAAATTAACGGGATTTTTTGAGAGCCAAGACTTTATAGAAGTATTAAAGATGGATACATAGAGCTATAACTAAATTTTAATATAAAAATAAATTTTTGAAAGAAGATTATAGATTTTCTTTGAAGTTATTGAAAATCTAACTTATCAAAAATTAATTAGTTATGATTTGGTATGAAAAAGAATATTAAGGATTTTTTAGATGCCATAAAAGAAATTTATATACAAACCTATTTGACCAAAAGACTATATTCCATCAAATCATGGTTCCTACAAGTTTACTAATCAATTGTACTCCACATAAAACTTAGCTTGCTTCTTTTAACTTTATCAAAATAATTCACTTTTCTTAATTTATTATATAATTTTATTTGAATTCAATATTAAATCTAAAATTTATCATTTCAAGTAATTAGTCATAAGAATTTTAAAACAAAATAAAATATGCCTAAGCACCATGGAACATTATTTTAATTTGGTAATAATAATGATAGTCTTTTTTCTTACACTAGAGCATGGATCACAAAGGAAATAATAAAAATAAGTAACAAGTTGTACTTCCATCAGCTTGACTTGCTTTTAGATCTTTCAACAACAATCAGTCTTTAACATCTACTTTCAAATCTCTAATGACTTTACAAATCAACTAGTTTCAATTTTATCCAGTATCAACTCAATCATCAACAATCAATATAACACCTCATATCTTCTAGCTCCTTGTAACCTCTGATTTATAGATTCAATAATATAAATAATTATAATAGCCCAATGGCTGTCTTTTTCCAATTGCTTCTTTAAAGACACATTATTAAATTGCCCCATTATTTGAAATCCACTCCTAGATTTTTTAATTTGCTAAAATGATTAAAAAGATTCATAATTTATCAATAATGAATTACTTATAATCATAATCCATTCAACTCACCTATATAGATCAAGCTAATAATTGCTTTCTTATCTTTTTGACTTTATGTTAATTATATTTCTTTTTTTTTGAATTAAAAATTAACTTCATGAATTTGTTAGAACAAGCTAACTACATAGTTTTCTACTCGCACTAAATATCAAGAAGATTTTATCCTTGGTATTTAGTCTAAAAACTTTTACTCACCTTATTTGCAACTTTTCAACAACTTCTACTAGTTTGATGTCTAATTTGGAGCTTCTTCTTTGGTTTCCCATTTAGATTAGCTTCCAATCTTCTTTATAAACATTTCCATCTCTAATTTTAAACCAATCTGCTTTTTATTTTTGTTTTTGTTTTTTTTTTAATTTTTTTAATTATTTTTTTTCCAAAGTGCCTCTTATTTGATTTCAACTACCTCTTTTTTTTTATTGTAATCTTTGGATCAAAATACATAATTCAAATTTTATTAACCAACTTTAAGCTTTGAAATCTTTTTTATAAATCTTTTTTTCACCTATATTGCTATAATTTACTATGCTTTGGTTTATAATAATTTGTTAGGAATAAAAAAAACAATCAACATCTTATCATGTTTGCTTATCCTCTACATATATAGCAATCCTTTCATGGCCTTCCATATATTCTTAAATATTATAGATTCATTAAAAGACTTTGTTTTTCTTTAAAAAACCAAAATGTATATATTATCCAAAACAAGTATCAAAAATAATTTCAAACTAAAGCTAGTAATCCCTCCCACTCAAAGCTCTAAAATCTTATATTTTCTAGTTCAAGTTCTCACTACCTTTTATTTATTTATTTTCCTCACACTGATCTCCAGAAAGTCATTGTCTTTCTTACCTTTGTGATATTAAATTCTATTTTATTTCAAATCTTTTCTACATGAACATTTTCACTTCACAAAAAAATAATACTCTAAATATATACACCATACATTCATTACTTTTTACTATTGTCATATTACATTGTCATATTATGTAAAGTCTTACTTGAGAATGTACCAAGCATGTGGCTATAGAAGATAAAAAAAGAAATTGCAACAACAAGTCCTAATACTTCTAATAGAATTATATATAAATTATAATTAAATATTAAAAAATATGCTCAACCATTAAAAAAGTTTAATTAGATTTTTAATTCATTATTAAAAAAATATAAAAAAATACTTAAATTTTTTTTAAAAAGTCATAAAAAAATGATAATTAATTTTTAAAGAAATATTAATATAAAAATTCAAAAGAAATATTAAAATAAAAATTCTTTTATAATATTAAAAATAAAAATTATAATCAAATCCTAATCAAATCTTAGTCAAATTTTAATCAAATTTTAATCAAATCTTAGTTAAATCTTATTCAAATTCTAAACAAATCCTAATAAAATCTTAGTCAAATCCTTGTCAAATGCTAAATTTTAAACAAACCTTAATGATTAAATCAAATCTAAATTTTAAACAAACCATAATGAAATTCTAATCAAATCTTAATCAATCCTAAATCCTAAATAAATCCTAATGATATCCTAGTCAAATCCTAAATCCTAAACAAATCCTGATCAAATCTTAATCAAATCTTAAATCCTAAATAAAGCCTAAATCCTAACCAAACCTTAATAAAATTCTAATCAAATCTTAAATCCTAAATAAAGCCTAAATCCTAACCAAACCTTAATAAAATTCTAATCAAATCTTAAATCCTAACCAAACCTTAATAAAATTCTAATCAAATCCTAAATTCTAAAAAAATCCTAATAAAATCTTAAATAAATCTTAACAAATCCCAATCAAATCTTAATCAAATTCTAACAAATCCTAATCAAATCCTAATCAAATTCTAATAAACCCTACAACAGATTAAAACTTCAATAGCTAATGATTGAACCATTGATTTTGACTCAAAATTTGCACATCTTTCAACAATTAAATTAAAAACATGTTTAAAAATTTTGAAGAAGATTCAACTTACTAAATAGAAGATAAATCTAAAATTTTGCTTAGGTGTAGGCTAGTCTCCTTTTCCAACCTAGATGTCAATCTCCTAATACCAATATCTCTTTTTTACACCATTCAATTGCTCCTAAAATTCACAAATAGATAAAAAAATCAAGTATATCATTTACACAAATAATTCTCTCCTCAATCCAACTTGTAGATTGCTGAATATCTTAGAAATCTTCATTGACCTTTGAAACCTAATTTTTGAGACCCTGACCCACTTAAACTTCAATAACTTTTAATCAAACTATTTGATCAAGCTCAAACTTATAGCATGCACTCAATACAATTATAATCACAAATCCAAAAAATTTCACTTGTAGATCTATAACCAAATTTATAAAATATTTAAAAAATTTTATAAATTTAACATAAAGCACTCCAAATCGATACTTAAAAAAATCTTCTTAAGTTTTTCTGCAAAGCTTATTTTTTAATCTACCAACGAACTTTCCAACTACCATAAATATATAATCTTAAATAAATCCTAAATAAATCTTAATTGAATTTTAATCAAATCCTAAATAAATTTTGATAAAATCTTAATTAAATCTTAATAAAATTCTAATAAAAATTTAACATAATTCTAATAATTTTCATAAAATTCTAAAGATATCTTAAATAAATCTTAATTAAATTCTAATCAAATCTTAATTAAATCCTAATCAAATTCTAATATCTTAAATAAAATTTAATCAAATCTTAATCCAATTCTAAAGTAATCTTAATTAAATCCTAATTAAATTCTAATCAAATTCTAATCAAATTCTAATATCTTAAGTAAATTTTAATCAAAACTTAATCAAATCTTAAGATAATTTTAATCAAATTCTAATCAAATCTTAATCAAATCTTAATCAAATCTTAATCAAATCTTAATCAAATCTAATAATAGATTATTAATCTCAATAATTATAAAATTAATTATTAATATTTATTTAAAATTTGCATACTTTTTGACCTACTAGTTGAAACCAAATATACTGACCAATTCATAAAAAATTAACACAACTATATTCACCAATTCATAAATTTTTATTTGCAGATCTACTACAAAATTCACAATATATTCTAAAATATGAACATATTATATTTCTCAATAACTAGAATCACTGAATAGAATCTTAATTTTGCATAGCTTTTACAAAGTTATTACAAATTCAAAAACCTTAAAATCAATGCTTAAAGAAATCTTATCAAGTTTGCTTTCTAATTCTATTCTTTGATCTACAAAAGAATCCTCTATCTGCCATAGGCACATGGTTTTGTGCCTTAGAATTTGGTTTCAACTTTGATTTACAACCAGTTTTTTTTGGGTATCAATCTAATATTTTCTTAAGATGCCTATAATAATATTTTTGCTAATCTATCTTATTTTATCTTCTTCATACTCCTACAAAGTAAATAGAAGCTTTTTTATAAAAAAATAACATTAATACTAAATATTTTTATTACTTCTTTATTTTTTTATCTATATTCATTAAATTAAATTTATTATTTAATCTTCAATTAAGCTTTTCTATAATATATATCTTCTTTTTCTCTTTCATCCTATAAGTATGTTATAATATAATACTATAGAATATTATAAAATACCTCTTTAAAATATTCCATCTAATAATTAAAAAAACTCCCTTTTGCTACTATACCTCACAACCCTTTCTCCTATGTTCTTTACCAACATCCATCTCTTGACATCTTCATCTTTCTTCCTTCACCAACCATGTGTTATTTTTTTTATCTAGTCCTATTTCTTCCTTTGTTATCCTCCTCATTCTCCTTTGTTTACTTTGACTTTTCTTTTGATTTTTTTTTCAACTTTGTTGCCTCAGTTCAACCAAAAAAAATCTTTTTGATTTCATTTTTTTTTTTTTTGACTTTATTGCCTTTAATTTTACTATCTGAATTCAACCAAGAAAAAAATCTCCTCTAATATCTCCAACTTCTCTTCTAAAGTTATAGTTTATTCTTCTTGTTCTCACCAATGCATAGAGTCTAGAAGTTTTCAGCTGCATGGCAATAACAATGATTAAATAAAAGCTTTGCAATTGAAGCAAGAAAAACTTGGGATGCACCAACAATCAATTATAAGTGATAGACAAGCAAGAGAAGGAGCAAAAATATAAAAGAAGAAAAAAAATTGTAATATAAAATAAATAAAAAAATTATAATATAAGATATAAAAAAATAACAAAAATAAATATAGATAAGAATAAGCCAATGAAAGAATTTTAAAAGAAAAGAAGAAGATCAAAAAATGTAAGAATTAGATCCAAATTATTACTTAATTTAAATCCTTGATTAAAAAAAATATAACCTTATTACACATATAGAAACTATTTATATTATAACAATGTCTAGACTTGAAATCAATTGGTTAAAATATAAAGCTTATTAGTAATATAAGAATAAATTAAGATTCTATTAGGCTAATTGATTTGAATAGGCTTGGGTTAAAAATTTAAAAATTATAAGTTTTTTGCCATTCTAATTGATCATTTTTTCTAAACATGTAACATTGATTAGATTTTTTTTTCAATCAAGTAAAAAAAAACTTAATTATTTGTATTCTATTAAGCTCAATATAGCAAAAAAAACCATCATAGATAATAGATTTTTTTTCTTGTCTCTATATTTTTTTCCCTCTATTTGGCCAAGTTCTTTCAAAGCTATTTATAAATTTAATACATTAATTAAAAACTTAATGTAAAGTGGCATTCAATCCCTTTCTTGGACAAAAATATTATGACATATTTGTTGCAATTTCAAAAAAAATGAAGCTTGGAATTAATTAATCCAAAAAGAGCCATGATTGCATTACTATATAAATAGATTATAAAAGCTTTATATTTGAGATAGTCTAATATTTAGCACTTTATTATAAAAAAAATAATACAAGCCTCTCTACATACACCAACTAAGTGGTGGCCATATTTTGAATGGATATCAATCTCTAAATATAAACAATTTTTAGAATCTAAAAATTGGTCAAGGATTAAAAGAGCATAGATCAAAATAATTTTCTATTTATATCTATAATACTTGAAATTATTCTATAGAATTTAGAATATAATTTTTTAATAGAACTTGGATGTATTTATTATTGGTTCAATTATCCAACCTCAAAAAGCCACCACCTTTTATAGAAAAGAAATACAACATGTTAATAACATATATTATTATGGCCTTTGATAATTCTTCACTAAAAAAGAAGAAAAATAAAAAAATTGATCTCTAAGAAGATCTTTTATGCTAAGATTATATCATTATCTTCTACCAAAAATAATACTAATATTTCATTATAGAAGTCCTAATTCTAAAATAAAAAGATTAGATTGGACTTTATAAAACATAATTATAGTTTTTCAATTTCAAATTTAAATAGATGAAATTTTAAAAAATTATTAGTTTATAATTCTTAGGCCTTTCTTATTTCTAATCTATCAAATAAGTATTCAATCAAGAACTTTAAATTTTAACAAAGGCTTATTTTTAACGCTAATTCAATAAAGGCCATATGTATATATATATATATATATATATATATAGATCCAAGCAATGAGATAGAAGATTTTGCCAAATATATTTAAAATAGCCTAAATAAAAAAGTCTTAAAAAAAAAAGAATTGATATTCTAAGGTTTTTTAAGATAGGCCATTAGCCAAATTTTTGTTTGATTTTTTATTATACCATTCAGATTTAAGATTAAAATTATTAATATACTTATTAAAAATAGAGAGATAATTCTTTTAAAAATCACAACTTCAATGGGAACTTATAACCTTTAAATGATTCAAAAATTTTAAACCTAATATCTAGTTTGATTATAAAGATACATGATTTAAATTTAGAAAAAAAATAAGCTATGCTTATATGGCTTATTTAGCACAAGAGTGGTAGTCAACAAATAAAGAACCTAAGCCACTATGGAAGTCTCTCTCCATTGTATTTTTTGCACTTTAAAGAAAAATAAAACTATCTTGCACAAGTTTTGGGAATGCAACCAAGCTTGTTTAATATAAAATTAAGCTACCTTCCTCTTACACAAAATGAACTTCCATCTAAGAAAGTATAGTCATTAGAAAGCCTTCACTTAGAAATAAGCAATCTTGGCCTCTAAAATTCCTTGCAAATTAAAATGATTAAGAATTATATGAAAATTCTTGAGAAGAATTTGTCTTTGGATGATATAGACCTAAAAAAACACTTATACATTTAAAAACAAGATATAGAGAGATATTAAGGTAAGATATAATGTGTAATCAAACCTCTAAGAATATAGACACATGATGTGAAAAATTACTCAAAAAAAATCTTTAAAATTCCAATAAAGACTAAACTCCTACTTAAAAGGTAGAATAGAACTTGGCTAACTAAAGAAATATTAGGAACTAGAGAAGGGATGCAAATCCAATGGAATACTAAAGTTCCTCCTTGAGGTCTCATCATTCAGGCAAGAACTAGAGAGGTAGGACTAGGCAACACTCTAACATTTATGACACTCTTACACTCTCACAAAAAGGTATTACAACCTAGGTTTTTCTTTTTTCTGCTCACTTCCATTAATACAACTGATATACCCCAGTTGTCAAAATAAACTTTAAAAAAAAAAAAAAACTAAAAAACTAAAAAAATTAAATCCTATTACTCTAACTGTTATCCTTGACAGGTTCCTTTGCAACACTCGTCAAATCTAACTATACTAATCCATTTCTTAATTATCATTAACCATTCAGACGATCTTCTACCCCCTGAGCAAGTTGCTGCGCAGCAGGGCCTACACTGCGCCTACTCTGGACCTTACTACGCTTCATGCGCTTCTCCGCTTCCCACTCTCAGCCGTCCTCCGATGCTTTTTCCTCAGAGCTGTTTCTGGAGTGGGAACTGTGAAAGAACCATGGGCTCGACAATTGTTAATCTTGTAAAACATGTAGAAATATTGAAGCTGTGTGCTATTCAAAGCAGCTCATGCGGTACTATGCGTTACATGTGGCGAAGTACATGTTCTTTCACTTTGGAAGTCAATAAATCTAAATAGAGAAGCTCAAGCTCAGGGACTTCACTGAGTTGGAGAAAATGCAAACGTTAGGAATGGTTGCACGATCAGGTGGGAGGGCTTATTAGTAGGAGTCAACGTGAGGAGCCACTGGAAATACTAGAGAGACGAATTGAGGAGCTTGGACTCAGCAAGGAGAGTTACTGGTGGTATCTTGATCCGCAACATCACGTTTCTGGTAAATCCGCAGCGTAGAAGAGGAAGAATAAGGAGAGACTTGCTTGAAAATATGTGGTCGTCTTGAGACAAATTGATCATAGATGACAACAACGAGTTATCTAGAAGTATTCCTTTTCTGAATCGGATGAGCTGCTTTGAATAGCACACAGAGAGCACAAAGAGAATTCTCTGTACATTGGGTATGCTTTTGATGCAGTTCGACATGCAGGGTTTAGGTTGGGTTTTGAGAGACTGGTGTCAGATTCGAAAAAATCTGTGATGTTATTCCTTTTCTAGAAATTCCTAATTCAGCTAAATTTTAAGCGATGTTTGTTAATTAATCCATTCGTTTACAGCTTGAATTCAAGTGCACCGTAGAAGTGTTGTGTAATAGCTCTTATCTCAAATGAAAAAGGATTCAGGAAGACGCTCATTATAGCTATAAGGTGGCGGATTTTCTAATGAATCACGTCATGAAAATCCAGGATTGTTGTCCTCCTGTAACCGAGACATTCAGATATTCACTTTAACGTCCAATTCCGTCCTGTGATATCACATTAGGGAGTAGAGAATAGGAATTCACTTGCAAGAGGTTGTGAGACAGCAATGACGGAATCGATGGCAAGCTACAACCATTATTAATGTCAGAGATAGCAGCACCCGCTTCGTATCTCCATCTTTGGGCAACTCCAAACAGATCGAGTTACAAAGCGCATTCCACATCTCACACTTCTAAAGTTTCATCGTCCTGTCCCGCTGTTCTTTAGCACGTAGGGGTTCTGTTATGATTCTACATGGAAGTGGAATTACTAAATGATCTTTTTCTTCTGAGGAAACTTGTCGAGGATTTGCTGTTAAGGTCTGAAACGCAAGCATCAATGTATCGAGGCTGCTGATGACGCATTCTGATCTGCTGAGGCGGCGCAACCTGATAAGAACAGCACTTACTGCTCACAGAGAGAAACAAGCTTCTAGACCCTCTTCCTCCTAGTTTTGGGTTGCGGTACATAATTAGGCCTGTTCTGGACTGGAAATTGTATTGTTGATTCTGCAAAAGATTTAATTCCTTCATTTGGGTAACATCATTATCAAAATCAATTCATAACTAAGATTGGCTCGATGCGCCTGTCAATTTTAAGCATCATGAGAACAATACGCCACTCCAGATCATCCCAGCAGATTGCTGAGTATTACTTAATTCAAATACAAGTAGTGTGGCTCCAGATGAACGAAGAGAAGCAAGAGCAGATAGCCAACCGTGCCCTAATTTTCTTGTGATCAATCGGTTTGACAAGAGTATTTTCATGTAGGATGTCCAAGTCCTTCGTACAAGAATCCCGGCATTCTACAACACGTCTAATTCGGATGAGAATCTTGTAGAACCTGTGTCTCGGAGTTGGACACAAGGACAGCGCACATCGTGCGTCGTGTTAGCTGCTAAAGTGATTGGTTTCTCAACGAAACACTTCCCTCTGATTAACATAATGTGTTCCTGCTGGCAGAATCCAAATCATTTCAATGTTGTACCTGCTTTAATCACTTCGATATGATCAGAATAAGCGCCATGCTCCTGTTATTTTTGTCCATTTTCCGAGCACCGTATCTTATCGCTCAAGAGATCTTCCTTGTATAAATCCCAGTCTTTATCGATGGATACATGCAATGAGATCCTCACGAGATTAAACATCCTAATTTCATGGTTTGTTAGAGCTGGATCACCGATTTCTCGTGGCAAAGTGACATTTAGAAAAGCATCTGTCAAACGTATCTCACACTTATGTATTTTCAGTACAATGCCTCCCCCTTTTTCCAGCTGCTCAATATTGTTAGAGCGCGGCTAATCTCAGCCAGATGCCAAGCCTCTTGCGGCATGTCAACTGACTATCCTTGCAACTCAAGGTGTTTCATGACAAAATTAGACTCTTCGGAACTGGGATAATCCTGACCATTTAGCTATTAATTCCAAGAAAAAAAACTGTACTAGGCGGATAAATTAGACATCCAGTAATCAGTAGGCTACGAGCAGTCCTCCAGACCTCCGCCTTCTCAAACTGGCGCTAAGCATAATTTGCTCTCTCGCACAGAGGATCGCTGACAGCAGCATCTCGGAATCCATCAGCACCGATTATAGACCGGATTAGACACATCATTGGAAGGGCATATATAAGCTTTGCCTTCCCCCTAGGGGGTTGCCACCAGATTATTAATACCATAATCCGATCTTAAAAATCACAAACAGATTGGTCTGAAAGCATTTAGTTGAATGCTGTTCTCAACGTCACTCCTGCACTACGGACAAGATTCTGTCAACTAGAGTAGATTGACAGGGGGTTAACCTGCAACAACACACCCTCCGAGTTTTCCAAAGGTACCGTGTAGACAACTGGTGGCTCACGGAGCTATTTAGTAGTTGGGTTAACCAAGGCGCTGGCTCCCCTTACAGAAAAGGGAGATTCTGACACACGTTTATTAGTTCGCCGGACCAGGATCATATTGAGCATGATGGTGCCTGGACTCCTGTGAACGCGGGTCAAGATTCTTGGGAGTGTTGATGCAATTCCCTTGTGAATGCGAGAACCCAGTAGATGAGCGTAAAAAGCCACACCCATTTGATTTTCCCACAGAGTCACCGATTTCACGCACAATACATGCTTTTACATGATGGAAGTTTTCACAAAGCGTGCAGTGCATGGACCCTGGAACGGCGCAAAGCAAGTCATTAGTTTTCTACGCTGCTCTGGTGGCAAGGTGGGGCCCGATTCCCTCAGCCAGTCGACCAAAGTATTAACAACTGCAAAAGCCATGTTTGACCGTTGAATTTAGTCAAGGCACTTTCTGGTCATAATAATATATTCCCTTGGTTATGCAGTGTAACAGAGGATTGTGTCTAGCAGTATACTCAGATCGTATCAATTTAATATCGTTTATAGAGTTGATCCAAACGAAGAGTTGACTGGTGCGACCGCTGGTGAGGCGGAATGATGCACTGTTGACCTAAACTTGGTGATTGATAAACGGAGTGCAAAATTGAGAGACCTGGACTGTGCCAAATGAGCATTTGAAGCGTTCGAGGTTGTCCTGCTTCAAAGCTGGTTGTCGAGCTCCATAGACTTCATCAATCAATCAATCAGTGCAGGAAGAGAAAGATCCGCCTTTCTGCAGCGAATCAAAAAGTCTCAAACCCATGTTCAATTGAGACTAAGTGCCGCCCGATAAGTTTGTCGAATTGCTTCTTCAACTCGGTGCAGGTTTTTATTGCAAATTTGGGATTTTCCTGACAGATTCTGAAGATGACATTATTTGCTTAGAGGAACTAGGTGTTGAGTCTTTGGTCTCCTGACAAATGTTGCTGCGATCGGTAGTCTGACTTTCTGTTCCTGACGATGAATAAACTATTGTATCTCGCCAGCCGCGGATACGCTGTAGAAAGGCCTTGGAACCCGAAAGTACGGCATGCTCCATCAGTGGGACCCTATGGAAAGAGAGGACCCCACTAAGGCAAGACTTCAAACTTGAGGGCAGTTCGTGGCGTTATCCTCTCAAACGCACGATACACCATAAAGGCAGTCATTACAGAGCATGGTTTCCAAGAAGAGGTACCCTTAGACACGGAAGGATCTGAGTGCAAGATTGCCGAGTCTTCTATAAACAAGATATACAGAAATGGGGTTCATTCCTTCCAATTATCTTCTGGTATGCGCACTTTGTTTCCGGAACTAAAGTTGAGGAAAACTGGCGCAGGATGAAGGGGCCAAGGGGATCCTTGCCGTGTTTCAGGCCTAATTTCCCCACTATATTCTATTTTCCAGGCGGAGATGATGCTTGCCAGCGCAAATACCTGTTCGTGAGTCTTACAAAACAAGCGATGAGCGTCAAAAGCAAGGTTGTGAAATGGCATTCCTAGTTAATTGTTCCAGCACTGAATCTTTCCAACTTGTTGGAACGAATCGCATGAAGGCCAGGAGTCGTGGAGCTTGTTCATTTCTACATGTTTGTAGCTGTATCGAATATTTTTACCCAACTGGAGAAAATAGATAAATTAGTGTGCACGCAAATGACAACGTCGATAAGTAGCCACGTGCATGATGCTTGCTGGAGGGTGGAATTAATTTAAAGAGACACCCGGGGATAATTATGAGCCTGCGGCGACCAATGCCGGAGACGTGTAAAGTCGGAGACGGCGTTGGACGTGCACTTGTTCATGTCGGAATAGTGATATGTGATAAGTGCTAAAGCGACCAGCTGCGTGCGCTCATGCTTTGGAATTCAATGAGTCTGCATAAGCAGCGCAGTCAAATTTATAAAGAGGCTGCATATTTCGAAACTGTAAGTTTCAGGGCAGCTTGGGTCTCCTAATATGTCTTCAAAGCAGCATAACTTTCCACTTTATTCATCCAACCGTTCAAACTGATCATTGTGTGGCAAATACCTGACTAGCATGGGAGACCCACCCTAGTCAGGTATTCATGCTAGGGTGGGTCTCCCATGCTAGTCAGGTATTCATGAACTGCAATAAGTATTCATGTACTCAAATTGAACAGCTCTGTACATTTCAAAATCAACCGGCTGATCATGTTGAGGTGATCGAGGACCCTGAATCAGAGTACTAGTATACTGAGCCAATCTTTTCAACTACCGGCAGGTCTTCTGCGGCAAGTCTCGATCATATCCAATAGTATAACATTTTTTTAGTCTCTTCACTTGGAAACATGCATAAATCACCAGCATGCATGTATACATATAAAAATATGTCGTATACCGTTAGCCAGTATCCACATCACTGGACTATTACGGTCAGCCTGCTTAGCCATTTGTTATTGATAAAGGGTAGGTCACTACTCGAAAGGGGATGAATCAGTGTACTAAACAGCTAAGTTGCAGAAAGGTTTATCATTAAATTTTGGTTAAAATAACGGGGACAGTGGTACCGTTCATATGGAATAGTCTTCCCAGCCTATTCCTCTGATTTCCTGAATCCATCAACGTTCAGTCGGTACGGATGTCGTGTGCGAATCCGATATGAGCTCTACTCGGCACTGGAGTAGCTGGTGCTTCCGATGGAAATTTTCAATGCATCTTCAACCGTCTACAGACATCCACCAGACAATAGAAATTGAAGACATGATATTGCACCCTAAGTGTGAGACGAATCATATAAATACAGGGACGAAATCTTGTGTTTAATTTTAAAAGTAACACTCTGGTACTTCATGTCATATGTTGGTCCGGGATGTGTACCACAAATTCTCCCGTCATTAAACGAGCGGGAGTCTACATTTCTAAACAAAGACATGACTTGAAGGCGGGCGCAGCTTCTGCTACATTCAGGCTTCTTTTGCTTAGCGAACTGCCTCTGAAACAAAATCACAGGGAACATATAAACAGCGGCGGCAGTACAATTTCTAGAAGAAAGCATGCAGGCTGGTCATGTTCCTTTTATATTATAGTAACAAGGTGAAGTTCAGAGTGCCTCATTTCAGTAACGGGTGTGAACAGATGCTGCTCCAGAATCAGACACACCAAGGCCTTAGACAGTGTTGACGACGTAAATAGTCATCAATGTCAAGCGGATATGATTGTATATCCTTTGTCACAAGAGAAACAAGGATGTGAAATGAATTTCAAGGAATTACTTATCACGTAGGACTAATGAAGCCTAAAGTGTGCTCATGACGCCCTTCAGACCGCTGAAAATGGGCTTGTGTTGGATACCAAAATTACTATTACACACCCCTCATTTTGGCTAACATTCACTATTCTTATATTATTCCAACTCACTAGGATCCTGTCACAAGTCGTTGTTCCTTGAGTGGGACTGAAGCTCGTCCTTGCGCTTCAGTGCAGCAACTCTCAATGGAAATGAGAAGGCGTTATTAGTTCGATTAGGCCCTGTTTGAGTGGATGCCAGTGTCGATAAAGCCGCATCCCTCTCAGAAATGATGAAAGAAATAGAATATTTTATTGCCAAGACCCACTTGGTGCCAAGCCCAGATGTGTCATATAGATAAAAGCGGAGTGGTGCAGAGGTTTGGGACAAAGAAATTTACCCATTGCACAAGCATGACTGTGTTCCAACACCCTATTTCAACTCATTGTTTTTCATCAAATCTGGGGCAGAACTCAGTTTCAGCAAGGAAATTCAATCATTCTCTAAGCTCTTGCAGATGCATGGCCAAGTATTGGTAGTGTGGTTACTGTGAAAATTATTGGTTCAAATCAGACCAAGGCAGTATGAATGACCAGCGATGAAAATTCAGTCTACTCCCTGTGGAAGATCCCCTACTTCATTGACTTGCCGCCTACCGGTGAGGGCGACACGAATGCATGGGCTAAGCAGAAAACGCAGGTCTGGTGCAGTCGTAAAAGCTGTATGTCTTAAACTGTCAGTAAAATTCGACACACATGACCACTTCTGACGTCAAAAACAGTATGTGCTAAATTGGTGTCATATTAACTTCCCTGCCAGACACTTCAGGGATGATTTATGACACCATTTTAGAGAGCATAAGCAGAAGGGTAGCAGTGGGCAGCTAACTATCTTATAATTCTGGTGACGTACTTTAAACATGTATTGTAACGATAAACGAAGAATAGCTAATGAATACAAACATGGGAAGGTGCTTATATACTTTGTCGGCACGGGCAGCCACTTACTTCGATTCGCAGACGATCGTGATCTACAATTCTGGATAGAACAGTGAGCTCTTCACAAGATCCTTCATTTCTATTCAGAAGTTTCGAAAAAGCGACAAAACATCAACACACAGACCAACTCAGTAGAGTGAATCCGAATCATCTCACGCTTCGTGACGTTGCCTTCTAACATTCAGTCATTGACAAATTGAACGCTTCGCGCAGCCTCAATGTCATGAAAGCCCCAAGTATTATTCTAAAAGATTCAAGTTCGAACGTGAGTTGGACTTATAAAACAGATTCAGCACAACCTCCGTCATCAATAATCGATCCCTGTGATCAAACAGACAAGCAGCTTCCGACGCCAAATGTATTGCAAAAACTGAGTTCAAAGAACAACGAAGCAGCAAGTCGTTTAGAACCTGACAGCATGCTGCGTCAGACAGCTCTGCACTCAACATGCAAAAATATATTTTTTCTCTATTCAATAATGCGGTTCAAAATCTACAGAAGTAAAGGCAAAGGCAGGAGCATACCGCACTAAATGTTAAATCAACTGTGGAAGATGTAAACTAGCTTCTGATCATAATTTAAACTGGACTACGATAGAGTCTACTGATAATTAATTAAGATAGAGACGAGGATTGTCCATGTAAGGAAAGAAAAATGGTTGTGCTCACAACATGAGAAGGAGATTCGCTTGCGGCTAAAGTTCGTCATTTACTGCACAGAAAAGGGCGAAACAACAACCGTGCCTACACAGACTAACAAAAAATGCTTCGACAAACACCTAGACGTAAGCCATGAACGCAACCCCTAAGAAACCTCCTGAACTTGAGGATCAGAAAACAACACCTGGATGCCGATGCTGTTGCTGCCGCAAAAGGAAGAGCTACGTACAACTACTAGCAGTGACTCAGGTTGGAGTATTGTCATCATAACTCTTCTTGGACGGCCAGTTGATCGCAATGATTAAGAATAAAAAAGCAGGCATGGGAGCATGATCGTCTACCAAATTACGTCCAAGTCTATCATCTGTAATTACTAACTGATCATCTCAACAAACTGCTTCTCGAGCGTGATAGATCTTGCAGAAGATGGCTTTCTGATTCCTTGCCGCGGCATCAGGAAAGATTTGATGGATTGCGGAAGCGCAACCAGCTTCATGAGTACTGAGGCGGCCGCTGATGATGACCATGACCTGCATGACCCGCGTGCGGTTGGTGAGGATGGCCGCCTCCCCCACCTCCAGCCCATTGGCTTAGCACGTCCTGCGTGGACAATTGCTGGGGTTGGTTGCTCAGGTTGGGATTCTGGGGCGTGACAAGGCTGTACAGCGATTGCAATCCCGCAGGATAATTGAGCTCCGGCGCCTGGATAGCTAATGGAGGTTGTTGACTGGAGCTACCCCCGCCCATGGTCAAGCCTTCATCATCGTTGTCAAGAGGGAGCCGTTCAAACGTAGGGCCGATAAAGGACGCCGCAATCACGAGTACAGGTCCTGCTGCCATGAGCGTCCCAACCACACTGCCCCCTAGCACTTGCCCAGCGGCACCAGCAAGCGATACAGTGAGCCCAGTCGTGGGAGCCGATGACGGATGAGGTAAGAATGCACCTGAGAGAGAAATGATCTCAAAACGCCCATGAAACGTAACCGTTGCTCCGGGAGTTGTGGGTTGCCGGAGAGTCACATTCGACACGGTGCCACTGGCGCCCATTACACACACTCCTCGCTGCCGTCGCCGTGAGAACGACGCGACGGAGTCGCCCACATCGCATCCTCCCCCAACTTCCAGTATGTGCGGCCGCATCGCGTTTCCATTTTCTCGGGTTATGATCACAGGAGGTTTTGGTTTATTCTTCGACCCTGGCGGCCGCCCTCTGGGTTTCCGCCCGGGTTCCAGTATGGCCAACTGGTTCCCAGCTGGTTGCTTTCCTCGCTTCCTTCCCCGCCCGCTGCTTCCACTCTGCTCGTCGTCAGAAGGGGCGCCGGAGGGTCGTGCCCCCACATCTTCCAACCCGGCCATGTACACATACCCGGCACCACCCTACCTCCTCCTTCCTCATCACCCTTCACCCTCACCTTATTTTCTCTCGCCGCAACCCTCTTCCTCCTCCTCCTCCACCTCCTCAGACCTGTTCCTAAATTCTCAAAACATGCCTCTCAAAAATCTTCAACCCATATCGCCCTCCCACCGTCGACACCACCGCTCTGCACATCCCCGTCCCTCCGTCCCCTTCAACCTCCACCTTCACGTCTCCAATTCTCCTTCCTCACGGCCTCTATGCCCATGCACCACCACCACCACGACCCTTGTCGTTCCCACCTCGATCACCGTTTCCGCGTCTCGGACTCCTCCTCCCCGCCACCATCAGTCCAGTCGTCGTCGATCTCTACTAGTGGCCTCTACACACAATCCTTGTATAGTGCCGCACTGGGAGGGAGGGAGGGAGGGAGGGAGGGGAAGCACAAGGACTGGGATTCAGCTGCCTGCGGCGAATGTTGGAAGCCGAGCCCACGCGGGTGGTTTCCCCAGAGGTACCCGGCTCCCTGGTCCCTTAAGTGCCGAGGGCTTACAACAAGACAAGGCAAGCCATCCATTCGAAATCTCCTATTAAAATAGTGTTCTAGTGTCGTCTAGCCACCGTAGGATCCCCCCCCCCAGACGTTACCCGTATGCTGTCGGAGAGGCAAGCACCAGCCCCGCGCTCGTGATCCCGTCCGTTTCCCATTCCTGCCTGCCTGCCTGCGTTCCCCCTCCCGCCTTATTATATCTTATTCCGTTCCCACACGCTCTGCAGTCCGTCGCGCAGCCCAGCCCGGTCAAATCAGCTACAGCTAGGCACAGCTACTGCGCGGCATTTCCTAGACTAGCCCTCCCTCCCTCCCTCCCTCTGGTGCTCACATGGATTCCCTGTGTATAGAGTTTTTAACACACCGCCCCACATAGTAACGCCCAAAAGATGGAAGGGATTGGAAAGAAAGATAGGAAGGAAGGCAGAAAGGAAGAAAGAAGCTGTAATGAAGAGAAAACCCAGGCTCCAGCAGACCCTCCAGAGAGAGGAATAGCCTCCAGGGCCTCTCTCAGAAGGGGTGTATTTTCCATGATCAGAGGGTAAACCCCACCCATGCGTTGTGGTCGTATTCAGTGCTGCCAGATGGGTATTATAATATTGGAAGCGGAGGTGAGGGTACTAGCTTTCACACGCACGACAGTGGCCTTGATGGGCCTGGTTGGGAGAATCTCTGTCCACTGCAATGAACTCAAAAGAGCCAAACCTGCACTTGGAGTGCAAAAATCAGCTGTGATGATGATGATATTAGTTATAGTGATATTACACTTTCTTTTTCTTTTGAAGGAAATAAAAGTCTAGATTCATCATCCATAATCAAATATTGAGCTTATAATCCAAGCCCACAACTTACAATCTTATTAATACAATTAGTTGTGAAATAACCAATAACAAAAAATAAATACATGCATGTGTGTATGCAATTTTTATGTAAAATTATGCACTTTTCACCTAATTGATGTAATTATCTTCAAAAAATATTTATTTTCTTTACTATGGGTGTGTGGGGAAGACGTGGGACAATTGGAAAATGTAAAAGTTGGTAATCATAGGATAAATACAATAAGGTGTTCTTCTATCATGTGTTGCTCTGAGCTAGAGCAATTCAAACAACCAGCATCATAATGGAACCAAGCAATGGACTAGCATGTGCTCAATTTTTTTTTTACATCTATACAATGCACAATAGTTGTGCCACACCAAATATTTCACATCCATACTAGTATTTTCATCCAACACTAGGAAGTGATATAATAAATAAATAATCATTATTATTATTTGGAGGTATATTGGATATGCATGTGATTGCTGCTTGTTGTTGGTGTTGTTAATCTTGTTTTTTTTTTTTTTTGTTTTTTTTGGTTTTTTTTTTTTTTTTGCCCTCCATCCTTACTGTGGACTGGAGGGCCTCCAGGGCAACCTCCAGGTCCTAAACAAGATGCTTATTTCTTTTTCTATTTTCTTTTTATTTTGTTCATGGGCAGGATGGGGGTGCTTGACCCAGATGCTTCTAAACCATCATAGCAACTCACAATGTGGTTTTGCCTTTTCGCTGGGGACAAGGGGTAGAAGTGACATGAGCAGTTAAAATACATAGGAAGTAGTCAGTTTCAACAACTTCTTCTTGTTTTTTCTTTTTCCTGCATACATATATTTCATCCTGGTGGTGGAATCATTGTTTATACTCCTTTTGTGGCAATGGGCTTTCCTTTTGGTTTGTTGACAGCTACACAAAATTGCATGACATGACCCTCAAATTTTAACTGCTGTTAAACTTTTTTATTTCTCCAGCCATGAAAAAAGAAAAATCATTCTCTTTGCCATTTACAAACAACAAACTTAGGATTGTTCCTAGAATAATGTGTTTACTATTAAAGTACTAATCCTTTTGCTAAGTTCCAAATTTAGCAAGACTGGACCTGGCAGGTGTCGACTCCTTGGAAACAGGCATAACTTACATTGGAACACAATAATGAGTTGCATTAGGATCCCATGAAAATTTGCCCACATTAGTGGACAAATGGATTATGTTTTAATAGAATGTATTTATATTAACCAAAATAAAAAGCATGCTTTGAAAATCAGTTCAATAAACACTGGATCCAACCTTCACAGATCACATCTTCTTCAGATTCTCCTATAAACTACACTGTTTGACTATTGATTTGATTTGTTCTTTTTAGTTTTCTGGGGGATGCGTTTAGAAGTTTTTACTTCTATTTCATATACTATAAGAAGGACAATGTATATTACACAGAATCTGTTCATCCAATTCAGTTCATGACAATGCCCTCCAACCCATATAAATATATATACATATATATACATTTACACACATGCACTAGTGCAAGCATGCTTCTTATAGTATGAATGTTTCAGGGTTGACTATGGTCCCCACTGCATGCAAATCTGAATTTAAAACTGGACTTGACTCAATCAGGGTTAGCAACAGATCTTTTCAACATGTCACAAAATGAGCCTAGAAAAGCTATATGTTTGAGATATTAGGTTCATTCACAATTGTGATGTTGTTGAGAGATATAGGACAAATGTTTTTATTAAATACTTATTAATACAAGAAGCAGGGTAAATCCATACATGTCCAAAAAAAACAATAAATAAATAATTCTTATAAAAAATAAGATAATATTTTTTTACTTTTTTTTCATATTTGTATGTATGTATACAACCAACATATCAAAACTCATTACTACCTCTCTACCTTAAAAAAGTCTGTTTTCCAACCATGATGCATTCTTATGAAGTTCCTAGTGAATTTCATCATTGTATTATCTCTGTACATAGAAATAAAATGTAATCTTCATCATCCCTATTTTACAACCTATCAATAGATTAAAAAGTCTTACCTTGTAAATTTCACATTTTACATTTAAATTGATTATTTATGAATATTTTATTTTGGATTTTTATTTTGGAGAAGATTTAATCCAGAAATTAAACACCAAATCTTAACTCTCCAAACTTTGAGGATGAGTAGATTGCATTTTAAAATAACCTATAAGTTAAGGTTTTGTAATTTTCTCATTTAAGTTTAGTCGCATTTACAGTACACACTTGAAAAATAATAGAAATTCCCCAAAAATGTATTATTATTATTACTATTGTTAACATTATCATTATATGCAGGAGCACCAAAGCTAACATTGTATGTATTTGTGAAAATTGCTCAATTACAGTGGTTTGGCCAGTAGAATTGAATTGTTTAGTCAAAACATTGTAAGATAATACTCCAAAATTTATGATAAGAAACCAGGATTCACTAGCTATTTTCTTTTTTATGATAGACAAAAATTTGATTATTAAAAATAAATAAAATAGGTACAGTAAAACAATTATTACTTATTTTTCTTAGCCAAATCAATTTGTAGTAACAAATTCCGAAAAGAAAATATTCTTATCAGATTAATTTTTAGGCAGTCATACTTTTATCATTAAGGGTATTATTTTTATTTTTATTTTATTTTATAATTTGGTTGTAAGTAATACTTCCAACTTTCTTAGTCACTGTCAGCTAAAAATGAATACCCCCCTCTGTGTGTAAATGACAATGTTGAATGAAGCTCAAATCCTTATAACCAAAGTGAAAATAGAAGCAGAAATTTTCATAGTTTTGAAAATATTTCTGAAAGATATGGAAAAATCTTTGATTACACCCACTTATATTTATACAAAAAATTATTGAAAAATCATTTCAATTTTTTTAGCCAATCAATAAATAATTATAATCATTGGAAAATTTGATAATTAATCTTCTAGACCATTTTCTTTTTCAGAATATACTGTTGTTGTTTATTCATTTTAAAAGTATGAATATAATGTCTATATATATATATATATATATGAATTTTAATGCATGTAATTGATTATTTACATTTAAGTCTTCAATACTCACAAGATTTCTTTGAAAAACTGATCATGTTCTTTATAAACCAAGCAGAATAACTGTAAACAATGTACTCTGGATACATAAATAAGATGGTACTTGTATGTAGCATTTTAAACATCATCCACTGAACTCTATTTTAAATATATGAAAGTGGAGGAATTATTCAAAATTTCAATCATACATACATATGTGTGTATTTTTTTATGTTAATTTTTATTTTTCTGAGATGATACTTAGAAAAATGTGTGCACAATCTGGAGCACAAAAATCTCAACTTACATGTCAAAATGTAGTCAATATAACAATTCACAATGTTCCTGATTACCTTTCACATTTTCAATGAACAGTAAAATCTGCTTAAGAAATTTGGGCAACAAAATTCATTTCATTTATCTTTTGTATTGTGACATTTATTTGTATCTGTATTTGTATTAGAGGTGAGAGATGACTGGACCAACCTCTAGTGCCAGCTGTGCAGCATCCCCCCACAATGTTAGTGTGGGTGCCAACACAGCTTGGCTCACGTCTTGGAACTTGGTAATACCACTAAATGTGTTGGGGTTAGGTCTTGTAGAGTACAAACAGCATTGCCATGAGGAACATGGGGAACATGGAAAGGGTGCCAGAGTGGACCTTGTTGCAGCTCCCAACCCGAGATTCCATTTCAACCTGGCTGTGAATTAACATCTTTCTGTGGAATATATAAACACACAGACATACACACACGCACATGTATAGTACTGGGCTTTTACCTTTTGATACTGCAGGAGAGGGAGTCATTGCCAGAACCCAACCAAATGCAAGCCACATGGAAGTACAAACATCATTTGAATTCAGGCTTTCAGAGGTTAAAAAGAAGGATTAGTAATAGCAGCTTTAGTACACTTTTGTTGGCTCTCTTTCTCTTCCTTTCTTCAACTCCATCAACAATGAGGAGAGACCCAACACCTTTTGATGCTCTGGAATGTTGCTGCCAAACAACAAACCAAACATAAAACAGAGCAACCAAAAGAAAGAATCAACAAGTAAAACACCCTCCATTCCTCTAGTTTCATTTATTCTCCTTCTCCTTTTGTAATAAACTGACAAAAGTGATAAGTGGATGTGGGGGTGGGAGTGGGTTACATCAATGCCAGTGTAATGCAGAAGTGATTGTACATGTGTGTATGCATGTATGTGTTTCTATATATATATATATATATATAAATATAAATAATGTGTTTGGACCACTGAGGCAGGGTCATGTCACCCTTTTGGTGTTGATGAATGAGTTTCAACAGGCTGACGAACTGAATGGGCTGCTTCATGGAAGGGGGCTTCTGTGGCAGGCAACAAAGGTGAAGGAGGAGGAGTAGCCCCTGTGGAGTCATTTATGGGAAAGGAAAAGGGGGGCACACCATTCTCCCTCCATTCTTTATAAGAGTGCTTCTTCCACTCCTACTAATATCAATGTCAATACCACCACAGCGCTCTGAGCCTTGCATGATGGAGTGGGGCAAATTAAAGAGGGTCCATCCCACCCATCCTGCTTTCTCCCTTTTGCTTTGTTTTGTTGTGTTTTGTTTTGTTTTTTTTAGTGTATTCTACTTATATTCTTACTACATGGTCTTGCTTCAGTTTCTATGGTCTTCACATCTACCAGGCTCTACAAATGGTACAATCCTGGGACCCTCCCATCCCCCAAAATATAATAATTACACACATACACATCCTTCAAGTGTCAACTCCTGTCATCTGAGAGCCTGGAAAGGAAGTCTGTGATGGGGGCCGTCACTGCTGCACCACCACCACCACCACCACTACCTCCTCCTCCAGTGGGCTGTCTTTTTGACAGAATTTTTGGATATCAGTCTTTACAAATTAAACATCAATTTTGATTTTTTTGGTTTTTTGGTTTTTTAAAATTTTTGGAATGTGAGAAATAGAACCAAAATGTTTTTGCTGCCCCCACCAACTCTTCACACACATAGCAGTTTGCTTGCCTTTGTTGTTTTCTAAATCATCAATATAGGCTTGAAAGGCTTAGGAAAGTTTTTGATCTGATTCATTTTCAATCTCATTCAGGAACAAAATTAATCAGTTCAGAGAGAAAAAGTAAAAATTGATGAACATGAAAAGAGTAGAAGATTTTAATGTTTCCCTCTCTCTCTTGTTTTTTGTTTTTTGTTTTTTGAATTTTTTTAATAAAAATTTACTACTTTGTTGGTAGGATCCCAGCATGGGTTAGGACTTTGTGGTGCCCTTGTTAGGGGTTGGGGGAGTAATACCCTCTTTTGTGGTTGTGATGTTTATTGGGAGTTGTTGTGATGTTTATTGGGAGTTGTTGTGGAGTTTGTTGGAGAAAGAGAGGAAGAGACATAGCTTTTTGTCTCCTAATTTGTGGTCATTGAGCAAAGGCTTTTGGTTGCTGTGATGGGTGTCAATTGACAACAGGTAGGAGAAATTTATTTATTTCTTTATACTTTTTTCCAACATGGAAATAGGTATTTATTCAATTTTAAAAAAAATAAAAAATAAAAAAATAAAATAAAAAACATGAATGGTCTCAACCATGTCCATGAGCAATCACCATCTGGAAGTTTCCTTGTCTTTACACTTGAAGCATGTTCTTATGAAAGCCACACAAAGCAATAAGCTTTTTGTGTCAGGTCTGGCTACTCAATTCTATTATCCATTGTGTTCCTTGGTGAGATACTGAAGTTTTTTTTTTCAACAAAAGGGCAATTTCTTGAAGAAAATGGGTCATCAATGAACACCAGAGAAGGAAGAGGAAAGCAAAGCATGATGTGAATATTTTGAAATAGCTCCAAAAGTACGACAATATTAGTTAGATTTGAAAATTACAGAAAACACAGTAACAAATAGGATTTAAATTTTTTTTACTTTCTCATGTTTTATTATAAATATGATATATATATTAATAATATATTTTTATTAGAAAAATATATATTCCACTACTTTCTAATATTCCTTCTTTTAATTTGTAACATATTTATTAATTACACTTATAATAAATGAGATATCTAATCTATTATACACTATTACATATATAAGACTATTCATTGCACTTTTATATAGAATATTAGATATATTTTCTATCTCATCTTTGATATTTTATTATTATATTGATAATAATCTAAAATAAGATATTAGAGGAGTATTTACTAATTTTTCTTTTTTCATGCCAAAATATATTAATATTTTTTTAATACAATTCTTCTATAATATCTAAAGTCTACATTCTTTTCAATCTCTTTAGACATTAACATCTAAAATTCTCTTAGCAGTTCTTAGATATTTTAGAATAAAGTCTATACTCAAGCATCTCTTTAAATTAAAATTTTCTTTTGTTGCAAACAACATTTTATCAATATATGATATAAGAATGATATAATCATATAAGATAGTCTTTTGTAATTATTTGAAATATATACAACTTTCAAAGTTTCTATAAGTGTATCCTTGCTTTATCATAAGGGCATCAAATCTCTTATAATATTACTTAGAACTTTGTTTCAATCCATGTAGTGATTTTTTCAATCTACACACAAGGTTCTCTTTTCCAAGTCTTTTGAATTTGCTAGCCTAATATATGAAGTTTTTTTTCTTTCTAATTCTCTATATAAAAAAATAATAGTAACATTTAGTCAGTTCAAATCTATATCAATTTATACATAGAAGTAATCTTAATTGCATAAAAAATATTTTTTAAAATTTAATATCTTATTTTTAAGCATATTTTTTTACTACCAATCTGGCCTTATATCTTATTCTAACTATTTTGAAAAGCCATTAATTTTTTTATATCTATCTATAATAAAATTATATATATATATATATATAAATATATAAAAATAAATATATATATATATAAATACATATAAATATATATATATATATATATATATATAAATATATATAAATATAAATATATATAATATATATAAATATATATAAATATATATATTGGTAATTATATCTTATGAAGAAAGTATATCTTTGCATTCATTACTTTCTTATGTTTTATTAGTTTTAATCTTCTAGTGCTTTTTAAAATATAAAATACTTTTTATTTTTTATAATTAATGAAGAATTTTACTCATTCTTTGTGGCTTTTGTAATTCTTAGATTTATCTTTCTTAATGATCAATTATCTTAGATATAATAAGATCTAAGATCTTTTGAATATTATATAAAGATTTGAGAATATCAATCCTATTTTTAAAATAATAGATTTAATTTAATATATATATCTTTAAAAAAAGAGTTTTTATCAAATCTTACATCTCTACTTAAAATGATCTTATTTATATTTGGATTCTATATTCTGTATCTTATTATAATTTTTTTATAATCTAAGTTATATTTCTTACTCTTAGGATCTAACTTTGATCTTTTATGTTGTTGAATATAAACATATGTTGAGCATCCAAAAATTTTAAGTCTTAAATAATCTACAAGTATACCATTTTGTAATTCTATAAGTATTTTACATTTAATAGTAGTAGATTGAGAGAAATTGTCAACGACACAAACTAAAACAAATGCGTAAGTTAGTAAAAAATTATGTTAAAAGAAAATAATAGGATAGAAATAAAGAAGTATGTATATTCAAAAAGAAACTGGAATGGCTATTGCTAAAGACTAGAAAATACATGAGACTTTTGAACTAGAGTAGAAGCAAGAAAGGAGTTGATAAGAGTGAAAAAGGCTTCACTCTTATACCTATTTATACTATCTATCTAAGAGCTGTATGGTAGTATTCTATAGGACCTCCTACACGTGTCTAATTTGCAAGACACGTGTCGAACTTGTAAGACAAGTTTTCTACATTTGTGCCATGTACTTGGCTTGTTCTGCAAGCTACCAACATGTGCGACACATGGCTAACTTATTCTACAAGCTACCATTATGTGCGACATGTGGTTGACTTGTTGACCAAGTTTCTAACGTATTAATCACCTATAGACATGTATAAAGTTGATTCCACTGTCGGGGTAGAGAGAGTTTGCCTCAAGAAAGCGCTGTCGTGTTGTAAATCAAAACATAGTGTAAAAAATATAAAAGAATACATTAAAATAAAAAGATTAAGATTAGAAGAAAGGTTGATAGAAAATTAGTAGTAAAAAGATAGAATGGAAATTTACCTTGAAAAGTGAAATTTCTTCAAGTTAGTAAAAAAGAAAAGGTTGAGGAAGTAGAAAAGACATGGGCTAAGAGGTCTTTTTGACTAAGAGGATAAAGAAGACTAGGAGGGAGATGACAAGGAAGGGTCGTGAAG
This sequence comes from Physcomitrellopsis africana, assembly GCA_036785485.1. NCBI lineage: Eukaryota > Viridiplantae > Streptophyta > Bryopsida > Funariales > Funariaceae > Physcomitrellopsis > Physcomitrellopsis africana. The sequence goes on along the minus strand of JAWRVF010000113.1, from coordinate 368,137 downwards.
AAGAAGGAAGAGAGTTTTTTTGGAAGGCATAGGATTTTTTTGATGGGCAGTATATGTTTTTGTGTATAGAGGAAGCTTAGAGAGAATTTTAGATGCGAGTTTTTGTGGATTTGTAGTAGACAAGATAAGAAACTCATAGAGATAATTCTCATATCTTTTGATTAAGTATCAAGGGAGATATGAGTCGTGAAAGTTGCAGGTGTTTAAGACTAGGGCAGTGAGGGTTATTAAATTTCGGGCCTTGGTTCTTGGAAACCACTTAGACTTTAGTGGCGAAATTTGTTGGGTTTTTGTTCCTTATAGAGTTAACTACTTTTTGTCATAATCTCAAGTCAATATGACCTCTGAGCAAAGAGTTATGAGTGAAATTGTAATCGGTTTGAATGAAAAAAGAAATAGAGTGAAGGTAGGGTTGAGGGTTTGTATGGGCAGTGCAAGTGTGTGGGTTTTTTTGGGTATAAAGGGAGTTAGGAGACGAATTTGAGTGTGAAATTTGATAGACATGATCTATGTAAGTTAAGGAAGAGATGAGTACAAGTTTGATACTCATTAGTCTTATAAATAAAATGTTATGTTCTTTCAAAATGACAAGGGTCTATCTCCAAATCAGTGAAGTTTTAGAGAGCATAACTTTGTGATCAGAGTAGTATTTTGAGTGAAATTTGTTGGGATTTGTAGATATATGAGTCTATTAAGTTGTGTAAAAAACTGACTGCTATTGGAGTTATATTCGAGGAGTTATGAGGAAAGTTGTGGTCAGATCCAGAGTTGTTAGAAGGCAAAATTAAAGAAGAAGGATGGAACCTATAACTCAAGTTTGGAGAAGACTTTTGAAGCAATATTAGGAGGGTGTTTACAAAATAAGACAAGCTATAAGCCTACCAAATTTTAGCACTTAGATCTTCTTTAATGAAGAGCAATGAAGGTGTGAAGCAAAGGGGGTCTAGAATCAAAGGCAGCATGAAGGGATTACTTTGACAACATGGTTCTCTCTAACCACATGAGCTATAATCAAAAGGATTATGGCGTTTGCTTCCTTACTCCCTTAAGTACTTTGTGTCCAAATTTTGCTTCAATTGATGTGATATCCTAGGATTTATGGGCAAATTTGAGGGGAATTTTCTAAAGGCAGAATATGTTAGGGTTAATAAAGTATGTTTTTATGTAAATTCTTCAATTTTATGAACTTTATGAATCTCATCTTGCACTTAAGAAACGAGAGGCAAAAAAGATCCAGTGTTTTTTAGGACTAAGACTCTCACCACAACAGCGCAAGGCTTCTAGCTATCACTAATTTCTTAATCAAGCTTCAAAATAAGAAAAGTTCTAAGTTTATATATATATATATATATATATTCTTTTGGAGCTATTACACCAAATACATAAGCCTCAAATAACCAACAACATCCAAAATATGGTAAAATCCTCTAAAACCTTATATATCCTTATGTGTCACTGACATACTTTAAGCCACTACTAGAACTTTCTGTAGTCTTCTAGAACCTTCTATAGCTTTTTAGAATCATTAAGAATCTTCTAGAACCTTCTAGAATCTTCCTCAACCTTCCAAGACCTCCCGTAGATTTTTTAGAGTCTTCCAAAATCTTCCTTAAACTTCTAAAATATTCTAAGATACTCTTAGGACCCTCTGTCAAGGACATACTTGTTAGAACCTTCTAGAACATTCTAGAAGTTTCCTAGAATTCTCTAGAACCTTCCAAAGCCTTCTAATATCTTCCTAGTGTCAAGGACATACTTGTTAGAATCTTCTAAAATATTCTAGAAGTTTCTTAGAACTCTTTAGAACCTTCCAGAGCCTTCTAATATCTTCTTAATTAGTAGAAGTTGCTTGAGAAGCTCTCTAGTTGAAGGAAGCTGCTTGAGAAGCTTCCTAGGTAGGAGTATATATTGGAGTCGAGGCTGAAGAGTTCTTCAGTCTCGACAACACATCTCTTGGAGCTCTAGCTCACCTCTCTGGTGTTGTTTTTATACTCATTTGATTAATCTAGTTCCTGCCAGTTCTTCTTGAACTTCTTGTTTAGACTTCAAGTCTATATTTTGTGTCCGTGATATTAATCCAGTTCCTGCCAGTTCTTCTTGAACTTCTTGGTTAGACTTCAAGTCTATAATTTGTGTCCATGATAGTTTGTCAAGACTACTCTCACCTTGGATATCAGAGTTAGTTCTTTCTTGTTGGAGTGTGGATTATCCCTCTTCTTGAAGGTACACTAGTATTTTAGAGGTTGCGGATTACCCTCCTCTAAACTGATATCTTTTTGTCATAATATTGGAATCTTATTCTTCTTGGAGAGAGTGGATTACCCCTCTTCTTGAAGGTCTTAAGGCGTTTTAGAGGTTGCGGAGTACCCTCTTCTAAACCAATATTTCTTCCTTGTAGAAACAATTACTTCCTTTCTCTTAGAATGATTAGAGGTCAAGATATTAATATGAGTGAAAGTTTGGAGTCCAAGATGGATGCCATTATGAATGCTCTTGCTACATTATCACAGAGAACTATGATGATGGAAGGAGTCTTTACAAGATTTTATAATGATGGAGCATCCGGAATAGCACAATCTGGGCTTCATCAGCCTCGAGTTTCTGTACCAGAAGAAGCAGTTTTGCATGTGGTTCAACGAGAAGCATTACTTCCACAACGAAAAGAACCTCGTATTAGTCTTCCAGACAAGTTTGATGGCACACCCTCCAAGTTTTGAAGTTTCATCAATCAAATCAAGTTAATAATAGCTCTACAATTCGAACGTTATCCAACGGAGGAATCACGCGTTGGATTGGTTGGAACTTTGCTTATAGGACAAGCTTTATCATGGTTTGCTCCTCTATTTGAAAAAGGATCATCGATTTTGAACAACTTTGAGACTTTTTTGGAGGCATTTGCAGAAGCATTTGGTGAGCATGACAAGGCTCGGTGGGCTACAACAAAAATTCGATCACTACGACAAGAGACTCGCTCTGCATCAGTCTATGCATCGGATTTCAGGCAATTGGCATGCGACATCAATTGGGATGAAGAGGCATTGATGAGCCAATTCTATTGGGATCTAAGAGACGACGTGAAAGATTTGTTATTATCTCTTCCTGATCCACGAATGCTCAACGAAGCCATTAGCCAAGTTATAAAGTGCGATAACCGCCTATTTCAACGTCGCCAAAATCAACGCTCCAGACAATATACAAGTCATCACGGCGCAATTATATCGACAAGTAGCCTAAATTCACAAGTGGAGACAAAAGACATGCAGATTGATGCGGTACGTGTCAAATCCCTTACTTTAGAAGAAAAGAAGCAGCATATAGAAAAATGTTTGTGCTTTTATTGCGGTAGAGAAGGCCATAGAATTGAAAAGTGTCCGAAGAAGCAAAATGGACGCAACATCAAGAATAGAGGTGTATTTATTCAGGAAAACGAGGATGCCTAGCCACAATAGGAACCATGCGGCTGGACAAATCAAAACCAAGTTCCTCTTTTTCTACTCAACTTGCCCGTTGTTTTATAATTCGTTTATCTTTTGGTCCTCAAAAACTAAAAATCTTAGCCTTATTAGATTCAGGAGCATCTGCTTGTTTTTTAGACTAAAAATTTGCTAAGCGTCACAAAATTCCCCTAGTACAAAAATTCAAACTTGTTCACGTAGAAGTAATAGATGGACGACCTTTATTATCTGGTAGTGTCACCCATGAATCAGAACCTATAGAAGTGATGTTTAAAGACCATAGTAATTATATTATTTTCAACATTATTAGCACCCCGTCAAATCCTATTATTCTTGGTCTTACTTGGTTGGAAAAATATAATCCATCCATAGATTGGAGGTTACGGAGGATAACATTTCTCATAGAATAACGTGAGGACAAGCCTGGAAAAAGACCCCAAACCAAAAAATCCTTGTTCATTGAAGCAAGAACGTTTATAAGATTGTGTAAGGAAGGTACACCATTGGTCATTTATGCGGCTCCAACTAGTGGAGAGCAGATTTCAACAGCAGGAATAGCGGAGCAATACAAGGATTTTCAAGACATGTTCCAAAAGAAGAATGCTGACATGCTACCAGAACATCGACCATATGATTGTGCCATAGAATTGTAAGAAGGAGCACAACCGCCTTTTGGCCCAATCTACAACCTATTGTAGATGGAGTTGGCTGAGTTGCGGAAATACATTGACGAGAACCTAGCCAAGAACTTCATTTGTCATTCAAAATCGCCAGTTGGGGCACCAATCTTATTTGTGAAGAAGAAGGATGGCTCACTACGGATGTGCGTGGACTATCGAGGTCTCAACAAGGTGACAAAGAAGAATCGCTATCCATTACCTTTGATCTCTAGTCTTCTGGAACAACTTGGACGTGCAAAGATCTTTACAAAGATTGATCTAAGGGGAGCTTACAACCTTGTGCGAATCAAAGAAGGAGACGAATGGAAGACAGCTTTTCGTATAAGGTATGGTCATTTTGAATATAATGTCATGCCATTTGGTCTTACCAATGCTCCGGCAGTTTTTTCAACACATGATGAAAGATATTTTTCGAGAATATCTAAACGATTTTGTTGTCATTTATCCGGATGATATCTTGATATTTTCTGAGAATGAAAAAAAGCATGAGAAGCATGTTCGTTTAGTACTTAAAAAACTACGCGAGCGAGGACTCTATGCCAAGTTGGAGAAGTGCTTATTTCACCAAACTGAGATGGAGTTTTTAGGATTTGTTGCGACTATGGAAGGCTTGAGGATGGATCCCAAGAAGGTGGAAGCAATTGTGTCCTGGGAAGTTCCAAAGATGGTTAGAGACGTATAATGTTTTCTCGGCTTTGTTAACTTCTATCGGATCTTCATCAAGAATTATTCTCAAGTTGCTGCTCCACTCACTCGATTAACATGTAAAGATAAGCTGGAATGGGGACCTCTAGCAGAAAAAGCATTTCAAAATCTTAAAACGGCATTTACTACGGCTCCAATCTTGGTACACCCAAACTTTGCAAAGGCTTTCTATTTGGAAACCGATGCTTCGGATTTTGCTTTAGGAGCCGTACTTTCACAGATGGGCATCGACAATAAGCTTCATCCGGTTGCATTCTATTCACGGAAGTTTTTTGCGGCTGAGATCAACTACGAGATTCATGATAAAGAACTCCTTGCTATAGTGGATTCTTTCCAAGAGTGGCGTCACTTCCTCGAAAGAGCTGCGCATCCGATGACCATATATACGGATCACAAGAATCTAGAATATTTCATGTCTACTCGGGTTCTAAACCATCGTCAAGCTCGATGGAATATGTCGCTATTTAAATTTGACTTTATTATTACTTATCGGCCTCGAAAGCAACAAGGACTATCTGATGCCTTATCAAGAAGATCATATCTTGCGCCGAAGATTGGAGAAGGAGTGCTTGATCAGCAGTGTAGGACATTATTAAAGCTAGAGCAATTCAAGATTTGTGTTGCTGTGGTACCAATTGATGCTGACTTCCTCAACCAAGTACGTGCTGCAATCATTGAAGATCCAATAGTCCTCGATATTAAGCAACGTATCAATGATGACAAGTTCAAGATTGAAGGAGATCTCTTATACTTTGAGGAGCAGCTATATATCCCAAAAGGGCTAGCTTGACTTCGAGTCCTTCAATCTCGTCATGACTTTCCAACTGCGGGACATTTTGGATTCAACAAAACCTTGGAACTCATTTCCTGAGATTTCTGGTGGCCTCAAATGTGGAAGGATGTGAAGGATTTCGTCCTCTCTTCTGACATTTGTTCAAGATCCAAGAATCCTAGACATTGCCCTTATGGACTTCTACAGCCATTGCCTATTCCGTGTCGTCCATGGTCTTCAATTTCCATAGACTTTATTACAGATCTGCCGCCATCGAATTCATTTGACAACATCTTTGTTGTGGTGGATCGACTTATGAAGATGGCACATTTTATCCCTTGCAAGAAGACATCGTCAAGCAAAGACACATCAAGGCTCTTCTTTGATAATGTATATCGATATCATGGTCTATCAAATGATATCGTGTCGGATCGAGGAATCTAATTTGTATCAAAGTTTTGGAGATCTTTTTTTAAGATATTGAAGGTGGACATCAAGCTTTCTTTGGCATTCCATCCTCAAATTGACGGCCAAACGGAACGGGTGAATCAAGTTTTGGAACAGTATTTACGATGCAGCATCAACTATCAACAAGATGATTGGACTGCATATCTACCGCTAGCCGAGTTTGCATATAACAACACCCTTCATGGGTCGACTCAAAAAACACCATTCTTTTTCAACTATGGGTACCATCCAAAGCTTGATCTATTGAGTCCATCAGCGAATAACAACCTAGCAGCTGAAGGATTGGTGGAGCAGCTATCGGAGCTTCAAACCACATTGAAGCTTCAATTGCAAATTGCCCAAGAGTCTTACAAAGCATCCGCGGATAAATTTCGGAATCAGGCACCTAATTTCAAGATTGGAGATAAAATATGGTTGCTTCGACGGAATATCAAGACTAAGCGGCTATGTGATAAGTTAGACTACCGGAGATTGGAACCATTTGTTATCCAAAAGCAGATCAATCCTGTGGCGTACCGCTTAGAGTTACCAGCTGCTATGAAGGTACACCTTGTCTTTCATGTTTCTCTGTTAGAGCCTTATTGGGAATCGTCTTTTCCTGGAAGAGTGCAATGTCCGCCACTTAGTATAGAAATTGAAAACAACAAAGAATATGAGGTAGAAAGGATACTAGATTCACGGCAAAGATGGAATAAATTAGAGTACTTTGTGCATTGGAGCGGCTACGATATTAATGAAAGAACATGGGAACCTGCCAAAAATCTTGCCAATGCGTCACGAAAGGTATAGGAATTCCATCGACGATATCCTAATAAACCAAAAATTGGTCATTAATAAAGCGTGAAGATGAAGCTTTCTCTAGAAAAATGAATAGAAAAGGGATCCAAGTCTTATCAAAACATAACTTGTTGTATTTCATAGTATCATGATATCTAATATCAAGGTGTATTTAGATATGGCTAGTGAGAATGTAGATACTGTACTAGTGGTACTATCTCAACCGAGTAGCTCACAACGTCAACCTCGAGATGAAGAATTAGAAGAGCCAAGAAGACATCAAAGAATACCAAGCAGCAAGTTACTTGTAATTGTCTTTGAAGTTGAACCAGCTCATGCAAGTAGTGGCGAAGCGATATTTTCAGGTCGTTTCCACAATAAAGATATAGAAGTTCAAGCATGGTCTCAAGTAGAAGGTATTGGTCATTATCAGTGGCTACAAGGACCCATGAATCATCTGCCTCGTGAACGACAGCTGGAGTATATTACAGAGACTATGCGACAAATTTTTGATTTCCTACGTTTGTGAGTATACATCTCAAATGGCTTCTCGGAGACCTCGAAGCTAAAGGAGGAGGTGATGTCAAGGATATACTTGTTAGAACCTTCTAGAATATTCTAGAAGTTTTCTAGAACTGTCTAGAATCTTTCAGAGCCTTCTAATATCTTCCTAGTTAGTAGAAGTTGCTTGAGAAGCTCCCTAGTTGGAGGAAGCTGCTTGAGAAGCTTCCTAGGTAGGAATATATATTAGAGTCGAGGCTGAAGAGTTCTTTAGTCTCGAAAACACATCTCTTGGAGCTCTAGCTCACCTCTCTGGTGTTGTTTTTGTACTCATCTGATTAATCCAGTTCCTGCCAGTTCTTCTTGAACTTCTTGGTTAGACTTCAAGTTTATAATTTGTATCCGTGACACCTTCTAGAATCTTCTTCAATCTTCCAAGACCCTTTGTAGATTTTTTAGAGTCTTCCAAAATCTTCCTCAAGCTTCTAGAATATTTTAAGATACTCTTAGAAGGTCTAATAGGACATAAGGTCTCATAGTATAAATAAGAGGTAAGACTGAGGAGCACCTCAATCTTGCCAACACAAGTCTTGGAGTAATCTAGAGTGTTGCCTTGTTCTTAATATTAATCCAGTTTCTTGTTCTTGATCTAGTTCTTGTTCTTGTCCATCCAATTCTTTCTTCTTGAAGTTATTCTGGTTCTAATTTCTTCTCTTAGTTCTTTGCTAACCTGCTAATTTGCATCCTTAACAGTTTGGCAAGACTGTTTACATAATCATATCAGAGCTTAGATCTCTTGATAGAGAGTGGATTACCCCTCTTCAAGATACTATTGCATTCTAGAGGAGTGCGGACTACCTCCCTCTAGACTGATATGTTTATTTGTTGTAGTTGATTTTTCTTTGGAAAGAGTGGATTACCCCTTTTTTAAGTTATATCACTATATTTTAGAGGTTGAGGATTATCCTCCTCTAAACTAACTGTCTCAAAGTATTCCTTTTAGTATAGAAAATATTAATGGCTTATCGATTTTTTTTTTTTTAAGATGGAAATAGATCAGATTAATGGAGGTGCATCCTCACAAACAGAGAATAGAGTGGCAACACTTGCAGATCTTTGAGCCCTATTAGATACAGTACGAGAAGAAATGACATTCTTTCGCAATCCAAGAAAAGAATTACAAATGGAGCAAGTATCTGAAGAAACTAAACAAGGGATTTATAACTTTTCAACAAGAGATTATTTGATTAAGAGAAGCAAGCGATAAACAAGCTATGCACACAACTTCTCTAGAAGTTCTAAAGGTTGTCATAAAAGAGCCAAAAGCTAGTATGTCTGACAAGTTTGATGGAACAAGATCCAACTTTCGAGGGTTTATACAACAAGTGCAACTTTACTTACGACTATATCCATCTCGTTATCCAGATGGATTCACTCAAGTCGCTTTTGTGGGCGCTCTTTTATCAGGAAGTGCTCGATCATAGCTTGGGCCACTATTGAAAAAGAATTCTCCAATCTTGTACAACTTAGAAGCTTTTATGGAAATATCTACTGGTGCATTTGAAGACAATGATCTAGAAAGAGTGGTAGAGAAGAAGATCCAAAATCTACAACAAGGACAACGTTCAGGTGCAATTTATGCCGCAGAATTTCAAAAACTTACTTGTGATCTTGATTGGAATGATAAGGCTTTTATGACTCGATTTCGTTATGGTTTAAATGATGATGTAAAGAATTTATTGATTACAATGCCAAGAGTTGAAAGCTTAGAGGAACTCATAGCTCAAGCTATTACTTGTGACAATTGCTTATTTGAACTACGACAAGAAAGACGATCAATTTTCAGCAATACTTATCAAGGTACGACTGCTATATCTTCAAGACTATTGGAAAAGCCATTAACATATCCTGAACCTATATAGATTGATACGACTCAATTCAAGCCATTAACACTAGCGGAAAAGACTAGACGTCGACAAGAGAATTTATGCCTATATTATGGAAAATCCAATTATAAGGCAACAAATTATCCAAATAAGTCTAGAGAATTCAAGGTACGAGGTATAATATCTAAATTAGAAAGGTCGGAAAACAAAGACATCCAACCATAGTAGGGACCTTGCGGTTGGACACCTCCAAATCTATAGTACCAGAAAAAGGTCTTTTTTTACCTCCGGATCCAACATCTTGTTTTATACTTTTTGTATATATAAGAACCTTGAAACAAGAAATTTCTGCTAAAGCCCTTTTAGATACTAGAGCCTTAGTATGCTTCATAGATAAGGATTTTGCAACCAAGCACAATCTACTACTTGTAAAGAAGACCCATCCTGCACCAGTTGAAGTCATTGATGGATGAAACCTTGCATCAGGAGATGTTGTCAAAGAAACCCAACTGTTGGAAGTGATACTAGAAGATCAAGTATCACAAATTATTTTCAACATCATTAGATGTCCGACAAATCCTATTGTCATTGAACTTCCTTGGTTTGAGCTACATAATCTTGATATTGATTGGAATATGCGGAAGATTTCTTCAAGATCTACACATCAAAAGAAGAAACGAGGTACTACTCTATTCCTTAAACCTAAAGCATTTATGCAAGCAGCAAAAAAAGGAGATGCATTTGCATTGTATGCTATCCCAATGAAAGATCAAACGGAGCAACTAAAGTAAGAAATTCCTAATCAATATCGTGACCTGAAAGACGTATTTAAAAAAAAAAAAGCAGACATATTATCCAAATATCATCCTTATGATTGTGCAATCAAATTACAAGATGGAACTCAACCTCTATTTGGTCCCATTTACAATCTATCACAAACGGAGCTTACAGCCTTACGAGAATATATTGATGAAAATTTAGCTAAGAATTTTATTCGACATTCAAAATCGCCTGCTGGAGCTCCTATATTATTTGTGAAAAAGAAGGATGGCTCCTTACGTATGTGTGTTGACTATTGAGGTCTGAACAAGGTAACTATAAAAAATCGCTATCCATTACCATTAATCTCAAGATTATTGGAACAATCAGGACAAGCAAAGATTTTTACAAAGATTGATTTGAGAGGCGCCTATAACCTAGTCAGGATTAAGGAAGGAGATCAATGGAAGACAACATTCCGCACAAGGTATGGACATTTCGAGTACAATGTTATGCCTTTTGGACTTACAAATGCACCTGCAGTCTTCTAACATATGATGAATGATATCTTACGAGAATACTTAGATGACTTTATAGTCATCTACTTGGATGATATCTTGATCTTTTCTAAGAATAAAGAAGAGCATGAATATCATGTACGGAAGATATTAAAGAAACTACGAGAAAGTGGATTATATGCCAAATTGGAGAAATGTTCTTTCCACCAACCACCAGTTGAATTTTTGGAATATTTTGCTTCAAAAAATGGGATTTCTATGGATCCAAAGAAGATACAAATTATTATAGAGTAGAAACAACCATCATTAATTAGAGATGTACAATGTTTCTTGGAATTTGCAAATTTCTATAGAATCTTTATTAAAGATTATTCCAAGATTGCGGCTCCATTAACATGACTTACAGGCAAAGACAAATTTATTTGAGATAATAAGGCTGAAGAAGCATTTAAGAAGCTAAAAGAATCTTTCATCTCTACTCCTATACTTGTCCATGCAGATCCAACAAAACCATTTATTCTGGAAATGGATGCCTCAGATTTTGCATTCAAATCTATACTCTCTCAAACTGGTGATGATGGTCAACTACATCCAGTAGCATCCCGCTCTCAAAAAATTTCAGCTGCAGAGATTAGTTACGAGATCCATGACAAAGAATTATTAGCAATTGTTGATGCTTTTGAAGAATGGCGCCATTTGTTGGAAGGAGCTCAACACAAGATCATGATATATACCGACCACAAAAACTTGGAATATTTTATGAGTGCTCGAGTTCTAAATCGTCGACAAGCACAATGAAGCATATCATTATCTTGATTTGATTTTGTAATTATATATCGTCCAGAAAAAGTTCAAGGAAAACTAGATGCCCTTTTTTGACGATCATATCTTGTACCAAGAATAGGAGATATTATATTGGATCAACAAAAATCAATCATGTTGAAGCCGTCCAATTTACAGTTAAAGACATCGACGATATCTACCTATACAGATACAACTCTCAAGATGGAAATCCAGAAAGCAATGAAGACAGATCCATTTATAAATAACATCCAACAATGTTTAAAAAATACTTATGTAGAAGAAGACAATAATTTCAAATTGGAAGATGGATTGTTATACTTCAAGAATCTCCTATATGTTCCTCCAAGACCTACAAGACTTCAAATCCTTCAAGCTCGACATGACCTTCCAACAGTTGGACACTTTGGCTTCAATAAGACCTTGGAATTGATATCAAGAGACTATTGGTAGCCTCAAATGTGGAAATTGGTGAAAGAGTTCATCCAATCATGGAAAATTTGTATGCAAACGAAGATTCCAAGATACCAACCATATGGAATTCTGCAACCCCTTCCAGTTCCTAAGGACACATGGCAATCATTATCTATGGACTTCATTACGAACCTCCTAATTTCGAATGGAAAAGATTCAATTTTTGTGGTGGTGGATCGTCTTATCAAGATGACAGACTTTATCTTGTGCAACAAGATTATTTTCGGGGAGGAAACAGCCAAGTTTTTTATTGATAATATTTACCAAATATATGGCCTTCCAATTGATATTATTTCAGATCGAGGACCACAATTTGTATCAAACTTTTGGAGAGGATTATTTTGGCTTTTAAAGGTCAAGATTAACCTCATATTTGCTTATCATCCTCAAACTGATGGTCAAACACAACGAGTGAATCAGATCTTGGAACAATATCTTCGTTGCAATATAAATTACCAACAAGATGATTGGACGGACTTTCTACCATTGGCTGAGGTTGCATACAATAACTCCGAACATTCTTCAACAAATCAAACTCCATTCTTCTCAAACTATGGATACCACCTTCGAGCAGATCCATTCCAAATTGAAGATGTGGAAAGCCTTGCTGCAGAGAATCAAACTACTTATTTAAAAACCATCCATGAAGAACTGAAATTTCAATTACAAATAGCCCAAGATCGACCAAATTTCAAAGTAGGAAATTGTGTCTGGTTACTTTGATAAAATATACAAACAAATCGACCATCACGAAAGTTAGACTATTAAAGACTTGGACCTTTTACAATTCTACACCAAGTAAATCTAATAAATTTTTGTCTCAAACTACCAAGTAGCATACACATTCATCCAATCTTTCATGTCTCGCTTTTAGAAACCTATTATAAATCAAATATTGTTGGAAGAACTATTCCACCACCAACTCCAGTTGAAGTCAATCAAGAGATTGAATACGAGGTGGATGAAATATTGGATTCACGTATAAGATATGGATGATTGAAATACTTCATTCATTGGAAGGGCTATGGAGTTAGTGAAAGAACATAGGAACCCTCAAATAACCTTAAGAATGTACCTAAGAAGATTCACCAATTCCATCAATAATATCCTAAAAAACCTAGATTCAATGGTCATTGAAGATTTCGTGGACAATAATATCTCTTGGCTTCTAAATGACGCTTCCTATCAACAACAAAAGACCACTATAAAAAGGGAAGAGCCATGCCAAGACCTGCACTTGTATTTTTCTAGGATAGAATAGATCTTGCTAGAAGCTTATTAGTTATCATGTCAAATCTTCGCATTTCAAGAGAATTGCAGGAACAAGAATCAAAAGACTCTTGTAGCATATAAGCGGCTGGAGAATCATTGTAACTTTCACAATCTGCTAGGTTTGAAGAACATAGATAAGATGAAGAAGGAATATCCCATCGTCAAGTAAGGCCATGCTTGGAGTCTTTGGAGATACTGCCTCATCACAAAAATCTTGATTCAAATGCCCGAGCTTTGATAATACTCCTTGAAGTTGGAAGGGTAATTCCAGGTGGACCAGAAATTATATTCGAAAGATGTTTTGAACGAAGAATAAATTCTTGGATGGGATGTTGGTCTAACAGAGGTTATATCTGGAGGTCATCGATGCCATGTCAAGGATCCTATTGAATCGATAATCAACGCAAAAAAGACGAAATATATTGCTTCTTTACTTCGATGAATTCTAGAATTTTTACGCATATGATTTGATTATCAAATTGCTTTGACTCCTCGTGAAACTCATCGCTAGAAGGGAAGATGATGTCACGGACATACTTTAAGCCACTATTAGAACTTTTTGTAGTCTTCTAGAACCTTCTATAGCTTTTTAGAATCTTCTAGAATCTTCTAGAATCTTCTTCAACCTTCCAAGACCTCGCGTAGACTTTTTAGAGTTTTCTAGAATCTTCTTTAAACTTCTAGAATATTCTAAGATATTCTTGGGACCCTCTAGAATCTTCTTCAATCTTCCAAGATCCCCCGTAGACTTTTTAGAATCTTCCAAAATCTTCCTCAAGCTTCTAGAATATTCTAAGATACTCTTAGAAGGTCCAATAGGACATAAGGCCTCATAGTATAAATAAGAGGCAAGACTGAGGAGCACCTCTTCGCCAACATAAAGCCTTTGAGTAATCCATGCTAGTTTGTTTTATACAACCCGAATTTTCGTTTCTGATCTAGTTCTGCCCTTAACGAATCCAAATTTCTTTGCTCTTGGAAGTTATTCGTTCTCATTTCTTCTTGCTTCTTTTACAACTTCACAACTCGTATTCCTAATGATGGCGTAAGCTTTTTTAAATTGAACACTTTACATTCTTTGATCCATCATTTTAAATATGAAAATTTTATATTAGGTACTGATGTATCTTTATCAACTTTAACAACAAATTTCAACTATAAGTTCATTACGGATCTTGAGATATTTTGAAAATCCTAACAGTCACTTTAAACTCTTGTCTTTATACACCTACATACAAATTTCTTTATATCTCACAAACTATTAGTTCAAATGCCACGAAATTTATATGTATAGCTTTTTAATACAAAATTACACATTCTTCAAGAAGTTTGAGTCAAAAATTCATCCGAAAACTCAAGTTATGGCTCCAACCATTACTATAAACAAAACCACTCACTGCCTTTGATTTAGAAGTGCCATCTTCAATGTCCTATAGCTCCTTCATGTAAACTCAAAATGCAACAATTCCTTCATAAAAGATGTAGGTCTTGAAATTGGCAATTTAGCGGCACCTTCTGATCTCCAAAAGCTACCGTGAAACTCCTTCTATACTCAAAAGAATAACAGTATGTCTCAAATTGACACTTTAACTTCAAACGGCTATAACTTTTTTACCTCAACTCCAAATCCTCTAATTTTTGTATACAAATTGTACCCAAAATCCTAAAATTTACAACCCTAGCTTCTAATCTCTAAATGCTCTCCTCAAAGTTGCCAAAATCCTTCTTAAGGTCGCAGGCAGTCTCCTCAAAATCCATTGGGCATGGTATTCAACCAATAGGGATGAAGTTTCCCATTCCTTGCCTTCATCCGACCATGCCTTGCTTTCATCCTTTCCAATTAGCCTCCTATTATCTTAAATTTTCATCCTTAGGCTTCCATCTTCTCTCAAGGCTTTATACTAATCATTTAGATTTTATACTTTTTAAATATCATAAATCAAAACAAGTAAAAATAAAATAAAATAAAGTTTCTTCTATCAACCATTTTTAATTTAATTTACTAACTATTCTAACACACATCTAGACTCATAAACATATAATATGTTTTAACTAATTTTTACATATTGTAAGTAATTAAAATACGACACTGCATCTATGAAGCTTCTAGGAAGCTTCTTTTTAAGATATTATCAAATTAACATATTTTATCTACTTCTATTTATCTATATTAATTAGATAATTATTGGAGTAAATCTTATGTCTATGACAAAATTTTAAAAAAATACTAACAATATTGAAAACTTTAATCCAAGAGTTCTTTTTTAATCTAATATTTTTTTAGTATGTTTTTTATTTTTTTAAAATAATATATAGTTTAATCTTTATTCTACTAAATTTTGTTGAGCAATTTCTAGAGTAGTAAAAGAATAGAAGATTTATTTATCTTTGCAAAATTTATGAAATTATTTTGATATATATTCTTTTTTAATAAAATAATTTTTTAATAAGATTCTTTATTATTATTTTTTATTCTTTAAAAATAAAAAATTACTTTGATTTTTATTTTATTATATATATCTATATTTTTTCTTAAATAATCATCTACAAAAAAAATAAAATATAATACTCCAACTTTTTAAAAAGTTGATATAGGTCTCTATTAATTTAAATGTAAATAGTCTAATATACTTTTAATATGATAAATAAAAATATTGAAGTCCATCCTATATTTTATCTTAAATATATAATTTTTATAAAAATTTACTTTATAAGAATATAATTCTTTTAATAATTATTGCTTGTAAAGTTTTATAAATACTCATTGATTTATATAATCTAATAATCCATACCACAATTGAATTATATCTATTACATTTGCTTCTTGATTAAATACAATAGTAGCTTTATTTGTAGCAAAATCTCTTATAAATTCTTATAAGTTCTTTATTTTTTTATTTTTTAAAAATTATTTTTAAAAATTTTAAAACTCTACTTATTGCTATTTATTTATAGTCCATTAAGTATAGTATATTTTAAGAAATAAATTTCTTCTATAATTTAAGAACATATCAAATTTATCACACTTATTAATTTTGCAAATTAATTATTAATATATTTTAAATAAAAGTACTTAATTTTGATTACCAAATTTATTTTCAAATAAATTTTAAATAGTCAATTCTTATATTAATATTTGATATATCATTTTTAATTAATACATTTCTATTATTATATATAATATAAGTATAAAATCAATTTTTAAAAGATATATTTGATATAAAAAACTAGAATCAAGGATCCACATATCTAAAAACTAGAATCAAGGATCCATACATCTAAAAACTTATCACTCTATATGGTCATAGTGAGGACATTATTAAAATCTCTATTTGAATCTACAAAATTATCTAGTTTAAAAAATTGAATTTTGTCATTATTTTTATATTTCTTTTATTAAATATCCCAATTTTTTATATTTATAGTATTTCATCTATGATTTATTAAACCAAGCTTTAGAATTTGATTTAGACTTTTTATATCATGGTCTTTGTCTATTATTTTTCTTTTAAAAAATAATTTTTTAAAATATAAAGGCTTATTATTTGATCTTCATTTTTATCCTATTAGATGAGAAAATAAAAAATATATCTTTTGACTTTATTTTATCATTTTCATTTAATAAAGTGGTGACCAAATGCTCAAATGATGGAAGCAACAAAGTCAATAGTAGCAAATATTTATCTTTAATTTTGAATTTGTCATCAATACTTTTTAATTCACAAAGAATCTTGTTGAAGTTGTTTAAAAATTTTAAAAAATAGTTTTTTTAATCTTTAAATAAAAAATAAAAATAATAATGATAAAATAAAACAATGTACATCCAAGTTTTATCACAATTAAACAAATAAAAATTTAATTTTTGGTCACAAAAAAATAGATAAGAAAAAGGTTATTGTTGAAGATATAGATAAAAAAATACTAATTTAAAAAAATATATAAAAAATAAAAAGAAGTATGCATAAGTTATAAAACATATTTTGCTATTTGAATAAAAAAATTTAAATACTTATTAAGAAAAGAATAAATATTTTTTTAAAAAAACTATTTGAAGTTATTATTATATCTTCTTTTTTTTTCTTTTTATATATATATATATATATATATATATACATACATATATACATACATACATACATACATATATGTATATTTTAATATGTAAATTTAATAAAATTTACTAATTAAAAATATTTTTTGTAAAAAAAATATTATTATATAAATAAAAATTATCTAAAATTATAATTTTTAAAAAAGTAAGAAACAATTAGATAAAACATGATTCTCTTATAGTCTCTAGAAAATTCTTCCTTATATTTCAATCTTTTAGACTATAAGGAAAATCAATTGAAAATAAATATATGGTTTATTGTCTTTCAAAAATAATTCAGAAATTATACATCATCAAAATTTATAAAACCAAACTTTAAATATAATAAAGTCATTCTATTTTTTTTTAATCTAAAACATCTTTAATAATTAATAAAATTTTAATTAATTAAAATATATTAGATTGTTTTTATATTTAAAATATCATCCAAACATTAAAATATATAAATTATAAAAATCATATAAATTATAAAAAATTATATATCTTAATTAAGATAAGATTAATAAAGTCTCATATATATATATATATATATATATATATATATTTAGAAAGCTACTATAGAAAAATCTTGCAATAATAAAGCATGATTTTTTTTTTTAATAAAGAGTGGATTACCTTTTTTTTTAATAAAAAAATCAATATATTTTAAAGGTTGTATATTATCCTCTTTTAAAGAATATAGTCTTTAAATATATATTTTTATAATATAATTTTTAAAATTACTTTTGTTTTATTCATATTTTTGATATTTTTACTTATCATATTTGTAGAATTTTTTGTGGAAATAAATATTATTATAGTACATATGTTGTAAAAAATAAAAAATAAAAACAAATGCTTGCATCATATCAAAAAAACTTTACTACCACAACTAATATCTTGAGTCACTACTTATAAAGATATATAGCTGATAATAGTTTCTTCAACAATCACTCCATTTAAAACAATTTGTTCTCTTACAAATCATTTTAAACATCTATTAAAGAATCAACAATTATTCTCTTTATTTTTTTTTGATAATAATAGGTTCAAGTTTTGTGGATTTATCAATCAAGAATAGCATGTTATTGAACTCCAACTACAAAGTAATCTAATCCCAACATTGTTTACTTTTCTAAAAATTACATCTATTACATTGTTTTTTTCAATTGATATTTGTTATTTTTCTTTGAGTACAGTATCCATGCTAAATTGTATTATTTTTATGCTGGTATTTATGAACATATTTATGCCGCAATTATACTTTCAATCGTCTTTAAATTCCATTTTTATTAAAAAAATTAAAACAAACAATCCACTTGTTCTCTGTGGTTGCAAGAAGTCAGGATTTATTATATTATATTATATTGTTTAAAAGTTGACCCTCTGCCACCCCTTTTACTTGACAAGAGAGTTTGATCCCTGACATCTAGAAATTGAACCCATTGAAGTAACATTTACCTCCAACAGTGTGCACAGAACTGTCTTAACTGTCCAAAAGGGCGGGTGGGAGTCTTGAAATGGCTTGATGTGAAGACAGGGGTGGGTCTTGAAATGTTGATGGGCCCACAAATGCCCATCTCTGAATCTGAAGCATAAGTTTGGATGCTAAAAAGCCACCAAATTGTGAAGCCTGGTCTTGTCACATTTGTTAGGTACACATTTGTCTGTCTGTCTGTCTGCGGATTATGCTTATTTATTGGGTGCCAGAGTAGCATTTGTTAAACACCTGCACTTACATGTCAGCAATACACCGTCTGTTATGTTATTCATCTCACTTTTAACTTATAAGGGATGATTATAAATTATTAACTTATGCTTTAGAATAATGGCACAGCAAACAAAGATTAATTGGTTAGTATGTGTATATGTATAAATATATTATCCTGCGTGGTTGTTGTCCAGTTGTGCGACTGGCTCAACTAGTTCTGCCACACCACTGCCAGCCCCATACATGGCTCCCAGCCAATCTCAAATGACATATTCCAATAAGTAAATAGGCAAATATATAAATAAATAAAATTCAAATTTTCACTTATTGTTTGTCAGCCAGTTCAGTCGTTCAGAAGACAACTAAGTTTAAATTTAAATTAAGAAAATTAACAAGTTTACATAGAAGAATCATGGCAGAGTGCATTTCAGTGCAAAGTCTTGAACCTTGTTGAATTGCTCACTGATACTGGGCTCATTGGGTGATTAAAATACTGAAATGGGAGATTAATTGGTACAATTATACTATCTATTTAGGTAGTGGCTACTTTTTACTTTTTTGTATTTGTTTTACATTTCTCTGTTCCTTATTCCTTCTCCTGTCAGTTAACAAAGAGAAAGAAAGAGAAGGTCTAGGGAGGTGTGAGGTTTCATTTGTTTATTCTCCATGACTCTTGTCCGCTTCATTACCATGACCCTCTGCCCCTCTCTGCCACGTGGAATATTACTGACGCTGTCCCTGCGACTGCTCATGGTCAAATCCTGTGCATTGATTAACTGTTCTCCAGCAACAGAAAATAAAAAAATGACAAGAAAAGAAAATATTCTTTAAAAATGGGATGGAACAAAGAAAAAGGAAATTAAGGACAGACATGAAGTTGAAAGTGAAGTTATAATTTTTTATTTTAAAATTTTGTCTCTTAAAAGGAGAAGCAGCAACTAGTGAAGAATCTGACTTACTAAATGTTCAAACTTTGTTCCTTCAAAACTCCCTTTAGAAAAAGACAACAGGCAGAGGGAAAAATAAAATTTATGAAGAAATGCAAGCCTTGTTGAGACATGCATCAAGTGAAGTTAGAGACAGGTAAGGAAATTATAGATCTGATATTCTTTAAATCCACTGAACATAATGGATTCTTTAGAAGAAATATGGAATTTCACATAATTTGTTTTGGTGGAAATACTTTGCTTGCAAAGGAAAAATTGCAAGTAGCTATGTTGGTTTTTTGTTGCAGATATTTGCTTCCAAAATTTCAATACATAAGAAAAGTGGAAAAATACAAATGGCTTACTTTAAATGTTTTATGTGGTTTGTATAAAAAAGATCCTTTTAAATCCAATTTTAACATTGCTTGATATATCTTAATTAAAATGTAATAAATCCAAATATGTACAATCAAAGTGTGTTCTTAGTTGGAAGAAAATTTAAATAAAATAATTCTTATAATTCTGATGTTTTCTCCTCTACTACATGGACTTTATACCTAGAAGCCCACTTTGAAAAGCCATGGTTCAAAAGTCTTATTATAGTCCCTTGCTTGGTGAAAAAAAGCCCTCCTTTGGAAGCCTTGGCTTTTGGATATAATATAAAGTAAAAAGAGACTATAAAATAGAACAAATTATTCTTTTATTACAAGTCCAAACATATGAGCTTATATCTTAATTCAAAAACTTATAAGAAGGATTAAAAAAGTTTATTTTTTATTTTTTAAATAGTTATTTTTATATAGCTTTTAATTCTTTTTATAGACATCCCTTGAGATGGGCCTAATGGAATTCCAAGGATCAATACTATTTACATTATATAGAAATAAGTACATTCCCCCTCATCTTTTCCTCTTAGGGCCTTTGGATTAATTTTTCTAAATATAAGTCCAACTTGAGATATATATATATATATATATATATATATTTTAAATTTTAACCAATCTAAGGATTTAAAAATTGTAGTCTCTTACCTTGTCTCTAAAATATAAAACTATCCTTGGAGAAAATCTCAAAATAAAATTATATGTAAAAACCAATATTAATTATATCTTTGATATAAAAAATTATAATTACAAAACTATAGACAATTCTTTTTGTATCACATTTAACTTTAAGTATAAGTATGAGACAAAAAAAAAGGTTACTAATCTTATTACAAAGAATTAAAAAATCACTATAATTGACTAAAATAACTTTTTATTAGATAAGATCATTGTTAAGATATAGATTATTAAATTAAAGAGTTTATTTATTTATTTTGAATGGTATATAAAATATTTATTTTAAAAAAAATATAACAATTTACAAAGAATAATTAGAAGAATAAAAAATTTCAATCAAAGGATTTGAAAAAAATCCTAGTTAGTCATGCAAAAGAATCAATTATTTTTTAAAATAAAATATGATTTAAAAAAAAAAAAAAGATTTTAAAGAATTACTAAAAAAATATAAATAAATAAATAAATAAATAATAGGGATATTTTTTTATACATCAACTAATAAAAGTGGAAAGTATAACTCTAAAAAGAATATATATAGAAGCAATTTTTGTGCCATTAGAATCAATCAACTGACATTGCTTTAGAACAATAACAATAGTGATCTTATCTTGTTGGATGTATTAAAAGGCCATATAAATTTTTAAAAAACTTTAGATCCTTCTTATAGCTAATAAAAAATATATATTTAATATCTTAAATTAGAAAAATATTATTAGAATTATATTCTTTCTAAATACTATTAAATCATATAGATTTAGAATTATTTATAAAAATAAGTAATAATAATATTATAGATTAAAAAATTTATAAATATAAAATTATAAATTATAAAAAACAAATATAATAATATAAATTTAAACAATACATATGGATGAAAAATAAAATATTTTTTTAACTAGAATATTTTTGTAATATCAAAACCAACAGATCTTATGATAAGTTGGATTATTAAAGGCTTAGTTAATTTGTTATCTAAAAATAAATTAATCCAATTATATATTGATTGTAATTACTATAATTAATAAAGATTTATCTTATATTTTATATTTTTCTTATTAAAACTTATATTACAATCAATAAACCAAAAATAAAGTAATTTTTTTACCACCTCTTATTGAAATAAATAACAACCAAGAATTTAAAGTAGGAAAAGTCTTGGATACAAGACAATGCAAAAATAAATTAAAATATCTTATAAATTAGCATAAATATGATATTAATGAATTTATTTGAGAGCCATTTAAGAATCTTGTAAATGTGTCAAAACTTATTATTGCTTTTCATCAAAAACATCCATCAAAAACCAAGAATCAACCATTGACAATAAGATAGTATAAATTGAAGAGAGATAATTCAAAGATCAACTTATAGAATTTCTTTGTAACATGGAAAATCAATAACCAACAAATTTATCTTAAGAATTGTCATTTGTAGAATTGTTAGATGAAGTACTTTTGTTGTTTTAATTTGAAAAAGATTAGAATTGTGATAAAGATCCTTAAAAGAGACATATCATTTTTTAAATAAATGGCAAGATATAGCATATATGGTACTATAATCTTGGAAGAAACTTTCAATGCTTAGTGATACTATTAGAAGTCGATATTATATTTTATGATATGAAAAATGTGTTGTTTGAAGATAGTTATAATGTCCTTAATAATGACCAAATAACTAGGTGGTCTTCTTGCCATAATATGGAATATTATCAATGGCTAAAAGAACCTATCAACTACCTTTGTGCAAAATATAGATCAAAATTTGTTGCTAATACCATTCAACAAATCTTGGACTTCATTAATTTATAAAGTAATTTGACCACTTCTAGTAGAACTTATTTCTTAAAAGAAAAAATAATGTAATAAATACTTATATTATTTAAATAAATAGAATTAAATAAAAAATATATATAAGTAAATAGAAACATATTAAGAAGATAATATCTTCCTTAAGAAACTTTGAAGAATTTTTCTACATATGGATTAGATATTTAAACCTTTATAGATTTATCACATGGCTATTAAAATTTATTTCATAAGTTTTTTACTTTTAGGAAGTTATATTAGAAGTAGTCTATAACTTAATACTTGGACTATAAGCCTTATGGTCTCTAAGAAGCTTTTATAAGACTATTTAGTAGCTAATATATATAGAGGTAAGATTGAGGCTATCTTTAATCTAATTAATACTTTTTTTATATTCTAGTCTTAATTCAAGACTCTCTAGGTTCTTTATAATTAATAATAGCTATTATAGTTTATTTTTATCTTATATCTATCTTTTATTTATATAATTTCTTTTTTTAGTAATATAAGAGGTTATTTTCTTTTCAAATTTTTATCTTAATTCATGTCCTTGATAAATTAATATTACATAATTTAAAATTTTAATAATACAAAAAATAATCTTATTATCATTAAAAAAGATTATATTTATATCATAAAGAAGTAAAATATATTGTCTAATATTTTTCAAAAAAAGTATAGAATTATAAAATAAAAAGTATAATTTAAAAAAAAATAATGTATTAAATTTTTTTTTTGTTAAGATTCAATAGAAATTATGATGTTGGATTCTTTGATAATATTATTATGTGAAGACTTTATATTATTATTTGATTTATTTATTTTTAATATAAATTTATTTATAATAGATTATATATTTTTTAGTCTTAAATTCTTTCTTAATTTACTTTAAAAACACCAAAACAAGAAGTATGTCTCATATCTATTAAAGCCAAATATTTGTTTGTTGGAACAAGAATATTTATATAAGCCACAATGAAAAGATTTTTTCTTTGTTATTTATGAAGCATTTAATCCTCATTTAAAAAAAGGTTATAGTAAAATCCAAAAGCAATGGAAATATTAAGATGTATTTAAAATATAAATAATGATATTTTATCTAAGTATTTGTTTTATAATTGTGCAATCAACTTTCATGAATAAGCTCAACCACTATTATTACAAACAACTTGATAAACCTCAAAGAATATATTGATAAAAATATTGTAAAGATATTTATTTAATATTAAATTTTTTTATAATTATATCAAATTTTTTTGTGAAGAAAAAATATGAATCTTTGCTATATATATATATATATATATATATATATATATATATATATATATATATATATATCATAGGCTCAAGAAATTGATCATAAAAATAATAATCCTTTGGATTTGATATTAGAGCTTCTTAACCAACAAAATAAAATTAAGATCTATATTTATATAAATCTATAGAGAGCTTATAATCTAGTATATAAAAATAAAATATAAAAATAATATATAGAATATTTCATTTTAAAATAGGTATAATCATTAAAAATAAGCTTTCATACTTTTTAGCCTTAAAGATGTTTTAAATATTTTTTAGTAAAATAAAATATAAAATTATATATATATATATATATATATATATATATATATATATATAGTTTTTTTTAAATAAGATTTAAGCCAACATATATACAGTTGTAGTTATATTACACTAAGCACTAGAGCTACTAAAATCCTTATAGATTGTGTAAAAAATAGCCTAATTATTTTTTAATAGCCAAGATTATTTATAAATTTTACAACAAAGAAGTTCTTGCTATTGTTGATTTATTTTAAGAATAAAATTATTATCTAAAAGACACCTCTAAATCTTTCAAAGTTAATATTGATCACAACAATTTGAATTATTGTATTTCAATATATGTCTTGAATTACCACCAAACTTGTTGAAGCTTGTTTTTGTTGTAATTTTTATTTAATATCACATATTATCTATAAAAACAACAAGATTTATAAGACTTTCTAATTTAGATACTCAAATATTGTACCAAAAGAAAAATATGCTATATAAAATCAAAAACAAATTATTTCTTTAAAAACAAAGAATATATATTTTTGAGCTATAAATTTAAAAGTTTTAGTTGATTTTATAATTATTTGATAAATTTCATTCAAATATATTAAAAAAACTTTTTGAAAATTTTTTATTTTAATAATAATCATCATATTGATTTTACTAAGACAAATTTTTTTATTTTAAAGGACATTGTTATATTTTATAAGTTCAAGTATAACATAACTTTTCAACAACATAAAATTTTAGATGTAATAAAATTTTAGAATTTATTTCAAGAGATTTTTGGTGGCATCAAATGTAAGAAGCTATTAAAGTATTTATTTAATCTTATGATACATGCTTCTATATAGAGACTCTACATTATTGAATATATAAACTTCTTCAACTTTTACCTATTTCAAAACAATGGTCATTTTTATTAAAAAAATTATAATAAATCTTCTAATCTTAAATTTTTATGATATCATTTTTATAACATCAGATTATTTAATTAAAATTGGGTATTTTATACCTAATATAAAATTTATTACTAGCACAAAAATCATTAAGTTCTTTAATAATATCTGTTGATATTGTAGGTTTTTAATTTATATTATATATGATCAAAAATTTTAATTTTTATTCAGATTTTTATTAAATATTTTAATTTTAAATATCTAATATAAATTAAATATGCAATATAGATGACTTTAGAAAAAAACAACCTCCATTCAAAGTTAGTAATTTAATATAGTCGTTTTGTTGTAACATCAAGAAAAATAAAAATTTAATAAGTTGGATTTTAAAATCTTAAAAGTTTTAGTATAAAAAATAAATCAATTTAATTTTATGTTAATTAAATTAATTCAAATTAATAAATATTTATTTTCTTTTCTAATTTTTTTTATTGTTATGTATTATCAATATATTAAAAAATAAGCAACTATCACTATTTTTGATTAAAATAGATAATTTTAAAAAAAATCTTAGTTTTGAAGCAATGCCATAATCAATCAAATTATTTCATATGTTTGCACAAATATTATAGTAATAAATGTACATAAGAGCCATCTAAGAAACTTGTAAATAGACAAGAAAATATTTTTAATTTTTATGAATAGCATCTATTCAAATCAATGACCATTAATATAAAAAAAAAAAAAAAAAAAAAAAAAAAAAAGTTTAATAATTAATTTTTATCCACATCTACTTAGAACCTCATTGCAAATTTTATTTTAGTAAGATGGAGAATCAATGGCTAGCAAAATCATCTTAAAAACTATCATTTATAAAATTATTAAATAAACTATTAGGTTATTTTAATCTTTATATTATTAAAATTAATATAATATTTTTAAAGAAAGACACGTTCTTCCTTAAATAGCTAGAATGGTACAACACATGTGATACTACAATCTTCAAAGAATATCTTCGTCCTTAGTAATACTATTACATGTTGATACTTTATTTTATGGTTTTTTTAATTATATCATTTGAAGGTGGTTATGAAAGCTTTAATAATAATTAATTAATTAGGAGGTTTTATTGTTGAAATATAAAATATTATTAATAGCTCAAAGTATCTATCAATCACTTCTATATAAAGTATAGATTAGAATTTGTAATAAATTCTATTTGAAGTATTTGACCTTTATCAATTTATAAAGTAATTTAATTGATCCTTATGATGCTTATTTTTAGAAAAAAGAGAAATAATATGATAAATAAATATTCTACTTAAATAAATAGAAATTAAAAAATTAAAAAAATAATATCATATTAATAGTATACTCCTCAAGAAATATCAATAAAGCTTTTTAAACACAAATTAAGACCATAGATACTTTTAGTTATGTTATATAGCTAACAAAGCAATCTATAACTTAGATGCTTGGCCCACAAGCCTCATGGTTCTTAGAAAATTTCTACATAATGTTCTAGTTTATTATTATATTTAACAGTAAGACTTAAGCCATTTTTAAGCTTTTTAATGCCTTTTTTGTATTCTAGTCTTAGTTCAAGTCTCTTTAGTTTCTTTATATTTGACAATAACCATTCTAGTTCATTCATATATATATATATATATATATATATATATACATATTGCTTTTCAATGGAATAAAAGTATATTATCTTTTTAAAAGAGTATTTTGAATCATGTTCTTAATATGTATACCTAGACTATATAAATTTGGTAAAGATTGAGCCTAAAAAAATAAGTAGGTAAAATTAACTTTTGTTCAATATTCTAACTAATAAAAATAATCTTAAAATATATGTATTATGCTAAATTGAATTGTTTTAATTGTAAGAGTCTATTAGTAGTAGAATAAAGAGATCTAATATTAATAAAGGCTATACTCAAAATTAACAAAAAAAAAAAAAAAAAAAAAAAAAAAAACAAGATTAGATTAATTTTAATCAAATACATATGGATGAATTAGATGCACAATTTTGTTTTGAACTAAATGACTAATTTTATATAAGATCTTAAATATTTTGTATTTAAATATTTCTTTAAGAACATATAAATAATAGATTTTATTAATTTTGAGGATTTTTTGAGTTGAAATTTTTTTTTTTTAAAGTAAATTTAGAAAAAAAATCTAAAATCAAATGTGGTAATCATTAAACTTTATATGTTCTAAAACATAATAAGATAAGAACATATCAACACAGTAAATCCAATACAACTACAAGATTTTTTCCAAAATAAATTATTTAAAATAATATTGTTCTTTGTTATATAAATTTATTATTTAATTTATAAAAATTGATAAAATATTATTTTATTGTATTCTATCTATATAATAGATGACAAAGAATTAGAATTCTAATTACAACTTATATTAATATAAGTGATTAGTTTACATTAAATTTTTATTTTATTTTATTAATAAAAAAATATTTTTACAATCTTAAAAATTATATGTTATTTTAAAGATTTTGAGCAATTACTTATATTATGAAAATTCAACTTCTTTAAAATGTATAGTAAATTTTTATAATTACTTATATTTCAAATTTCAGAATGATAATAATATAAAATTTTATATTTTAATAACTAAAATATTTTTTTATTAATGCAAAGATTATTGGTATATCAAATAAATCTAGTATTAACTTTTTAACTAAAATAGATTTTGTAATAAATATATTTATTGAAATTATTTTTTATATGTAATAAAATAATTCTTAATTTAGAATTTTAAAAAATACTTAAAACTTTAAGGATGAAATCATATAAATTTCTTTGAAATTAGATTCAAAAAATCTTCAACCAATATATAGATGATTCAATCTTTGCTATTAGAAGCAAAATAAAATACATTAGTTATTCCATAAGTATTTTGAATAAAATTTATATGGCATTAGGTTTAGTTTAAATAGATTAAATTCCTAGAATATTTAAAATAAAAAACAAAAAAAGCTATGATTAAATAAAATGGACCTATATAAGATGAAATTAATAAATTTTTAAGCATATTACTTAGATAAAAATATAATATTTAAGATATAGATGTATTTTTAATCAAATAAATTAAAAAAGAAAATTATAGCATACATATTAAATATATACATAATATTAGATCAATTGTTAGTCATATTATTTTTTATACTAAATTATATTTTTTATACTAAATTATATTTTTTATACTTTTTATTTTATTATTGTATTTGAAAATATCCAATTAGCCCAAAGAGACTAAGTGGCCTTCAAATCTTGCCTCAATTCTCTATAATAGCTTTTACAAGATAATAAAGTCTTATTTTGGTTAAAATAAAAAATTAACTCAAAATTTCATTAATAAAATCTTTAAAATTTTTAAAATTAAGTTAACCTTTTTAAAGTGTTAATCTAAAATTTTCATTTATCTTATCACATTTTTGATAATTTTTAATAGCCACAATAATAATTATCTTTTAAGATTTACAAAGACTGTATATTTAATATATACTAACCCAAAACATTCTTATAATACCTTTACTTTCTTATTCAATACACTTTAAGTAATTAAGTTTTTTTTATTCTTAAAAGCTATAAATTTATAATATTAATAAATCTACTTATTAATTTATATCATTAAGGCTCAAAATTATATAAAGAATGTATAATATTTAAATTACTAAAAAATAGCACTTTTTATCTTTTAAAGCTATTGTTAAAATTTAAGTTAGAAAATTTGGATTGTAATAGTTAAGATCTCTTATAATTTTTATTCTAGCAAAGTAGTATGAAAATCTAAAAATTAGCTTTCAAATATTTAAAATTAATAAGAAAATTAATTTTTTATGCTTTTTTAGATATAGTGTTTAGTTTGTTATCCAAATAAAAAATTCCATCTTTTATATTAATAATAAATCACCAGATTATCTTTATTTAAAAAATTAATATAAAATTATATCTAATAGGAAAATAATCTTATAATCTATATTAAAATAAAAACAAACTCAATTAAATTAAAAGAAAAAAAATCAACCATTAATCAATTGTTTTTTAAGATAAGTAGTTTTAATTTTTTTAAAATAATAATCCAAATTAAAAAAATCATAATAATATAAAAAACTTAATTTTATATGTATTTTGGTTAGGAAAAAAAAAAAATCTCTAATTTTGTATTTTATTTTATAACTAAAAAATTAGAGTTAAAATTTTTAAATATATAAAAAATAGATAAAAATTTGATAAATTATAAAAAATAAATAAAAAATATAAATTAATGAATATCAATTTTTATGAAAACTTAATTGTAGAGTTTGTTTTAAGACCAAATTGAAAAACTATTTTTAAACAAGTACACCTTCAACTCAACTAAGTTGATGTTCTACATCCAAATTATTTAATTGGTTTATATAACTTATTATTAAATAGACCCTTGAATAAAAAATTTTAGTAATAGTAAAAAAATATCACATCCTAATATAACTATTTTAAAAATATTAATAAAAATTATTTATAATATACTATCAAGAAAAGTTTAGGTTTTTAAAGAGAAACTAATGCAAGATTCAAGTATTCCATCTCTCACCTCTACTATAAAATAAAATAAAATATCAAATATAAAATATCATAATATTTATAAAATAAGAGATCTATTAAAAGTTTCAAAATTAAAGAATAATTTTTATAGGTATATATATATATATAGATGTGATATATTTTTTTCTATAAAAATATAAATTATGTAGTAAGCAACCCAAAGAGATAAGAAACTTGTTATATCAATATGCAGATTTTTATACATTAAAAGCATCTCTTTAGGTATATAAAAAATCCTAATAGAGTAGATGCAAGGAAGAGGAGATTTTATATTTATATTATTTTTTATTAACAACCTAGTAGCAAATGTAGGTTCTTTAATACATAACATGATATTATAGATTACACTCAATTCTATTCAATATTATATTTAAGCATGGTCAATATATGTTATTCTAAATTATTAAGATAAAAAAAATATATGTAGATTTAATTAATCTGTTAGTTACAAAGGCTTATTAATTAATAAAAATCTATATAATAAAACTTTTTATTATAAATAAATTCTAATAGTAGATATAGGAAGTATTTAAAATTACTCCAAAATATGATTTTGCTTACAATTCTCTTTTAAGACTTGATAAAATCTAAGATTTTCATGGAAAATTAAAATAAATAAATAAAATTAGAGCTATTGATAGATTAGATAGATTCTATGCATGTACAAAAAAATATAATAAAGAAATAAGTAGATATAAATTTTATTGAAATATGATCTTATTCATCCATTATGTATTAGAATGATCTATTTAGTTTAAAATTATTTAAGTTATAAAATCTACGTACAAAATATATTTCTTTTATTTATAAGTTCAATATCATATAGATATTATATGGTCTAAGGTAAAATATAGGAATTTTTTTTTTTAACTTAATAAAAGACTTTGTTAGATTTTTGAATTATTTTTGTAAAGAATAAGTTTTATATAGATGTAGAAATGAAATAAAAACTAAAAGAAAATATATAAAAGTGTATCAAATTTTACAATCAAATCTACAAAAGAATAAACTTCTTAATATTTTTAAAAATAACTAATGTAATACTCACATAGTTCAAAGAATGTTTATTCTTTGAAAGAAAAGACTATTTATTTTTACAAAGAAGGTGATTGGATGATTTTCAATAATTAGTAGCCTATTATCCTATTCAATATATCATATTAAGTGTATATCAAAGAATTTTAAAAATGAATTCATATTAGCTATATAAGAAAAAAAAGATAATAAAATCAACCTAGTAGATATCTTTTATATATAAAAATAAACTAAATAATATCAATTACATATTGGCAATAAAAATATATCCAACAAGAACAATAAAAAAATAGATTTGATTAGATGGACAACAATCAATGATGTCAATAAGCTTTTTAGAACCTTTTTTTATTTATTCCTTTAAAATCACAATATAAATTCTTTTTAATTTTATCAAATCAAACATAAGTTAAATTATTGGTATTTAATAAAATTAAATATAGTTGGAAGAATTAACATAATAAGTAATATTTTTATTTTTTTATATTTTTTTAATATAATTATTGAAAAAAATTCTATAATCAAGACCATGGTAAGATGATTCCTATGGGATATGTGATTCCTAACTTGCACCGAAGTAGTCTCTTAAATACATTAAATAATTAAAGAGACATGATATTTTAATATTATTGATTCTAAGAAAGCCATAAAAATATTATTAGCTGCATATATTGTTAGAGCTATATTTAAAATAATAAAATATTCAACAAATTATTTGATATAGATTTATAAATATCAAAAAAAAAAAAAAAAATTATGGAAAAATGATAGTTTGACTTGGCCTAGCCTTTGAATAAACTTACAAATAGAGTATTAAATTTAATTTTATAGCAAGAAAATTATACCAAAATAGGTTGCATTGAGCTAAAGATATGTTTAGATTAGACAATTTAAGTTTATTAATAATGCATAAAGTCAAAGAAATATTTAAACTTATATTACAAGATGAGTATTTATAAAATTATATAATATCATAAAATCTATGATATTAATAAAGCATGATGTAAATTGATATATAAACTTATAGGTTTAATGATTAGATAGATCCATATAAATTAAAAAATAACTACAATCTAATAATGGTTTTTCAACTTTTCACTCAATATATTGAAATTAGAAGAAAAGAAAAAATATATAATTAATTATACAAAGGCCAACTAAAATTAAGGTATATCAATTAAATATATCAACCAAAGTTATTTTATAGAGATTGTAATTAGAAATTTAGGTGCTCAATTTATAATGTTGTATTATAATATAATATTATTTTAATAGTTAGAAAATAAAAATTTAATTAATTCTAATAGAAATAATTATAAAATAGATAGTATTATTAAGATTTTTTAAATAGTACAACAAATCAAAGTTAAACAAAAAATAAATGATAATCTTAAATTTTTCTAATAAAAAATAAAAGTTTTATAATATTGATCCTAAAATATATTATTAGACCATAGAAGAAAAATTAATAATAAATATAATTAAATTAAAAAGAAAATTAATTAACTATATTCATATATCTTAGAATTTAAATCAAACTAAATAATCTTTATTTTAAGTAGAAAGATGTTTGATGTAGACATAGAACACTAAAGAAATAATTCTTAAGTTGTTAATTTAGGACAAAGAAGTAGTAATAAATGTGTACATGATACAATTTAACTTTATCATATCTACTTATTGTACTTTTTAATGGTTTATAAATATATATATATATTTTAAAGATTATAAGAATATAAAAAAAATTAAAAAAAAATAAACAAAGATTTTAGAAGAGTAAACAAGCTAGATACTTTTGAAATCAAGTTGCATCTATTTTACACAAATTAACCTCAAGCTCTAAATATTAATAACATTAGAAGGCTTTCTTGTAGCAACAAGTCATTTTGCTAGTGAAACTTTGCTTAGATTTAAAATGATTTGCACAATATGGTCGTTTATCAAAAGACATTATTTATAAATCATATAAATAAATTGGAATATTTTTATCTTTTATAAAATAATATTAAAAAATAGTCTTACAAAATAAATTGATGTGATTAAATTTAATAGATTATAGCCAAATTTTGTGCAAAGTCACATGCAACAAAAGTAGGAAACAACCAAATAATTATAATATATTTTTTAAAAAATAATACAAATCATGAATAGCCAAAAACAATTATGGACATTAAATCAATCATGACAATATAATGAAACCCAAAAATTCTACAAGAAAATCTAGTAGTTTGTAATGAAAGAGAATCATATAAAATAATAGAATTATATGTGTATTATGTATAATAGCTTTTAAGTTATTAGATTTGTCTAACACTAGTGGTATCTAAGTTGCTAAGTTGCTAAGTTGCTCCATACATATCTACTTATTATTCATGGCTACTAGTGTTTGCCCCCATCATCCTGGTATGCGTTGTTGGTGGATCTACATTCCAGTTCGCATTCCTGTGTGAGATAGATGCCAAGCTTGTTCCTATTCGTGTAAATTAGGAAAAATTAACTATTCCAGAATTCCATGTCCTTGTCAAGTCTCATTTACTTTTATCCTTTTCATGATTATACTACTGTTGGAGTCGGTTGGTTTTTTATAAAAATATATTTTTGAATTTGTTTTTGTCATCGTGGGGATTTTCAGTGCGAGGGAGACCAACGGATTGTCAACTTCAATCGCAGGGATCTTACCAGGTCGCCGAGGGCGCATCTAGACTGATGAAATTCAACGATGGTTCCAGAAAACTGTGCAGGTTTTTCCAGTGATGGTAGAAGATTTAGTCAGATCAACACCGAAATCAGCGAACTGGACTGTTTCGTTGCCCGTTCCTCAGCCAGATGATCACCAGATTGTTGAATTGGTGTTGTTGCAGGATGATGTATATAAACAGCTGTGTAATTGCCCGTTTCTGTCTGTTCATGTGTTAGGTTGGTGGCGCCGTATGCCGCTGTGTCCCGTTTATGTAATTTTCGACTTCTTCCACGGTACAAAGTGTGTCTTCCAAGTTACACAACATGGGCGAGAGTACCTACAGCACTGCGACTAAACATTGAAATGTCAATTCGACGTCCAGGACAGAGATAAACTTCCTACTATCTGCGTCACAAATGGGGTTAGGGTCAAATGAATTGGTTGCTTTGAAGTTGATCTGAAGCCAGAGGTAGGAAGGAGAGTAGGGCAGAGCGAGAGAGATGTATGAAGACGACGTGGACGTCACAGTAACTGCACTGAGTCATACCTGATGCCCATGCTGCAGCAACTGGCAGCTTTCCTGATCAATCAGAGAGTAACAGGGACCTCGATGCAACTGAGCGGCGAGAAAAATTCAGTGCTAGGTTTTAGTGTAAGATGGAGACTACAGTATATGGCTTTGGAGGCCAGCATGGGCGCAAGTGATCAACAGAAGCTGATAACTCCAAACCGTACTCATGTAATTTCCAACTTTACGGAGTGGGGAGATCGCTTCCAGATTACGGATGCATCAGTTGCTTAGAGTAGCTGAACATGAGTTGCTTTGATAAACTCAACATTCTCAATCGATCAAGCGTCTAGGTCGTTTCGAAGGTAGTTCAAATCATTCTATAAATAATAAAATGAAAAAAATAACTGAGCTACGTATACACAAGCCGAATTGGAGTCCTGGAGATTCAGGGAGACTCCGGGATGCTTCTAGAATTTATTTATTTTGTTTCATTTTTTTGAACAAAAAAAACTTCCAGAAGTGATGTAAAGTGGAGCATCCGGACATTAATTCCACTGCTGACAAATGCAGTGACTCCTGGCTTGATATTGCCTAGTTTCTTAGGATATCAAATGAACCGTAAGCAGATTGTTGTACGACTTTCACATAATTTGGTACGAGCTCTATCTGCACACTTTAGACGCTTCTTCCTAAAAGCAAGTGCGCTCCTTACATTCGGAGTGGAAATGACAGAAGAGATGTGAATCATTCGCTGTCCCCCGCAGTCACGAATCCAGAAGATAAGAAGGCGACCTGATTTCACAAAAAACTGCACGTAATTGTCATTGAGTTGCAACAATTCTGAGATTGGTGACTGCATGGCTCCAAAATCATTTCTGGAATTTTTCTACACCAAACTGTCCAATCTTCCTGCCTCCTGAGAAAAATTTAAATGACGAGAACTGTAAGGTACGGATACAACTCGTTCAAATGATGATTCGAAAGTACGAAACACGCTTGAGCTCATTTGATTTCATGGTGGATATCCCGTTGTTCATTGAACGACGGTTCCTGACTGATGCCCGTTGAGACATGACTTCAGAAAAATGCACAGCAACATTCTGCGGCGCAGCCAACTCACACATCGAAACGTACAGCATCTTTCTGCTTAAAGGAAATGCCTATGCACACAAGTTCAACGTCTCCAAGTTGATAAAATGAGACCTCCTGAAAGGACAACCGAGTACAGTATAACGAACTTTCTGGATCTGTATCATGTGGACTATTAACTCCTTTCTTACCGCAATTCCTTGTTCGTCATACTACTCCACAATGATCAACTGGTTGAGAAGTAGCACTAAGCTCGCAGTGGTTGCAAATCAAGCTCGGCTGTGTCCAAAATCTATGCACAAACACTTCAAGTATGCGGGGGCATTATCATACAGAATTGCTCGTAAGAATTACAGGAAACTAGTGAGCGCAGTAGAGACCCCAGGTCCAGTCGATACTCCAATCACTTTGTGATGAAGAGACAAAATAAAAATTTAAAAATAAAAATAAAAATAAAAGTGGTCGATCTCCTGCAATGTAGATATATTGATGTCACAATGATTCGGGTGGCTGACGAAGTTAGAAGTTCATTCGAGTTCATGTGTCATCAATTGCGTCCATCGTATTATAGAATCTGGTGTTCATGTCCGTAGAAACGGACTGACACTAGATTCTGACAATACTGGAAAACCACGCTATCTAGCCACCTATCATACGGAAAAGCATTTCCGTTATACGACATACTATGCGCATGGCTGTCAGTGATTAAGACCCCTCGAATCTCTTCAAAAAAGCCACACTCAGCAATCTATGATTCTTCTGGTTCACGATTCCAGATGTTTACAGATGGGGAGAAGTACACCTGATGTCTTTATTCAAGCTGCTACTGTGACTTTCAATTCATGTATCCGGGCTTGCAATTGAAAGAATGACTCGGACAGATGGTTTGCAAGGTCAACTAATTTACAATCAGAATTTACAAAGGCAAGAGGAAGTGTTTTGATGAGCAATGATCTTTCAAACAACGACGAGAACATGTATAGCAGGTTGCAGCGTGAGAAACAGTTAGTTTCGGAGCATGTGGCTTGTTTATGCATTATAGTCGACTGAGGCTTCAACAGCATACAACTAAGACTGCAGGACTAATTGATCTGTATTCCTCGTAACTGGCATGTCCAGCAGAATCCCAGGTGCTGTCAACTATCGATCGCCATATTTTGTAACTTCTGAATCATGTGGAAACATGCCGGCCGCTCATGCTTCTTAAACTCCCATTCAAGGGTTGAAGTCGTTGAAGATATGTTCTTGAAGCAACTTCCTGCGCCGCCAGCATGGCAAAGTCATCTTATCTTGTGAATAGCATAGACACACCTCTCCGCGCCGAATGCTAAGTTTCACAGGATTAATTGAAACTCTTTAACGCATATCTTAGTACCGCAGTTGACGACAATTACTTGCCTCAGTCTAAGTTTCGAAGGCTGATGCTGATCATCATCACTTCACAGCACTCCTTCACTGATCGCTACGATTCTAAGCGCCAATTTTAAAGATCAGAAAGCCCGTCTTGCCAGATGGTCCTTCATCTGAAATCACAGTTTCCTTGGAAAATGTTCATGATGGTGCGCAGTTCCAGTGAAAGAGCCGAAGTCGGTATCTCGGTGACGGTAATGGTGGCGTAGACACTTCCAACTCGTTTTGCGCTAAACCAACATGTCCTTTTCTATAAGGCTCCATTACCCTGACACTAGGGCATGGGGGTGATGAAATATTGCACCGAATTAAAAATATCTCTAATAGCGCCAGTTTGGTTGCTGCAAGGGGTCTCGCTTCATCCGCGACAGCATGTCTGCTAGTAAATTAAGGATGGCATCGATTTCAGTCCCCAATTTGAAAGAACAGGATTACGTTGCATTGAGTGACGGAAGTCCAATGTGGAGGTGACTGATCGACGCATCGACGGCACAGGCACAGAACAGTAGGTTTTTAGCAGACAATTAGCGAGAGGTCATCAAAGCCTTGATCGTAAAAACTTAAAAGTCATTTTTTAAGGCAAACTTCCGTGCCTAACGGAATAGTGTTTTCTACATCCTTTTCGATGATGTGCTTCAAGACTTGTCAGGTCTGAGTTTGATCAGTTGCAGATGCCCTAGCTAGCGACGCAAAAGACTTCATTAGGTTCAATTTGTCCCACTCACACCATCTTTACACCAAGTGGCTTCTTCCAGGGGCAACCAGACGTCTCAAATTCCCACGTTGTCTGACAGACACCACTGAAGAACATTTTGTGCCAGTATCGCCGGCGCCGTGAATTACCACTTCAATTGCATGCCTGCTTTGCGACTTCGAAGTCTCTTTCATGGTCCCTGAATAATTGCTGATCCTACCTGGAAAGACAGACAGCTATTTCTGCACCGTATGTCTGGCTAATTCAAAACTAAACATGCATGTCGCTTGGCTAATTAATCACAAACTGGTGCCGCCACAGAACCAAGAGTTCAGCTCATGAGATAGCTGGACTGCAACTCCTTCACAAATGCTGCATACATAGGTTTAGATCACTGGATTTTGTGCAGCCCTAGCTCTAAAATTTTCCGCTTCAAAGTTGATCTCCTAGCAAACATTCACGGATCTCATGAAAAACAGAAAGAAACAGAGATCGAGGGTATCAATATAGAGTCAGGTTACATCCCCTCACAAGCTTTTGTAGTGCTAGCATATACCCCTAGTGAAACCGCAGGAGTTTACAGCCATATTTAGCTTTACATCGGTGTATATTCAAAAGCCCTTTGACTCCCAAACAATCAACGTCCTCGCACACCTTGAGTCAAAATAAAACGATAGAATTTCATGGTGATGAAATGGAACAGCCTTCTTGTGAAATACAGAAGTCAGCCTCGAACAAAATAAAAATCTACAATGGAGGCTGACAGGAAATCAAGCTTAATCAGTATGTTCATGCAGCAAATCGCCGAGCATTGCAAGGAGACCCACGCATCGGACCAAATCAGAAGAAGGGAGGAGCCAAGGAAAGGTTACTTGTTACCTTCCCTTGTCCCTTACATCACTTGACACTCCTTTCGCAACACTATGGTTGGAACTCTCTCGTTGCTCATGACTACTTTTGGGCTTTCCCAAAGCAACTAGTTTCTGTAAATCATCTAGGTTTGTAATGTCTTCGTCCGAAGAAATAGTATGCTTCGGATTCTTAATGGAAACTCCAGGTACTAGATTAGGATCCAAAGTCGCTCGACTAGGTTGCACCTTCTGTGTGTGATGCACCTGAGAAGTTGATGGCTGTTTCCACAGATCATCACTGTTTGTTAATGATTCACCCTTCTTACCAACTTCCATAGCGGAGGCCTGCCTCCGCTGGTCTTCAAAATTTGATGGCCGTGTTTCCTCAGTGGCTATACTACTCGTGTGGTTGCTTTCATTTAATTGTGAAGTAGGAGGCTGTCTCCATGGGTCATCAGTCGGGTCGCTGTGAACATTGAGGTTGATCTTGACAGAAGGAGCCGTGATTTTAGCGTCATTGGCTTGGTCATCACTCCTTGTTGGCGACGTAGTCACAACAGCTCCATCCATAACATCATCAAGACCAACATTGTTGGAGTACAGATGAGGCACCTTCTCCTCAGGCATCTCTACAACACGTTCCCTTACGGGAGCAACACTCGCAGCAACTGGCTGTTCCACGGAAGACTTGGCATTCACATTCTGTTTCTGTGGTAAGCTTGTGTCTGTATCGGACCTAACCAATGTTTCCTCTGTCCCTGCATAGATTCTATCCATAAGAGTCTCATTGACATCAGATTGGGTATCCTCTGTCGAGGCTGACTCCTCAGGGTGGGACTCGTCCGAATTTGGTCCCTTGACATTATGTTGTGAGGCGACTGGAATTCGTGGTGAACTAGATCCAACATTTTCATCAGTTACAGGTGCATTTGCCTTCAATTCCTTGATGTCGCTGGGAGTTTTTGAAACGCTCTGCTCCTCCACTGGTTCATCACTTTCGCTTTCACTTCCACTATCTCCACTATCTTTGTTTCGCACTATTTTAGTGGCCCTGGCGATCCGTGACATGTTCTCTGGAACACCATCTGAACTATCGCTGTCTTCCTCGTCATCGCTTGGTGCAGCTTGAGGGTTCACAAGCAGAAAAGGCCGCCGCTGATTTTGGTTGGCATTTCGCATGTCACGGAATGGAGAACTTCTTGCCTCGCTTTCATCAATAACACGCTGAACTGAACGAATTGGAGTTGCAAGACGCGCACTGTGATGGCCGATAACCTTCAACAAATCTAAGGTTATTACCTCCTGCAAGCGTCACGACACCACGTATCTTGAGAGTCAAAAATTGTTTTACTCGAAGTGCGTGAGATGGTCACTGATTGACAAACATCCAAAAATTTGAGGTAATAGAAGATTATCTTAGAATGCATTTAGCTAAGGAAGCTGATAAGATAAGCGTCTTTCCACAATTGATTTTAACCTTCTACAAAAGGATGGATTCGTGACTGACCTTAACCCGCAAGTATTCTTCAAAATGAGAAGTTTTCACGAAGCAGGACACCAAGATCTGCACACACGATATTTGCATCATTTCTAGCATTAAACACGAGACAAATTGGTGATGTGATTGAGAAGAAAATACTAACCATCAGAGCTTGGTTCTCAGGATCGATTTGATCAAAAAAGACACGGCGATGTAGTCGCTGTTGCTCTACTTGAGGATGCTTTGCCAAAACTTTCCGCATGTCTGCCACAATAGGCTGCAAAACAAGTCTCCATATATTATGACGTATTGGGATGATTTGTGTCCATTTCAGTACTTAGCAAGCCATGTAAATAGTCAGACATAAAACGACATCTCGAAGCTAAACATTATCGACTACTTGACCGATATGAACATGAGTCTTACTGCCAACTTGCTGACGTCGAGATGGCTGATTCCCAGATGCATTTTGATACGCCAGTGAGTCTTTTGACTCAAATTACGGACTACGCTTACACTGAACTTGTGGTTTGGAATGTGAACAGCTTCACGATCATCTCCTCTAATCACAGTCGGAGACCACCAACCAACATACTGTGCAAATTTCAACACCAAGTCTAAGTAGATCGCAGTACAAAATATACTGTTAGTGTCAGATCACGAACACAGTGAAACTTTGGAGCACCGTATGTCTGAAAAAATGTTTTCGAGTACTATGTTCCTTTCAGCACTTTGACAAACAAATTTCGAAGAATTAAACTTTATCATAAACTCCATACTGATGGAGGCACAAGAAGTCAAAGCCTAACCTCAACAGTACCAGATACCTCCTGACCTTCGATCTTCGTCTGTATCCATTCATTTTCGACAAATGGTCTAGTAGCATGTATCATGATACTAGACAAAAAGTTTGTGAATATCTGCAATACACACAACGTAGAATTAATTTATTCTCCAAGAAAACAGTACTTTGATAACAAACCTCGTAAGTTACCCAGACATCAAAATCTCTCGATACCACGCTTCAAAAGTAAGATGAAGGTCTAGGGAATTTTGATTCTAAAAGGAAACATCTCAATTCCTACAGTAACTTTTTAGAGAATAAGGAAATGTATAATTCTAATGAATTACCGTATCATCTCACGATGGTCCACGGCGACTATTAGCCTATTCCCTTAAGCATCCATTAAAAACAATTACAAACACAGACTGTCAGTTTTGCTTTTCTCAGGTTTTTCTTACTCAATAAAGATGATACGTAATCCGTTGCAAGTCTCAGAAGGATTGGAGATTACCTCACGACCTGCAAGTGTGATGAGCACAGTTCCAAATCCTCCAGCTGTGATCCATTTTTGCGTAGAGAATCCCAACAATTCCATAAAAAGGCACACTGCAGCAACCCAAACAGCAGTGTATACGGTGTTGCCAATGAATTGCACACCGACCTGCAAATGGAATGAGCAAAAATTAATCCAAAGGCCACATCCTGCAAAGGTTCGAGAATGGCAACTACAAGTTCGAACAAAGCGGACGATACTGCCTATGACCACTTGTAATACAAACACACTGCATAAATAGGGCAAAGAAAGAGAGACATGGAAACTATTCTAATAGGTCTTACATTACGTGATTCTTCTGCATCTTGATTCTCCATCATAAATCTTTGTACCTGCTTTATTAGACTGAAATAGACAAGCAAACGTGAGTCAGAAGAGCCCACAATAACATCCAACCAAAGTAATTACAGGCAGTGAGACAAGACCTACTTTCAGATAGATGCCCCTACCTGGCAGTGCAGAAGGCAAAAGCCAGAACTGTTGAAAGTGAACGAACAAAGTTGACAAAGCGCTGTTTAATTGCTTGACTCGCCTCTGTGGCCAACACCACTGGATCAAATGCTCTGTAGCAAAGTCGATGATAAAAGAGTAAGTAAGTTCCAGTAAAGCACAACATTTGCAGCCAAAGTCATTGCAGAATAAGGTCTGTAGTGGATCAAATTAGGTCTGTCAGAGCCTTCCCACGTCCTACTAACATTGGAAATCTGATGTTGAAATGAGCATAAAATGCCCAAAATTACACTGAAATCTAATCATTACACCAATATTGAGCCTAAATACGTGCTACAACAGTACCTGCAAATAAGAATGATTCCAATCCACAGAAGTATGGGTCGCATGTAAGAAGACAAAATATTGTGAGTTCGGC
This sequence comes from Physcomitrellopsis africana, assembly GCA_036785485.1. Taxonomy (NCBI): domain Eukaryota; kingdom Viridiplantae; phylum Streptophyta; class Bryopsida; order Funariales; family Funariaceae; genus Physcomitrellopsis; species Physcomitrellopsis africana. Next base: position 326,443 of record JAWRVF010000113.1, on the reverse strand, counting down.
TCTCATCCCACTTCTTATCATTTCTCTGCGCATCAGTAACATTAATTTAATCCGTAAGACCGTCATTGGTAATCACAATAAAGAAGTTCAAGACCAAGAATTTACAACATGAAGTTAAAGGTAAGTACATACAAACTCATACCACAAACGGAGTTCCAAGGACATGAGGAATACCTCGAAGACATTTTTACGTAACAATCTAGTAGTTGGTCCCAGTCCCCAAATTGAGTATGCAACAAGTGCCACGGCCGGGATAACCTGAGCTACCAAGGGTGGACAAAGCCGCAAAACATCGGTTGTCCTGAAACAAATCATGCATCGCCACGATCATGAGGAAAAAACTCAAAGGACACTCACGATCAAAACCAAGTGGCACAGTGTTTAATTGAATTGTTAATTTCTAACACAGTTCTCAGGTACCCCATAAGGTTTCGCAAAGAAACCTGGAATATCATTGGTACAATCCTCCACAAACATTAATGTAGACACTCTTTATCCTCCTTAAAACGTCCTATTGCAAGGCTAATGCTTACTACACTACAGCCATGGAGTGGTTAACATCAATAGCATACATGGATGATATCACTGTGCCGGCAACACAAAGATTTGCAAAAACATACAGCAAACAAACGGGTTTGCAAACCATAGACATGAGAGAGATGCTACCTTTTAAGAAAATAAACACTGATATTAACAAACAGTACAGCTATCTGCTTGATATCCTCCACAGGAATAGACCCAATAGAAAAGGCCCTGATTGGCGCACGAGTAGATAGCACACGTAAATTGCTCTTTGAGATTAAGAGGTGACTCCATAATGGACAACATAATGCCCCTCCTCCCTGAAGGCTGCCCTCCTGTAACCACGATATCCAATAGTCAATGGCACATTGTAAAGAACCTTTAGGCAGCAAGCAGGCATTGCCTCGTGATGGCACACCACAATGAAGGGCAATAGCAGATGGATAGATTCCAACATGCTATCATTTCAATGAATATTAACATAAAACATACCCCAGGATATGACGTAATTCTTAAACCAGATCCCTGAAAAAGACGGCTACTGAATGCCGCTTTCGAGCATCGTACCTGTCATAGAAGTGTGGAACTTTCAGTTTACACATTTCAGTACACACGAAGTAGTGTTTCAACTGCTACATTGCTGGCATCAAACATGAAAATAAATAACCATGAATGACCTCCGTCCGTGCATACATTAATTTTCAGAGACTCGAATATTTTACTTTCTTATAGTATTGGCCATAACCTTATACTTACAGAGATGGAACAAGCACTAGCATGGTAATCGCCCGCGACTGCAACGCGCATGAGTTGCAAAGAAATCAGACTGGCCATCACGAGCCAAGTTCCCTCATTTAACCTTTCCAACTCTTAATGGGGTTTTTTCAATGAGCAGAGTATCTCGCAAAACCTTAACAGAACGGTTTGTCAAGCTAATCTCTAGACTACTCTCTCCCCCAGCAACTTAGACTTCATTTTTTTCTATATTCTAATCATCGACCTCCCCACTGTATTTTCTGCTCAGCTTGTAATCAAATGTCCTCAACCAACTACAGAGCAATGTAAGCCCAGATCTGTAGTCTCGGTGCCATTCGCATGAGCTAAATGCAAAATAATTTGTTTGAGGACCTCTTACAATTTCATGGTACGGTAGATAAAATCCATGTTTGTTTCAGTGAAACGCTGCACAAATGAACGAAATTCATGAGATTCTGAGGATTCACTGACAATTCACGTTTGGGAAGAAATGATAAGATATTACTTAACTTTCCCACGTTAACAAACTCGTGAAAATTTATCCACGTCTAAGAGAAAGTATCCTATCTGCCAGAAATTGCTCAGAGAGTTGGAGCTCTACAATTACAACCAATTTTCTGTGATCCTCCGAAAATAAATCTACGCTCTACACCGCCATATTAGCTTCCATGTAGATTCAGAAAGTTTAAACGTCGAGTATTTCGAAGTAATTTGCAAGTACGATGACCAGTATCCTATGATTTGTGTCTGCATCTCTTTTAAGCAAACATCGAGGCCTACTGATAGCACACGTGTAAAATGTGTAGTTCTCTTACATTGAAGTTTACTTGAAGTGCACCCCCTGAAATGCGGAAATACTATGAAACCCCTGTATCCACGCACTCCAGCCAAAGCCAAATCTCCACTTCGCTCCACTTTCTAATGGCTACTTCAACATGCTCTACTCAACCTCCAGATTTTCAGTCTACGCGCCAGCAACGGACAGACTACACCTACGACCCCCTCTGCAAATCCTCCACGAAGGACTCCAGCGGTCACCCTTATTCGGCAGCAGCGAGAAATCCACTTCAACCCACGACCCGCTTCTGCAAACAAAAATTCTACCGTCGAATTCAAACAGCAAAGCGCAACTGCAGTGCATTCACACTCTATAGCCCAAACTCTGTTCCACAAAACATCAGAGCACGAGGCATCCCCCAACCAGAGGAAATTAGCCACACGCAGCCCGACCCTGCAAGCGTCCCATGCAATTCAGGAGGAAAACCCAGCTACGGGATCTGCTTTAACTGAGATTGTCGATGCCGAAGCGAGGGCATAATCCTCGCGGACCTCGTATACCCACCATCCAAATCCGCAGCACCTAAAACGTCGCCGACACTCAACCCCCCACTCCACCGACGTCGCGTCAACGTGGGAATCCAGCACTTTTTCCCCAATTCGTCGGAATGGGTCCTGCTTCAATTCGCCCCGATGGATTGAAACTGTGGGTTGTTGCTGTGCTGCACTCGATGGATGCTTGTGGGTGAGCACCCCGCATCGCCGTTCTCGCGCCTCCGCTCGCGGGGCTCGTGATGAATTCCCTCGACGTCGCCACCATGTGGTGCTCCGTTGTTGCACCCCCTCCACGGCGGCCTATGGGTTCCCTCCACGTGGCAGATAGAATCCACGTCATCCTTGGAGGGCCACGACTTGAATCCATTTGCTTGGGTGGATGCAATCACCCTATTGAGTATGTTACCCGTGACTTTGCCTACAGACTTATTGTGCATTTGTGAGGAAGCATAGTATTTTTGTTGTTGCTTTTTAAATGCAGGAATCTTTATTTTTCAACTTTTGTAAACTTTTTTTTTTTTTTTTTTTTTTTTTTATCCTTCTTCTTCTCTCCAAAGGCTAATGTAGATGTACAAGACAGTTTTGAATATTTGAATAATCTTCTTAAGTGTTTGGAATCATCTAATTATAATCTTACACTAGCCTTGGGAAATCAAATTAATCATTCTGTGATTTTTTTTCCAAATGATATTAAATTTACCATGGTCATTAACTTTTAATCTATTTTAGAAATATTATATATATATATATATATATATATATAAAATTTAAAATAAATAAATTTATTTTTAACTTATGACTATATCAAAATTATTTATATTTTTTGATAATTATTTTATTTATTTATATAGTAAATTTTGTATTAAGAAAATAAAATATTTTATATTCAATTATAAGAATATAATAAAAGTTAACATTGTTTAGATAAAAATAGATATTTGAAATACAATAGAATTGTATATACTAATATAAGTATTATTTTTAGTCAATTAAAATTACATGTAGGTAGTATATGACATGCTTATTAGTAACTTCCAAAAAAATCTAAAGTTTTCGCACCACCTCTTTTGATAATACTAAACATTCTTTATAAAACTTAAAAAGATAATACATCTATAAAAATTTAAATATTATACAAAATAAAATAAAATAAATTAAAAAAATCAAAAATAAGAAAAATATTTGGTATTTTTTATATTTTATTATAATTATATAATCATATAATAAAAATAATAATATATATAATTATTATTATATTAAATATATTTTTTATAATTTCTTCATCAAATCTATAGATAAATTTTTGAGTAAACATTTATAAAACCTTATGATTTTTTTATCTTTATTATTTAATCTAAGAAAATAGTGAAGTAAATAGAAGAACTATAGGTGTTACTTTTAGTCCAAAGTAATGATTGTTATATTATATAACTTGGATCAAATATCAAATCTAAGTAAAAAGAAATAAAATTGACCTTTCAAAAGCAATATAAATTATAGATAAATTTCTTATTACAGTTGGAAATTAAGCCACAAGCAATAGTAATTTTATTTTGTGGCAATTAAGAATATTGCTACTAAAGATAATAAAACATACATAGAAGATGCTACAAATAGAGAATTATCCTTAATAATGGAATTGATGCAAAAAAAATTAGATTACATATTAAAAAAAGAAAAACTATTGTTATAAATTTTTTATTATTGATATTATATATATAATTATAATAAGAATATGCTATTTGCATAACATGCAAATTGTCCATTGTAGTTTGAAGCCATATAATGTATTACTTAATATTATATAAAAAACAATATGTAATAAGATTTTTCAATACATTTGTGTTAAGTTGATAGATTTTGGCATTTCTATGAGTGATTTTAGAAAGAAACTAAAAGCTAAAAAGAATGGTATATCCAATGGTATACTAACATAAGTACATATAGTTTGTAGCACCTTGGAAGTAGGTAGGAGGATAAAACTCAAGCCTTAAGGTCCCTTTAAGACATCCTATACAACTTGTGAGCCTTAGTGTGATTCAAATCTTTGACCATATAATCAAAAAACATGTTGATAATATAATCTTTCAAATATTACAAGCATTTCTATAACAAAATATTAATTATGTTAAATTAGTAGAAGAAGAAGAAAATAAAATTCTTTAAAAAGAATTATATAAAAAAATCAATTAAATTTAGTTTTATTATATTTAAATAAATAATTTTAATTATAAATAATAATCTTATAACATATAAAAATTCATAATATATGTTAAATTGTTAAAAGAATTATGTAGTATGATAAGTGATTATAAAATTTAAATAAGTAAAAATAAATAGAGATTAGTATGTATAAAAAATTATTGTAGATAAAAAATATTTTTGTTAAGAAACATTAATGAAGCATCTAAAACGTAGATTGGATTTATAAATATTCTTAAATATGCCATGTGGTGTCATGGACATAAGATTTACTCCAATAAATTACCTAAGTAATATAGATCAATTGAAATAGGTAAAATAAGTTGATTTGATAATATCTAATAGATAAGCTTCTTAGAAGCTTCATAGACGCGGAATCACCTTTATACATGCCTATAAGTGATTGGTAGGTTAAAAATTTGGTCAACAAGCTAGCCACATGGCGCAGATGTTGGTAGCTTGCAGAACAAGCCAAATACATGGCGCACATGTGGGAAACTTGTCATGCAAGTTTGACATGTGTCTTGCAAATTAGACACGTGTATGAGGTCCTATAGAATACTGCCACGTAGTTCTTAATTAAATAGTATTTATAGGGGCAAGAGTGAAGCTCTCTTCACTCTTGTCAACTCCTTTCTTGATTCTAGTCTAGTTTCAAGAGTCTTCATGTTTCTAGTCTTTGGCAATAGCCATTCCAGTTTTCTTTGAATGTACATACTTTCTTATTCTCATTTTGTGACTTTTCTTTGATACAGTTTCCATTAGATTATGTATCTTTTTCTAGTCTCGATAAGACATAAGCATATTAGAAGTTGCGGATTACCCTCTTCTAAACTGATATTATTCCTAGTATTTTCTTTGTTCTCTCTTCTACTTATCTCGAGTGGCGTTAGATAGTTTTTGAAGTATTATTATGGCAAAGCTTGCCGAAATGAAGAGTGCAATGGCACAAATGTAAGAGCAAATGAGAGAATTGATGCTTGCAATGCATCAACTCACTATACCTCCACAAGGAGCAATAAGATTACCAAATAATGAAGATATAGATATGGTTGGAGCTGCTTCAACATCTACACCCAGCCATATAATTCCTCCTACATTGGAACATTGTCCAAACATCAGAGAACCAAAAATTGGTCTACCTGAGAAGTTTGATGGCATAAGATCCAAGTTTCGAGGATTCATCAACCAACTGGTGATTGAATTGCAACCACAAAGTTTTCCAACTTCAAGATCGCAAGTGAGATTTATTGGTACACTACTTTCAGATTCTGCCTTATCTTGATTTTCATCTTTTCTGGAACGACGTGATCCAATATTGGATAATTTAGAAGCTTTCTTAGCAGAATTTTGATCTATGTATAGAAAATACGATGCAACTCGTGTTGCAACCAACAAGCTTCGTATCCTATGACAAGACAATCAATCAGTGACATTATATGCTTCACAATTTTGACAACTAGCAATCAAGATCAAGTGGGACAATGCTGCACTCATCAATCAGGTTCTCTACAAATTACAATATGAAGTGAAGAAATTGATGTTGAACTTACCCGATCCTTAAACATTGAGTCAAGCAATAGACTTTGTGGTGAAGTGTGATAATCGGCTTTTTGAATTTAGATCTGAAAGTCGTACAAGAGAACCTCAACAACATTATAATTCACTGGCAACACCAATGTCTTTACAATATGTACCTTCAGAAGTCGAGGACATACAAATTGATGCTACACGTTTCAAGCCGCTTACTGAACAAGAAAAGACTCGACGTCGTCAAGAAGGATTATGCTTGTATTGTGGAGAACCTAAACACACTACTCAAAATTATCTAAAGAAACGACGCAACCACAAGATGAGGAGTATGATTGTCAAAGAAGACAATATGTCGAAAAACGAGTTTGTCCAGCCACAATAAAGACCGTGCAACCGGGATCTTGTATAATTTCTAATGAAGGTCCTATCCTCTGCTCACAACCATCTCCTTGTTTTAATATAGATGTGTATTTAGGACCTGATAATTACAAAGCCTCTGCTTTAATAGATTCGGGAGCCTCGGCTTGCTTTTTAGATGAAGAATTTGGTAAAAGCCATAGAATACAGATAGTACAAAAATCTAAACCCGTACACGTAGAAGTCATAGATGGTCGTCCTTTATCTTCTGGAGATGTTACTCATGAAACACTTCCTCTAGATACAGTAGTAAATGGCCATAATAGTTGCGTAATTTTTAATATAATTAGATCTCCCTCTATTCCAATTATTCTAGGTCTATCATGGTTAAAAAAACACAACCCTTGAATAGATTAGATTTCTCATACTCTAGACTTTTCTAAAAGTATAGTTAATAATATAGTTAATCAAGTAAAAAATCATAAGTCTAATAGAATTAAACTTGTGTTTGTAGGTGCAAGAGCTTTCTTGCATGCTGCAAAAGAAGGATCACCTTTTGTTATTTATGCTACACCTATTTCCAACGATGGAAAGACTTTAAGTAGCATTCCAAGTCAATATTAAGATTATCAAGACATTTTTGAGAAAAAGAATGCAGATATTCTTCCGAAACATCATCCATATGTTTGTTCAATCGACCTTAAAGAAGGAACTCAACCACCATTCGGACCAATCTACAGTTTATCACAAGATGAATTGGCTGAACTCAAGGCATATATTGACAAGAATTTGGCCAAGAATTTCATACGCCATTCTAAATCTCTAATAGGAGCTCCAATTCTATTTGTGAAGAAAAAAGATAGATCATTGTGGATGTGTGTTGATTATCGAGGACTCAACAAGATCACAATCAAGAACAAATATCCATTACCTGTGATATCAGGACTCCTTGACTAGTTGAATCAAGCTAGGATTTATACAAAAATAGATCTAAGAGGAGCATACAATCTAGTATGCATCAAAGAAAGAGATGAATGGAAAACTGCATTTTAAACCAGGTACGGACATTTTGAATATAATGTCATGCCTTTAGGACTTACGAATGCACCAGCTGCTTTTCAACATCTCATGAATAATATTTTTCATGAGTTCTTAGACAATTTTGTCATCTGCTATCTAGACAACATTTTGATCTATTCTAAGAACGTAGAAGAACATGAAGTACATGTTCGTCAAGTATTACAAAAAATTAGAGATGTGGGATTGTATGCCAAGATCAAAAAATGTGTATTTCATACTACTCAAGTTGATTTCTTAGGATACATCATTTCAAATGATGGTCTCATGATGGATTCTAAGAAAGTCCAGACAATCATGAATTGAAAGATTCCAAAGACGGTAAGAGATGTCCAATGCTTTTTGGAATTTGCCAATTATTATTAGATCTTCATCAAAGACTTCTCTCGAGTTGCGGCTCCACTTACACGTTTGACTTGTAAAGACAAACTCCAATGGAATCAAGAAGCAAAAGCAGCATTTGAAGCTTTGAAGACATCATTTGTTTTTGCACCAATCCTATATCATGTAGATTTTTCCAAGGCATTTTTTATGGAAACAGACGCATCAGACTTTGCCTTGGATGCAGTTTTGCCACAAATGGGAACAAATAACAAACTTCATCCAGTAGCTTTTCATTCAAGAAAATTCTCAGCAGCCAAGATCAATTGTGAGATCCAAGACAAAGAACTTCTTGCAATCGTGGATTCTTTTCAAGAATGGCGTTATTATCTAGAAGGCACTTTGAATCCAGTCACCGTATATATGGATCACAAGAATCTCAAGTATTTCATGTTGGCACGCATGTTGAATCGTCGTTAAGCTCATTAGAGTATGTCTTTGTCAAGATTTGAGTTCATTATCACTTATCGCCTAGGAAAACAATAAGGTTTGTCCTATGCCCTTTCTAGGCGTTCTTATTTTGCACCAAAAGAAAGAGATGCAGCTTTTGAGCAACAAAGAATGGTTCTCTTGAAACCAGAGCAGTTTCATCTTCGAGCAATAAAATCAACATTGAGTGTTGATTCAACTTTTCTCAAGCAAATTCAATCAAGTATGTCCTCAAACCCTTTTATTCATGATATCAAGAATAATTCTTCCAAGTCTTATGATTCTTCTAAATTCGAGTTCAAGAACAATCTACTATATTTCGAATGACGTCTATATGTTCCAGAAGGAGAAGCCTGTTTACGTGTTCTTCAAGCATGTCATGATTTTCCAACGGCATGACATTTTGGATACAACAAGACTTTGGAACTTATATCAAGAGATTTTTGGTGGCCTCAAATGTGGAAGGTAGTTAAAGACTTTGTACAATCATGTGATATCTGCTGAAGATCAAAGACTCCTTCAAAGACTTTTTAGACTTCTTCAGCCATTATCTATTCCAGAACAACCATGTTCTTCTATTTCTATAGATTTCATCACAGATCTTCCAAGCTCAAGATCTTATGACTCTATATTTGTGATAATAGATTGGTTCAGCAAGATGGCACATTTTGTACCATGCACAAAATCTATCATAAGTGAAGAAACAGCTAAGCTTTTCATTGATAATATCTATCGCTATCATGGGTTACCTAAGGATATTATATCGGATAGGTGAACTCAATTTGTGTCAAGATTTTGGAAAACCCTTTTTAAGATCTTAAAAGTGGACATAAAGTTATCTTCAGCTTTTCATCCTCAAACTGATGGATAAACAGAGCGCGTGAACCAAGTCTTGGAGCAATATTTAAGGTGTACCATCAACTACCAACAAGATGATTGGATAGCTCTTCTGCCATTGGCAGAATTTAGTTATAATAATACGATATATTCTTCTACGCAACAAACACCTTTCTTCGCCAATTATGGTTATCACCCATGACTTGATGCTTTTGACTTTTCAAAAGTTGATAATCCAGTAGCAGAAGATTTGACAAATCGTTTGTTAGAGCTACATACAATAATGAAAGTGCAATTAAAAGAAACTCAAGAATGACAAAAAAAAAATGCAGATGCGTATCGTAAGGAACAACCACAATTCAATGTGGGGGATAAGATATGGTTACTTTGTTGCAATATCAAGACTATTCGTCCTTGTGATAAGTTGGACTATCGTAGGCTTGGACCTTTTCCTATTACTAAACAAATCAATCTAGTTGCATATCGATTATACCTACCGGAGTCCATGAAGATCTATCTTGTATTCAACGTGTCACTACTCAAACCATACAAGACAATGGATATACAAGGAAGAAGACAAATGCCACCGCCTCTTGTAGAAGTGGACAATGATAAAGAATTCGAGGTTGAAGAGATTTTAGATTCAAGGCGGCGCTGAAATCAACTGGAATATCTTGTGCATTGGCGCGAATACAATATTAGTGAATGCACATGGGAGCCATCAAAGAATCTAACAAATGCATCAATAAAAGTCAATGCATTTCATCAACAACATCCATCAAAACTAAGATAAATACTGAAGAAAATCTTTGCTATAAAGCAAAGCAGGTTCTATAGAGGTTTCATCCTACCTTGTATCATTGTTTGTCATTATATTTTGTTTGTGCTAAAGAGATGGAGGATCAACAACCAGCGAGTTCAGCTTAAGAGCCATCATTTGCTGATTTATCGGATGAGACATTACGACTGTCACAACCTTCAAGACGACAGAATAGAGATGAAGACCCTCAAGAACAACATGTCCTTTCTCGGATTGATGGCGAAATACAACATGTTTGGTATCATGACTTTAGAAGAGACTCCCGATGTTTGGTGATACTTTTAGAGGTAGGAACTACTCTTGATGGTGTTTCTAATATTTTCTTTGAAGAAAGTTATGAAGGCCTCAACAATGATCAATAATAGGATGGTCCTCTCGCCCCGGTATGGAACATTATCGATGGCTGAAAGGACCTATCAGCTATCTTCGAAGGGAACAGAGATCAAAATATGTGGCAAGCACAATTCGACGTATCTTGGACTTCCTCAACATATAATCACTGCTCCTCATGGAACTCGTCTCTAGAAGAGGGGATAATGTCACGGACATAAGATTTACTCCAATAAATTACCTAAGTAATATAGACCAATAGAAGTAGGTAAAATAAGTTGATTTGATAATATCTAATAGAATAGCTTCTTAGAAGCTTCATAGACGCGGAATCACCTTTATACATGTCTATAAGTAATTGGTAGATTAAAAACTTGGTCAACAAGCTAGCCACATGGCGCACATGTTGGTAGCTTGCGGAACAAGCCAAGTACATGGCGCACATGTGGGAAACTTGTCATGCAAGTTTGACATGTGTCTTGCAAATTAGACACGTGTATGAGGTCCTATAGAATACCGCCACGTAGTTCTTAGTTAATAGTATTTATAGAGACAAGAGTGAAGCCTTCTTCACTCTTGTCAACTCCTTTCTTGGTTCTAGTCTAGTTTCAAGAGTCTTCATATTTCTAATCTTTGACAATAGCCATTCCAATTTTCTTTGAATATACATACTTTCTTATTCTTATTTTGTGACTTTTCTTTGATACAGTTTCCATTAGATTATGTATCTTTTTCTAGTTCATGTCCTTGACATGTGGCTATAGACACTTTTTTACTAAATTTTCTATATCAAAGAATCTACTCTAAAAAAGCTTCTTATAACTTAATAATTTAGTCTTTAAATCTCCCAGTCATTAAAATTCTTTCCCATAATCTTTATTATTCACTGGAAAAAATTATATAATTAAGGAGATGAAATTTATACTAAGTTTCAAACTAGATGTAGTCATTTTTAATTTAAAATAAAGCTTTTTAAACACAAAAATATTTCTTTTATATTAAATATTTAATAAAAAATTTATATTTTAAATATTAAGATTATTTATTTATTTATTTTAAAAATATAAAAAACATAAGCAATGTATTTGTCTTGTCTTAATCAAACTTTTAAATGTAGAATTATATATTAAGATGGAATATTATATATTTTATATAACTTAAGTAGAATTTTATATAACTAAATATATACATATATATATATATATATATATTAATAAAATATTATAAAATTATATAAATTTCTATAAATCTATATATAAATCTATATTTTATACAACTTAAGTATATAAATATTTTTAATTATAACCTAAAAACTTATTCTATAATTTATACAATTTATAAAGTTATAATTTATAAAGTTATATAATTTTTATTATTTTTAGATTACAATTTGTATAAATATATAGCTTAATTGATTTTTAAAATTTTACTGAATTTCCAATGTTTTTGATAAAATTAACCATTATTAAATATTTAATAAAAGTAATTTCAAAAGTATTATTCTACTTATGTAATTTATTTGAAAAGAAAAAAATAAATAGAATTAAGATACTAATGTACTATTTTAATATTTTAAAATAATATTTAATATAATATTTATTTATATTTTTATATTTAAAAGAACTAATATTTAAATTATATATTATATATAATAATATATTTATAATATTATTACAAATAGGTATAGACAATAGATATTAATATATTTTTTAATTAATTTTTTAAAAAAATCATTATTATTTATAAGATTTTACAAAAAAATCCTATGTAATTATATATTTTATTTTTAAATATACAACATTAATTAAAAGAAACTTCTAATTTATTTATAATTTGTTTTAATTACAAGAATTTTAAAGATTTGTATGTCAACACATGTCTTGAATCATGACCAGCTTTATAATATTATAATTTGTATTGAATATCATATGTTGAAAAAAAAATACCAATTATGATACTTAGGATTTTACTTTAAATCAAAAGAAGAAAATTTTATTTAAAAAAAAAAAAAAAAAAAAAAAAACTCATCTAAAACCAACATAATTACATCTTTAAATCATAAAGTTGATATTTCTATTGCATTCTTTTTTAATGAGGTTTGTTTAAATACATTAATAGGCCTTTTTATTTTTATAATTAAAAATCTATTTTATATTGGTTTGAATAGATTTTATTCCATAAAAAACTCCCTTTATTTTAAAGTATATTTATATATCTTATAATATTAGGTGTACTTATGCGTATTTTAAAGATAATATAACTTTTTAATAATATAACATTTTTAATTCAACAAAACTTTAGAATTTATTTCTAAAGGCTATTTGGAGCTTTAAATATGATAGATTTTCAAAGAATTTATATAGTATTGCAATATATGCTCTTAATTAAAGACTACACATTATCAACAATATTAGATTCTTCAACTATAACATATTTTAAAATACATAGTCCTTTTTTTATTATATTTTATTATAACTCTATCAACTTAAAAATATTTTAAATTTATTATGGTAATGGTGGATTATCTAACCAAAATGATATATTTTATATCTTATAAAAAGATTATAGAAAATAAAATAAAAATAATATTATTCTTTTTTAATAACATCTAGTAGTGAAATCACCTTTCAATTGATATTATATGTAATCAAAGATGTCAATTTGAATTAAAGATCTAGAAGAAAATATTTAAGATATCAAAATTAGATTTTTTTCTTTCTTTATTTCTTTTTTTAAATCAATAGATAATATTATTAAGTAAATTAAGTATTAAAAAAATATTTATAATATATTATTAAGTAAATTAAGTATTAAAAAAATATTTATAATATATTATTAATTATCATAAAGATAATCAAATATTTTTTTATCAATAATAGAATTTATTAAATAATAACATATTATTTTATTCTACTCAATAAACTATATTTTAATACAAATTATTATTATTATTTAAATTTTGATTAAAAACAAATAAATTGGCATGTACATTATTAAGCTTCATATAAAAACTAAGATATAGTTGAAAATCAACAAAAGACTAATATAGATATAAAAGGAGATAATTGATTAAAAATTAGAAATAAGATATATTTATAAAATCAAAGTCAAAGAAATCTTAGATTTAAGGTGGCACTAAAAAAAATATAATATCTTATATATTAGTGTAGATATTTTGCTAGTAAGTGCACATGGGAGCCATCTAAAAATCTTATAAACATAATAAAAAAATATATTTATTATTTATTGATGGTATCTATCTAAACTAAAAGCCAAAATAAATAAAAAATAATAATAGATTTATTTTAAAAAATAATGTATAAAAAACTATAAAATAAATCATTCAGATTTGTACAACCTTTGTTGTATCAATATTAAAGTAAAGAACTTCAAGAGAGATATTTTTCTTAAAATAAATAGTAAAGCACAATTTCTTTAAAACCACTCTCTTTAAAGAGATTTTCAAAGCTTGGTGATATTATATGAAACAAAATTATACTTAATATTATTATAAATAATTTATTTTAAAGTAGTTACGAAGTCTTTGGTGATGATTAAATAACCAAGTAATACTCTTGTTTAAGTATGGAGAATTATCAAAAACTCAAAGGACATGTAAATTATATTTGTAAGAATATACATATATATATATATATATATATATATATAATAGTTTGTAGAAAATATTTTTAATAAATATTAGATTGTGTCAATTTATAAAACAACTTCAAACTTTATTATTTTCTTTAGTAGAATTTATCTTTAAAAAGAGAGGTGATGTGACTAATATCCATACTATATCTTTCTTACAATCTGATCTTGGTTCAAGACTCTTTATCCTTTTTGTACTTAATAATAAATAATGTGACACTTACTTATTTTTAAAATGTGTGTTTTCTTGATTTTTTTTTTTCTTAGTTGACCTCAAGTATATTATTTTGTAACAAGTTTTTTTAGATTTATGCCTTTGATATGTGGCACATTTATTCCAACATCTTGATTCTAAAAACCTCCACTAATATTTATAATTTTTCATAGTGGCTTCTATCATGATTTTAACAACAAGAATTAGAAACACTTAAATAAAAGATTTTAAAAATAAAATCATTGATACTAGATTCAATGGAGATTTAATATAGTTTTTTCAATAAAAATAATAGTTTAAATTCTAGATTCTTATTATTAAATATTTTTTAATCTTAGCTATTTAAACATTCCTATGTAGACATTTAACTACCTATTTCTAAAATATATAGTTAATTAAATTATATTTTATTCAAAATAAATACAAAGATAAATAATAAAATAAATAATAAAATATATATACTAAATAAGAAATAATAAACTCATTAATTTTTTAATATTCTAAAAATTTAGAAATATTTTTAATTATATATAATACATATATATACATATTTCTTTAAAAAATATGAATACGTAATAACCACTAGAATAATGCAGCTAGTTGTATGATGGATTTAAATCATAAGAATAAGAAATGGCAATAATTGTTTAAGAGACATTGTATACCAAATGCAATAATTAGTATTAACAAAGACAAAGCAAGAAGTTTTAGTAAATACTTAGAATCTAAGTATAAAATTTTGACAAAGTAACAACCAATATAAAATCATTGCATTATAAAGTTAATAACTTTTTTTTTATTAATTTTTTTAAAAATATATTTTAAAATATTACATTTAATAATCTTATCTACTATGAAAATTATATTTTTTAATAAATAAAATAACATTAAATATCATCTATTTTAAGTATTAATCTTCTATAATATTTTTTGATATTTTATATAATTTAACTATATTTCATCTACACACAAAAATATATTAAAATATTACTAAATAAAAAATTATTTTATTTATTTTTAATAAAATCTACATCATTAGTTTATAAAAATTTTAAAAATTATTAATTTATTTTTTAATAAGTTTTATCCATTTAAAAAATATTTTAAAATTAAAATTTTAAAAGATTAAATTTTTCATTCCTAATCAATATTCTTTTTATTGACTCAACTATATCTTGTATTCTCTTATTAAATTTTAGTAAAAATCTAATCAAAAAATTCAATTTAATTTGATTAAAACTTATATGCTTAAACCTTATTTTTTTTTAATTTATATTAATTTCCAATGAAATTATATTTATAAAAATTAAAAATTAAAAATTAAAATTATGTAAGCAAATCTTATATGAGGTACTTAAAATTACATATTTCCATTCTCTACCATAGATTAAAAACTCAAGATATAAACAAAGCCTTACTTATAAATGTAAAAAATATTAGATTTTATATAACTTTAGAATTTTTAAAATTCTAATTAAATTTTAATTAAAATAATATCATATTTAATCATATATATAATACTATTTTTAGTTTGAAAAATAAAAAATATTTTAGAAAATATCCAAAAAAAATATTAATACAATTTTCTATCATTATCTATTAATTTCATATACTATTCTCTTTTATCCTTCATGCTCAAAATTTAAAGTTGCGTATATCATATGTTAGTTTTAATTAAATATTTTTGGTTTATAAATATTTTTATGTTTTATTGATTTACCAAAGACTAATAATTGCATCACTTAGAATAATACTAATTTAATGTCTATCTAGTTCTACATTTCAAAAACAAACACCATAAATGCCTATGATTTAGCCCAATATATATATATATATATATATATATAAGAGTTATTTTGAGTTTATTATAACAAATGAGTTTATTATACTTTTTTTAGTAATTTTAAAACATATATTTCTTAAAGCAACCACAATTAGAATATTTGTATCTAAGGTTAAATTATCCAGTGATTATTTCTTGAGTATATTTTTAATTTTTAATTAAATAATAATATTATTCGGATATTTATTTATTTTATATTAATTTATTTACATAAATATTACAGTTTTACAAAATTAAATAATCTAGATTTTATTCTTATGTACAAAGTTACTAAATTTTTTAAGTGTAATTAAAACAGATGTTGACTAACTAAGGTAGTCAACTGAATACAGATTAGTTATGATGTATATAAGTTTATTTTAATTAATATTTTGAGACCTTAATAATCAAGGTGTATTTTTAAAAAAAATATTATATATATATATATATATATATATATGTGTGTGTGTGTGTGTGTGTGTGTGTATGTATGTGTATAAACATATTTAAAAAGTCAATTTTTTTAATTCTACAAGTTCATTTTGGAGAATATTATTAGTAATATTTTTAGTATTTTCTAAATCTTTTAAAATAAATTATATAAAAACAAAAATATTAACTTTTAAAAAAAAATTATAATATTAAAGAGAAACACGTGTTTTTTTAATAATATTTTATGAAAATACATATTTAAAAATTATTTTATTAATACTGTTTTTAACAAATTAATGAAATATTCTTTAAAAATATCAAAATATGATATTTATAGATATAGATATTTTATTCTTTGATCCTTGTATTTTAAACTAAACTAAAATTTAAAATATATATTAATTAACTAATAATATGACAAATTTAAATTATTAAATTTTTTCTATTAGATTACTTTTATTAGATATCTTTTAAAGTCATAAATTTTTTGGAATATAAGTCATAATCTGGAAAAGAATGAAGTGAATTTTTAACATAATTAATATCATAAATTTCTTAATTTTTATTTAAAAAATCCTTTAGCTGAATAATTTTTGTTAACATAATATATTAGATGTCAATCAAGACAAGTAAGAAAATTATATATTTATTATATAATATATTTGTTTTTGAAGTATAAAATTATATTTACAAAAAAAAATTAGTTTTTTTTGTTTAGTTCCTTCTTTTAGTAAATATACATGTTAATATACAAATATATGTACTAATATACTTTTTAACCTATATAAAATTTGATAATTTTTGATGTTTTTTTTGTCATGTACATGTATTATTAAAATGAAGATATAAATAATTAATTCCTTAGATTTTCTTTAAAAGTATTCATGATTTAAGTAGAAATCCCTTTAATGTCTTTAATTTTTAATTATGTATTTAGAATGGTTTATGAACATCTTTTGGAGCCAATTTACATTTCTTTAAATATGATATGCTTGTGATAATAAAATCTTTGTAAAAAAAACATATCTTTGGTATTTAGCAAACCAAATATTTGATTAGTTGTTGCATTGGTATTACAAAATTTTATAAATTTTTTATTTTTATTCATTTATTTATTTATTTATAAATAGATTTTTAATGCAAAGTATTTTAATTATTTCACTGCTATTAAATAAGGATTTTTTTTCAATTATCTATTATAAAACAATCTATAAATCCTTCAAAAAGATGAATTTGATAGTCATATAAAATCTTGATATGTCTAAGTTATTGGAAATTCACTAATATTGTATATCTTATTATCTTTTTTATTTTATTTTAATACTTATGTACTTTTTTCTTTTTCTTTTTCTTTTTTTTTTAATTTAGATTTTTGTTGGGTACAATATGTAAGTTGAAGCATTCTTAAGCATTCTTATAAAATTTGATTGAAATTTTCACTGGGTTGTAACAAAAACTGTGGTGGCATTAGCAGTAGTATATATATATATATATATATATAATTTGTATCACAAAAACCATCTGTTTAATTACGAAAATCAGCAGGAATCGATTCAAGTAGGGATTATGTTCTCTAATTATTCAGTGTAATGAGAGGTAGAAGCAATGCATGAGTTTATCTCCTAAAATTTTTTAGGGCAACACGGTAAAGCTATTATTATTATTATTATTATTTACAGGCCCAGTAGTTGACAAATTTAACTTGAAAAATACTAATAAACAGAGAGAGATGTCGGATTGCATAGAAAAATAAACTCATCTCAATGGAATTAATATACAATTTACTCTTCAAACCATCAATTGCTGAGTTTGATTTCAAATTCAAACTGAGGCCACACAAGTCGATCATCCCTGTCATTCATCCACGCGAGGATGAACGAATGGATGATCGATCACGTGTATCGATCATCCTAACGACGGACGACGCTCGTGGGTCATCCATCCATGCCCGAGAGATACTCCCCGGAGAGGGAGTTTGAAGGGAAGGGCCTGCGCCGAATTCTTCCTTTCTCTTGTGTTCTCTCTGTGGAGCTTCTGCCCCTCGCATCCACGCCGCGGCAGCCGCAGCAGCAGTAGTGCAGCCACAGCCATGAAGACCATCTTGGCATCCGAAACCATGGACCTCCCCGAGGGGATCAAGGTCGAAATCAAGGCCAAGCAGGTGCGCGTTACAGGCCCCCGCGGCGTGCTCACCCGCAACTTCAAGCACTTGAACCTCGACTTCCAACTGCAGGAGGGCGGCCGCAAGTTGAAGGTCGATGCGTGGTTCGGTAACCGCAAGACCATGGCCGCCATCCGCACTGCCATGAGCCATGTGAATAACCTTATCACGGGTGTGACCAAGGGTTATCGCTACAAGATGAGGTTTGTGTACGCTCACTTTCCCATCAACGCCAGCCTCGGCGGGGACAAGGACAGCATCGAGATCAGGAACTTTTTGGGGGAGAAGAAGGTACTGCACTGCGTTTAGCATATTGCGTCCTTTAGAGTTATTGCCTCCCTCTTCAGGTTTACTTTAGGGTTTAGGGCGAAACCTACTTTACTGTGTTGCAGTTTAGATGCTATGTGATCTTGCTATTGTATGCCTCTTGGTGTGATAGAAAGTTAGTCATCAGTGGTGACTTATGGGGATGTTGGCTGTGCTTTGTTACATCCTGTATGCGGTGGTACATTAGGGTTAGGGTTTTGAATGCAGTGCTTGGTGGCTGTTGAGTGCAGGTTCGTAGGGTTGAGATGTTGAATGGAGTGAGCATCACCCGTTCCGAGAAGGTGAAGGACGAGCTTGTGCTTGAAGGCAACGACATCGAGCTTGTCTCTCGGTCATGTGCCCTGATCAACCAGGTACGGAGCGATTTCCTATGCTTTTGTACGGTTTGCTTGGAGCATAAACGGGGATATTATAGGGTTTTTCGTGTGGTTTTTGGTGAGTCTAATGACGGTTAGGATCTAGTTACTGGTAGGGTGCGCGATACTAATATGGGGATGCCGGGTATTTTATGGTGGGTGCAGAAATGCCACGTTAAGAAGAAAGATATCCGAAAGTTTTTGGATGGTATCTACGTGAGCGACAAGGGTACTATCGCCGAAGAGTAACTGGAAGGTCTTGAATATTTTGTTGCCAGTTCTATTAAATGGACCCCTTGTACGGGAGTTTGAGGTTGCAAGTCAATTTTGTACCTTCGATGTGTCTAGTTAATGAACTGGGTGCATTGAATAATTTGAATGATATTGGCTGTTCATGCTCTCAATTTTTGAGCCTGCGATGGCTGCGCTAGAATCCTGGATCGCTAGAGAAAATTCTTCGTGCCGATATTTAGGGTATTGTGAACGTGGTTTGGTTGTTTTTGAATGTGTATGCAATGTTCAATCTTGGGGGATATTTTCTATGCTGGACTTTTTCTTGAGACTAGTATAGTGTTAAGGAAATACAACTTTTGATGTGTCTAGTTAATGTACTCGTTCAGTGTTGAATTGGGTTGAGCTTACCCACTCTGTTGTTGGTGTTGACGCGTACATTTCCCCTCAGACTGCCCTAATTTGATTCCTCGTGTACATTAATGTCTTCCTCCAAAACATCCACGTTGAGTCACGACCCGAAGAAGTTGCTGAGTGTGCTGGACGAATCATGCTACTCTCAACTCTTCAGGTAACGGTGGTGATATGCAGCCAGTTCACTTATTTGAAGAGAAGTCTTTTTAGGTCGGATTCCTGATAAAACCTTTTGTTAGTGCAAAGGTTTTTTTTTGGCAGAGAATTCTGGTGGACATTCGAGAATCGCACATTGTACTCTCTGTACCCTCCCTATCTAGTCTTCTAAGATTGTGTGAGATAAATGCCAACAACCCTCGTGACGAGTAATGTGGCACTGCAGTAACACCGATGATTGCAGTGATGGATCCGTTTCAGCGAAATTCTACCCTTGGAATTAAACTCAACCACTCCTCCTAAGGTAGAACATGTTACTCTGTAGTTTCGACGTTGTCGAAGCATTCATCAAAAGAATCCACATTTGTAACAATCTAAACATTTTATTTATTTATTTTTTACTTAATTTCCTTGAATTGAATGAACGTATTCGGAAGGAATGAGGAATGAACTTCTGTGTAAATGGTAGCAAAAAGAAGTGTTGTCGTTGATAAGTATTGGTCCGGAAAGGTTCTACAGAATTCACCTACAACCAGCGCCACATCCGATAACTTGGAAAGGCTTAAAGTCTGACTTATCTTTTGTTGAGGAGGCTACGCAACAAGTAGGAAAAAACAAAGCTCATGCAGATTTTAATAGAATCCTCGAAGAGCAGTGATGCCTTATTCTATGTGCTTTTCTTCATGGAAAGCACTTTCACACTTTCTGTCCAACAAAAGACCCTACAAGGTTAACACTCAATGATTCATTGGACGTTTATGACACTGAATTCAGCACTTCAACTATAAGAAACAAAATAAATTACTCTCAAAACTATTAAAGAAAATGCAGAGAAAAGAATGGGAAGAATAAGACATTTTTGTTTGCATTAGCTTATAGCATTTGTAACATTGGACTTGGCTAAAATGAGAACTTTGGTTTTTACTTAAAATTACTTTTGTTGTATCTTGGTAATGGTAGATGTATCATCACTAATTCATATTATTAGAAGCATTAATAAATTACCAACAAATAGAGTATACTTACAAAATTTGGCATTAGGACTTTAGTATGGCTAGATTCACCACTAATTCCAATGTGAATGTAAATTTTGTGTTTTAGTTGAATTTTTAAAAAAAGTTTAGAATTTGTAACTTACTTACTTAAAGATTATGTAAAGTTAAATTAGTTTTTTTTATTTTTATTAATAGATATATTACAAGATCACACAAATATCTTATACTTGCTTAAGATAAGTTCATCTTAGAATTAATCTTAGTTATTCCAATTTTTACAAATTGTATAGTTAGTGCATTACAAATTAATTTGAAAGAACTTTAACAACTTTTCCAATTAATGAACAAAGAAAAAAATAAAGAGAGACAATAATCAAAAGTTTAATACATGTGTACTTGGATGCAAAATTTATATATTATACACCTATTGAATTGTAGAGGCTTTTGTCATTAATGCAATTACTAATGTATTGTTTCCTTTATTTATTTTTTTGACATGAATACATTTTGTCTATCTATAAAAAAATATTATAAGGGACATTAGAAAGATAGAATGAGTTAAAAAATATTTTTCTAAAGAATATATATAATCCAATTTCTTTTTAATAGATTGGTCTACATTGAAATCTTTTGAAACTTTGGAATTTTTTGAAATTCATTATTCAAAAGTGACTAATGAGTTGCTTCAGATAGTTGCTTTCAAAAGAACATTCTAAACAACTTCAAAGAATTAACTTCCTAATAAAATATGGTCCTATGCATATGTGGTCCTCATCTTATTCACAACATCTTGTGTGATTAAATATATATATATATATATATATATATGAAGTCCATTCTCTTCCTCTAACATCCTGAATGCAAGTGAGAGAGTTGCATGGACATAGATTCCTTGAATTTATGTAGAAATACACCAGCAGAGGATAAAAGATTGTTCTTGAGAACTAAAACTGAATTATGGGATCCAGCCCTGTAATATTATTTGGTGCAAGCACATCTTCTGAAGATCTCAAGGTGTCCCACTAAGTTATTTGGAAACTATTCTGCTCTGTACCATTGAGCATGCCAACAGAATCATTGACGAACACACTTTCCATTCCAAAGTATAAATTCCTGGGCACAACTGATGATCAATCTAAGTCTCAATATATATATATATATATATATATATATGTGAACAATTACCATCACTGGGCGGTTTGGACAAAATTGACGACTACGCATTGATCAGCCAGAAACTAAGGCAAGCAACAGTTGAAATGAAACAACATGCGAAGCACTCCACCAACGCCATGGACGTTAGCATGAGGTGAATCTGGTCTGTGATTATGTAAAAAACAAGAGTGCAACATACTAGCCAAAAGCACTGCTACAGCCCAACTGCTAGCCTCCACTAGGTAGGGAATCCTGATGGTTTGATCTAGGCCAAAAAAAAGATGCCAAAACGAGTGTATTCAGAGAAAGAACAGTACGAGAGATGCATGGCTGCATTGGGCTGAGTCACACCGCACCATCAGCCAAATGGCGAATCCGACATGTCCAAATTAGAGGAGGATGTACATGACGTTCAGCAGTTTGCTTCCCCGAAAAACCTCACTTCGTCAGTGTCAGGAGTAAAGGGATGCAGGAGGGAAGAAAGAAGGAAAGTGAAAACGATAGACAACTATCTGTACTCTATTTTGCCATCATCATCCTCACAAACTCCTCGTAGTTGACCTGGCCATCACCATCTACATCAGCCTCGCGGATCATCTCATCAACCTCCTCGTCTGTCAGTTTCTCGCCCAGGTTGGTCATCACGTGCCGGAGCTGTATTCACACGATTCTACTATTAAATGGATGCTTAAAACAATGCTGCACACGATCCGATATCAGGGACAAATTACTGCTCACAAAACGTGCAACACGTCTATGAATACATAATGCGATCTGCAACCATTTTATTGGGATGGTCATACAATTATACAGGTGACTGCACAATTTCACAAAGGGCAATCCAAGAGCCTAAAAATGATAACCAAAATATGGTAATAGGCTAAATGAGAGGAAAACTAACCTCTGCGGCGGAAATGTATCCATTCTGGTCCTTGTCGAACACTTTAAACGCCTCCTTCAACTCCTCCTCGGAGTCTGTGTCCTGTTCCCAAAAACATATGTTAGAGTCATTCTCAAGTACCAGTCCGCCACCTGTTTGCAAAGAATAACCCTCGCAAATATGACCAGAATGTCTAAAATATGAACCCCCACAAAACACGCTGAAGTAATGAACAATTGATTCATAATGGATCACGTGGAAGAACGTGCACTTGGGGAGTGGAGAGGAGACATCCTTTTTCAACTTTGATGTGGAGGTACCTTCATTTTGCGGGCCATGAGGTTCAAAAACTCGGGGAAGTCGATGGTACCATTGCCATCGGCATCAACTTCGTTGATCATGTCCTGTAGCTCAGCTTCGGTGGGATTCTGACCCAACGACCGCATCACTGTTCCCAGCTCCTTAGTGGTGATGCTACCTGTTATTGAATCATTCCCACAAATCAGTTAAAAACTTACTACGATCACACTCCTGACACAGAGACAAGGCAAAATTCTACAAAGTGAAAGAGCACGCTTGAAAGCAAGAGCAGAAAGGTGAGAAACAGGGGGGCGCCAATGTTCCAGGCACATTACCATCGCCATCCTTGTCAAACAAGCTAAACGCCTCCTTAAACTCGGCAATCTGTTCTTCAGTCAAGTGCTCCGCCATGATTCCTCAACTTTCTGCAGTATTTCAGGGCAACCCAAAAAACAACTCCCCAGCATCAAAACCACTTCCTCAGACCCACTCTTCTCTATTCCTCCAAAACACCTCCCAGCTCCAAACACAAAATCCCAACAACTCAGGACTAAAACCATACCAAACATGCATGAAACAAACCAATGATCCACAAAGACTTGCTACCGCGAACATTCAGCCACAATATCAAAGACACTCCCCGGCCTTGTGCTCTGATCAAAAATTGGGAACAGCCACCATACCTCGGCGGCAACTACACACCCAGCAGTAGAGAGCAAGAGTTATAAAAACCAAAAAAAACACTACAGTAAACGAGGCTTGGGAGGATCCACTTTATGAAGAAGTGAGGTGGGCATCTAGAAACACACAGACCGAGTGAGATAGAGAGAGAGAGGGAGATGAGGAGAGAGGGATGTTTGATGCCACGGCTCCAATTCACGCGTGAGAGCTATCTGATGGCTCTGATGCCAATCCCACTACATAGTCTTTGCACGGGTTATGTCGCGGCTAGGAATGGCCTGCGACCCACCATAGCTTACGCTATTTCCGGCCAAATTCCTACACCCTTATTCCAGGGCTTGCTTCCCCACACCCCCCCCCCCTCCCCCCCTACTGGCGCAGTGCTTCCATCGCCCCCCACCCACTGTACAAATCCATCCGTGAGCCTGTGATGATCTGTACCAGGAAAACGGCAAATCTTGCCAAACGATCTCCCTGTCAGTGAGATGGAAATGACGGGGGGGGGGGGGGACGGTCTAAGGGAGGGGAAGCCCTACTGCTTGCCCACGATTCCATCCATCACTTGCAGAATCTGTTCGGCGCAAATGCATGGTCCGAGACGAAGCATGATCCACATCACGACATGCACTGGTACGTATTTTCATTCACTACTGAATCTTTTCCTAGCTTCTCTATTTTTCGTGTCCTCTCGAAATTTTAAGGCTCGTATGTACGATGGTTTTAAATATTTGTACAATAGTAAGATGTGAGTTCATAAATGCTTTCTATTTAAAACTGAATGGATAACAACGTCTTGGATCCAAACTCACATGTATCGTTAGTATTTGTGCTTTTGGCCGACTTCTGTTCCAGCCTTTCGTCTTGCATGACCTTGCCGCAAAATTTCGATCCGGACCAATCTCGGAGCGAAGAATCACCAACATCCTCCAAGGCACGTATGTCGCTCGGAAAATCGCATGGACAAGGCAATCAATCTAGCAGCTCAAGAAATACACACACAACTTGATCGGTCTAGATTCGACGATTCATCGAACCCCACCGAACAAAAACGTTCACAGCGACCTGAAAAATCTTCATTCTTCGATCTATGCAGATCTTGAACCTTGATCGGCAGCTTGAACGTGTGTGATAGTTCCAGTGGTCTATCGATTCCTATACGCTGTGGCACCTCGCACGAGCACCAGTTTGTGATGATGCTACTCTTTTTTGTGTGTTCACTTTCAGGAGTAGACATCTAGACTCCAGCGTCACGATCCTGTGTCGAAAGTTGAGTTTATGGTGAGAATCTGATTGCGTCTACATGAATTGGGGCTCTGTCGAGGTTGCTAGACTCGGTGTTCGTTTTTTTTTTTTTTTTTTTTTTTTTTTTCATGGCCTCGTCCAAATGGGTCGTGTGCGACAGTGGGGGTGGAGTTGGTCGCCGGCACGATTCGTCAATCGTTCAAGAAACTGCATTGACTGTGACGCATTGAGATGGAACGATGCGTTCCACCGCTAACCACTCCTCCCCGCAAACATCGATCCACCATGATCCATATCAGACATAGAGACCAGGGGTGACCGCAGTGCAGCGGAGAGTGCTTTTCCACACTAGTCGACACCCTAGTCCATGTGCTACAAGTCTCAAAAAACTCGTCCACGATTCAACTGCAATCACCGAGGCGCGCAGTGTGTGTGTGATGGTAGCATGCCCTGCACAACGGCAGTATTGTCACGTTTTTACTGTGCATTCTAGCACACGATGCCACATCCACATTCATGAATCGGACCGGCTTTCTCAGATTCAGTGCTTTTGCAAAATTAGGTGGAGGACCAACAAATTAGTAGCCCAAGTGGTGTAGAATCCACAACCGTTTTGGACTTTGCTGGCCTGCAGTTACATGCTTGTTTTCAGTGATATTGGAGTTGCTTTTTGCTAATAAGCATTTATGGAAGACATTCTTCCAATCTGAGACCATCAATCAGCTGGTGAATGGGGTCACATAAGCACTGGGACCTTCGATTTGTGAGGTGAGTATTCTTCAAGTTCTGTGAGCATGCTGAGTCACCGATTGCACATTTATTAAAGAACCTGAATTTTTGTTTGATGTCAAATTGTTATAACCAAGCAAACCCTCGTAGTGTTTTAAATTTTTTGAAATAATAATAATAATAATGAACAAGATTTGACTTGGTTCAGAATGTTAAGTTGAGAGAGTCCTTTAACTGGATATTTTTATTATTATTCATTGTTTTTATTTTCTTTGACTGTAACAATGTGTTGACTGATACGAGGTGTTAAACCACACACCTAATTTTAATTGATCATTTCATTTAAAAAATTAAAAACTCAGAAGTGGATGGAAAAACTAATTATATTGAGACACAATAAGATACTCAAATAACCATGTCAATAACTGAGAGGAATTGCATGTCAAGATAATCAAGATTCTAAACAGAAACATGTACATATGTTGGAAGATATTTGCCAATTAGCCAAAAATCAAGGCCATAGTGGTGTAAAGATCCTCAATGCCATTGATAGTATGTGATATCCAGATTTAATAACCACCTGCATTTTAGGTTTTTGTAATCTTTTTGAATATCTACATGCATTGCAACCACTTGTAAATATAGAATCATATTTAAATAAATATATTAAAATGCAAAAAATATTCTAAATTTATTATTATTATTATTTTGATGTTTATAGTTTATTATAATATTAGTTGATGTCTAAAAACATCTTTGCTTTAGATACAATATTTAGAATATTTTAAAATATGAAGTAATTTATTAAAGTTTTGAGTAGATTGTAATTTATGAAATTAAAAGATTTTGGATGTTGATCATCCATTATTTCACTTGTATTACATTTTAGGAAATCGAAGTATAAGCAGCTATACCAAAAAATAAGAATTTTTTGTACAATATATTTAAAATAAAAGATTAATTGATTTTTTAAACTTTTATTTCTTATTGGTCCATATGTTACTAATAGTAAATATCATATTTTTAATAATGTTTTCATTACACTGATTGTATTCTTTTTATAGTTTTATTTTTTATTTTAATAATAGTTGATATTTTTATAAAATCTAGTTAATATTTTATTTTAAATTAATAATATTTCATCTTAGATTTTTTTTATGTTTGCCAACTTTAATATAAACTAATAAAATTGACAGTTTTATAAAAACTCAAAAAGTAAATATAAATAATAAATTTTGTTTTAACAAATGTTGTAAAATAATGAAGGGTTTTTTGTAATTTTTTTTTTTTAGTGTATGAAAATAAATGAAATATGTTATTTCAGTTAATTGCTATATTTTCTGCAGGTGTTACATAAAAATTAATTGAAGAAAATTAGTAATAGATTTAGTTTGGATGAAAATTAAGTTTTGTAATAAATAAACTAAATAATAATTTAAAATTACATTGTATTTTATTAAAAAATAGAATTCAAAAAACTAATTCCAACAACATTGAAATGAATAAAATTTTCATGGATACAAAAGTCTCTCTCTCTCTCTATATATATTTTTTAAATCAGTAAAACAAAAAATTGCAAATAAGTTCAATGAATTATGCAGAAGTTATAATCTTCTAAAGAGTTAAAAATGCAAAAGGGATCATACCATCTTGTTGTCCCACATAACCACCACTTTTGATGGCTAATTATATTTTACTGATATCTTTGAATTAGCTATACTTTGGTATTTAAACTTTTTTAAGTACAAAAATGATTTTTCATGAAATTTCTAGACAAAAATGCCACATCTTAGGCCTCATATGAGGTTTTATTTTTCCTCTTGATGTTACAATTCTTCATTAAAAGCAGATGAATGATAGCTTTAATTCTATAGAAAAAATCATATATATGTATATATATACATATATACATCAAGGTTAAAATCTCTTTATTTCTTCCCTTCTGTAGATGGGACAAGTATAACACACAAATTGTTTTTGAATTTAAGTAGATCCATGTTGGTTTTAGTTTTATTTTAGTTTCATTTTTTGTTGTTTTTGTTGTTATTAACTAACAAAGGTGTGTATTCTTGCCATGTCAGCATCTTTTGCAAATTCTAACAGTAAAGAAATGCACATAACAACAACATTTCGATGAGAAAAGTGATGCAATCGATGGTGGTTTGTCAGAACCCAACTTAAAGGCTTTGATGAGATCACTTTCCTCTACATTTGCTTCCAACTTCACATGAAGATGTGAGGCTTTCCTTTTAATCTAGAAAGAAAGGCCTCTTGTGTTTTCCTGGAGCACTCGAGCTATAATCGTAGTTTGATGTGCTTTGATTATCACGACACATTTGTTTGATGAGAATGGGGCTTTGGAGTTGATTCTGAGGTGCATGCTTTTTGCTCCAAGACAAGTGGGGTCTGTCCATTAGTCGCACGCTCGGTGCCGCTCCAGCCTGAATGTGTTGCATGTGCCAGACCACCCTTCACAGAACAAACATCGTGGATTTCCCTGTCCATGGCATTCCGAACAAATTCTCCAAATCAAGCCACATGAGCTTTGGCATCAGCATTCTTATCCTAACTTGTCTTTAGCTGAAGTTTGTCATCAGGACGATATGTTGCATGCAGAGAGGCACCACCTTCTCAGATGAAACCACGCAAAACACTATCCTCTAAGTTTTCAGGTAACTAAGTGACCACCCTTCTCCGACTTAATTCTACTAGAAAAGTAATTCTCTTTGTTTGCTTAGTTGTTTTGCAAGACCCTTTCCAAATAGAAACTTGCAACATTGGTGCGTCCTATCATTTCCAACAGTTGGAGGACTGGTGTTGGACAGTCCCTCGTTCAGCATTGTTCTTCGCAGTAAAGAGATAACCGAGGATAAGCCAGCTCTTCTGTGTAGATTTTGGCATTCACAATGAGCGAAATCACGTCATTAGTTACTAATAACTTAATGATGGATAAAGCCTTCTTCGTCTTTCTTTCTAGTCAAATCAACCTCGAGTCCAGGAGGCGGATTGTTCACACTGACCTAGTCCACATTTTCCGATAGGTGCAATCGTCATCAAACCATACGAAATCACTCTGTGAATTCAGGAACTCGTTTCAATCCAACATTTCACACTGACCTAGTCTACATTTTTGGGCTAATAAGACAAGCATCATCACTTTTCATCTAACAAGACAAGCAAGCCAAAGGGAATTGGACTTGCCCAAATCCTTGAATCAGATCATGGTCCAATACAAACGTTCTACCACAACGCATCTTCCTACTGTTCAAAGTATTTGTCTTCAACGTTTGGAATACTATCCCAACAGCTTTTTACTTTACAAAATGCTGGTCACTTGACTAATTACATTACTAATGTAATTACAACTAAATTATAAAAGTTAACTTTGAAGCAAATAAGAATTTTAATACTAGTTTATTAATATGTTTTACTTACAATACTAACTATGTAATATATGAATATATGGTTTAAAATTAGACAAAAGTGTATAAATTTTTGTAAGAATATCTCTTTGCTTGTAAACTTGAATGGTTGCAAGCAGATAATATGTCATTATAAACATTAAAGTTTATTGAATGATATATTTGTATAAAAACTAAATTATTTTATATATTATATTTTTATTGATATTTTTGGATCCTATTTATTTATAAAAATAATTTAAAGTTACTAATTGTTAAAATAAACATTGTCAAAATACACAAAGTGAAGCCAAAGGTTTATTTATTTATTTTCTTGTTCTTTGTAGTATAAATTTAAATGGCTTAGAATAATAATTTAGATGTATAAAATTATATATATATATATATATATATATATATAATACTAAAAATAACTTTAATCATAATATTAAAAATACTTATATATAAAGAATTCTTAAATCTAATTTATAAAAATTAAATTAATGGAGTTTTAATATTTTTGTTTCAAGAATAAAAAAATCAAATCAAATTAGTTAAAATAATATATAATAACATATTTTCTAAAATAAAAGATATAATAGTTTAGAATTATATAAGTATAATTACAATAAAAAATGATAATGCTGTTAAAAAATTTTGTATACTTACGAATTTAATAAATGATAGTAGAAAAACTAATTTTCAGAATTTTAATATTAAAAATATTAGAATTGAATAAAAATATATTTTAAAAAAAATATAAATTTATAAATTTAATCATTGATTTTATTTTTTATTTTTTTATTTATATATAATCATTACTTTATAAGATAGATTTTTATAGGTATTTTTATGTTTTATTTATTATTTAATAAAGACATTAAAAATTCCAACTAAATTATAAAAGCAGCCTATTTTAGAAGATTAAATCTTACATTCAAAAATCTAAAAACAGTTTATAAATAATTATATATTAATAACTAATCTATTAATTATTTTAAAAATATATTGAACCAAGAATAAATTAAAATTTTAATTTGGTGCAATTTCTTCTCATTTATTATCAACTTGGTACAACTAACTTAGTAGAAAATATATGACCTTATATCCATAGAAATAATAGAACATATAATTTATACTAAGGTTTGGTTTAAATCTATCTAATTTTTTTGAAATATTTAAAAAAATATTTTAAGATAATATTGTATATAATAAATTTCTTTAATATTAATTAAAATATATATAATTAATAAGAATAAAAATTTTATATAAAAAAGATGACTTGAAATTGATAAAATCAACTAATTGATATTAATCTAATCAAATATACTGGGCTGATATATATATATATATATATATATATATACACACACACATATATACATATATATATAGTTCTTAAAATTTAGAAATAAAATATTAATTAAATTATTTTTTAAACATGATACTAAATCTCTTATATATTATTAGAATATTAAAATAGTCAATAGTCTATTGATATGTATGTTGTAATTTAGATTTTAAAGATTGTCTTTGTTAAAATGGCTAAATAAGTATAAGTTTATTTATGAAATTAATTTTTAGCATTAAGTTAATAGTAGATAAGAAATAGTTGATACAAATTAGTAGCTTGGTAAATTTAATGCACTTTTAGTAAATTAATTAAAAAAATTAGTAAAACATACTCAAGTTGAAGATTAAAAATTAAAACTAAAGATTATAAAATATATTTTGATATCAAATATTATATATATAAATTAATATACAAATTTGATATAAATAATTTTTTTATAACTTGTAATATTTTAAACTAATTACTTATTTATTATATTTTGTATATTGATATTATTTTTATTTATTATCTCAATAATATATATTAAAGTTAAAGATAAAATAATATAATCTTTAAACTTTAAGTTTAAGTATAATATCAAATTTCACATAAAATAAGCTAAGTAATAGTTTTAAAAATTAAATATCTATTTTATCTTATAAACTCTAATACCAAATTGTTTACTTTGTAATATCTTAATCACTTTATGGTGATTAATATTAAATGAGAAAATATAAAATTATATTTTTGTTTCATTTTTTTTAGTTCTAATTTTTTTTAATAAATTAAAAAGTCCCACTTACTCTTTTGTTATCATTGATCTTCATTAATAAAAAAACGTATCAAAATAAACATTAATTTTGTAAAAAAAATATTTTTAATAATGTTATGATTTTTTGGTTCAAATTTTGTATTAAAAACTAATTCATAAATAGTCTTTTTAATACCATTTCAATAATCATGATAATCTTGATACAAATTTTTTTATACAAATACCACTATAAGTTATCTATATGCTCAAAAAATTTCAGCCCAATCCAACTTACGAATTGTAAGATAATGTCAAAATTCCGCACTAGTGTCTCTTGGCTTCTTATTCAAAGTTTGATGCAGACATGCCAGCAACAACTTCTCTTTCTTCAACTATTAACTCTAGGTCAAACTTGGCATATAGCTTGGTCTTTGCGCCTTTTAACATTATGCTAATTTTCACCTTGTTTTGACTAATAGATCTCTAGATATTGTAAAATCCCTAAACAACTTCAAACTGCCAACTTCTGATACCTTGTTGTACTAATGAGCAAATATCTCCCAACCGCACTATTAGATTGTTACAAGATTTCTTATACTCTTAGCTCACTCAATCAACCAGACACAATTCAATTTGCAACCATAGATGTTACATCAATTGCACGAAGCAATGAAAAGTACTAGCCCTAACTTTCTTACATAAAATCTAGATCATCAATACAAACCTTGACTTTGAATAACCATTGCTCTGTCCTCACAAATCCTATGAAAGCAAACTTTTTGCCTTTGAAACGACCTCAAAATCCTCTACCAAATCCTACTTGCCAAACTCCAAATGTCCCCAACTCCTACCTTTGGTGGTCATTTTCAAGGCTAGAGATTTATTTTAAATCTTGTCTCATACCCGGTCGTCCCTTGGATATTAATCCAACTTAGTTTAAGGATATTTAAACTTAATCTTATCCTCAACTCAATCCTAATCTCTACCATATTAACTTTTTATCTCTTTTATCCTATCTTTATTGACTTGTGACTTTTTTAAAAGCCATGAATTAGTTTCTACAACCTAGAAGAAAATTTTAATAACTAACTTTTATCTATTAGCTATTAAAACAAGAATTATTCTAAGAGGCTTTCATAAACCTTTTTTTAAGTATCTTAAGTTCTTAATGAACCAAGATAACTAAGTATTAAGCAGGATTTATCCTTATTCATACTTTTCACTATATGAACGTGTTATAGCATGACAACGTATTCAATAACCAATCCTGGATATTATCTTGTAAGGTTTTCAAGCATTTTAAAGGATGGAGCTTATGAATGGTATAGGAATCATCCTCCTCAAACCTTTAAAAATTGCGACATGCTCATGAGAGCATTCTTAGAGAAGTTTAGACTAGAAGTGGGATAAAGTAATACCCTCACGGCCCTTTCTATTTTGAGACAAGAAAAAGGAGAGAAAATTGTCAAATATATTTAGCGATTTGAACTAGTAGTAATCTGGTTTGTAAGAATCCTTCTCACAGAAGACACCCTCATCCACTTTTTTATCCAAGGATTCAATAATGAGGGTACAATTAGAGAAATCCTCAAAGGAAGGCCAAAATATTTAGAGAATGCTAAAAAGATAGCATGGGTGATTGAAGACATTGATAAATAACAAGAAATGATGTGGAAGAAGGAAGACCATAGAATTCCACGTTTTATACCAATCTATACTCAAAATATGGATAAGTCTCAAGAACACCCTTATGGAATTGTGAAAAATCAATTTCAACCTACGATCCATTATCCTACATTTTTAGAGATTAGACTATTATTTAACCTCCCAAAATTGATATATCTAGAGAATAGGAATAAGTGGAAGGAAGACTTTAAAAAAGAAGTTCTTCAAAGTGAAAGGGATTTTCAGAATGAACTGGCAGAATAGATAAAGACCATGTAAGAACAAATGGCTTTTTTAATTAAGGGCCAAAATCCAAACCAGGCTCTACCTTCCATAGAATCTGGTAGGTACACTTCAAGGTTGTGGTGTACTCAATGTAATCAATTGGAATACACTAGCCAATTTTATTCAAACTCAGAAAATTACCAATATAATCTTAGTTGGAAACAATCTTATATTACATCTCATAGGAACCAAAGAAATTCAAGGCTTAACATTCATCCAAAAAACCGCAAAAATTTTAATCAAAGCTTTAAAAACCAATCACAACAATGGCAAGAGATGCATCACCTTCATGATAAAAGGCACCTACCTAGTAATTGTTGGATAGAAAATAAAGTAATGTATGGAAATTGTGGAAGAATCCATTCTACAGAGGTATGTAGGTAAACCAATAAGATAGTCCCCTTGAAGTTCCCACAAGGGAATTATCATCAACAAGCCTAAGATCAATTGAAAGGGACAAGAAATCCTAGTTCAGATAATACTTTAAAACCTCAAAATTTATTCTATGGCTACAATAATAATTGTCAAAACCAACATCATCTTTCAGGTTTAAATACTAAGCAAGGATTCATCCCTCTAAATGTTAGTCAATCTCAACATAGCCAAGAATATGATGGCCAAGGTTCATTAAATACGAGGTATTTACAAATACCAAATGAAAAATAAGGCTTTCAATCTATTAGGAATCAACCTTCATCTTCTCAAACCAACTACATTTCACATCAAGAGGTTCTTGAGAGGGCTAAAGAACTCCCTAATGTACTAGCCTTGGCAATTATGACAAGGTCTCAATACACTAATTTTTTCCCTCCTACTTCAATTGATAGTGAAAATAGTTCAGAAGATTCTCCTCACTTTTCAAATTTAAATGAAGCTATAAAAGAAGCAATGGCTAGTATAAGAGATCCTAAAGAAGTATCTCAAGTTCTTGAATCTAAATTGAATAGATTGCTAAGAAACTTGAAGGAAAAAATCCAAATAGAGGAATTTCTTTTTAAAGAAGAGTACAAAAGACCTAGAGTTTTCAATTTTGAATTTAATTCTTCACCTCAACTTAAAAAAGAGAACCAAGTTGGATCATATGATATATGAAAGGATTTGAAGAAAATCAATGTAGATATTATATTTGCTCAATTGTTGGAAATTTCTCTAATAATGAGAAAGAACTTTAAAAAAAGCCTTTCTATTAACAGACATTAAAGGTCTAAAATAAAAATCTAAGCTCATGTTAGAACTATTCAAGGAGCACAAGAAGTGAAGGCAATTGAATTGGAGGTGTCTATAGTAGATAAAATCATACCTTATACTATTGTAGATGGAGGTAGTGGTTTAAATATTATGCTAGTGAGAACTATAGAAAAATTAAGACTTAGTATCATTGGACCCTCTCCTTTTGTGATGAATATGGCTAATCAAAGCCAAGATACGCCTTTGGGACAAATTAGTGGTTGTATGATGATGACGGGAGGTGAAGAATATTCTTTCATCTTTCATATGATTTATATGCATCCTAATATAAATTCATATCGATTCCTTTTAAATAGACCTTGGTTAAGGGTAGCTAATATAAAAATCGATTGAAGAGGTAAGAAGCCCCATATCATCTATGAACCACCTACAAACTTGATTAAAATCCTTATTCAATCCCAAGGATTAGCTTCAAGCCAAACTTCATCTCATTCTTCAAAAGATGAGATTCTAAGTCCACAACCAGGGAAGGAATTTAAGAAGTTGGTTAAATTTGCTGATTTGGTAGCAAAAGAGGTGGTTCACTCATGTATTGTTCAACCAATTCCATTTGGATGCATGGACCTTAGACTATATAATTGAGAGGATGATGGAGACTTCACTAAGTGGTTGAAAAATCATCCTATTTCAAGTGCGGATGAGGTCATAAGTGTTAATTTTATAGATGGTTTTACTACTTGGCAAAACAATGAAGAAGGAGGAAATTTAACAACCTTAGTAGATGATATTAATTATGAAAATATCTTTGGACTAAACTTTGATGGCACTCAAGTTCATGAATTAGATGACATAATAAAAAAAAATAATCCTATTCCACCTTTACAATTTAAACAGACTTCTAGTGGTCTTACGATTAAAAATGACATGGCCAACTATCCACAAATACCAAATGATTGGTATAGAGGATCCACAGAGCAATCTCATGTACATGACCTGGACTACAAATTGATGGATGTCTCTTTTGAGAATGAAGATCCAAAATTATTTAAAGTTAGAGTTCAATTGATAAACAATGAGTTGTCAAGTTATAAGTCGTTAATTATGGAATATAGGGATATATTTGCTTGGTCTTACAAAGACTTCAAGGATATACCTCCCGAAGTAGCCCAACATTATATTCCACTTCTTTCTAATTCAATTCCTATGTGACAAAAAGAAAGAAGAATGAATCTTAATTTATAACTAATTATCAAAGACAAACTAGAAAAACTCCTCATAGCTAGATTTATTCAATCCATGGACATTACGGATTGGATCTCACCAATGGTCTTAGTTAAAAAGAAGAATGCAAAACTTTGAGTCTGTATAGACTATAGGAAGCTTAACAAATTATCTAAAAGGATCACTTTCACCTCCTATTTATAAATACCATTTTAAAAGATGTGGTTGGGCACAAATTGTATATATTTATGGATGGATATTCAGGTTACAATCAAATTTCTATAGTTCTAGAGGATCATCACAAAATAGCCTTTATTACACCTTAGAGCACCTTCATCTACGTGGTCATGCCTTTTGGACTTTACAATGTTTCTTTGGCATTTCAAAGAGTAATGTCATATGTTCCTTTGGTATTTCAAAGAGTAATGTCATATGTCATTTCAAAGAGTAATGTCATATGCAAGGACACAAATCAATGACAATATTCATTGATGATTTTAGCACCCAGTCTTCTAAGACAACACATCATGATTGTATAAGGTCTTGTCTTCAAAGATGTAAAAAAACTAGGATTGCTTTAAATTCTAATAAAATATTCTTAGCAATTAAAAGAGGAGTTTCACTAGGATATGTAGTATCAAAAAATGGTAGAGAACCAGATGCAAAGAAGATCAAGGTGATTATAAAATTAAATCCTCCTTCAATAGTAAAGGAGGTACAAAGAACCTTAGGGCATATTGGATGGTATCAAGAAGTAATATATGACTATGCTACCATATCCATGCCCATTACTAGACTTCAATAGAAAGATGTGAAGTTTGAATGGAGTGAAAAATGCCAAGAGGCATTTGACATTCTCAAGGCAAAGCTTAGCACATATCCTGTTATAAGACCACCAAATTGGTCATTACCTTTCCATGTGCTTTGTGATGTTTCATCCGTGGCAGTAGGAAGTACCTTGTGTCAAGCAAGTGGAGAGAGAGGCAAGGACTATCCTATAGCCTTTGCCAATAGACAATTAAATCCTGCGGAAAGAAATTATACTACTACGGAACGATAATGCTTGGCTATGGTTTTTTTTGTCAAAAAATTCAGATACTAGAATTTGATTATATTGTAGAATACAAGCTAGAAACAATGCATATATGA
Source organism: Physcomitrellopsis africana (assembly GCA_036785485.1). NCBI lineage: Eukaryota > Viridiplantae > Streptophyta > Bryopsida > Funariales > Funariaceae > Physcomitrellopsis > Physcomitrellopsis africana. The sequence goes on along the minus strand of JAWRVF010000113.1, from coordinate 289,128 downwards.
GCCGATCACTTATCCAAGTTGTTAAAACAAATAGGTGAAGTTCTAATTGATGATACCTTAATAGATGAGAGTCTATTTGTTATTTCAACCACCCCCATTTGATATGAATTTATTACTAGCCTAATTTATTCCAAGATATCCATAGATATACAAAAACATGTGATGCATGTCAATGGTATGCTAGAAATGACCTCCAAATGAACTTATCTCTCCATGTGTCCTTACTTTTAGTTCCATTTGAAAAATGGAGAATATATTATGTTAGAGAAGTTCATCCTAATTCTACAAGTGGAATGAAATACATAGTGGTAGCAATTGAGTACCTTACCAAGTGGATTGACACAAAGGCAATTAAGGCCAACGATGCTAAGCAAGCAGCCAAGTTTTTTTATGAGCAAATTATCTCTAAGTTTAGATGTTCAAAAATCCTAATTAGTGATAGGGACAATCATTTTTTGAACAAAGTGATAGAAGACTTGACCTCATGATTTAAAATTGACTATAGGAAGACTACTCCTTATCACCTTCAAACCAATGGACATATGGAGAGGATAAATAAAATCTTAACGACTTTTAAATAAAATTGGAATACAAAGCTTTCTGCAGCCTTGTGGGCTTATAAGACCATGTTTAAGGTGACTACTCAAGCTACTCCATTTCTCTTGATTTATGGCATAGAAGCCATTTTACTAATTAAATTTAAAATTCTTTTTCTTTGAATTGTCTTAATAGAAAGGTTGTCAAATAAACAATCTTTGATGGATAGATTGGAACGTTTAGAAGGTTTAGATGAGACTAGGAGACAGAGTGCTCAACACATAGAGGCAATACAAAGAAGAAAAAAATTGCTTTTGACAAACGACATAAGGTCAAAATATTTAAGACTAGCATGTTGGTTGTTTTACAAGATGCTAGAAGATTAGATTTCTCAGAAAAGTTTGATGTTTTATGGTTGGATCCTTATTTAGTTAAAGAAGTCTTTCCAAACAATTCAATTTGGTTACAAATATTGAACAGAAAAGATTTTTCTACTAGAACTTCTGAAAATAGATATAAAGAATATAGAGTGTGATTTTTATTACACACCAAAAGAAAACACCTTATCTTTAAGTTCATTTTTATTCAAGGCCTAGGAAAAAACTAGAGTCATCAAAACTTAATGAAGTCAAAAGGATGAATATTGGAGTTCAAGAGAAGCAACAAATTTATTTATTAGTCTTTTTTTTTCTCAAAATTTAGTCTCTTTCATGATGCAATTATATATTCCAAATAAATAAAGAAGATATTTTAATTAAATCTTCATATTTTTTGAATAAAAAAAAAAAAATTAGAATATTAAAATTTACAACTTGTACTTGGTAAATATCCAAAGGAAGTAGAAGTGTTGGTTATAAGAGAGGTTGTTAATGGAGCATCCTAGATTCAAATTTGGTTGGAAAAATGAGCTATCCCAATGAGTTAGTATTAGTACAGGAAAAGACCAACCTTGATACCCAAAAGATATATAGGCCTTAATAGGTCAATATTAAAATCATCTCATGATAAAAAAGAATCTAAAAATATTACCTTTTATTTTCTATTTTTTTATCTTTTAGCTCTAATTTCTTTCTCTATAATCACTAGTTCTTAGGTTAGATTTAATTTTTCCTACCTTCTTTATTTAATTCTATGGAATAAAATCTATTTTAGTTCTTTTAGACTAGTAGCAACTTACTTATTTTTATTTTAGATAGTTGTTAAAAACTTCTCTAGAATTTTTTTTTTTTTTTTAATTCAATAGCATTTTTGAAAGGACAATTCTAGATTCTTCTCCTTTGCAAGTTGTCCCAGATGGTCGCCATGTGTGAGTCATCATATTGACTCACTAGTTGTTTTAGGACAAAAGAATATATTTAAGTGCCAAAATTATAATTATTAGATGAAGATGTATTTAGAAGATGCTAAATAAAAAAAAATAGTATTAATGGAGAAAAATTGGAGTCTTAATAAGTCTTAGAGGCAATTACCTTAGTTGATTTAGTATTTTTTCTTAATTGTAAGAATTAATATTTAGTTATAGAGATCAATTTCTACATTGGCCTTCTATCTTTATGTATCACTTATTAAATATATATATATATATATATAAATATTACTTAATAAGTAGAAGAAGCATGAGAAAGAAATCTCATGTCTTTTTAGTTATTTATGTAAAAAATAGGATTTTTAGTAGATTTAAATTGATTTTATTATTATAAAAAATCACCAAGGTAGAATAAAATATTTTAAAATTAATATTATCACTTTAAAAGTATTATGGGAGTTTTAGAAGTTATTTAGAATTTATTTAGAATTTATTTAGAAATTTTTAGGATTTTTTAGAGCAATTTTGAAGACTTTGGTAAAAATAAGTTTTACCACCTTGGGAGCCATTATGAAGAAATGGAGCAAGATTTGAAGGCCATACAAGGTCCCTAGGCTAATTGGGTGTTTTTAAACACCATGGTGAAGTCAAAAATACAAAAATATTAGTTCTACTAGTAGAAAATAGAAGGACCAGCAGCTAGTGTAGTCTTTGTAGGAAGGGAGGTGCACAAGTTCCATACGGGTTGTGGCACCTTAGATGTAGGTAGGAGGATAAGACTAAGGCCTCGTGGCCTCTCTAAGACATCCTTATACATTATTTATGAACCTTGGTGAGGTTCGAACTCTTGATCTCTTAAGCAAGTTATCCTTGAGATAATAATTACTCACTTAACTTTTCAATTCTTTACCTTTTATCTTTGAACTATCATAACTTATTCATAGTAACTTGGATTTATATGTTTTTTACATCATTAGAAAGATAAAAGAATTATATACTTAAAAATATAATTTTTATTTTTTATTTTTTACTTTTTATTAGGTAAAAATATAGTGAACAGACTGTGATTAGTTTTGTAGTGTGCAATTACTCAATTGCACATATTTCACTTGTATTGTGTTGTTCTTCTCCTTCATTGTTATTTATAGCTCCTTATACTTCACACTACAATTTATTAGCAACTCTTAATTGACGCCACCTTATACTTTAGGTTGAGGAGTGAATTTTTACCCTCACACTAATCTTAGATATTTAGTAGATATTTTGCTATAATATTATTATAAATTGATTGTGAGGTTTATATTGCTGTTTATAATCTTTGAATGTGAATTTGAGAATGTTTTAAGAGAAGAATCATTAGTTTGTTTACAAAGAGGGCATTCTAAGATTCTATGAATACAACACCTTTTTATCAATTTTGAGAGCTTTGGAACTCCTCTTCTTATTCTTTTTGGATAAATTTCTTTTTAGACATAGTTTTAAATGAGGATAAGGGCTTGAGAGTAATTAAGAAGTTTAGATGTGAAATTTTTTACCATTTCAAAATAAAAATAGAGCTTTTATTAGCTTCTTTCAATCTTTAGAATATTATAGATAAAAATAAAGAGTCTCTAAGTACATATACTAATATGAAGGAGAAAAAAAAATATAAACACCATGAAAAGAAGGTTTTTGGATTGATTACAATTAATATTGATGAAATAAATTTTTCTCACATTATTATTTGTAAAAAATCAACAAAAGTATAAAAAACTTTATACAATATTTGTAAGAAGAAGAACTTGTCCAACATCATCTATACAAGGAGGAAGTTCTTCACTTGTAAGATGGAAGAAAGTGAAGTCCTCATAGCATACATCTATAAAGTGAAGACACTTGCAAATCAACTTGCAATTATAGAAAAGCCTTTAAAAAATATAAATATTGTCATAACTCTAGTAATGAGTTTGTTGAAATTCTACAACTACCTCATTATGACATTGGAATCTATAAACATAAAAGAACTTACTATTGGTTATGTGACAATAAGACTTAGATATGAAGTGATCAAAATGAAAGAGAAAAAGTTTGAAAGTGAGGATATGGCTCTTTTTTCAAATCAAGGTAAGTAGAGCTATTCTAATCAATAAGATATTATTAGAACTTACTTTATTTAAAAAAATCAAGTTACTTTGCTTGAAATTGCTACAAGGTGAAGAAAAGAGATAGAAAAAATGCCAATAATATAAGAGATAACTTTGAAGGAGATGATTATGCATTTATGGCAAGATAAAAAATATTTATGGCAGCGATAGCAAAGTGAGTTGTTGATTTGGGTGCTACCAAGCACATGATATCTTTTAAGTATTTATTTGACATTTATGAAGTAATTTCAACAACTAATATGCATATGGGTGATAATGGCATGGTAGAAGCTAATGAAATAATTTCTATTCTGGTGGGGGCTTTGGTAAGAGGACAAACAAAGAACATCAGATTAAAGGACATTCTATATATACCTAAGTTAAATTCCAACCTTTTTTCTATGAGCAAATTATTATTAAGAGATTTTTTTATACACTTTGACATAAATAGGTGTATTGTAAAGGCTTTGAGTGGTAAAGTTGTTGCTACGGGCTTCATATATAGAAACCTCTACTTCTTCAATTATAAAAAAATAAATAGAATTGAAATAATGATATTTGTTGAATTTACACAAGATCAAGATAAGTTTGCCATTTGATATTAGTATCTTAGCCATTTGAATGTAAACAAGATAATGGAGCTTCAACCCATAGTAAGTAGTTTAGATTTTGGTAAAATATACTACAATACTATGGATCTTATTTGTGAAGATTGTATTCAATGCAAACAATAAAGAATCTCATTTCTAAATAGAGTTGCAACACATACAAGTAAGTTGTTGGAGATTGTGCATTTAGATGTTTGTGAATCTATAAAGACTCCATCAATAAGTAGTGCAAGATATTTTCTTATTTTTGTTGATGATTGTTTAAAGAAAATATAGATCTTTATTCTTAAAGCCAAGAATGAATGTTTTATAAGATTCAAGAAATTTAAGACACTTGTAAAGAAGCAATATGAATGCAAGATTAAAGTGTTGTATATAGTGTTGTATTACGTTGTCGTAATATGTGCAAATTTGCTTGAGAATGCTCCAGGCATCTAGCTGTGGAAGATAAAAAAGAAATACATAACAATAAGATCTTAACAACTCTAATAGAATCCTAAATAACTTCTATTAAATCTTAATAATATTAATCAAACTTTGATCCAATCTTAAAAAAATTACAAAAAAAGAGTAAATGAATCATACATTAATCATAAATATATATATATATATATATATATATATATATAATTCTAAATTTAGAAAATACTAAAAATAAAATCTTAAAATCCTAAGTCATACCTTGTTCAAACCTTAGTCAAACTCTAGTCAAATCCTAAGTCAAACCCTATTCAAATTCTAAGTCAAATCCTATTCAAACCATAGGTTAAATCCTAAGTCAAAACCTAAGTCAAACCCTAGTCAAATCCTAAGTCAAACCCTAACCTTAATCAAATCCTAAATCTTAAATCAAATCCTAAATCAAATCCTAATCCTAAATCAAATCCTAAATCCTAAACCAAATCCTAAACAAATCTTAAATCCTAAATTAAATCCTAACCAAATCTTAAACCAAATTCTAACCAATTCAAATCAATCCTAAGAAAAATTAGAACCTCAATATTTGTTGATTAGACCGTTGATCTTATTTAAAAATTTATACACCCTTTAACCTTTTAGTCAACAACAAGCACAGCAAATTTGAAGGAAATCGAACTTACCAAATGGAAGAAAAATCCTAAAAACTTCTCGGGTGTTGGTTGGCCTCCTTCTCCAACCCTGATGCTGACCTTCCACTATTGATTTCTCCATTTTTTACCATTCAATCAGTTTCAAATCACTCATATGTATAAGAAAACAAGTCTACTATCTATACAAACAAAGTTTACTCCAATTCAATTAGCAAATTTCTCAAGATCTCAAAAATCCTAACTAACCCTCAAAACATATTTTCCAAGACCTTGACCCACTTAAATCCCAATTACGTATAACTAAACTATTAGATTCAATTTAAATTTATAGCACACATTAAAAACAATAATATCCAAAAACCCACAAATTTTCAACTGTGGATCTACTGCAAAACTTTTGGAATTGCTTGAAACATCAAACCTATTTCATTTCACAAAATCCCAAGTTGCCCAAAACAAGCCTAACTTTGCATAGCTATTACAAAGTCATTTCTTATCCAAATCACTCGAAACCAACTTGTATACAAAATCCTTCAAGTCCACTCCCTAATCCTAATCTTCAATCTACAAAAGCCCCCTCAACCCGCCGTAAGCATGCGGTTTTGTGCCTCGGGGTCTGATTTCGACCCCAGCTTATAACCGATCCTCTCTAGGTATCTATTTTGAGATTTTTGTGGTAAAATTTTCTGGAACCTCTTCTTAACTCTCTCTTATATATGCCTACATCATTTTATTTTCCAATCTACTTTGTTTTGCCTTACTTATGGCCCTACAAAGTAAATAGAAGCTCATTTGTGAAAAGGGCAGCATTAATATTCATTAGTTTTACTCCCTTTTTACTATTATCTATTTTTCTAAGATAACTTGCTACAATATTTTGAACTAAGATCTTCTATAATATACTATTTCCACACTCTTTCACCTAATAGTTGCGTTACATCATGACAACGTGAAGTCTTACTTGAAAATGCATTAGACTTTTGCATGTAGAAGATAAAAAAAAAAAATTATAATAACAAGTCTTAATAATTTTAATTAAATCATATATAAATTATAATTAAGATAAATAAATATAATAAAATATTAGTTAAGCCTAATTAATTTTCATAAAAATTATAAAAAAATACAAAGAAAATCTAAAAAAATTCAAAAAAAATCATGAATAAATAATAAAAAAATTCAAAAAAAATCCTAAAGAATTCTAAAAAAATAAAAAAGAAATCTGAAAGAAATCTTAAAGAAATTATAAAGAAATCCTAATCAAATCCTAAATCTTAAACTAATTTTAATTAAATCTTAAATTCTAAATTTTGAATCAATCTTAATTAGATCTTAAATCCTAAACAAATCCTAATAAAATTCTAATTAAATCTTAAATAGTTCTTATAGCAGATTGAAACCTTAAAAATTAATAATTAAACCATTGATTTTGATTCAAAATTTTCACACCTTTTAAGAATTAAATTGGCTATAAGTACAATTTTTTTGAAGAACATCCAACTTACCAAATAGAAGATAATCTCAAAAATCCGCTTGGATATAGGTCGGCCTCCTTCTCTAATCTTAATACCAATCTCTTAGTATTGATATCTCCTTCTTGTACCATTCAATTGCTTCCAAAATTTATAAATATGTAGGAAATCAAGTCTACCATCTAATTTTCAATAACCTTCAATCTAATAGTTTAATCATATTCACATTTATAGCATATATTAAATACAATAACAACCACAAATCCACAAATTTTCACCTATAGGTCACAGAATTTGCAAAAATATAAATTCTATTTTATTTTATAAAAACTAGAGTCACTCAAAACAATCCTAACTTTGTAAAACTTTTAAATAATTAATATAATATTTTTCCATCTTTTTCATCTTATCAATAGTCTTAAAAGATAATACACAATCTTGTCTCAATCTAATAAGTCTAATAGATAATATCTTCTCTTTTAAACTAAATAGGAGCATTTTTTCTCTAATCTATTATATTCCCACTTTACAATGGTGTGTGGTAAAAATCCTCAAGATCTTCAAAATTCTCATATAATAATAGCTCTTCTTTCAACTTATTATAATTTTTTTCATGATTGGTGCAAATAATTAAAAATTAAATTGCTTTTATCTCATCTTGACTTCTTATTCTTGTATAGGCTAAACCATCATCCATAATCTTTATTTCCATTTGTATGGTAGTAATATATGATTATTCCAATATAATAAGATGTATAAATATATTTTATACAAAAAAATATTATTCATAAATGACATCTCCTATCATTACCTTGATATTTAGACAAGTTCTATATAAATCTTTCTTTGAATTATTTGTTGATGTTATCATCCATCTATGTTTAGTATCAATAGGCCATTTTTTTTTTATATAGTTCTTTTGATTTCAAATTGATTTCAAAACTATAATCAATTAATACTACAATTGGTTCTTTTAACTCTTCTAATTTTATTAAAGTTTTTGTAATAGCCCTTATTTAATAATTTCAAGAATAATGATTATATGGTTGAATTCTATTTCCTTCTTTTGTAAGTCCAACTCATGAAACATCTTTTAAAACTTGCATTTCAACTTCTCTATCTACAATATTTTTTATTAGCTTTATTCCTTTATATATTTGATATTATAATATTTCTTATAGATTTATATTTTTTCTTTATTATATTAATAATAACTTCATAAATTTCATACTTTGTAATTCTTAAAATTTCACACTTTGTAATTCTTAAAATTTCACCAATTATAAATTGAACCTTTTTTCTTAAAATCCGTTTTTCTAATATCTTCTTTAAATTTGTAGCAACCTCAATATTTGGTTGTAACTTATAAATAAGAGTTTTTTTTAAAAAAAATAATTCCTTCTCTTTTGTAGAAAAATTCTCTATTTCTTCTTCATGCATAAGATTTTTTGGTTGTCTTATTTTTTCTTCTTGTACTCTTTTTTTATGGCCCTTTATTATTTTCATCTCTTTTTTGTTTTTCTTCTATCAATACTTTATATTGATTCCTTGCAATATGAGCATGTACTAATAATCTATCTATTGGATCATTCTATTTAGTAATTTGCCAAGTGTTATTGCCAATACATTTTAAATCATATGTAGTAAATTTTTTCTTTTCAACATAACTCATTGTACCTGTCTACAAAGAACTAGATTCTCTTGGAAGTTCAAGATTTATACTTAAATATTTGTCTTGATTTGATTCCATCTAATGTGTTAATGCTTTATTATTTGAGATTATATGCACTTTAAAAGCATCTTCTATAAACACTTTCATTCTTCTTGTGCCAAAATTTGTCTCCAATTTTTTTTCTACTTTTTTTAAAATGTATCATACCATCTTTAAAAAAATAACTCTTTTGCAAAGCACCTTTGTATAATCTTCATACTCCCTTCTTAAATAATCCATGCTATTATACTACATGCACATATATACTATACCTTCCATTGGTCTTAATTTTTATCTTATTGATATTCTTGATGATTGATTCTTTTTTTTAAGTTTTATAAATTTTATTTGTAAATCTCTCATTTCATATGTGATTTCATTCATGTTCATTTTTTCTTTATTTAATATAAACATTAAATATTGAATCATAGATATAGGATAATTAATAGGTAATTTTACTTTAGATGGTCTTATAATGGTCTTTAAATATCCACCATATTTTTTTATTTTTTTATTTTTATGAGTAATCCTATTGCCTCTTCTATTTCATTTCAATTCTTCTTTTTCTTCTTCTATATTTTAAAGAAAAATTTTAAATTTTTTTTGCAATTCTTTATCAATTGCTTAGAAAAAAAGCTCTACTTTATTTAGATCCAGCAATTGCTTCTCCTTCTTTGATAAATGAGAATATTGTCTTTCAAACTCCTTCAATAATTTTGTTACTTGAAGATCTTTTTTAGACCTTTTAATCTATTTAAAAAATGATTTTTTTGTAATTTGGTCATTATCTTCTAAAAAATATTTATCCTTTAATGCTTGAATTTTTTTTTCTATGAACCTCTAAAATATTTTATAATAGATTTTATACAAATTTTTATTTCTAATATAGTAGCCAATTCAAATAATTGAACCATTTCCTTCTTAAAAACAAATTTTAATTCTATTTCTTCTATACAACATTTTAAATACTTTGTAATATTCTTTCCTTCAAATTAATCAATCTTATCTATAACTACCTATAATGCTTTGTTTGTCATATCTTCTTTGCAATCTTTAATCTATTGCTCTTGCATGAATAAAGCAAATGCTTCAAATATGCTTATAGAATTAAAATCAAAATATATATTTTATCTTCCATTAGTATTTCTACTTGTAGCTATACTTGAAATACCATCCATAGTTCTTCTTTCCATTCTCTTGCCTTCTATCTCTATAATTCAAATAAACCAAAAATCCAATTATCTTCTATCTTAAGCTTTTCATGTCGAATTCACCAAATATATCGTATTATGTGAAATCTTACTTGAGAATGCACTGAGTACTTAATTATAGAAGATAAAAAAGAAATTGTAATAAATTCTAATATCCCTAATAGAATTACATATGAATTATAATTAAAGATTAATAAGTATATTCAAACATTAAAGAAGTTAAATTGAATTTTTAAAGAATTATAAAAGAAATATAAAAAAATCCTAAAGAATTTTTAAAAAAATCATCAAGAAGTAATAAAGAATTTTTTAAAAAATCATAAAGAAATAATAAAGAATTTCTAAAAAAATCATAAAAAAATAATAAAAAACTAAATTCTAAAAAAATCTTAATGAATTCCTAGTCAAATCCTAGTCAAATCCTAGTTAAATCCTAATTAAATCTTAAATCCTAAACAAATCCTAAAAAAATCCTAATCAAATTTTAATCAAATTTTAGCCAAATCTTAGTCAAGCCCTAATGAAATCCTAATCAAATCCTAATCAAATCCTAAGTGAATTTTAATAAATTAAATTTTAATTAATGATTGAACTATTAATTTTTTAAAAAAAATTGTATACCTTTTAAAAAATAATTTGGCAATAAATACAAATTTTTTGAAGAACATCCAACATACCAAATAGAAGATAATTCCAAAAACCTACTTGGATATAGGCTAGCATTCTTCTCCAACCTTGATGCTGATTTTCTAGTGCCAATATTTTTTTCTTGCACCATTTAATTGCTTCTAAAATTTACAAATATATAGAAAATCAAGTCTACCATCCATAAATAAAATTTTAACTTCAATCCAACTAGAAGATTGCTAGATATCTTAAAAATCTTTATTAGCCTTTAAAATCTAATCTTAAAATTTTTGATCCACTTGAACTTCAATAACCTTTAATCTAATCGTTTCATCAAGTTCAAACGTATATCATATACTAAGCAAAATTATAATCACAAATCTATAAATTTTTACTAGTAAGTCTACTACTAAACTTGCAAAATTCTTAAAAATATAATTCTTTTTATATTTTATAAAAATCACAGTCATCCAAAACAACCTTGATTTTACAAAGCTCTTACAAAGTCAATATCTATCCAAATCACTCAAAATTAACATTTAAAGAAGCCTTCCAAAGTTTGCTCTCAAATTTTACTTTTTGATCAACTAAAGAACTCCATATCTATTGTAGGCATATGGTTTTGTGTCTCAAGGTCTGATTTCAACCTAGGTTCACAACTAGTCCTCTCTGAGTATCAATTCTTAGAATTTTGAAATAAATTTTATTGAAATCTATTTTGAATTCCTTTTTGAAGATGCCTACATCAATTATTTATCTCATTTATTTTGATTTGGCTCATTTATGTCCCTACAAAGTAAATAGAAGTCTCTTCTATAAGAAGAAAGCATTAATATTTTTTAATTTTTATTACCTCTTCTATTATTTATATTTTTTTATTATATCTTTTTAATTAGGTTCTTCTATAATAAAATCTATATTCATATCTTTCACCATATAGTCATGTTACAATACAAGAATAGATAATAGTAGTGAATACATATTAAAACAATTTGATAATTTCTTTAAAATGAAGATATTATAAAACAAACCTCAATTCTTTATACTCTATAACAAAATAATTTTTTTAAAAGGGCTAATCAAACCATTATAGAAATGACAAGGTATATACTTTATGTTTAATATTTTAGCTATGAATTTTGGACAAAAGTTATAATAAATATAATATATATAAGAAATATATACTTTATAAGTTTATTTATATAAATTACTTTAGAAGAATCTTAGAATAGAAAAAAATCTTATATTTTATATATAAAGATTTTTAAATACATTATATATGCAAAGATACCAAATTGTATAAGGTCCAAACTTGATACAAAAGATACAAAATATATCTTCTTAGGTTATTGTGAAGATATTAAGGTATATAAGCTTATATATCTAGAAATCAAGAAAATCAATAAGAGTCATAAGAATTTGTTCAATAAGGCAAGCAATATCATATTTATAAGTTAAAAAAATCCTTGTATAGACTTAAATAATTACCAAAAATATAGTATTAACATATTGACATATTTTTTATGAATGAAAGATTTATTAAAAGTGAGGTTGATCATTATTTATATGTGATACAATTAAAAGAATTTTTGTTGATTGTTATCCTTTATATTGATAATTTGATCATCTTGATTAATACCATTAAAAAAATAAATTATTTGAAGATAAAATTAAAATAGAAGTTTGAAATGAATTATTTAGGAAGACTCCACTATTACTTAGGTGTAGAATTTTTAAAAAATTATATTAATAAGACCATTATAATAAATTAAGACAAGTATCTTAAGGAGATGTTAAAGCAATTTAATATGAAAGAATACAAGTCTATTTTAATATTCCTTGAAATAAATTTAAAATTGATAAAACTTACAGATGAGGACTTTATACAAGTTGAAAGTTAAATACAAGGTATTCTATACATAATAATAGTTGGCTCACTTATATATGTAATGGTTGATACAATGATAGATCTTACATATGTGGTGAATATTGTAAGTTAAGACATATCCAAGGCTGGACCTATATATAGGACAACCATCAAGAGGATCATGAGGTATTTGAAAGATACTTTAGATTTCAAATTGTGCTTTGAAAAAAATCACTTTAACTTATTATTAAAAATATAAATTGAAAAAAGATATATAAACCAGTGAAATTAATGTCAAAAGAAAATAAAAAAATAGAAATAAAAAAATATATATTTAAGAAGAAATTAAAATAGCTATTGCCAAAGATTAGAATATAAAAAGATTTTTGAACTAGACTAGAAGTAAAAAAAGAGTTGACAAGAGTGAAAAAGGCTTCATTCTTGTTTTTATATATATTATCTACCTAAGAGCTACATAGTGACATTCTATAGGACCTCCAACATGTGTCTAATTTGCAAGACACATGTCAAACTTATAAGACAAGTTTCTTACATGTGTGCCATGTAATTAGCTTGTTCCACAAACTATCAACATGTGTGATATGGAACTAACTTGTTGGCTAAGTTTTCAATCTATCAATCACTTATAAACATGTATAAAGGTGAAATTATATCTATGAAGTTTTTAAGAAGTTTTTTTGTAAGATATTATCAAATTAATCTGCTTTTATCTATTTCTATCTATCTTTGTTACCTAGATAACTATTAAAATAGATCTTATATTTGTAACATTATCCCCCCTTCTAAGAACAAGTTCCACAAGGAGCGGTGATTATATATTGAGAAAGTCTTAAATGCACTAAATTATATTTGTTACATACTCTAATTTTTGTTTTTTTTGAAGGCAATTGATATGTTTTCTCAGCCATTGATAATATCTCATACTAAAACAAGTAGACCACCATGATATTTGATCATTGTTAAAAATTTCATAACTTTCTTTAAATAAAATATTTGAAACACTATTAAGAATAGTTTTTAGCTCCAAAAATATCACCAAACATTGAAAGTCTCTTCTAAAGTTGTGATACCAAGCACATTATATTTTACCATTGATTTAAAAAAAAACAAGTCGTCCTTGAGGATCTTCATCTCTATTTTGTTGTTTTGAAGGTTATGGTAGTCATAATATCTTATCTAATAATTCAACAAATAATAGCTCTTAAATTAAATTTATTGGTTAATTTTTCATCTTCTTAGTATTAAAAAATCTAAAATAATAAAAAATTAATGATACAAGATAGAATGAGATCTCCATTGAACTTGTTTTGCTTTATAACAAAGATTTTTTTGTCTCTTCAACTTCATTTTGATAGATGTCATCAATAAAATGTATTCACTTTGGTTGATGCATTTGTTAGATTCTTAAATGGCTCTCATGTATGTTCACTAATATTGTATCTACACCAATGTACAAGATATTTTAACCTATTGTGATACCACCTCAAATTTAAGACCTCTTCTACTTCAAAGTCTTCATTGTTGTCCACTTCTATAAAAAGTACTAGTATTTATTTTCTTCCTTATATATTCATTGTCTTGTATGACTCAAATAGTGATATATAGAATACAGAATGGATTTTCATAGATTTTGATAAATATAATTAATAAGCAATTGGATTGACTTATTTACAAATTAGAAATGGCCTAAGCTTATAATAATTTAACTTCTCACAAAGACAAATAGTCTTGATATTATGACAAAGTAACCATATCTTATCACTAATATGAAATTGAGGTTGTTTCTTGTAATAGACATTTGCATTGGTCTTTTTTTGTTCTTGGGCTTCTTTTAATTGTGCCTATATTTTTAAATATAGCTCTAACAATCAATTTGCCAAATCTTCCGCTATAAGATTATTAACTTTTAAAAAGTCAAAAATATCAAATCATGGATAATAATTATAATTGGCAAAAAAAGATATTTTTTGAATAGAAAAATGTACCAAATTATTATAAGCAAATTTTGCCAATGACAAAAGAGTTATTCAATCATTGTGATGATAATTGATGATATACCTTAAAAATATTGACAAAAAATTTGATTTATTTGTTTTGTTTACTCATTAGTTTGAAAATAGAAGGCCAAAAATAGTTTTATATTTATTTCCAATATCTTAAAAAATATTCTCTAAAATTTTGATACAAATTATATCCTTCTATTTGATATGATATTCATTGACAATCTATAATAGAAATAAATATTATCAGAGAAGAGTTTAGTTGTTTTTTCATCTTTAATAGATTTATACATAATATAAAATGTACCATTTTGGTTAAACAATTTGAAATCATGAATATAGAATCACATGAATTTGAAATTTATAGATTTGAGATAAAATCCATAGAAACAAAAGACCATAGTTATTCTAATATAGATAATGGTTGAAGAAGTCGATAAGATCAATGATGAGGAGTTTTTAATCTTGAACAAATATTACATAACTGTACAAATTCTTTAACTGCCTTCTATATTTGAGGCCATTAAAAATCTCTTGATATTAATTTCAAAATCTTATTATATCTAAAATATCCTATTGTAACCAAAATATCTTATTACAAGAAAGTTGTGATAAGCTTCAAGAATATGTAGTCATGTTTTACCTTCTGGTGCATACAAACGTCCTTTAAAATAGAGTAGATTGTTCTTAAATTCAAACTTAAAAGTATCATGAGATTTAGATGAATTATTCTTAATATCATAAACAAGAAGGTTTGAAGACATACTTATTTGAATTTGCTTGAGAAAAATTGAATCAACAATCAATATTGATTTCATTGCTCAAAGATGAAATTATTCTAGCTTCAATAAGATCATCTTTTATTGATCAAAAGTTACATTTTTTTCTTTTGATGTAAGATAAGAACGTCTTAAAAGGGCATCAGACAAATCTTATTGTTTCTTTAATTAATAAGTAATAATAAACTCGAATCTTAATAAAAAAATGCTCGAACAAGCTTGGCAATAATTCAACAGGCATGCTAACATGAAATATTTAAAATTCTTGTAATCCATATACATGGTGATTAAATTAGAAGCGCCTTCTAAATAGTGATGTTATTTTTAAAAAGAATCCACAATTAAAAAAAGTTCTTTATCATAGATTTTATAGTTGATTTTTGTTACTAAAAATTTTTTAGAATAAAAAGCTACTAGGTGGAATTTTTCATCTACTCTCATTTGTAATAATATCGCATCTAAGGCAAAATTGGATGCATTTGTTTTTATAAAAATATCTTAAAAAAATTGATATAATATAAGATTAGTGTAGAAATAAAAATTATTTTCAAAACTTCAAATGATATTTTTGCTTCTTTATTTCACTTGAATTTGTCTTTATAAGTTAAACGTATAAATAGAATTGTAACTTGAAAAAAGTTCTTAATAAAGATTTGATAGTAATTGGAAAATCCTAAAAAATATTGCACATCTTTTATTATTTTTGGAATCTTTTAGGCTATGATTATTTAGACTTTTTTATAATTCATCATGAGATAATCATTCAAAATGATATATCCTAAGAAATCAACTTGGATAATATAAAATATATATATATATATATTTTATCTTGGCATATAATTTTGTATTTTTAAGTTTTTATAATACATGACAAACATATAATTCATATTCTTTTGCGTTCTTAGAATAGATTAAAATATTATCTAAGTAATAAACAAAAAAATTATTTAGAAACTCATAAAAAATATCATTCATGAAATGTTAAAAAGTAGTTGGTACATTCATAAATCCAAAAGGTATAACATTATATTCAAAATATCTATACCTTATTTAAAATATAATCTTTTATTTATTTCCTTCTTTGATATAGACCAAATTATATGCTCTTTGTAGATTTATTTTTATATAGATCTTAGCTTGATTCAATTGATCAAGAAGTTCAAATATTAAAAATAGAAGGTATCTATTTTTAATGATAGGTTGTTGAGCCTTCAATAATCTATATACATCCGTAATAATCTATATTTTTTTTTCACAAATAAGATAGGAGTTCCTATTAGAGATTTTGAATGGCATATGAAATTCTTGGCCAAGTTTTCATCAATGTATTCTTTGAATTGAGCCAACTCATTTTGTGATAAACTATAGATTGGTCCAAATAGAGACTGAGTTCCTTCTTTGAAATTGATTGAGCAATCATATGAACAATATTCAAAAAGAATTTTTGTATTCTTTTTTTCAAAAATATCTTGATAATTTTGATATTGACTTGGAATACTGCTTAAAGTCTTTCGACTATCAGAAATAAATGTGACTCAAATAACAAAAGATGACTTCTTTTGCTGCATGTATAAAAGCTTTTGTACCTACAAATATAGATTTTACTATACTAGACTTATGACTTTTCACTTGCTTTGAAAAAAATCAAATCTATGAGAAATCTAGTATATTTGAGAATTATATATTTTTTGCTATGATAAATCTAAAATTATTGGATTAAAGGAAGATTTAATTATATAATTATTATGACCATTGAATTATAGTAACGCTAAGGCTTTCTTATGTAATTCTCCGATCAAAATTCAAAAAGTTGATTGTCACACTTCATGGCAAAATCAATTATTTGACTCAATATTTGAGGATTGGATAGGTTGAATATCAATTTTTTTTACTTCATATTGTAATCTATAGAAAAATTGGCTAATGAATGCAGTATTATTCCACTTGATATCAATTATTAATTATCAAAATTATAAATTCACTAATTGATTGTCTTCTTATAAAATATAGACCTTGTTGGTTGTAACATGAATTGTATCATATTTTCTATATATAGATTAAAATTTTATTAAAAATATCTATAAATTATCCAATATTGGATCATATCATTTAAAAAAAGATGAAAACTACAATAAAGCAAAACTTAAAGTAGTGTTCTAATAAACTTGACTTATAATCTTTGAATTGGATAACTTTGAGATTGAAGTTCAATTACCAATTGTATCTAATTGATAAATCTTTGAAACTTAGATCTTGTACCATCAAATTTCTTAAGCTAATTAATTTTTGATTCTTTGATGCTTGAACAATGTTCCATCATGGGCGAAGTAGTATGGCATAGTATAGATATTGAAGTAGCTCCAATCATCTCTATATCTTCACTTCTTACTAATCTTATTATTCTTTGTGGTGGTAAATTGAATTAATGCATTGCAAACATTAATTTTTTCATTTGTTCTTGCATTTATGCCATTACAATCTTTATTTTAAGAAGCTTTGCTATGATAATACAATAAAAAAGAAGGCGTCTACTTTCACTTAAGAAATGTAAAATAAAATATTAAAAATAAATAAAATAAAATAAAATAAAATAAAATCTAAAAATAATATTAATTTAGAAGTAGGTAAGCTACAATTTCTAATATGTTTATGTCTTATCAAGCAAAAAAAATAATCCATTCTTAATCAAGAAAAGATAAAGCTCTGATATTATACATATACTTTTATCAATTTATCAAAGATACAAATTAAAAGAAGATACATAAATTAGTGAAATCAATATCAAAGAAAAATAAAAAAATAGAAATAAAAAAATATATTTATTTAAGAAAAAATTGAAATAGCTATTATCAAAGACTAGAATATATAAAGACTCTTGAATTAGATTAGAAGCAAGAAAGGAGTTGATAAGAGTGAAGAAGGCTTCACTCTTGTTTCTATATATATTATCTATCTAAGAACTATGTGGCGACATTCTATAGGACTTCTAATATGTGTCCAATTCACAAGAATTAAAGCATTATTCAAGAATCAATTGTATTGATATTCAATATCACTTTATCAAAGAGAAGATTGAAATGGGAATCATAAACATGAAATATTGTGCAATAAATAAAATATTTTTTGATTTGCTTATAAAAGCATTAATAAAAGATAGCCACTACATGTTGATAAAAGTATTAGGATTGAAAGCTTTTGGCCATTAGAAAAATAAAAAGATTAAAATAATTAGAAGTTTATAATTATAATTTATCATAATAAATTACTTATAGTTAAAAACTAAAATCAAATAAAATATAGGATAAGATCTTATTATGGATAAGATATGATCTTAATATAATAAAATAGAATCTTACTATGATATAATAGGATTTGATTATAATAACATAGGATCTTATTATAATAAAAGATCATATCATTATAGATAAGATTTTATACCATATGGTACTATGTGATAGATAGAATCATGAGAGGACAATTAAAAGAGACTTCAAAATGTATTCAATGTCTATAAATAATAAATTATAAAAGTGAGAGATATCATCTCCACACTTTCTCTTTATATACAACTTTAATGAGTCTTGCTCTTTTAGTCTTGTTATAGTTTTTCAATAAAAAGATCCAAATCTAGTTATACAAATTGAATACAAATACGCATGCCTTCATTTATCACATTCATTCATTCAAAAATAGAAGCATGAAGGTTGAAATAGAACATTCTTATATAGATGAAGGTTGAAATGGAACATTCTTGTATTGATAGAATACAAAAGAACTTAGGCTTCGGTTGGGTTGCACAGCTACATATTTATTCCCACACCTTTGCATACACAAAGATGTGTATTTTATGCATGAAGGTACAACGACCATTTTACATAGAAAATCTGCAAAGAGCAAGGGATGCAATTGGGGAAATTACAAAAATACACAGACTATGTGGATGTGTGTCCTGTGAAAAGCATCGCCACCATGAATTTGCAGCTCAGGATTGTGCTGAGGGACCCATAGGAGGCCCAGGCAGCAGCTATCAGTGCAACAGTATTCGCCATGTTGCAGGATTCACCGGAGCTCTAGACTCTTCCAATCACACCGAGAGGAAAAGGACTTGAGGAAGGAAAGCAACATGCAAGGAATAAAGCAAGATAGAGCAGAGAAAAGGAGAAAAGAGACAGAGAGCGAGAGAGAGACAGAGACCCACCAGAGCTTGAGCTGAGCTGGGCACGTGAACCTTGCAACTGAGAGGGGAGAAGAAGAACAAAACGGGTCTGAAAACACGCCCGCTGGGGCGATGCTCGCAGCCCA
This sequence comes from Physcomitrellopsis africana, assembly GCA_036785485.1. NCBI lineage: Eukaryota > Viridiplantae > Streptophyta > Bryopsida > Funariales > Funariaceae > Physcomitrellopsis > Physcomitrellopsis africana. The sequence continues at coordinate 269,494 of JAWRVF010000113.1, read as the reverse complement.
ATGCAATCCTATTGCCGTGTTTTCGGTGGATACATGCCCAACACAACGAGACAAAAGACTGAGTGAGACGAGGCAGATAACGAGATTCCTAAACAATAAGACAAGATGTGAGACAACCTAGAAAATAAAAAATAAAAGTTCCGGGGAAGAATGCGATGCAGTGTGGTTGGGCGTAACGTGGACATCAGCCATCTGTCGCAGGGGTGAGGTTGTGGCTGGGTTACGCCTGGTCGAAGATTGTGGAAGGGGACTGTGTTGCGAGGAACCGATGTTATCCTCATGCACCCTGACATATTCACAAATCTCTGGTTTCTGTTATGCCACTTTGTACCTCGGTGATCACATTATTAAAGTTTAGAAGAGGGAATTTCTGTACATCTACACCGCAGTGCATTGCATCGGTTCTAGATGTCATGGCTTGATTGGGTACTTAGACTGGGTCGCCCATAATCGCGAGTGGTCTACAGTGTATCGAGACTATTGGTGTAGCTACACGTCGTGTAGATACATTCCAGACCGAATCTATACCTTACACGAAGTTGTCTGATTGACCCTTCAGAACATTGTGTGACTTTCCCTCCGGTGAAGTCTTGGCTGCAGGCCGGCAGATGAGTAAGAGATGTACTTAATAGTGCCCGGAAGCTGTTCTCCTCCAGACTTGCTCACGTTCCAACAAGAGAATTCTTAGCTGATGTTATTATTGTCACGGGCATTCGTGTGCTGGTGAACTCCTTCATGCACAAGTGCGGCTCTTCGCGCACCAGCTTTAAGGGGTTCACTGGTATATGAATGCACATGGCATGATCTGATTACGGGAGTCACACGCCACTGCCTCCGCGATGGCTTCACATCCAACAAATCAAGAGATCATCGGTTTGAGTGGTGCTGGATGAGGTTGCAAGGGTGTTTTCATGGACCTTGAGTTTCTTGTTTGTTAGTCGTTTGGATATGAACTTTGGCTTGGAGTCCGACCGTTGAGAGCTAGTAGGTAGTAGCGGGAAAAGATTGGTGACTTCGAAGCCTTGCAGAACCAGTTACTGGACACGGTAGTCTTTCACATTGCTCAGATGCGCTTCATTAGTACTCAACGCAGATATTGCCAATTGAGCGTGCGGCACTGCCTTTTTTATGAATGTTTCAGAGAAGTAATTAGGTACCCGATTCCAAATTGCGAACAGTTGCAGAAGCGCACTAACTGAGGCTTGTCGCAAGTTGGAATATGACGGTTGAAGCACATGATATGGTCTTCATCAACGTTCAGAGCTGCGATTATTTTTGGTCACCGTGAGGAACACTTTAGAATCGGTAAGCCAGTCTGCTCTTCAAACACTCAGAGACTGCTACACATACCAGTGACAAGCTTGTTGTATACGTATATCCACAATTACAGGTTGCAGGACAAGAAAAACCTTCCAAAAGTCACACGAGAAAACGTCTGAATTTCAAGGAGGGCGTTCAATTAAAGTTCATCAAAGCGGGTGAGAACAAGACAAACGGTTCCTGGTTGCAAATCTATTCACAAATTTGGTTATGTACTCATTCATTAAATGATTCATTGTTCAAATATTCATTTTCTCATTAAATTGTATTTAAAGAAAGATATTCACTCATTCAATAATTCTATGATCAAACATTCATTTGCTTATAATTCTTATCTGTAAGGGGGGGAAGAGAGAGAATCCATTGACACATGTTTCACGTCCTTCAATGCTTACGTGGAGCGAAAGTCACTTGAGGCTGCACCCGTGAACAGAAGCTGTGAGACCCCTCAACATGTGCTCCTTTAAGAAATCCAGATAATCTTGTACGACGATTGGGGTGGTACACAGCGATCACCTAAGTCACCACCACCACCACCATCACCACGGTGAGCACAAGTCAGGAACTTCCTTGTTATTGACTCCCCATTTCGATCCAACATATTCACAAGAAGATGCGTCGAGGGACAGCCACCGACTGTTGTCGCAGTTTCAGAACCGATAGTTCCAATTCATCTCCACGACATGTCTTAACATCAACCAATCCACCGAAAGCCATGAAGGGGGTGATATCGACGCAGAGCTCATTCTAGTTAGGCATTTTTTTTATAATTTTTAATTTAATTTAATTTTGTTTCAACTAAATTTATCAGGCCTGGGTCCAGGCTTCGCCACTAGCCACTCAGACAACGTGGGTCGCTGCAGTTCATGTACTACCCTACAACGACGTGCGTTCTGACCTCAGGCGGTACAACCCATAGATCCAATTAAAAAAACCAGAATTGTCTGATCCGTTGCAGCAGTGCGATCGGCTTCAGTGTAGAGTCGTGGCGATTACTGCAACCTTAAGCTATCGACGAGCAGAGATTAGAGTCTGGGGAACCCAGCTGCCTAACAGCTATGGTGCCAACCACCGAATCTTGCAGCAGCAACAGCAGCAGGCTCATGGCACCTTCACCCAAGAAGACCATCCACCGCTGCACGATTTCTCTCTCATCGCCTTCAACTCTCATGCCCTCTTTACGGCAACTCTTCGTGGAAGTCATTGCTGCCATTGCCGATCGTCAAACTGTGCACCCTTGCCCACCACTGTAGGAACAAAACGCTCCCCTGATCGGATTGTATCCTGTAATCTCTCTCTGCTTCCGTTTTCTTTGTATGTGTCTATATATAAATATATATACAGTTGTCCCCCCACTAATTGATATCATCATTTTTATAAAAAGTATTAATTATCAGAGTTTATTAATTATCAAAACAACAAACACTACATATTTAGATTCTAGTTGGAATTTTCAAAATTTTGATTAATTATTGGAGGTTATTAGTTTTTGGGAGATTAGTTATAAGGGAGAGAATTATATATATATATATATATATATATATTAATACATATATACACATCCATAATTATAAAAATATATATAGATGTATCTTACTTAATTTATAATCTTGGTGGATAAAAATTTTATAAATTATGCAAGTAATATTAATTAAGGATATAAGTTTACAACCTAGGAAGGATCTCTATTCTACCAAATATTATCAAGCAAGGAATGTTAGTTAAGAGGTATTAAATAACAAGGATACATCTCTATGTATGTAAGTATATATATTCACACATAAAACAAAAGAATTGATTAATGTTGATATTAATTACAACATGGGTTACAATTTCTTTAACAAAGATGCTTTGTTGCATGATTTGAGAACAAGAGTTTTGAGATGAATCATCCATAGAGAGTCTTGTTTAAATTAAAATTTATAAAGAAAATGAAATTACAACTACAAAAATAAATAAATAAAAAAAATTGGTTAAATATTAAAATTTTAAAATGTATTGAGTTTATTAAATAAATGAAGATGTTTGAGAAATAGATTTAGTTTAATATATTATTATAAATAAGATGTAAATAATACAGATTAAAGATAAGAAACATGGTTCAATTGTAAAATAAAATACAAGATAGTTTTATATTCTACATATATGTGTTTTATTTAAAATATTTTAAAATTTAAAGTTTAGAATTATTTACCTAAAAATTATACTTTGCTAATAATATGATTATTATAAAAAACTATAAAAGATTATTAGAAATTTTTTAAAAATCTAAAAGATTATGAAAGTTTCTAAAAAGACTAAAAAATATATATTTATAATAATACCATCACATTAATCTTTAATATATATATATATATATATATATATATATATATATACATACATATATACATAATAAAAATATATAAGTTTTGTATTTTTTTTAAAATTATTAATATTTTAAGAAAATTTTAAATATTTTTATATTTTATTAAAAATATAAAAATATTTTATTATAATTTTATTATAAATAAATATATATATAATAAATATATTAGATTTTAATAATAATAATCTTTATTATGAATTTAAAGATAATTGATTATAAATATTTCATTAAAGATTATATTGATATATAATTATTTTTATTCTAATAAATTTATAAAATTTTGATTTAATATATTTAATTTAAAAATAATATTAATTATTTATTATTATTATTATTATTTTGATATAAAAATAGGATATAGAGTAGAAAAAATATAACTAACTACTTAATTTCTTATATTCATAGGTGAAGCTAAAAATACTAAGAATAAGGAACAATTACTAAAGTGAATTTATTTACACTTTTTTGTATAGTCATGCTAAGATATTTTAAAATTCTATTTAATTACTTTGTCACTTTTAGAACCAAGTATGTGTTTAGCCATCCAAAAATTATTACATCTCTTAAATAGGAAAAACTCATGTTGTAGGTGTTTTACTAATTTTTTTTGATAAATTTCCAACATATTTGTCCATATTTAGTAAGACCTTTCTAAACCATACTTCTAATATGGAGTATACTCTATAATTTATTTTCAAAGACAAACTTGTTTTTTTGAATTCAAATAGTCTATAAACAAAATTCTCTTAACAAGGATTAAATCTTACAAAAGTATTTGAATCTTGTAGGAAGAGTTTTTGCAAAAATATCTTATTACCGATTGAAGGATTTCCAAGGATCCCAATTTCAAGAATTAGATGCTAATTTGTATAAAAGAGAAGTGGACTAATTTTAAATATAATGGGCTTGATGACAATTCCAAAATTGATAGAGAATGGATTCAAGCATTTGGAGTTGATATATAATATAGTGAATATTAATAGTTAGATTGATTTTTTTTCTTAAATATTAACTGCTATATCTTTGTGCTATATAAGCTAAATGAATATAGCCTCTTTATAAGAACAAGGGTTGGACCAAGTATCTTTTCAATTAAATAAAAAGTCTTAATTTAAAAAAAAAATCTATTTTCATGCCATTAGATTAATAATATAGCTATTACTTTGAAATAATTTTTTGCCAAGTTTAGAAGAGTAAGTCATGAATTCTTCTCTAGTAACTCAAAAATATGAAAGAAGATCAAAGGTCAAATCACTAATTAGACCAAAGAAAAAATCAATGCTAAAAGCTCATATTTTAGTTTGTATTGTTTTTAAAAAAACTCTAATAATTTTCAAAAAATCTTCCACTTGATTCAAATTGTCTTCTAAGTCTTATTCAAATTAAAGTTTTTATTAAAATATAAGATTCTAGATTAAACATCTATTCAAAAAAAATTAATTTTTATGGTACAAGGTAGAATAAATTATTTATTTTCTTCCATTCTTACATATTCTAAAGAGAGTTGAGATACTACATTAGAAAGATGATTTGAACATAATTTATATAATCTAATCTGATTGTTGGATTTTAAAAGGGCATTATTAGATTAAAATATATTTTTTCTAAGAGATTGGAAAATAAATGTGGAAGCAATTTCCAATAGAATTGTAAAATTATGGAATATGGTATGTGAATATTGCTTCTTTTGTAGTAAAAGGAGTCATGGGTCCTTTAAAGAGATTTTTGACATAATGAAGGCTATTTGTATGGAAAATTGTAGCTTGATGGGATTCTAGATGAAATTTAATTAAAGAAAATTGAAGATCCTATCATAAAAAAAAAAATTCACATGTTATGAAAGGAAGTAGGAGGATTGAGCTAAAGGAATGTATACATATGTGTCCAAATTTTTTCTATTTTTTTCTATATTTTAGATCCAATATTCTATTTATGATTTAGGATAAATGACCAAACTAGATCTAGTCTCCAAGTTCCATAAGCAGTAGGTTTAGCATTCATCATTCTAAATCTAAGAAACTGTTGAATATTTGCTTGGCCTAGTTGAAGAGCCATTAGCACCTATTTGGATAAGAAAATTTTTGTGGCTTCTTTTGAATTGATGATGCCAAGGCCTCTTTCTTCATGAACTTTACAACAAATATGCTATAGTACTTTGAATCAAGTTAAGGAAGTAGTATTTTTTCATAAAAAGTTTTTAATAATCAATTTAATTTTTTAAATAGCCTTTATAAAGTTGGCCTACATAACTTTAAAAAAATATAATGAGAAAAGTAAAATGTTATTCATAATGATGGCTCTACGTGCCACATTGATTTTGGTAGAATATTAGTAGTTTAATTTTTGAGTCATTTTTTTGATATAAAATTAATTAACATCTTATATATTTAAAAAAATATCAAATGAAGTTCTAAAAAATTTACTAATATTTGTATTAGATCCAACCAAATTGATTGATCGTATCAATTTGTCAAATTTTTTAAATTGCTAATAGGTAGCAAATTTGGACCAATTTATTTTAAGATCAGAAGCCAATCTGAACTGCTTGATGATATTCATCAAATAGAGAACATTTTCTTCTTCACTTTGGACTATGATTGTGAAATCATTAATATATTGGCTAATGACTTATTGATTAAAATTCTAAGAAATATAATATTTTATAGATGGTGTTATATAACAACATGTTATATAGCAATATTAAGAATTTTGCTAACCAAAATGAAGAAATAGGGTACCAAAGAGCAATCTTGTTTCACACCTCTTTCTATAAAAAAATAATTTATAAATTTTTTATAAATGCCAACTATTGTACTTGCCCTTTAGAGACTAATTTTATTTATATGAAAGAAGGAATTATCAAAACCAAGTTTTTCTAAAGCTTTAAACATAAATTCTCAAGAGACTTTGTCATAAGCTTTAGAAAAATCAATTTTTAGAAGGAAAAGGGGTTGTTTTTGAAGTTTTGGTCCAATTTGCTGTCTATTGCATAATTAATACATTATCTAAGATAAATCTTAAAAGAAAGAATGTAGCTTGGTTAAGATAAATAATCTCTTTAAAAATTGCTTGGAGCTGTCTTTAGATAATTTTGGTATAAGTTTTATAGAAATTATTTGGAAATGTGATTGGCCTTCAATTGCCCAACTTTGTTTTTTCATTACTTTTGTGTAAAAAGAAAATATGTCTTTTGATAATGTTATGTGGAAATTGGCCTTTAGATAAAGCATGGTCAATCATGGAGATGTAGTCATTACCAATGATATGATAGAAGGTTTGGAAAAATTTAATACTTATTTCATCCAAGTTGGATGCTTTTCCTTTAACCATCTCTTTTATAGCTTTTTTAATTTCATACCTACTAAATGGCTTAGATAAATCCTTCTTCATATTCTTTGTGATCTTATATGAAATATTATTAAGTATAAGAGTTGTGGCTTTTTTGAATTTTCTAAAAATTTGAAGTTTTTTTAAATAAATATTGGAATAAAAATTAAAATAAATATTTTCCAAATCTTGAGGATTTTATAGTAACTCACCTTAGAAATTTTTAAATTATATGATGAGAATTTTATAATGATTATTTTTAATCACAACATAAAATACTTTATTAATATTATCTCCTATTTGACTCTATTTAATTTTATATGTATTGACCTCTTTTCTTATTACCAATCTTTGAGTTGATTAAGAGATACTTGAACTTATTTAAGACAAGTTCAATGGCTAATGTCTTGAGAATTTGCATAAAAAATAAAGTAAGCCTCTTAAAATTGACCTTATAATTTAATATGTTGTCTTGATTACAAAAATGCTTGTTTTTTATAAAAAAAACTTATAAAAATGTATAAAAATTTACATACAATAAATAAACAATCTTCTATTATTATAATAAAATCAAATTTCATTAACTTATTGAAGAATCTAAACATTGTTTAGATAATAATTATTTATTTTAAAATTAAATGATTTAGGTTTATATTTTTATAAATAAAAAGTAAATTCAACAAAAAGGTGATCAAATAACTTATTGTCTCCTCTTATAGAATAGTCTTAAATTTAGTTTTCTTGAAAAAAATGAGAGTTTAAATAAAACTTGTCTAGCCTTGCTCAGATCCTTATTCTTTGTCTTTTATTGTCCTACGAATAGTTTAATAAATCACCTTGTTTATAGACATTCATTGGAAGAAGGCAAGAGTAAAAATAATTCCAAGAATTCTCTTCACCTTTGAATAGTAGTTTATTACAAAATAATGATTTGTCTCTTATAATCTCAACTATATTTTAATCTCTTCCTAAGATGAGTAGAATATTAGAGGGTAGGTTGTCAACAAAGTCTTGCCAAAGTTAATATCTTTTTTGTTCTTTTATTGGATGTATAGATATTAAAAATACCAATAGATTCTTTAAAGATATTAGTAAGCATAATCCATAACACTCTATTGTGCATAAGAGCCTCCACATTACTAATTGAGTGTTTAATTTTTGAAGAAATTAGTATACAAACACCTTAGCTCTTACACTATTAAGATTATTTATATAACTTGGATTGCTTCTAATATATAAAAACCTACATTAAACCACAAAAAAATTTCTAATTCTTGGATTCTTGATCTACATAACTTATACTCTTGAATAAAATTAATATCATAATTTGAAAAAATAATCTAGATATAACCACAAAATTTTAATATTTTTAGAAGATCATTTAGATCATTTATGTTATAAGATAAAATCTTTAATTTCATAAATTAATAGACAAAGAAAGGCTTTGATATATTTTATTAATAAGAAATTGTCTTCTTGGAAATTTAGACTTTTTTTTTTTTTTAATGAAATAAAGAGCCACACTCATTATCTTTTCTTAATCTATAAGAGATAGGATTTGAATGAATTTTTGAATTATCTAAAGAAATATTACTCTCTAATAGCTCAAAATATATATTATGTGAATAAAAAGTGTAATATAGATGGATGCTTGTTTGACTATATAAAAAACATCTACCATTGCTATCTTTGATTTTATATGGAAAAAGAGTTTTTTTTTTTCTTTTTTTCTTTTTTTTTTTCTTGATCCACTGAAATCTTAAGTTTGGTTCTATCTAATCATATTAAATGCTTCATGTTTGGATAAAGAATCAAAGCAATGAATCATCTTATTTTGTATATTTATTTAAAGATGACCTATGACCTCATTGCACAATACAACTTTGATAGGAGCAAGAAAAATCACCTATGGAACAAACATTTGTATCTAGTGAATGAGTCTTAATCTAATATCTTAGATAAGAGTAGAGTGAAAATAAAATCCTCTTATAAAAGTAAATTATGAATTTGAATTCCATCTATGTTATCTTTCATATGTACCATCTTAAGTTATAATTAAGAAGGTGACAAATTTTAATCATGAATCATAATCTAATCACTATTAGTATACATGGTAGGAGTGATTTTTTGGAGGTATATTAATTTAGGCCCTATAGAATTGCTACTTGCTAGGCATAGATAGTATATATGTCTAGACCAACAAAGATGCAATCTATTGGTCCAATCCACATGATCTTATTCTAGCTGTGGTTTAAGATCCACTATAGCTAACGGATTCTAATATACTTGGTTTGGATCTAGATCTAGCTTTGGTCCAAAGCTTGATTAATCTTTAAATATTAACATGGTAAAGTATTGGTCGAATGCATGTCTAGGATCTTTTGATGTTATAGTAGTAGGGGCCTTATATTGTCTTTAGCAAGATTGCCATGGATATTATTGATAACAATAAATTGAAGTTGTGACTCTATGATCATGGTTGATTGAATATCTTTAATAAGTACAAGTAGGCCTTTTCATGAATTAGATCTAGATTTAATCATAATATTTGACAAAAGATATAACAAGTAGCGAGGTTGATAACTATGTAATGGATTATTTAATAAAGGCTTGAATGATGTTTCAATGATAAGTGCTCCATCTTGAGATCCTATTTCTTTACAAGATCTTGCATCTATTTTATAAGTAAGCTCAATCAAGTCATGATTGATATTACTTGTTGTCAATAAGATTAGATTTCTTACTTCTCTTGTTGTTGGGATTATAGATGGAATGTTGTAAGACTAAATAGAATCTAAATTAATATTTTTTTTATTGTAATATTATTCCTATTGATTCTCTATCAATAAATTAAAAATAGAATTGCTTCTAATATCTCTAATTTTTTACCAAGCAATCACAAGACTCCCTTCTAATATAATTGTATTAAAATTTTGTTTATTTCTTAAGTTGTTATATAGTATCCCACTCATTTTTATAAGATTTGTAATACTTGAGTGTTCTACTACTTCCATGCTAATCACACCTTAATTCTCTATTATTTCTAATGCTGTAGATTCCTTCTAAAAAGATTAAATATGTACTTATTTAGAATTTCTTCTAAACCTAGTATTAGCAATAGATGGTAATAATAAAAGAAGAAGATCTATTTGTTATCATTAAATATTAAAAGTGGCAAAGATAATAATTAAACTAACATTCTATACCTTAGATAAATAAATCGGCGGCACTTCTCTATAGAAGCATATTAATTGATCTACAAGTAATTTTAAAGATAGATCTTTAGTATTTCAAGTTATAATATTTACTACCAAATTTAAGAAAATAATATCTTAATATAGCTTATTGATATTAGAGACTATCTTATATATGGATTTTATTATATGTTGTTTGGTTGATTTTTTTTATTTCCAATTGAACTAAATTTATCTAAGTCAACACTTTGTATATCATACATGGTAGATTGAGAGTTGGTAAGTATACTTGAAATAGGCAATAAATCTTCCTTTGTATTTTAATAACTAGGATTTTTTAGTTTTAAATGATTTCTTTTATGGTCTATTGAAGAAAGTTGATATCTCTTCAAGTTAGTTAATTCAATGCAATCTTTAATCTAATATATAATATTTAAATAAAAATAACATCTAATTAGAAGATTTAAATAATCAATCAATATAGATTTTTTAATATTAGTCAGTAGATTTTTTACCATAACTTTAAGTTTCTATCAAACACCCAAGTCAATTACAACACAAAAACTTGATTCAAGAGAAGAAGCATTATTTGATCCATATCCTAAAAATTGGCTAAGTTTGACAATAATATCAAAAGTTATATGATGAAATTTGTCTAAAAGATTTTTTTAATGTGATCCAGGTTTGAATTTTGAATAAAAAAAACCTTTGAGATTCCAAATTGCTTAAGATTTGAAATTTGGATCCTAAGGTTAAAATGTATATAATCCATAGACATAAGAATAAGGTAATAGAATTAATATTTGTGTTGTGATTTCTTTGAAAGAGGTCTTTAAATATAAGTAGCTACATTTGAGGTTCTTAGTGATAGAATTGACATCCTTCATAGATTCTTTAAGTATTTTCTTTTATTTTTTCAGATTAATGTCTTCAGATTTGCTTCTCACAAAGTAAGCAATAGTGGTACTCCAATATAGTTTTTTCACTTTTTCTTTCACTAACTCTTCATTCACAATTATTTCATAAGAAATAGTGTGAATAAGCAATCCAACATAATTCTTGAAAAAGCTTAGAAGTAGAGACTCACTTAGTGATAGTTTGGTCAAGTGAGGCCAATTTTGTAATTAATAGAGGTTATAAGAGTCCAAAACCTTGCCTTTCTCTATAGCATCTATAGAAGAGACTATGCTAATTTCTAAAACCTTTAGTTCTTTATTTGTGTAAGGTTGCTTATTATTATCAATTGTACCTTCGATTCTATCAACATAAATTGCTATAGCTCTACTACTACAATAACATTAGCAAAAAAAAAAAAAAAAAAAAAAACAGTAATGTTAGAATTCTCTTATGTGAATCTAATCTATACTATCCTTGTTAACTTTGCAACCCGACTAAAGCTACACCCTTGCAAACTATCAAACCACTATATTAAATTTTAGTACAAGCATCACCCCGATACTTAGCTGCGACTATCCAATTTTTTATTTCATTCAAAATAATATTAATATTAAAAAAATAACTTAATAAGATTTAAAAAAAAAAAAAAATCACTAGTTTTATCATAAACAACACATGGTTAAAATTTCAATAGAATAGTTATTTTTTGAAATATCAAAAATAGTTTACCATGGTCAAATCCACCTAATATTTAATACATGGATTGTAGATTTCAAACAATCATTCAAAACTTAAGTAGATTTAGATTGCACATACATACATACATGCAAACATCTGTACAGGCACATTCAACGTTAGACTCGTTCGTTCATATATGCGGACGATGAACGTTCATATATGATTCTGTGGCGAGGGCTGTGTCCCAAACGCAGACAAAGGACCCTCCTCGAAGCAAACGCTCCTCAGAAATCGACAAGAATTAGGCTCAGCAAGATGCACCACGGCAGACCACAAACAGACCGCCGAATCGCCCTTGCGTCGGCAACGAAGCATCTTCCACAATGCCCACTGCATGCTTTTGTCAGATTCGCGCCTGCATTGTAAAACTGGCCGACGGAAACTCATTGACAAAGAATCCATCGCATCCTGCAACGCCAAGCTCGTGCTGCTAGTTGATGCCGGATATATCATCTCGAGTCTGAAGCATCGTCGAAAGCTGATTAAGATCAAGGTCTGCAAGTCCCATGTCGCAGAGAGTGGAGCACAGTATACCATAGTTGCAGTGCTCCAGTTCTGGAGGCTAGATTTTTGTGTATTGTTTTGTTTCTAGAGCGGACCTGCTGATGAAACTTAGCGCTGCATTGCACGCGGCGTGGCTCCTGGTGCACGCTGCAGTTTGAAGTCTTCCTGATTCAGCTTCACAGCTTTGTTGTTCGCGATCCCACACATGATCGTCTTTTGATAGTTGTCCATACCCCACGCCAATCCGATTCCGTCAGCTACCATCTGTCCACCTTGATGATTTGAACTGCTACAGTGGATCAGCCACCGAACTACTCCGACCCCTTCATTCCAAACTTCCGCAGCAATAATGGGACCAAACGACGCATCGCCTTCCCATGAGAACGCAAGAATCATAACGGATGAGATTCACAAGGTCTCAAAAGGGGGAGATCGTACCCACTGCTGAGAAAGGCAATCGCTTTTCACTGTAGACCAAGCGGCGTAGAATTCTTACAATGAATCTTACGAGAAAAGAGAAAAACAAAAAAGGGAGAAGGAACGACGCGAATCAAAGCAACTTTATCGTGACGCAACAGTACTGACTGCAGCCGCTGCAGTGGCAAACCCACTGGTGACCACTGGTACTACTGTTGGCCCTCAAAGAAAATGTAGACACACACACACACACACATAAATATATATATATATATATATATATAGTCTAGCTTATCTCTGTGCGATCAGAAGGCAGTGATCTTGGGATCAGGATTCCCGGTGATTGCTCCAACGAGAATCAACCCTGAGGAAAACCGACACCTTGAGGATGGAGAGAGTGTTTGTTTGATTGATTGTTTGTTTGTAGTATCGTCGGCAGTGTGGAGGATCTGATCGACGTCCAATGGTGAGCCTGGGCACCACCACCACCATGACAACATAATTCTCCAGGAGCGAGCGAGCAGGAAAGCGCATGTGCCGCGATCCTCCGTCGTCCTTCTGCGATGAGCAATCTTTGTGATTGTGGTGTGGCTCGGTGCTTGATTCTTAGCCCTGACTGTGCACATGGGGTACCAGAAAGGGGGGCAGGCAACGGAAATATGTGAGATTGAAATCAATATAAATGAGGAAGAAAGAAAGAAAATCACACACTATTTTGATATGATAATATATATATATATATATATATATATTTATTTATTTATTTATTTATTTATTGGAACAACTTTAAAATCTGTTGTTGGTAGAAATTACAAGATCTAAAACAATATATTGTCTTCTGTTTACAAAAGATTAAGGACGCATAGTCCTTTATTTAGTCTAAGCTAAATTGATTTTATTTTAAAAAATTGTATATAAATTTATGCCACATATAGTGTTTTTATATTCTTGATAATTATCATGATAATTATTATTTTAAGATACATAACAATTTTGTGTGTTGCTATGTGATGGTGTAAATAGAGCAATATACATAAATCTTAGGATTTAATATATTTTGTGAAGAATTAATTGCCACAAATTGATGCTACAATGACTATATAAAGTTAATTGACTTAAAATATCATATCAAATATTAGATCAATTCTTTATTTTTTATCTATTTATAATAGATTGATTATTTAGGTTTTCTATCCAATTTGTATTGAAAATAAGATCATAGTCTTATTAGACTAGAATCTAGCTCTAAACAATATTTATTTCTAATAAAAATATAGACTATAGATATCAAACATTTAAAAATGCCAAAAACTTATGCTTGTTGGCATTACTTTTTTCTAATTATAAGGACAATGTTGATTTTATCTATTTTATTAATCTCTATGGAGCATAGAATTTTTAAAAATTAGATTAATATAAAAAAATATTGATATATATATGTATTGATTTTTATTTTTAGTTTTAATTTATTGGCATAACAAGATTGTAGTGCATTGTGTATAAGAAAAACAACAAAACTTATAAGTTATAAATTACAATTTAACTACAAGTTCTAAAAAGAAATTTAGACCATACATAAGATTTTACTGTTGAGTTGGTGTTTTAAAATAATCTCTTACTATCATGGTTATTTATAAACCATAGAATCAAATCTCTTTAGAAGTTATGAAATAGGATTAAATTTAGAAAAGAATAAATAATATACATTATAAAAAATGTATATCATAGTATATATACTATTTTTTTCTTTTAAAAATCTAAGTTTTTTTTTTTTTTTTTTTTTAATTAAAAGTTGTCACAAGCTTAAAATTCAAGTGCTCACTAAATTTATATATGTATATTTTATTTTAGTTTAGAATCAAGGACAAAGATATACTAATTTAATAAATTTATATTAAGTTTAGCTAATTTTTTTCTACTAATTTCTAATTAATTAATTTAAAATAGATATATAATATATTTTATATTTAAATAAGTATCTAAGTACTTTGTTTATCATTTATAGATTAGTCTTAATAGTTAATATTATAATATATATAAAAAATTAGAATCACTAAATATTTCTAATTTTAAAAAAATATTGATAAAAAATTCTAATTAATAAGGCCTATTCTACTATATTTTTATAATGACATAACATGCAATGTATATTATTTTTGTATAAGTATTGTAGATATTCTAATTCAAAGATATTGGTACAAGAAAGGTTTAATTTACCATATGTAACAACTTCACCTGCCCATTTATTAGTAACAAAATAAATAGTTAAAAGAAACACTTCAATAATAATAAATATTTAATTGGTAAGAAATAATTTAATAAAAAATCAATATATAGAGATGTTTAGATATATATATATATATATATATATATATATATATATATATATGTGTGTGTATTTTTTTTTCTAATAAAAAATTATCTACTTGTAATGTGATCAAGAAAAAATTAAATGGTATGTCTAATAATTTGGAAGGATTTGTTTTTTTAGTCTATGTTTGATAATAAAATATAAGTTAATTTGGTCTACATATAATATTTAATTAATGAACTCAAAACTTGTATAAATTGAAATTTATCTTTAATAATATTTTTATAAAATAAAAATAAGAAAATCTATTTTTATAATCTTATAATCTATTATAAAGATTATATTATAAATATATTTCAAACTTATTTACTAACAATAAATTTATAATAATGTAATTCTTTTGATTGTATAATTTATCAAAATAGCTTAAATAGCATAGATAAGTATATCATCTATCATTAAAAATAAATGAGAAGCTAATAAATATCTTAGCTATACTTTAGATTTAATTTTAAAAGAAGTTATTGATAATTTTTAAAATTAATTATAATAATTTTTCAAAATAATTAAATAAAAATTATAAGTTGAATTGAATAATATATTTTTAAATTTTATTTTTAAGATTATATAATATAATCTCTAAAATATATTTTATATATTTTAATATAAGAATTATTAAATCTTAAGTGATTTTTTTAAAAATAAGTTAATCAAATGGATTCAAAAATCATTTTAATGTGTATTTCTTCTATTATTAATAAATATCTTTGGTAAACTATACTATGTATTCTACCAAAGCTATAAGCCTTTTTTGACCATTCTATAAACTATTATATTTATTTATTTTTATTTAAATAAAATTAAGAAAGTAAAAAATTTATAAAAAGAGTAACTTTGATGATATATATATATATATATATATATATATATTTATAATTATCCTGATATAGAGAGAAATATATTTTAAAAAAAATTCTTATGTGAATTGCTTGTATGTATTCTATTTTTAAAGGAAATATTATATTTTTATTTTTTAATTTTATAATAACTAAAATTTTATTTTTAAAATTTTTTTATACAAAAAATTATCAATCATAGATTTTCTTTTGATCTTTTTTTCAAATATAGGCTTAAATATTTCTACCTTAATTTAATATATTTTTTTTTAAGATTTAATTTTTATCAAATTTTCTATAATAAAAAAAACCTAGTAAAATCTTTCATAGAAATAATTAGTTAATTAATACATTTATTTTTATCGATAAAATATATATTAATAGATATTATATTAAAATTAATTTAAATATATTATATAATTTAATATATAATAGCCAATTTTTACAATAATTAAGATTAATAGAGTCATTTATTAGTATAGATCTATATTATAAAAATTTGTATTGATGTTAAAGCTCATAATTTGTTATTGCATGAATATATTTGGTAGTATTGTTATAAAAACTAAATCTAAATTTTTAATTAATGAAAACATTAAAAGATCCTATAATACAACTAATGTCTATATATAATTTTCTTAATTCTTATTTAGTAATATGTTTGAGATCAAATAAAAAGATAGATAAAACTATATTTATAAAAAAAATTATTATTACCAAATTAGAAATTAATTACCTAAGTTGATTGTAGAGAATTTATATTTTTAAGTCAAAGTGTTGGAATTTTTTTATTGTATGTTTATTTAATTTATTTTTAATAGAATCAAATAAAAAAATAATGAAAATAGAATGGATAAAGAATGAATACCTTAATATTTAGTCATATTTTTATAAGCTTGTGTTAAATGACTTTATTAGATATAATTTACTTAGTGGGTGTTATCTAAAATTGTTGATAATTTAATGTCCTTAATTTATTGAGCTACTTGGTAAGAATTTGCTTTCTACTTGTAGCTTCAAAAAAGATGGTATTTCTTCTATATCACCTTTTTAAAAAATTATTTTTACTTGAATTGTAGAAAATGTGGTATGTTATTGTTGGGTATCAAATTAAATTGTTTAGTGATCTAAGTTGTGTTTAGAAAAATAAAGTTTAATTTAACTTTCTTTAATAAAAAAAATTAAGAGGATGTTTTTTTAATGATTCTATATACCAAACTCTTTATGTTTTAAATAACTCTTATTTTAATTTTTTAAGAAGCAACTAATAACATGTAATAATTGATATAATATACCGGTTTATGTTATAGCAATAAATAATTGGTAGAAATTTGTAATCTACCATTGTTTTTGTTTTGAATTTAGAATTTTCTTACAAAAAAATATTATCTAAAAATGTTTTGATTTAATAATTTCTTATTATGAAGATTCTTTTATGTCATAGAAATATTTATTCTATTTCTTCTATTACTTAGAATTTTTTTAAACATGGCATTAAATGGATCTTTAAATCTTATAAATAATCAAATTTGAAGTTTACTTATTGCATCTAAAATAAATATGTATTCTATGTTAAATAGAGGGAAAAAAAATATTTAGCTGATATTTTATAGAAATTTATCTACAAAAAATAGAAATTCTTATTATAATATAATATTTAGCAATAGTTTTATACAATTATTAGATTGATATGTTTAATCTAGGTTAATTTTTCAACATTAGCTCTCTTACCTATAAAAAAGAGATGGCCTTATAAAAAAATATATTCTTTTTTAGTAGTTTGTTATTAAATATATTTGATTTTTACTAAATTTTCTTCAAAAAATCCTAAATAATTTTAAAAATAACCAAAAAGAAATAAAATTTTTATATTATTGCTTTAATAAGATAAAGAGGATTTATAAATTATAAAAATATTTAAATCTTATAAAGATATTTTTACACAATTTAATATTTTTTGGAAGAATAAAATCAAAAAATCATAGTAGAATCATTTTATTAGCTGTAATTTATATTAATTTATATATATATATATATATATATATATATCAGTGATTTTAAAGTTAAAAATTTTTAATTTTGAAATTTTGATATAATAAAATAAAATAAAATTTTATAATTTAATTTATCATAAATATTTTTAATACTATTATATTTTCTTTAAATTTGATTATTTTTATAATTTGAGTCTTTTAAATCTTTGTAGCAAGATAATAAATTATTATCAATCAGTGCTTAATACAGGTCTCTTATTTGTTTTATTAAAACATATGTGCTTTAAAATTTTTAACATAATATATATATATATATATATATATATATATAAATGAATCTTAAATTTCTAAATAGCTATTTAATTTTTGTAAAATTAAAAAATAATTTAGATTGATGTTGTAAAGACTTATATAATGTAAAATTTTAAACCACATGTAAAATTGGTACATACTTAATTAGTGTAATATCATAATGTATAGTTTTTTCAAATGCAAAATATATAATTACTTTCAATTTCTAATTATATATATATATATATATATATATATAGTCTAAAATATGAAATAGATGGTATATAAATTATAGATTCAGTTTAGGCTTGAATGGTGTGATTTGTTGTTTCAAAAATTTCTTCAAAAAATTTAAATTAAATTTTATTTCAAACAAGAGCCATGAATAAATACATAACATATTTTAAATTTTCAACATAAAACATTGATGTTCTTCCTTGTCTTTTTTCATATTTTAATAATCTCTCTGTATTAACAAGATTACAACATCTTAATTTTTCAGACAAAATTGATATGGGGGTGTTGCGCCTGCAAGTGAAAATAGAAAATTATTGCAACGTATTCAAACCCAATATAGAGTCTGAACTATTAGCATTATGACTCTCACAGTTTCAACGAAGAATTTCAAAACAAATCATTTTATGTGATCATCAATGACATCCCACACATTACCTGAAACAAGACTAATAGTGCTTGAGCAATCAAAAACTGAAACTCACTTTTCCACGTCACCTTTCATATTCCTCCACAAACTGGAATGTGTATATGTGTGTGTGTGTGTTTATTTTTTTTATTTTTTTTTCCCCCTTCACCGACAAATCTGAACTCAAAGAAACTGCATTTAGAGTCGGCGAGAAGACCATCTCGACAATCTCTCCACAGCTGGCAACGACCCTGCGCTTCGAGAAATTCTGAAAAATCGCTGTTTATGAGACGATGGCCACATCGTGAAATGCACTGAGTTATACTCATCTACAGCACCGACGCTGACGCAGTGAAGAAGAACAGATCGATTGCGAAGCGGACAGTCAAAGAGGGAGGCATGGTCTTTTCTGCCTAGTGCGGTACCACAACAGGGCGATAAAAATCTTATTCCACAGTAATGAATTGCAGTAGCATTCAATTTGTAGACACGTCGAATTCCTGCATCAATCATGATTGGACCAAAACCAGGTTCATGACTTCGAATGACGAAGAAATGTCTGGATCCTCTGTGCTTGTTTGCATGCATGGGTTCCACGCGATATCTATAACAACCCACATGGCAGCTCGTGGTTGTCGTTACGATGCTGCACATAAAAACGAATCGTGATGAGACTTGAGGTGATTCAACCAGCAACCATAGGAACCAAAATCCCGTTCAAGAGTCCCACGCTCATCATGCCTCCACCTTTGAGCAGTTCAAAGTTCATGACATGAGGCTCTTCACATAACCAGCTCCGAATGCCGACAGCCACCAAAATTTGTCTTCAAAACTCATGACATGCGTAGGAGCTGTTTTTGCGACTGAGAAAACTCCCTCAACGCACTCAACCAGTCAAGCAGTTCGAGCTGAAACCAAAGACAGCAACCGAGTGGCGTTTAGAACCCGATTCCACTCACATGAGTGCTATCCAAACAAGTTCTACCCAAGTTTCCAACCACATACTAGATTGCCTTCACGGTGATGCCACAGTGATTCTGCGTCGAAGTCGCATTCTGCTGATGAAGTGTAATGAGAAATCCATCGATCGAAGTCATCTGTTTCGGTTGGTGAAGTGGGTGTTATGAGTAGCGTGCAGGTTTATCTCCATCGTCTTTCTTCTGGCCAGATCACTGGGATTGCTGAAGGAGAAACCTGAATTCAGATGGAAAACTTAAAAAAAACATGTATATGTGGGTGTATGTATTAGAAAAGTGGTGAGATGTGAATGTTGGAGCAGAAAGGGTGGTTGAAAGGGTCATGCTCTGAAAGAGTTGCATGCTGGCTGTGCAACAGTCTTTTGTTTCCCATGCTTCACTTTCATAGAGCTCACTTCAACATTTCAAAACTACTGGAATTTCATGAATCATTGTCCCAACAGCTAAAAAGTGATAGGTAATTGAGAGAGTGATATATACTTCTCTATCACTTTTCAATTAGCTTTTGATTGATTGATTGATATATATATATATATATATATACACACACATATGTATGTATTCTCTAAAAAAAGAAAAAAGTAATTGACAAATCTCTAATTATTTATAGAGTAGTTGAAAAGACAGATTTTGCTTTGGTAAATATGACAGCAATTATGTATATGTTTTTAATTTTATATATATATATATATATATATATTATCATATTTTTTTAAACTTAGATACTTAGCTGTTTAAAAATAAATGAGTTGTCAAGCCAATTTTGATGGCTAGCTACAACTTAAGCCACTTAATCCTTTGAGTTGTTATTTGGCAATTATTAATTAATTTCTTGCTTGTTGATATTTGTATTTGCTTGTTGTTGTGTGCATTTGTTATTTGATGTCAAGAAATATGGATGACTATGAAGTTGGCAAATAATCTTTTATAGGCAATTGTATAACTATTCCAATATCCATTGATAATGAATTAGATAAGCCATATAAAGAAGATGATGTACTTAATTCAAATAATGACAATTTAGCTAGTACTAAGGTAATGCCACAATCTTCATCTGTTATGATAAGTATCTCTTTTTCCAAGTAAAGGTCAACAAAGAAGAAGAAATTTTTATTATAGATCTGAGACCATTTTAAGGTTATTAATAGTCGCTCAATGTGTATAGAATATTAATCAACACACTCTTAAAATATTTGTTCATATGTCCAATCAACTTCAGGTAATATTCTTACTAATCATTTTAAAATCATCTATAAAATTGATAAAGATGGTAGTATTGCTCAAGATCATATGCAAATAATATAATCTAATATTAGAACTTTGGATCAAGTCAATATTATAAGCAATGACTAATACACCAAAATAATAAAAACACTAGTGTTTTGGATTGCATAGGACAAATAATTATTTACTACCATTAAAAAGTCAATATTCAAAAATCTTGTAAAGATACATTACCAACATTATAAAGTCCTCTATTGTTGCTTGCTAGAGAAGGCGCTTAAAAATAAGTTTACTGCTACTAGCTTAAAATTTTATTTAGACGATATTATTTCTTACTTTGACCTCAATCTAGACTACTAATTATCAAGAATATTTTGTGGCTATATAACTATTACTATTTATTAAATAAAAAAGGACTAAGAGCTATATTTGGCAGTCATATCATTCAAATACTTTCCACATCTGTATAATCCTACAACTATCAATGATATCATAGACAACTTACTATATGAATTTATTATATTAGTATATATTATAGATATTACTATTAATAATAGTATTATGAAGCCAAATATAATAAAGCATTTAAGAGAGTTTTTGAACAACAAACATCCTAATAGTATTAGTGAGAATGTTCACATTTGTTATATTTGTCATGTCATCAATTAAACCATGAAAGATGTAGAGTCTTGCATAAGTGAAGACATTGATAAAGTTCATAAGATGCTAAAGCGTATTTGTTAGGACAATGCAATGCATTTTAAATTTTGTGTGATCTAAGTTTATTTACATTGCACAAATATCATTTAAGTATTAGGAACCATGTATGGACACTATGTATTTAGCTTATTCTACAAGCTATCAATATGTAGAACCTGTGGCTAATTTGTTGGCTAAATTTTTAACCTACTAATCACCTATAGATATATATAAAGGTGAAACCATATCTATGAAGCTTCTAAGAAGCTTTTCTATGAGATATTATCAAATTTATCTATTTTTATTTATTTTTATTAATTAAATAATTATTAAAATAAATTTTATATCTGTGATATTATTTCCCTTTATTAGGGACAAGTTCCACAAGGAGCAATGATTACATGTTGAAGAAGTCTAAAATGTATCAAATTGTATTTGCCATAGACTCTAATTTTTATTCTCTTTGAAGGTAGTCGATAAGTCTTTTTAGCCATTGATAGTATTTCATACCAAGGCAGGAGGACCATCCTAATATTTGATTATTGTTAAGGCCTTTATAACTTCTTTCAAAGAAAATATTCGAAATACCATCAAGAATAGTTCCTACTTCTAAAAGTATCACCAAACATTGGAAGTCTCTTTCAAGGTCATGATATCAAATACGTTGTATCTTGCCATCAATCCAAGAAAGAATATATTGTTCTTCAAGATCTTCATTTCTATTCCATTGTTTTGAAGGTTGTGATAGTCATAATGTCTCATTTTATAAATCAACAAATAATAGCTTTGGAGCCAAATTTACTAGTTGTTGATTCTTTATCTCTTTGGCACTAAAAAATTCAAAAAAATAATAAATAATGATATAAGATAGAATAAAATCTCTATTGAATCTGCTTTATTTTATAGCAAAGATTTTTTTGATTCTTCATCTTGACTTTGATGGATGTTGTCGATGAAATGCATTAATTTTTGCTAATGCATTTGCTAGATTTTTAGATGGCTCCTACGTGCATTTACTAATATCATATCCATGCCAATGTATAAGATATTCCAGCCAATTTTAACAGTGTCTTGAATTTAAGACCTCTTCCACTTCAAATTCTTGATTGTTGTCCACTTCCATATGAGGCGGTGGTATTTATCTTATTCCTTGTATATCCACTATTTTGTATGATTTGAATAGTGACATGTAGAATATAGAATGGATCTTCATATATTTTAGTAGGTATAATTGATAAGCAACTAAATTAATTTATTCACAAATTAAAAATAGTCCAAATTTATAATAATCTAACTTGTCACAAGGATGAATAGTCTTGATATTATGATGAAATAATCATATCTTATCACCCACATAAAATTGAAATTATTTTTTATAATAGACATCTATATTGATCTTTTGTTATTTTTTAATTTCTTTTAATTATATATTTATTATTACATATAGCTTTAACAACCAATTTGTTAAATCTTTTGTTGTAAGATTATCAACTTTTGAAAAATTAAAAATATTAGGTTGTGGATGATAATTATAATTAATAAAAAAATAGAGTTTATTGAATAGAAAAATATATTGAATTATTGTAAGCAAACTTTGCCAATGGCAAAAGAATTGTCCAATCATCTTGATAATAATTGATAGTATATCTCAAATATTACTTTAAAATTTAATTTATTCTTTTTATTTATCCATTAATTTGAAAGTGAAAAGCTGAAGATAGTTTTATGTCTACCTTCAATATTTTGAAAAGGATTTTTCAAAATCTTAATATAAATTATGTGCTTCTATCTAATATGATATCTCTTGATAATCTATAATAGCAATAAATATTGTCAAGGTAGAGTTTAATTATTTCTTTACTTGTAATAGATTTTGTACTTAATACAAAATATACCATCTTGGTGAAACAATCTACAATCACAAATATAGAATCATATGAACTTAAATTTAAAAGATCCGTAATAAAATCTATACAAATAGAAGACCAAGATTGTTTTGATATAGATAATAGTTGGAGAAATCCATAAAATTGATGACAAGGAGTTTTTGATCTTAAATAAATATTGCACAATTGTACAAATTCTTTAATAACCTTTCACATTTAAAGCCACTAAAAATCTCTTGATATTAGCTCCAAAGTTTTATTATATCCAAAATATCTTATTGTAGAGAAGTTATAAGAAGCTTCAAGAACACATAGTCATGTTTCATCTTCTAGAATATATAAATATTTTTTAAAATAAAATAAATTATTTTTAAACTTGAACTTAGAAGTATCACAAGACTTAAATGAATTATTTTTAATATCACAAACAAGAGAGTTCAAAGACATACTTGATTCGACTTGCTTAAAAAAAATTGAATCAATAATCAATATTAATTTCAATACTTGAAAATAAAATTGCTTTAGCTTCAAAAAGATTGTTCTTTGTTGATCAAAAGTTGAATTTTCTTCTTTAAGTACAAGATAAAAATATCTTGAAAAGACATCGGACAAACCGTTGTCGTGTTGTGGTTCGGCTAACATGTAAAAAAATTATACAAGTATATTTAATGTACAATTTATTACATAATTAAATGAGAACTATATCAATGGATTTTATTGGTTATAGAATGTGGTTAGGTTGCTAGTTTAGAATCTTATATTCTACTAAAAGAAAATAAGATTGTATAAACCTTAATAATAATGAAAGGATCTATTAAAAAGATTATTATTAAGATTTATACAATCTTATTTTCTTTTAGTAGTGACTTTTGAAATTAATTTTATATTGATAGTAACTTGTATATATCTTAAATCACCTATGTTAGACATTGGTGATCCTTAAGATCTTATTTGCTTCTTTTATTTGGTGCTTAAAGCACCAAGTATGTAAATCTTATAAGAAGAAGGGTTAGAAAAGGATTTTTAGTGTAAAAAGGGTAGTTTGGCCATCCATGTGGATGAATAGAGGTGGATGATAAAAATCTCTATTCTAATTGGCCAAAAATCATGCCCAATGGGCTTCAAGGAGGCTGCCCGAGGGTTTACTAGGAGTTAGGGTTTTTTTTTTGAAAAGAGTCGAACATCAGAGGCTAGGATCATAAGGTTTAGGTTTTTGGATCTGGTTTAGGTGCAAATTTTGTGTGATTTGCACTTTTTATAAAGAAGTTATAGGCACCCAAAGTTAAGGTGTTGATTTTGGACCTACTGTCACTCTTTTGGATATAACTCGCGCATACAGAGAGCAATTGAAGATCGGCGATTGGGATTAGAGAGAGCACTTTTACGGCTACACTTTCCATGTATAGCTTGATAAAATCCAAGCTAGGGTGAAGGAGATATTGGGAGTTGAAGTCAGTACTTACAAACTTAAGGGCAGTAAGTGACCCGCTTACATAGTGGTTACATTTTGAGCTATATCTTACGCAATGTCATAGATTTTTGGCTCAAAATTTTCAGGAGTGTATATGCTTATGTCATAAGACTATGTGCAAAACTTTTGTGGCATTAAGGTTTTGGGTTTGTGAGATATAAGGAAAATAGTGCTCGGGTGTCTCTGAGCTAGGGTTTTAAGCACCTACTAGGGGTTTTGAGATATCAGACGATCAAAAACGAATTTGCAGTTGATTCTTTCTTGTAATAAAACTTAAGAAAATTATCTATACTTTGAATAAAATCTTATAGAAACTGAATGGTTGGATCAAGAGTTATTGGATTCTAAAGTTCAGCAAGAAATAGGTCCTTGCGGGTGAATAAAGTTTTGAAGGGTTTTTGTGGAAATTTGAACCCTTTTTGTACAAACTTACTTGAATACAAGAAGGTTTACATATATAACTTCTCTTTTGTGAGATTTTTGTATTATTTGTCCTTTTTATTGAGGACAAATGACCGGTTGGATTTTGCCATCAAATTTCAAATAAACCCTCTACAGCCTGGTATCCAGTGTATTTCCAGATAGAAGGCCACGTCATACAACACCGTGTTGGTTTTTTAGTCAATAAGTGATAATAAACTCAAATCTTAATAAAAACATCCTCCAATAAACTTGACAATAATTCAACATATGAATTGACATAAAATATTCAAAATTCTTGTAATTTGTATATACGATGTCATATTATAATTACTTACAATATGTAAAAATTAGTTAAAATATATTATATATTTATGAATCTAGATATGTGTTAGAATTATTAGTAAATTAAATTAAAAATAATTGATAAAAGAAACTTTCTTTTCTTTTCTTTTTATTTGTTTTGATTATGGTATTTAAAAATTATAAGATCTAAATGATTAGTATGAAGCCTTGAGAGAAGGTGGGAGCCTAAGGATAAAAATTTAAGCTAGTAGGAGGCTAATTGGGAAGGATGAAATCAAGGCATGGTTAGATGAAGGCAAGGAATGGGAAACTTCATCCCTATTGATCGAATACCATGCCCAATGGACTTTGAGGAGGCTGCCTACAACGTTAACAAGGGTTTCGGCAACTTTAAGGAGGGCATTAGGAAAGCAAATAGTAGGATTAAAAAGCTTGTTTTTTAGGCTACAATTTTGATATAAAAATTGAGAGATTTGGAATTTTTATGAGGGAGAAGTAGGCGCTTGAAGTTAAGATGTATAAATTGTATCTACTGTCACACTTTTGAGGATTGGAAGAGTTGTACAGAAGTTTTTGGAGATCGAGAGGTGCGGTTGGAGAGGGGGTTTTAAGATCTACATTTGATGAGGAAGAATTAATACATTTGAAGTTTTGAAGAAGAAGATATTGGGAGTCAAAGATAACAAATTGAATTCCAAGGCAGTAAGTAGGCTATTTTGTTTATAGAGATGGGTTTTGCCATATCTTGAGTTTTTGGACGAATTTTGGACTAAAAATTTTTAAAAAGGTGAATCTTTGTGCTAAAAAGCTATACATTAAAGTTTTTTAGCATTTGGACATTTGATTTGTAAGATATGAAGAATTTAATACACAAGTGTTTATAAACAAGGGTTTGAAATTACTGTTAGGGTTTTTACATATCTAAAGATCAATAAACAATCAATAGTTGAAACTTGATGTACTAGTTGTTAAGAGCACATTAGTATTTAATGTAAAATTTTAGTAGATTTGAATAGTTAGATTAAGAGTTATAGGTTGATGAAATTCGGAAAAAAATTCCCCTCCTACGGGTGAATAAGGGTTTAGAATATTTTGTTATAGTTTGAGTGTTTTTGTGAAATAAGACTTATATATTGGGTATAATAGCCCTAAAATAAAGACTTTTATAAAAATTTGAGAATTTTATTATTTTGGATCTTGGTTGAGTATTTAGTTGGAGCCAAAAGCCCAACACTTTCTTGAGGCAGATTCTCTCTTCCACGACAACGGTGTTGTGTGGCGTGAATTTCTATCTGGGAATACACTGAGTACCTAGCTATGGAGAATTTACTTGAAAATTATTGGCAAGAGTCTAATAGATAATTTATCTTTAATAAAATAGACATGGCACTAATTGATCTTAGAAGTAACCTATGGCTAACTTTTTATAATTGTGTAACCTATGACTAATTTGTTGGGTAAGTTTCTAACCTACTAATTACCTATAGACATGTATAAAGGTGAAATCGTGTCTATGAAGCTTCTAGGAAGCTTTTCTATAGGATATTATTAAATTAATCTACTTTTATCTATTTATATCTATTTATATTAGCTAGATAATTATTAAAATAAATCTTATATTTAAAACAAATAATTCTTACAAGCTACGTAATATCTTTAAAGCTTTAAGCAACATAGATGTATTTTTTATTATAATGCTAGATTATATTATTTTTTAATTGAAATGACATATGCTTAAATTTGTTTCTAATTTTTTTTACATTACCAAGGTCATGATCAATTTGGCCTCAATAAAGTCTTACATGATCATATTTTTTCAACTTATTATATTCAAGTTGCTTCTTACGCATTGCAATAATATTATGTTAGAGCATTATTTAACTAGATTATGACTCCATAATTAAAGAAGGATGATCTTGCAATAAAAATAAAAAATTTGAAGTATGAAGGCCACTTGTTTAATTTTCTACCTAAATTAGCTCTATTTTTGGATCTAAGTTGAGATAAGTCCCACTTTGATGTAAAAAGTATTGCCAATATTATTTGTAATATCTTCTTTATTAAATATGACATGGCACTAATTGATCTTAGAAGTACAAACAAATCAATAGAACAAAAGTATACTAATTTATTGATGGATAAATATAATCAATATGAAAATCAAGATGAAGTTTCTTCTTATTTGTAAATTACCAAAAAATCAAATAAGACTTGTAAGAATGTATTGAAATGATGGAAATTATTTTGCTCCAAGTGATTCAAGTTCTTGGCTTATTTGTCCAAGGACGTATTTGCTTTTATAAAATTGTCACTTCTTTTGGAATTAATGCTCTCTAATAACAATTAGTTCAATCAATCAATACACTCTAGCATCTCTTGCAAAAATTTGGAGATTAATATATTGTTCTAATCAATATAAGATATTAAATTAATAATTTATATTATTTTAAATTTTGATTATATATATATATATATATATATATATATATATATATTATTATTATTAAGATTTTTTTAAAATATTAGTTTCATAAAAACTCTATAAAATTTATTTTTAAAAAAATTAGATTATACTACATTTTGGATGAGGTTGATTATGAACTTTGATCATCTCCATGCATCTAAGATCAACTATTGATTAGTAATATTATTTTAAAAAACATGCCTATGAGCTAATTAAATATAAATATTAATTCAAAAATTTTATATTAGAATAAAAATTATAAAAGATTGAATATTTTAAATTAAAACATATATGTATGTTTTATTTTATTTTTATTCTAAAATTAATAAAATATATTTGAATAATAAGTAAATTAATTAAATTACTATTAAAACTTTTAATTTATTAAAATTTATAAATTCTTAGATACTTACTATTGTTTCTTTTATCAACATTATTATTGTTAAAGGATTTATCATCATCATTTCTATTCCCATTGCTACCAGATCCTTAACTTTTTTTTTTTTTTTTTTCCTAATTGTCTTTTGTAGCCTTTTCCTTAACATTTAATTTTACTTCTACTTCTACCTTTAATTCTTCACTTTCTTGATTTCTTCAACCATCTTACTTATTTGTATCATCTATCTTCCAAATTTATAAAAAAAATACTCCTTCTCTTATAATGTAATCTATATGCATCTATTTTTAATAGCAATATTAATATAAGCACTATCTTTTATTTTACATATTTTATTAAGGATTTTTTGTGAACACTTTCAAAATCTCTCTATGTCATTAATGTTCACAAATATTTTTTTTAGTGCTAGATTTTTTTAATAAGGTTTATAATATAGCTTTTATTTTTATTTTTTATTTTTTATTTTTTTAGCCATTCATTTAAAAGATAAAAAAAAAATAGCAATGAAAATAACATGTTGCATACTTGTGATTTGTAAGCTTTAGTTGCTAATACTTGTAGAAGAAATTTTCTTCGTGTATATCAAGATAACACTTTGTGGTAGTTCAAGTAATTTTATTTAACTTTAAAACCTCTATTTCTATTTGAATATGCAATATCCCCTATTAATTATAAACTAGCCAATTTATATACATAAATAAATGTTTACTTGGAAAAAGGTTGCATAAAAGTTTATGATAGTTAAAATTATATATATAGAGTCTATTAAGTTGGATAATTTTTTTTGTTTTACAATAAATATAAAAAATTACATATTTAATACCTATACATATATTATTTTATAAAATTTAAATAAACACAAATTTTCACTAATATCAGCTTAATATAATGATATTTTAAAATTAAAATAAGAAACATAATTCAATTAAAAAAGATAATATAAAAATTAAAAATACTTATTCCAAAGTCAACAAAGTTTTTATAATGCTTAAAATTAATGTGGATATTTTTAAAAATTAAATAAAAAAATTAAATTTCAAAAATCCATTTGAACTCTGAAAGATGTTAAGAGTGATTTTTCTATTTTTTAAAATTTTAGGATACACAATTCAAAATGTATGTATGAATAGAGTACTGAAGACTTGAAATGCACTTTCCAATATTCAATGCAATCAAGAAGAAATTGAAACTTAGATTTAAAAATATTTCCTTTAATAGTATTTGTAATTATAATAAGCATGAACGAGAAAATATCAGATCCACCTAGGTTTAGGGTTACGAATATATGTCCCGAGCCTCGTTTAGTGTATCACATCCATCCACATCCATCCACATCCATCCACAATCTGGATGGTGATTTCGTGGACAGAGAGGTCTTCGCTTCTAAGCTTCCACCGGCTGTAGGCGGGCTTCCAAGGCTGTCTGCTTGTCCATTGTCTGATCATTTCACGAGTCTGGGTTTTTCGAGGGCTTTCAGTGAGCTTGGAATCAATGGTAGCAGCTGTCGTAGGCGCAGGCACGATTAGTCCAGCGATGGAGGCGCTGTCTTGCACTAGCAGGTCTTGGTCGGCCGCGCCTGCCTCAAAGGCGTCGTTGTTCGTGGGCAATGTCGGCGGGAAGCAGCTCGTCGCGTTGCGGAGCCGGAATAGCGCGGCGCGTGTTGCGAGGAGGACCTTGAAGGCAGTGAGGGCGTCGGCTGGGAGCTCGACGAACGCGGCAGCCCCGGTGGAGGCTCCTGCTTCAGGTGAAGCAGAGATTCCAATCGAGAAGAGATACCCCGCATTCCCCGCCGTGTTGGACATTAATCAGATCATTGATATCCTGCCGCA
This sequence comes from Physcomitrellopsis africana, assembly GCA_036785485.1. NCBI lineage: Eukaryota > Viridiplantae > Streptophyta > Bryopsida > Funariales > Funariaceae > Physcomitrellopsis > Physcomitrellopsis africana. The sequence goes on along the minus strand of JAWRVF010000113.1, from coordinate 238,921 downwards.
CAGGTTTCCATTCCTGTTGGTGGACAGAGTGATTGAATACAAACCCGGGGAGTCGGTTGTTGCCATTAAGAACGTGACTATCAATGACAATTTCTTCCCTGGTCACTTCCCCCAGCGACCTATCATGCCCGGTGTGCTCATGCTTGAGGTGAGACGGCCTTTTGTGCGCTAATCTCAATGTGAAGGTGAAATTAGACTGCGATTTTCTTCTAGGTCATATTGCGATATACTAACAGTTTTATTGGTTGTTTTCTCGCCTTCGTTGTATTTGGAATCCTAGGCCGGGTGTTCGATCTTTTTGTAAGCACTGCACCTAACGTTGACAACGTCGTTTACTTCTGTACGAATTAAAGAGGGTACCTGCCCTGCTGTGCCTGTGAGTGTAGGCTATGGCGCAGGCAGCAGGCATTATGATGTTGCAGCCGGAAGTTGGAGGTTCGAAGGAGTCGTTCTTTTTCGCCGGAGTGGATAAAGTGCGATTCCGGAAACCAGTCATTGCAGGCGATACCCTGCTGATGAAGATGAAGCTTACTAAGCTGAACAAGAGGTTCGGAGTCGCGAAGATGGATGGGCAAGCCTACGTAGGTGGAGACTTGGTGTGTGAGGGAGAATTTATGATGGCTCTAGGTAAGTCTGATTAGGCCATAGGGCAGTATGAATTAGATGCTTTAGATAGGATAAGGTTCCAACAAACGCTGCAAGATTGGCGAGGAAATTTTTGCTTTGTAAAAATTCTACCGGCAGGAAGGGAATCGAAGACTACATGAATTCTTGAGTTCAGAATGTTGCTTGCACTTCACCGATGCAAGATGGCCAAGCTGGTTGGAGCAATTCTGTGAATGATGGTTTAAGCCTCGGTATGGCAAAGATTTGACTTCTCTCGTACTATGAAATCATTCTTTATTGTCTGAGAAGAGGTATTTGAAACAAATGTCACTGTAAAAATGTTAAATGCGCTCTACTTCTACGTGAGATATATGTGTAACACTTCCAATGTTCCAGTGAACAAGATTGAGCAAAGATCGATTCATTTTAGGGAAGTAAAAAAAGATCCAGGTCTGTGAAGCTGGAAATCTTATCTGTTTCTGGACATCTGAGATCAAGTCGACTTCCAGCCCAGCCCCAAAGTGCTCAGCCGCCTGTAGCTCCAACGGTGGCCGTGGATACACCAGTGATTATTGTATTTAATCCCAAGACTAATCTACTATCATTATTTCTGGACCTCCATAGCCAACACGTTTCTGTTTTGTAGAGGACGACGACAGATACTGAGTCTGACTTAAATGGCTAATCACTCGACAGGAATGTAGCAGCTTCGCTCTCGTAGAACTGATTCTTTATGATTCTTAACGGGAATTCCGTAAATGTTGCAGTACAGAGTCTCGAAGGCAGTAGCATTGGAGATGGAGCCTCCTTCGTCTTTGGCTGTTCCCTCCTTGACTGCTTTAAGTGATGAGTTTCTGGCTGAGGTTTCACTAATCCTTCGAAAGCCTATTTTGCACTCGAGAAATACTTCTCGGAGCTTGTACAAAAGAGCGCAATGCGTCAGGGTGTGCACCTTTGCAACTTACACGGACATCGAAAACGGATAAAATTGGTGAGATATGCTAGTGTACAGTCGTCCATCTGTTGCAGAACTGGCGCCCTTTCACGAGGATGGTCGAATACTTCGGTTATGTGCCGTACTTACCACGCCTGGTTGAACATTGTCGTTCGAAGGACAATAATTCGACGAATGTGAATCTTGCTGAAATCATCACCATGGAAGCCACAAATTTCACTGCACAGCTGCGTGTAACGTCCCGACACTGATGTATGCTAGAACAACGCTACTTCATCGGCGACAAAGTCGCAACGGCTCACAATGGTGGCCTGTTCTCATCTTCCGCAACGTGCAGGTTCTATCCATAACTTCATACATCCAACTACCACTTCATTTATCTCTTTATTCATCCATCCAATTATCTAGTGTAGACTTTTGTATCACTCTTTTTACTCATTTTGCAATTACTTGTTCTACAGGTTTTTGTTTTGTTACTATTTGGGATATTCTATGTATCAATATGATTTTACAATACATTTACACATTATACCTAGTCTTCTAAAAATTTAATAAAGCACCTGATTGTTAAAGTTGTCAATGTTTCATTTTGTGTAGGTAAAAGTAAATGTAAAATTTAGATTTTTGGTTGTAATTCATCATATATTTTTGTGTTCATAAATAAACAAGCAAACAAGCAAACAAAAAAAATAAATTGCATATTATTCTTGTTGATACTTAATTGTATTGTATAAAAATTGAAGCAGTACTTTTGAATCAAAGCTATATATATATATATATATATATAGTGAGAGAGTATTGCTAATGCCACCACAATTTTTGCTACAGCCACCACAATTTTTGCTACAACCACCACAACCCTCCAACCACCACATGCCTCTCACATCTTTATCAATGTTAAATAAAAAAATAAAAAATAATTCTTATTATTTTAGTCAATACTAAATATAAAAAATATAAAAAAACTTAATTTTTAATAAAACTTTAATTATTTATATTAAAACTAAATTTATTTTCTAAATAATTAAATATATTAAAAATACTAGTAATAAAATTTATTATTTAAAACTAAAGAAATATGGCAAATTATAGTAGCAGTAGCAAAAATTATAGTAGTATTAGGAATATCCTATATGTATATATATATATATATATATATACATAAAATATTTTCTAACAAAATCTTAGTTATATTATATTTATTTTATAATTTAAACTTTGAAATCTAAACAAGGATAATTTTTGCTTAGAAAGATATGACAATATTTCTTAATCATATAATATAATATTTTTAGCACATATGTTAAATTAAAAGTTATCTAAAAAATATTATAATTTTTGTAAGTGACAATATGTAGAATGCTAAACAATAAATAATTAGAATCAATGATTTATTTAAATGTCAATCAAATAATAAAAATAAAAATATGCTAAAATCTTTAACTCACAAAAAATGACTTAACCAACTCAAATAATAAATAAAAATCTATACTCAAACATACATAATAGATTTTAAAGATAAAAATTAGTTTTTGCAAAGAAAAATTATCTGATTTATATTTAAACTTGGCATTAAAAAATTATACACCACCAACTAAATGATTCATACATAAGATTGATATGATATAAATCAAAAATTTAAAATATATATATATATATATATATATATATATAATTTTTTCTTTTGATAATTAATTTCCTAAAAATTAATATTCCCCAATAATTAATCAAAATTTTGTGAATCAACTCCAACTAGAATTTAGATATTTAGTATTGTTTGTTGTTTTGATAATTAATAACCTCAAACAATTAATATATTTTTCTACAATAAATGATATTAACTAATAGGGAGATAATTATTTATATAATTTTTAAATTTAATCAATTAAATTTAATTTAAACCAAAAATAATTATATAATTATTTATAATTATATTTATAATTCATCTTTAATCTACCTATAATATGGGTTATAGTGTATTACTTTTTAGATTTTTTTAATAAAAAAATCACATACAAGAAACAACATAATATATTTTAAATTACATTAATGGTCTTGTAGTTTATTGATTAATGTTGTATCATATTAAAGAATTCTAAATATTAATAGGATTTTTATAAAATAATATTAGACATATACATATATATATATATATATATATATATATATACATAAAAATCAACTATACATCAAAATTGTTAAGATTTTAAGATAATAGGTTTGATTAGCTTTTTTAAAAAATTACTAAAATAAAATATTTTAATTGATAAATTTTAAGATAAATATATAACTTTTTATATATTATAATCTTAGTTTTGGCTTTAAAAAATAATAGAAAATATTTTAAATATTAAACTATATCAGATCATTAAGCTCTAGCTGATTTTTTGGTTATTCTAATTCTTACAAGATTGTAAAACTTTAAATCCTTCCTATATATTTTGAAATTATCAAAATATTATGAATATGTATGAATTTTACAATAGAATTGTTTTATTATAGTCCAACTATTTATATAATATCTAATTTTCTACCTTGAGTATAATACTCCTTAAAGAGTTTTTTACAATAGTATTTTAATTCCTAAGTCATCTTTAAAAATACCAATAAATCATTCTTCTTAGAATTTCTAAAATACCAATGTAAAAATCAAAAAAATCTTTAAGACTCTATAATTGATATTATTATATATATATTTTTTTACACAATCTTCTAAAGGCATAAAACAAGCCTTTCATGGCCTTTTTAAAAACTGTAATTTTAGAATAAAACAAAACCAAGAATACAAATCTTTAAATAAGTTTAATTTATGAAAGTTGATTAGATCAAAGCCAATAATAAAAATATATTAAATTACTTAATAAAATAATATAATTATAAATATTAAATTATACATAGCTAAAATATCTAATTTTAACTTAAATAAATAAAAAAAAGGGCTTAAAAGAAAGTCAAAGACCATGTAAAAGAAATAGTGGATGGTTTCAAGCTTTTGTAATTTTATTTAGTATCTTAGAGAAAATATCAAATCTTATATATGCATATTTATTTTTAATATATTTAATAGCTATTAAATATTGGTAGAATCTTTAAAAACTTATTCTAAAATATATATATTTTGTAAATTATTTTTATTTTTATTTTTTTAATTCTAATTTTTTATATGAGGAAGATTTAATTTAGATTTATTAGATTTATTACAGTATGATTTTGCAATTAGTACTTGCATAGTCTTACATAATATCTTATGTTACAGATTTGATTACTTTTTTAATATAGTATTTTAGATATAATGATATTTCTACAAAAATAGGCGAACAATTTTTTTATCTTTTATTGTGTATGATTAAAAAAATGTTGCTTTTTATAATTATACCAATAATTACCAAAACTTTATTTTTTAAGGAAAAATATTCTTTTTTTCAAATCATAAATTTTTTATTAAAATCTGTTCTTAATTTATGTATTTTACAATACGAATAATTTAAATCATTCTAAAATTTGATAAAATTAGGACTGAAATTTACTATAGAAAGTGATGTGAGAAACCAATGATACTTAATATTTTTCTGAATTTCTACAATATGTTCTATACACAAAAAAATTATCTTAAAAAATAAAATACTATTTGTCTAATGAAGCATTCAAAGAAATAAAAATTATCATTCAAAATATCTTTAAACGTAGCAACATTTTATTAAGTAAATAGTGCATTATCCTATTTTTGTACCTGAAAGTTGCATCTTCTTTCAAAAACTGCATGCCCAGTACTATAGCTTCTTACACTCATTTATTTTGTTATAATAGAGAAGTCACAAAAAAGCTTTCAAACGTACTTTTGATGAAATATTTTGCTACCAAATTTGTAAAAGATAAATACCTTATAATACTAAAAAAACTACACTACAAGAATTTATATTAAAAATGTTCTATATTAAACTTCAAATACCCAATATAAATTGGTAGACAACCAATTTAGTTTAAGTATCACAAGTTCTATGTTTAAAATTAGACTTAATTAGAAATAAATATAATTCAATTCTTTAACTAGGATATATTAGGAAAATCTTAAAATATTTAAGTGATAATTTTTTACCTACTTATATCTATACTAGAAAATTAAGTGTTTATTTTCTAATTAAAGTAAAATTTAATAATTTTTGTACTAGTCTACTATGCATTTCAATCCAATTTGTAAAGAATAAAATCAAGCTAAATTTAAAAATTGTATTAATTTTTAAAATTAAATTAAAAAATTAATCTAAACAATACCAAAACTAATTAAAAAGACTTTGACTACATGTTTTTATTGAATTTACAATCTGAGCTATTTATCTATTTGTTAAGGTTGTATTTCTAAAAATAAAAAATGAAAAATTATTATTTGAATTTTTTCACAAGAATGTAGCCACCAAACTAATCTACATCCACTTTTATTTTCTAAAATAATTCTATAATAATTTAGTATTAAAGATGGTAATTTTTTAATTTTTCTGTGAATACAATTGCTAAATAATATACCAACACCAATAAATAATAAGAATATTATCAAATTCTTAGTAAAAAAAATTATTTTATTTTAAAAATTTATATTTTATCATATGCATTAGTTATTAGAATATGTTAATTTATTAGTCAAAAATTATAAATAAATTTTCTTAATTTTTTAATTAAAAATATTCGTTAATTTTAGTTTAGTTTTGATAAGTTAAATATAAAACTTTGATGCACATAGTGATTTATTTTTTAATATAATTAAAATTTTACTAACAAAAAATCTCACACATAAAATAACTAGAATTTTTTTGATGTATTTAGGTCATTATTCAAATTTAAGCAAAATAATACCACTATAGAATAAAAAACCTTACTTTATATCACTTTAGTAATATTACTTATTACTAAAGTGATATAGGTACAAAATTTTCTGATGATGTTTACTTTAAAATTAAGTATTTTAATGGTCCAATGCAAAAATGTATTATAACCCCAAATACAAAAAACAAAACAAAACAAACATTTAAGATCCAAACTTTTTGAATCTTAAATTCTAAAAATGTTTGTTTATAATCAACAAGAATATATGGAAATAAAAGTTTTGGAATTGACAGTGGTACCATTTACTGTAGTAAAACAAGTACTACAATTATCCTTTGAGTTTAAAATTGCCCACTATGACATGAAAGAATTATTAAAACACCAATTTTAAGAGGTTCTATTACATACAACACATGTCCTCTTACACAAGAGAATACCTTAGAAAAGTACACAAAATTTAAACCATACAGTAAAATAAGTACACAAAAAGAAAAGAACCAATAATAATAACGAAATGACCTTTATTTGGTAAGTTTCTAGAAAAACTTCTCTTTCATACATTATACTTTACTTTTACAAAAGTCTACTTGTAAATCCAAAACACATTATCCAAAAACCCCAGGACTGCTGAACACGTAAGCATGTCAAAAGCCAATTATTTTAGGCTGGAAAAAGATAATAACCGAAAATTTAAAATAAAACCCTCAGGGATTTTTCATAAACAGTGTGCCTCAAGCAACAACAAACTGAAGATATTCCACACATAATTTCGAACAGACAAGGGATTATGAAATACTAAATAAAGGTCATTATGAAACTTGAGGACTAAGCTTTGACTCTGTCAACCGCGTTTGTCATAAATGGATGAAATTAACGACGATGAATGAAAATTTCGACAATGAAGCACGACGACACCCCGTCGCCGTAGTTGAATGAAGCATCCGCGAAGCTTCTTCTCATAATGTGGTTGAGGCTTGAGGGTGCCGAAGGCGGGGCCTGGGATGGAGTGAGGGAGCTTCGACGGTGGTAACGATGGCGCAGTGAGTCGCCGGGGTGCTAATCCTGCGGCAACGCTGAACTCGGCATGCGTCGTAACCGCACCGAAGACAAGCCCGCATTGCTTGAAAAGCGGAAGACAAAGAATTCGTCCATGAATAGTTTGAAGGGTACCGACTCTTTGCCACGCAGACAGAATCCACGTCGCCCTCCTGGGACCCACGCGGCCTTTCATTGTGTTGCGGAGTAATCTCCAACCAGAATTGTCTGCAGCTGAGGCAGCTGCACCAGTTGCAGCAGAGAGCTCAAAAAGGTTCTTCCCGACTTTGAGCTTCGTATTAGCATTTCCTTAACTGCAAATCTGTGTTCCGTAGCAGAACGTGGCCGCAGAGAGCACAATGTGTGTGTTTCGGTGTGAATTTGAATTGCGATAGAGGTGTGAGATTGTTTTTGAAGAGCTGGATGCCACCGGACTGGGCGTTGATTGAGTTTTTTTTCACGCTGTGGTTGGAGTTTGTGCGAGATTGGGTTGTAGGGAGTTATTTTTGGGAGTGATCCGACGTTGTGTGTAGGAAAATTTTGGGAGTGAGATGGGATCGAAGATTCCTCGATCATGTGCACAGCAAGCGTCGCCTCGAGGGGGGAGAAGAAATTCTAGGCGATCGTTCTTTGGTTCGACGTCTCCTTCGTCTTCGTTCTCGGAGAGCCCTTCCCCGCCGCGCCGTCGCGATGTAATCCGTCAAATCATTGATGATTTTGTTCATCCGAATTCCACTGCCGTGCCTGAGTACAGAGGTGTGAGGTATCGTGACGGGCTGGGAAAGTACGTGTCAGAGATTCGGCCCACGAGGAGCTTGAAGAAAATCTGGCTGGGGACGTATGACACCGCGAGGGAGGCTGCGCGAGCCTTTGACATTGGAAACTTGTGTTGTAAAAAGAATTTGCCGCTGAACTTTGAGGATTCGCCTCGCATGTTGAAGAAAATCTCCTCGCACTTGTCCCCCGAGGCGCAACGAAGTGCCATCGCGAAGCTTGCGAAGGAGGTAGCGCGATTGGAAAGGGAGAACTCTGGTTCAACCAACGATTGTATGGTTGCGACTAGGCCCGTAGTTCATATAGATACTACTTACGAGCTCAGCACTCAGCACTCATCAGCACCTGAAATTCAATCTTGCACGTACACTGAGCAACCCCAGGATACTGTCTGCACTATGGAGATGGCCACTTCCACTCCCCTGAGAGAGGGAATTGGACATGGTAGTTTCTCTTTCAATAGCGACTTGAGTCAAATTATCCTTGGCGACGACCTATTCAGCATTGACGACCTCATGAATGGTTTCAATGATGATCAAGAGGTTACGGATCGCAACATTTTCGGGGATGGTTATTACCCACCGTAATGGCCACCTGTGAGACCACAAGCATTCCTCGACGCTCAACATCCTCAACATGTGTATTTCTTCGCTCTCTGCGACAGAGCTCCGACAAAACTTTTGGAGTCGAGGTTAAATCCTTGTGAAATCGTCGTCACTCTCTATTTACTCAGAGTCTCATCTTTAGGACAATTCACTCTTTCACCAAGCCCGACAACAATGTCGTTGTTTCCTGCATTTCAACCGAGTCTGGATCAGCTAGAAGCAGAAGAGTTCCTTCTTCTTCCGATGGCTGCAGTGTGCGAAGACTCCATATAAAATAGCCTACAACTTCGTGCACGATTTGATTTTTTAGCCATCACCCCCGCGATGCTCACGATACCCCTGGTTTGACATTGAATTATTGTATAAACTGTAGACATGTGTAAACTTTAGACAAGTATAAACTTGTAGACATATTTATGTGATACTGGTTAAGCTGTAGGAGAACAAGTAGACAGACACAGACAGCCACGAGTGTTTCATTTGATGCTCTGTCCGGCACAAGGCAGGGGGCGAATTCCTACGGAAAAGCATGCCTCGCACACGTCTGGCAGCATCAGACATGCTTTTGGAGCAATTGAAGTTTTGACACCCTCTCATCCAATCAAAGACTTCTGAAGCATCAGCATGATCAGGTCCCAGCAGTTATTATATGTGATATTTTTCAATTCCCTTCTTACATTTTTTCGTACTTCTGCGTGTCAATAGTCTTCTGCGATGGGTTGCATTACAAGATCTACAAGGCCTTGCACACTAATGACGTCAGTGCAGTGTGAACCCTACTTCCGGGACACAATGTCTGACATCGAGGCTGTAGATTGTTTGTGTCTTCGGTGTTGAAAACCAAGTCCTCGAATGACAAGGAAACCCTTGGAGGATGTCATCACGAAACTTCGTCATTTCGGGCAGAACGCTAAATTCAACCATAAGAAAACCCCGAGAAGGTGAGCTGCAGGTATAGAGAAGTTTCATGTCAACGCACTTCCGTAGGCTGTGCTTTTTCATGATTTGAGGCAGAGATTCAGCACACAATCACTTCACAATGGCGAGATCACAATACATATGACTTAACACTATAAAACATATCTTTGAACGTGTCGTGTGCTCGTTTTACTGAATTCAATGATTAATTTACACTCGTTTGAGATGTCTGTATCGGCTACGGTAAACTCGGCTGTTATTTCACTTCGAATTTAGGATTTCTGAGTTCGACGAAGTGGCAAAGATTTCTGGTAGTGGTTTTAGGGGTTTTCGCCGTCCTATCTGTTACCCATGGTTCTACTTCTGCTTCGTGAACCTGTTACGCTTCACCATCTCATAAACTAGCAGGGCAACACGAGACAGCTTACTCTTAATTCCACTGGTAGTGGATGTTCGGAACCTGGAATGAACTTTTGATGGAGGATGTTGGTTTGGCCTCATTCGAATTAGGTCAATTAACCCAACAGGCTATGGCAGCTACAGGCGAACTTTCACGTTACATAGAATGCTGAAGAAATTACTAAACGTTGCAGTTGGTTTCTCGGTGGCATCCGTAACTGTCAAACAAGTTCTTGGTTATTATTGTCTTATGGCTAGTGAATCGTTACAATACCGTGCATGCTGTCGAACTCCTTCTGGTCGGGTTACAAACTATCAGAGCCTGGCTCGGTATAATAATCTCAAACTTGTTGAAAGAATAGAAATTTACAAAAACAAAGTTCTACGTGATAAGGTGCTTCCGGCGTCATTTGTTACTTTGGAGACGTTTTCTTGTTGCAGGGACTGGTCACTGCGCTTTAGTACAGAGCAACAAAACCTCCTAAGGATGGGAAACAGGTTCTACTGAGGTTTTTGAAGTTCGGCAGCACATTCAATAGGAATCAATGAAACGGGGAGAAAGGGCAGTTTATTTGTACCCTAGTAACCCAGTTTCAAGTGAAGTCTGAAATGGCTTGAAATGGTGAAAAGCCGCTATGCGGAGGAAGAGGTTTTTAAACAAACAATTCGCTGGATAGTTTTACTTTGCAAAGAAGAAAGCATTGAAAGAAGTTGAAGTAACTAAACTTTATCTGGCAAAATTGATGAGAAAGTAGAAATTATAAATGTACAAACCACTTGCTGCCCATGAGAGCTAAAGCACAGCAACTTTTTCAGAACAATTCAATTTCGTCTTAAGCTATACCAAGCATAGAACCATCTAACTGTTTTCCAAATTACGTATTATTGATGCACAAACGAAATCGACTGTACAAATATTACCTATTGAAGGACTCACAAAGACCTTTGTAGGTCAAATTACAAGAAGCATTAGCCCCTCTATATCCCGGTTTACACCATTGAAGGAATTAATAAACCTAAAGCGATTCTTTCTTTATGTTCAGCTGCATTGCAGAAACCAGAAAGCTGATAAGCATCTACCTGTAGAACTCAAAGTCTGTATCAGACTTTTTAACATTAGATCTATAGCCCTTTTCAAAATCCTTGGGCAAAATCACGTAACGATTCTTCCGTACTGCATGCATACCAGCCTCCTGACAAATAGCAGAAATCTGCAAGCAATAACCAACAACGCGTTCAGCATAGCCACTCATGATCTAAATGTTCGTGAACCGACATAGAACCAGATGTCGAAGCTGTAATTAAAATTGTCCAACCATATGTTTGATACAAAACATATACAATTTTAAAATCAATAGATAAATAAATCAAATAAATAAATAAATAAGAAGTGCTTATTCTAACCCATACAACATATGTGTGTGTGTGTGTGTGTGGATATGTACATCCCTAGATAGCTTCTGCAGGAATGAGAGTGGTCATGACGGTAGGATAACACACCTCTGCAGCACTGATCTTGTCGGGTCTCGAAACATAGTCTTCGAGATCAACTTCCTCGCTTAAGTTCATCTTTGCAGTACACACCTATTGATATTTCCAAAAATTCGTCAGCACAACATCAAACAAGAAAAACTAGAGAAAATAACTACCAAGAAAAGTTTTCTCAATTCATATTTACAAGATCACTGGAGAGTCCAACACAGAATTGACATTACATCTTCACAAATACACAAAATTCAACCATTTAGGGTATTGGACCATAGCCCTCAGAATCAGGAGACTCGCCTGGAAAACAAGACGTTTCTGTCTCCTGTCAGGCAGTGGGAACTCAATTTTCCGATCGAGTCGTCCAGGTCGCAGCAAAGCGGGGTCAAGAGTATCCGCTCGATTGGTGGCCATAATCACCTTAACATTAACTGTTTGATCGAAACCATCCATCTGCACACAGCAAAAATAAAAAAATAAAAAAACAAAAAAATGATAAAAAACGAGCAAAATTTCACGCCTACACATGACTCTAGTTCGGCAATCGTCATCAAATAACACTATCAAAGAATGTGAAGGTCCTATAACCTTGGCCTCGACATGCTAAGAATGACTTCTCAGAAAATAAACATCAACATTATTCGGAAGAACCGACTTTTGTGACAAGTGTTTTACCAAACATTCGAAAAGAGTGCGCTCCAAAGACTTTACAGATTCCAAAATAAATGATTCTCAAACCTGGTTCAAGAGCTCCATCAAAATACGCTGAACCTCCCTATCTGCTCCGGTTTGAGCATCAAAACGAGCTGTCGCAATTGCATCAATCTCATCAATGAAGATAATGGCTGGGGCATTCTCCTTTGCCAGTCGGAATACGTCACGTACCATGCGGGGACCCTGTGCAGGAGTTACATTTCGTTTATTTTAATATCAAGCACAGTACAATTGGGATTCAGAAATACTAACGCTGAACAACAAGACTTCCTGAAAGAATTGTTCAAACAAATAGCTTTGAAAATGAAGAGAGTTTGACATAACACAATATAAAAATAAAAGTAATAGTGACAATGATCATTCTGATTACGCCAGGCAAATAGAGAACGAAATGTGAAGAATCAGAATCACTCTTTCCCCGCGGGTCGGGGGATGACGAACGAGGAATCCTACCTCTCCAAGATATTTCTGCACGAACTCAGAACCGACAACACGAATGAAAGCTGCAGTCGTGTGATGAGCAACAGCCTTAGCAAGCATGGTCTTCCCCGTTCCGGGAGGTCCATAAAGCAACACACCTCGGGGTGGGTCAATACCAATCTGCTTGTATAACTCATGATGAGTAAGTGGAAGCTCCACAGCTTCCCTAATCTCTTGTTTCTGAATATCACACCCACCTATATCCTGCACTCAACCACATACATCACCGCAAATCCATTATAAACACTAACACGATGCTAAGCAAGCCAGTCCAATAAATAGAGTTTGCAGCGAAATATTGAACGTTGTGTACCAACTGGAATAATTACGACTCACCTCGATAGATACAGCAATGATGGAGCTAATGGTGATCAATAAATATATGAACAATAAAGACTACGATTATAGTTAACTCTTCGTTGCTTTCAGAAATGCCCCACCAATTAAGCTAGTGTAGCTGACCACTCCAGCTTAAAGAATTTATGAGATGACATGCAAGAGGGCTACACTGCTCATTCCACATCGACAAAAACATCAATACAAAGGTCGTAGAAATAATAAACGTACATTATAGGACACATCAGGCTTCTCGGATTGTGTCAACAGAGAGATGCTAGAATCTGCTTCAGGCGGCAGCACATCCACTAACGCATTCGAGTGCCTATGTAGCGCAACCGAGGACGATGGCTTCAGAAGCTCTCGATTGATCGTACTCAAAATCCGCACATAATAGTTCGACCCGGTAGTAGACCCGACAATTCCATTATTCTGGTCCACCATCTCAATAAACTGTCCAATGACAAGCGGCACGGATTGAATCCGCTTTACCTCCTCCTGTGCCCTAAGCAACTCACGTTTCAAATTTTTCTGCTCATCCTTAATGTACTCCTCCTGGATGTCCACGAACTCCAGCTGACGCATTAACAGCTTTTGCCTGGTGTAGAGATCCTCCTCATCGAGTTCCGCCACGACAGGATCCAGTAAGAAAGTTTTTGCCGATAAAACTGGAGCTATCCCCGTCGGAGTCACGGCCGTGACTTCCATTGCCGTCGCCATTGCGCAACACAGAACAAACCACCAAACCCTAGCCCCGTCGAAGTTCTCCCCTATCCCACAGAATGTTGCTGCAAAGGAGGATTTGCCAATGCAACAACGCAAGTGTGGAGACGGAGGGCAAGCTTATGCGCTCCAAGCAGAAAAGACCACCGCCCTTCTCAGCGGATGGATGAACCCGATAATCGCTCCTCAGTATGGATGAATGGTGAAACCATTCGTGCATTGTCCCTATTATTTGAGCAGTGGAAATCTTCTTTTACCTTTTCCACCAAAAAGACAAACCGTTCTTTTTGTGTGAATTTGGTTTTTCTTATTCCACGAGGCTTTTGTGAGGAGTGTTAGATACTTGTGACTTGTTGAAATACATTCATGAATTTAAATGTCAATGTACTAATTTGAACCAATTAAAGTTATACATTGTTATATTCTTTGCATACATGCATTGCTAAATTTAAAAGGTATTGAAATGCAAAAAGATAAAATATATTTTTTAACCATTTAAAATAGCTTAATTTTGGAAAAAAAAACTTTGCATAAGTTAGAATTGATAAATATAAGATTTTTTTGTAAATTGGTTTCTAAACAAGAATGAATTATTTTATATTTTTTTTTTTTCTTTAAAAAAATTTATACTACTTAAACTTTGAAAAATTGTCTACTTGTAAATATTATATTTAAAAATATTTAAAATCATGATATAACTCAAAAATGTAGTTTTAATATAAGTTATTTTTAAAAGGTCACAAAAAATAAAAAAACAAAAAATAGTTTGTACACAATTGTTAAACATTGGCTTCCAGATTTAAATTCAATTTATATAAATATCTTATACTAACTTACAATAAAATAGATAAATAGATAATAGATTTTTTTATATTCTTATAATAATCTAGATAATAGCATAACTTAAATTTAAATTTATAATTTTAATCAGATTCATTTTATATTTTTTTAAAAAATATGTACAATATTCTCTCCAGTAATTAATCCTCTAAAAATTAATAATCTCCAATAATTAATCAAAAATTTGAATATATCTATGGTACATAATTAATAATATCTTATTTTTTTATAATTAATTGGTTTTTATTGATTTTTATTAATTAACATAAGTAATTAACAAAGGCCATATGGTTGGCAAAGCCACATGGCTATACATGATTGGATAAAGCAAGGGCACGTTGTTGTGTTGTGGTTTGGCTACCATGTGAAAAATTTAAATATATATATTTGATATACAATTTACTATACAGTTAAGTGAAAGCTATAATAGTAGATTTTATTGGTTATAGAATGTAGTTAGGTTGCTAATTTAGAAGGGATCTATTAGAAGGATTATTATTGAGGTTTATATAACCTTATTCCTTCTTTTTGATAGTGACTTTTGAAGTTGATTTTATATCAATAATAACTTTCATATATCTTAAGTCACCTTTGTTAGACATTGGTGATCCTTAAGATCTTATTTACTTCTTTTATTTGGTGTTTAGAACACATATTATGTTAATCTTATAAGAAAAAGGATTAGAAAGGGACTTTTAGTGTGAAAGGGGGTAGTTAGGCCATCTATGTGGATGAATGGAGATGGATGATAGAAGTCTCTATTCTATTGGCCAAAAATCATGCCCAATGGGCTTCAAGGAGACTGCCCGAGGGTTTATTAGGGATTAGGGTTTTTTTTTCGAGAGAAGTTGAACATCAAAGGCTAGAGTCAGCAATTTTGGGTTTTTGGATATGGTTTTGGTGCAAATCTTGCATGATTTGGACTTTTTATGAAAGAGATATAGGCACTCAAAGTTAGGGTGTCAAAATTCTACCTACTATCACTCTTTTAAGCATAGTGTGCACATACAGAGAGCAATAGATGATCGGCGACTAGGGTTGGAAAGGACACTTTCTTGGCTACACTTTTCATGTACAGCTCAATAAAATCCAAGCTATGATGAAAGAGATATTGGGAGTTGAAGTCAGTGCTTGTAAGCTAAGGGCAGTAAGTGACCCAACTTAACTAGTGGTTACATTTTGAGCTATATCTTAGGCAATTTGATAGATTTTTGGCTCCAAATTTTTAGGAGTGTATATGTTTATGTTACAAGACTATGTGAAAAAATTTTGTGTCATTAAAATTTTTGGTTTGTGAGATATAAGGAAAATAGTACTCAGGTATCTCTGAGCTAGGGTTTTAAGCACCTACTAGGGATTTTGAGATATCGGATGATTAAAAATAAATTTATAATTGATTATTTTTTGTGATGAAACTTAAGAAGATTTCCTACACTTTGAAGAAAATTTTATAGAAATTAAATGGTTGGATCAAGAGTTATTGGACTTTAAAAATCAGAAAGAAATAAGTCCTTGAGGGTGAATAAAGTTTTGAAAGATTTTTGTGGAAATTTGAACCTTTATTGTACAAACCTTCTTGAATACAAGAGGGTTTATATATATAACTTCTCTTTTATAATATTATTGTATTATTTGTCCTTTTTATTAAGGACAAATCACTTATTGGAGTTTTAAGTAAACTCTCCACAGCCATGTATCCAGTGTATTTCCAGATAGAAGTTCACGCCATATGACAATGTGGGCACTAAGGTGGAAATAAGCAACCTAGATTGTAGGGCGCTAAGAAGGATGATTTCAATTCTATCTTCAATGCACCACATCTAATGATTAATAACCTCTAATAATTAATACTTTTTTGTATAACTAATGATATTATTTAACAAAGAGAATATTATATAATAATTATAAATAAAAAACTAAATATCTATTTATATAATAATAATATATATTAAAATTATTGACAAGATTTTAATATTATATTATTTTATTTTATTTTAATTAATAATTAATTATTTTTAATCTTTGTGTATATAAAACATCATATGAGCTCACATTTTTTAAATTTAAAACTAAAAACTTTAAAATTTATAATTATTATGCCATAATGATTTTGATAAATAATTTCTTTATAATTCTTATTTGATATGGTAAAATCAAATAAAAATATTTCAAATCCTTAATAATAAATTTTTTTTAATTAATAAACCTTCCAAACATAGACCTTGTTTCATTAAAGTATTTAAAATTTTGGATTAATATAAATGAATTTATTTTTATAAAAGTAAAATTATATCAATATTTTATTTTAATTTTTTTAATAGACTAATACAAAAGTAAAAAGAGTGTCTATTATTTATTTATATATACATATATAGAGTGGTATTAATCTCATTTTATTTATTCTTTCCACTAAATTCTTTAATTATTCATAAAATTATATGATATCATCTATATGAATTCAACTATGGTAATGGTATCAAAAATTAAAAGATTGTAAATAAGATTAATAGAATGTCAAATTAAAGATAAATAATCTAATATTTTTTTATTTATTATTTTTTTATTTTAAAGAAAGATAAAAAAATTAATGAATTTCTATAATTTTAAGAAATTTTAATTTTAATATGGTTTCAATAAATTTTTTCATATTATTTATACATAGGTATGTACATTAATCAACTTAAATATAACTTTCAATTTCTTCAAAATTTTATCTTAATGTTAAAATAAAACTAAACTTAAATTTTTAGTATAATATCAAGTGAAGATTTAATTTACAAATTTATTTTGAATAACAAACTAAAATTTGATATTACAATAATATCAATTTCCAAATTTATTAAGACTATTTGATTCAAAAAAGTTCTAAAATTTTTAATATATATAATAATATGTTGAAAAGAAATAATTTAATAATATAAAAAATATAAATATTAACAACATAATTGTACATTTTATTTTTATTCATAAAATTATATTATCTAATTGCTTGGTTTTTATTGTATTTAAATATTTATTATTTATAGATACTATTTGATTTTAAGCTCTCTCTCTTTAGATATGTTTATATATATATATATATATATATATATATATACTTAGATTAAAAAGTACTTAAATTTTTTAACGTATTTATTATATAAGTCAATATGAGAAGAAATGCCAAAGTGATAAACAAGCTCTCTTATTAGTCTATGTATTATGTGCATGTTGATTAAAGCTCTTATAGAATTAAACTAGAAAATGCATGTATTTATAAGGAGATTTGCATGTAATCAATAAGAACTTTGCACATATGAAGAGGGATTTTTTCTATATATAAAGAGAGAGTTCTTCCATGTAGAAAAAAAGAATGAATTAGGGGATTTTTACAATGCAAAGGGTGTTAATTATATTTTAAGTGCATCAAAGTTATCTATCTAAAGAATGGTGAAAAATAAAAATATGACTACTAATATAATATATCTTTAAATCTAAGTTTTGTTTTTCTAAAATCTACTAAGATTTACTTATAAAAATCACATATGATACTTGGACATTAAATTATCTCTAATTTCAATCTTTACATTTTTCTTATGTATTATTATCAATTAGTTGGTCTAAGACTAATCAATTTTTTAAAACTTAATAAATATTATAAAAGATATCATTACTATCAAGATTAAAATTTAAAAAGATTATTATTTTTACTAATTTTATATTTAATTTTAAAAAGCCAAAAACAATCTTAGTATCTATTGCTCTAAGATCCAATTAAATCCTATTATTCAACCATTAACTTCAATTTCTTGGTAAATGCTCCAAACACAAATTGAAAAATAAAAATTAATATATAAATTGGCTGATAGTTATTAAAAATCTACTTTTTATATTAGAAAGTATCACAATAAAAAAAATAAACTAATAATAAAATCTACAGATAGTTTCAAAATAATAGATGTTCAAAAAAATCAAATGATTTAGAAAAAGATGCTTTTAAGAATATAAATATCCTAATTTCTTTCAAAAAAATTAAACCTCTACCAATGCCTTTCTTTGCCACTTTAAAACTTTCCACTAGAATACAAAATTTAGAAACAAAGACTACAAAATGAACTTGTTATAGTAATACACTTTTAATACAAATTGCTTCAAATACTAATAATACTAATTTTTAAACAATAAATTTGACTTAAATAATAAATAATGAATATTCCAAAGAAAAAATATTTCAAATTGTATTATTGAAGTGGCACTCCGCAAAAATACACAAATTATTCACTCGTGCATCCCCAATTGACAAGGCATCATAGAATCTACGAGAGAATATTCCCGGCGTTGTGCGAGCAAATCCGCCCACAATGGGCCGCACATTCCCTAACTAATTGCGAGGCCGGACGGCGAATGCGCGGCGGGGCCATATGATCCCACTCGACGCACTCCGCCCAGCATCAGCATCATCATCAGGCTCTCTCTCGATTTCTCATGAGCCTCAGCCTCGCATTCCTGCCATCGCCAACACTCAATCTAAAACACGCACAAACAAACAGCCGTTGCTTCATCTCCCACTGTGGTCTGATCAGGCTGTGGATCTGAAGAACTGCAACACCATGACCTGCTGTTTCTTAACCCCGTTTCATGCGACGATCTCACACACACACACCATCCCACTGGACTCACAGTTCCCTCGGTGTTTGAACGCATGTCTGGACTGCTAACTTCCCACAGTTCGCATCGTGTTCGATTGTCCAGTTTTGAGTAGGAGCTCGTCCCGTTCGCACCGACAATATATGGCGTTGATGTTTCATTCTTTGTGGTTGTCTGCTATGCAGTTGTATCCTGGTGTTGGAAGAGGTCGAATCTCTTGCACAGTCGATGAGAATCAGCAAGTCATGTGATATGGGCAAGACGAGGTCTTGTAGGATATGGTGATGTGAACGATAAATAGTTGGAGTGTTCTCTTGGTACCCTGTGGAAAACGGATCAAACCAAATATTTCAATGATGTTCTCAGGCATAGAAGGGTCTGTATTCGCGGAAAATCTGTAGGAACTTAATTGATGCGGTACAAGTTGGTCTATGACGATGGCCTGATTGATGTCTCCGGGCAGCAATATAGTCGGCTGCTTTGCGTAATGGACTGGGTCGTGTGCTCCTCCTGTCAGTGTAGGATGTAGGGAAATGGTTCTCAATCAATGTGAAGGCATGTCCCCAGTAGAAAGAATATAGTTCAATATTGGCTATGTAATAGCGTGGACTCAAAGGTGAAACCAAGCCCTTGCCTTCGAAGGTCTGCACATGTTAACCCGATGAACAGGCTCTTCTGGAGCAAGAAAAGTTTAATCTGACCAACTGTGCCGACTTTCGTTATAATTCAGCTTCGTTATCAATATCAGTACTGGCATCAACATCGAGACCCAATCCAACCACGTCCGTTGGAGATCGTTCTCTGGGATTGTTCGGCTTTGTGGCAGGAGATGAAGCTGCGCCAGCTCCTTCATCACTGCCAGCAATTTACCCCGAGAAGTAGCTAAAAGCATCTGTCGTCTAAAAAGAGTTGGATAAACCCATCCTCTACTCCAATCACAAGCAGAAATTTAATCAACAGTGACGCCGGTACAGAATTGTCATACACCAAGGCACACTGTATATTCTCGAGGCCAGATTTCCGGTATTACACGAAGTAGGTCTCAGACGTTGGAAAATTATTTTGGTTGAATTTTTTTTTAATTGCTTCACACCTCCCACATGTGCAATTTTTCTCTGATAACACAACTACTCACATATTATTAAGTGACGTATTATAGAGATATCCGCAGTGAATTCCGCAGCAAGCGGTGCAGGTAATCTCGTGGAGTTGCTCAAGAGCACCGCCCCCCTGCATTGCTTTCAGATAATCATTTCAGAAGTCATCCGCTAGATTCTCTGAATTTAATTCATTCAATAGACTAACTGCACATCATGCTTAGAAGAAATTGGCCAGCAGGCCAGCCAAGGCATTGGAGTGCCAAAGTGAACCTGGAGATGAAGAGGCGCTTGAAAGTGGGAGGTCACTAACAAAAAGATAACAAGAATTCAAGGAGTGGTTCCCTCCCACTCTGACTGATCAGATAGAGGCTGAGTGCGAAGGCATTTTCGTTAGGGTTCGATCCAATCAGCAAATTGATCGGCACTATTTGTTGACAGTAAGCCAATTCACTATGCATAAAATTATTTATGGATGGCAACTTATGGATGGCAAAAAATTCACATTCACTGACAGTTATTAAATATTGCAAATTGAACCTCAGATCGAAGACAGGCTCAGCTGATGGTATTGATTAGATTGTAAAGATCGCTTTCAAGTGAACATTTGGTAAGCAATATGCTCAGACTGGATCCACGTGACGGGTATGAGTTACACTATTAGCAAGCCTGAAGTTTGATTTGTTCAAACCTTTCAGCTATTGCACATAGAACAATGAGCAATTGAGCAAACAACTCCTCAAATAAAGTCGGGAAGAACTTACAACACAGAACAGCAAGACAAAGCTCCCCAAAGTCAACCCGGCACACCACAGGTTTATATGCCCTTTCCAAAACTCCCTCGCACTATCCAGTCTTTTTCTAATTTTGAGTTTATTCTGAAAGATAATTTGGCCTGGTTCACAAGGGCTCTGCACTGAAGTATTTCACGGGCTATATTATAGTAGTGTGGTTTCTTTTTGGTTTGGATTCTGAATGATGCTAGGCAACACCTTGACGTCTTCTCTTGAAGGTTTCCATGATGTTCACGATCTGCTTCTCAAAGGCATCCACTTTGTCTGCGTTGAATTCTTTAGGTACTCGGTCTTCTGGCACTCGAAGATACGGAATCATGCGATGCAAGACATCCTTGTAATGCTTTAGTTTCTGGAGTTGTTCTGCTGGCATCGGCTGCATAATGACATTCACCCAGCTTATGAGACGGTTCCACAGTAGTATTTATGTTCGAAAGGTTCATGATTCACTTGGAACTGTGACAAAATTAAAAACTGATTTTCTCCCGAAGAAATAGTAATTTTTACGCAACAAATGCAAAACCTTCGCATAAGTCACAAATTTAATTGTATGTTTTGCAAATCATGTTTTGGGTGTTAGATTTAATTTTTAAATTTTTTTAAAAATTCCGCAAAAGGAGACGCCAAAGAAAATACAATTAAATGCACAAGTTAGCGAATCCCATCCGCACTTCCTGCACAAACAGGAAAATTGGATGGGATCTTCAGATGAAAAGGAGATTAACGAATGAATACCTGATTGCTTCGGGCTGTGAGCATGCTATACAGCTCAATCATATCATCGAGGTAGAGTTTCTTCAACTCTTGAAGCTACAAAACCAAAAAACACACATTATGTGTTGTGATGAAACCGAGTGAGGATGGAACCCTCAACACCATGCATTTTTTGAAAAGCCATGTAACAGTAATATTAACCCGAACGAGAAAAACGCAAATTGCCATAGAATACGATGCCCCGATGGACATACCTGTTCATACACGGTCCTCCTTCCGGCAACAGGATGTTGAGGTTCTCTAAGTACGTAGGATCCAGACGCTGGCATAGCTCCAAAGCATCATAAAAATATATCAGTAAGATGCTACAAAACGAGCATGGGGAGCTGAAAAAATCATTTGACTTCGAAGTCGTGATGTCCAATAAAGATACTGAAAACAACGATGTGGATTTACAATCTATTAGGCTTCAACCGTTTGACTGGCGTTTGAGCACATACATACTCGCATCCCCATCTCCATCTCGTTTGCACACATAAAACCTAAAAATAAAAAAGACCCAAAGAAAAATGGCAACGCAAATTGTTACAACTGAAGAGAATTTTGAGGGAAGGGTTACGGGGCATACTTGAAGCACAACTCATCCTGAGTCCTCGTGGAAGAAGAAACGTAGCCACAGAAAGCTCTCAAAAACTCAAAAACTCCGCACCCTACTCCAGAAACCGAAAGGTACACAGAACCTGCTGACACAATTCCGCAATACAGACGCGCAAACACCGTTCTCCTCGCTCCTAGTTCCTCGTCCAAAATCCTCGATGCTCTGCTAGTGCAAGAGATTATTAGTCCTCGTCCTGCCTAGACGCTTTATAAGTGCTGTGGTTGTTCGAGCAAAGATCGACGGTGCTCGCCGCGTTGGATACCTGGTTACGATTCTCATTCGATGGTTGAGATTATCCGTACAGACAACTCAGACACCGGAAGGTCCTGTGCAGTTTCGAGCCCCCACAAGAATGAGAGCGTTTTCATACGAAGAGAACCTCACTCTGTTTTTACACAAGGTCTCTTGCTTGGTGAAGATTTTTATTTTTATTTTTGTTGTTTGGAAGCTTTTTTTGTTTTTTTAAAAAAAAAATTTAAATCTTGGTTTTAACAATTATGGTTTTGAAAATTATGAGAAGTATTAAAAAAATTATTTATTTTGTTATTTATTTTAGTGATTATTTCCAATTAATTTTTACATGGCTTCTTAATTTTATTTCAAAATCACCTCTTGTCCCAATAGAAGTTCCAAGAGACTATACTATTCATTCCATGTAGGAAGAATGTACATTCCACCTCATTTTTTTCTTCTTAGGGCATTTGTATTGATTTTTCTAAGTATGAAGCTAATTAAGTGAGGTCTCTTAATTTCAACAAATCAAAGGAGTTAAAATTTTTGGCCTCTCACCTTGTCTTCTAAATATAAAGAATCACTAAGATTGTAGATAGTATGCATTATATGCTTGTAATTTATTAAATATGTATTTATTAAATAAAGATTTTATTTTATTTTTTAGTATATTCAAAAAAATTTGACATATTCATACTAGCAATGAAAGAATGACTAGTGTTGCTTAATGGAGGTGGTAGGAGTAATATGGCCAATTGGATGGTAGAAGTGCCAAAGGCAAATTTTTAAAAAAAAAGTTTTAAAATTCCTACAAGCACATTCCATGAACACCTTAGAATTCAAATATAAAACTACTTAAATTTAGTAATTATCTAACTATTATACTTAGACTCTATAATATTTAGTAAATATTAACTAGCTTAGTTAATTTAGCATTAAACTTGGACCAATAGGATTCAGATAGTAGAAAAAATCCAAATCGGTAAGATTCAAATAATAAAAAAAGTCTTGACTAGTACAATTTGGATAGTAGTCTAAAATAGGTTGAAAATACTTAATCCATATAAGAACCAAATTTTCTTATCAAATTAAGATTTGGACTATAATATATAAGGCAGGCTAGAAATACTTGATCCACTTAAGATTTGGACACTAAGATTAGCCGTTAGATCAAATTAGGGCAAAAGAATAAAATAGTTGCTTAAGTAAAGATGGTTATCTGCTATAATTAAACAAGAGTAGTGTAAGTATACAACAAATCCACATTGAAGGAACTCTCTTTGCTTTAGTAATTTTTGTAATTTTATTGAATCAAATATTTTATCTCGACCATTTGTGCAAATCTGATTTTCAATGTTGTCTTCTTCTACTTTCACTCATTTGTACTAATTGAAGGGTTGTTGCTAGAGTTTGGCTTGTAATTATAGTTGGTGCAAAATTCTTCATGATAAAAGTTCTATTTTTAACTTATTTAGTTTGATAGAAGTTAACTATATTAAACTATATTATGAACCAATATTGATTCAAGGTAATACTATCTAAAGGCTTTTTAAAATTGATCAATAAATTTTGATTAAATCCATTAGAAGATTCATCTAACTCCAAAGTATCAGACTTTTGACCAACATCCATCTATAGTACCAAAGTCTGGACCAAAGGTTTATAAAAAGAAGTACAAATTTCAAGTCAAGAAATATAAGTTTTCTTAAATAGAAGTTTTGAGATATTTTATTTTAAAAATAATTCTAAAAATAGATACTAAGAAGATATAAATTATTATAATTTGAACAACTTTTAATATTATAGAAGATATTCATTGCTTTTAAAGATTTATTAATTAATATTAGATTTTTAATAAAAAAAATTAGAAGTTGTTTATTTACTTATACAATTGATTTATGAAAATAAAGTATATCAAAATTATATAAGAATTATATATAAAAAAATTTATTATAAATTTTTTTATATATTATAATTTATTAATATTTTTAAATAAAAAATTATATAATGAATTATAATAATATATTTAATATAAAATATAATAATAATAATAATAATATATATATTTTAAATAGAATCTATAAATTATTAAATAAGAGCTATAGTAAATATTTTTTAAAACATTAAAATGCTATTTTTTTAATCTATTCTAATTATTTTTTATGCTTATTACAAAAACCTCAAGTATATCATATTAATATACATCTTGAATTTCATATTTAGGTTTTTAAGTTAATCTTTTATTTTTAATCTAATTTTTAAAATAAATTTTATTTAAGTTTATCAATATGCCTTTTATTTATTTAAGTTAAAAATAATTTTTATGATGCTTTTGAATAAATATTTATAAATTTAGTATTATAATGATAGATTTTTTAATCAAAATTTTATATTTTATATTTTATATAAAAATTATTACAAGCAAAGATATTGCTAAGATATATTTCATAATAATACTCATTAATATTATAGATTTTGATTTGATATTATATCTAACCAATGGTCTAACTTTGTATCAAAGTTTTAAAATTTTTATAATTTCTAGTATTAATAAAGATTTATTAACATGAAATTGTTGATATTAATAAAGGTTTATTGCTACCTCTTGTTAAAATAGATAGCAATGAAAAGTTTGAGGTGGAAAAAACCTTGGATTTAAGATGGTACTGAAATAAATTAAGATATCTCATAAAATAATTTGGATATAATATTAAAAAGATATATAGAAGCCATCCAAGAATCTTGCAAATTTTAAGATTATAAAAAATATATATAATTTTTTATTTAAATTTAAGATTAATTATTGATAATAATAATAATAATAATAATAACAATAAGATGGTATAAAAGAGAGATTTTTTTTTTAAGAATCAAATATTTTCTACATATACAAGTGAATTGTTTATAAATCTTTTTTTACAAGATAATAAATTAAAAAATAATAAATTTATTTTAAAAATTATCTTGTTAAAAAAATCTAGATAAACCACTTTGATTGTTATAACATAGCATTAAAAGTAAAATTGAAATTTTAAAAAAAGACATATTCTTCCTTGAATGAATGATAAGACATTATGTATTTGGCATTACAATTTTAAAAGAGAGTCTCAATATGCAATAATGCTATTGAAGGTAGAAACTACACTAGTTAGAGATTTTAAAATATTATTTAAAAATAATTATAAAAATATCAACTACAATCAAATGATTATTTAGTTTTCTTATTCAAATATAAAATATTATTAATGACCTATCAACAATCTTTATATAAAGTATTGATTAAAATTTGTCACAAATAATATTTGAGGGGAGCTTGGAATTTATCAATCTATATACCAATTTAGAGTCACATTACTCCTGAGAAGAGTGGTGGTTTTATACAGCCCTTTTTGTTAAGTAGTTTATATAGAGGCAAAAGTAAGACCATTATTAATCTTATTAATGATTTTTTTATATTATAGTCATGCTTTAAGACTCTTTGATTTATTTATACTTGATAATAGCTATTCTAATATATTTATTTTTTATAAATATAATTATTTTTAAATTTTTTAAATTTTAAATTTTGAATTCTATATAAATATTTTTTCATTTGATAAGTCCATCTAGATTCATATCCTTGACTAAAAGTAATATAAAAGACATCAAAATCAAGAATAGAAAAAAAAAAATATATATATATATATATATATATATATATAAGGCTTATTTATTCTTTTAATAAATCAAGTTTCAATAATAATTTATATTTTTATATCATTTAAGAACTTAAAATTAAAATTTTAAAAGAAAAAAAAATTAATTTTTTTGAATATTCAATTCAAGTCAGTTCTTCTTTTTAAAGAGATAGAAGGTAATAAAACAAAATACATGTTTAATTTATAAAGCCAATTTTTTTTTCTAATATGACTCTAATTATATATATATATATATATATATACATTTAGAGAATGTAAACATAACTAACTCAAATTGGTTGTCAAATTTTGTAAACAAAAGTCTCCAATGTATGCTCTTCTTCAGATACCTTCAACAAATTTAAAATAAAAATAAAAAATAAAAATAAAAATAAAGAAACCCCCCCTCAAGACATTAAAAACATAGAAGAAAAAAAATTCCTATTTCATTGTTTCTACAAATTTTTATTTGAACAAGGGCCATGAAGTTAAATTAAAAGACAATGTTTTTCTAACACTTGAAAGAAGACACTTACTTTGGAGGCCACTTGTACCAGGAAGTATCTATTCAACATGCTCCACCAAGAATAGTTCCATGGTAGAGTGTTATTTTCTATTCTCTATTTTTCTTTTCTTGACACAGCAGGGATAACCGTGTACAAGATTGTAAAGGTCCACTAACCATGGTTGTGAAGTTTTTAATCAAATTGACAACCTGTTCATCAATGTTTACTAATTAAATTTAGGTGGTACCAGTAATTCCGGACCAAGGAAGCTCTGAAGTCTGTCTGTATTGCTGGGGTTAGCAATTTCACGTTCTCATGAATTGTCGGTTATTGCGGTAGCTTTGTAGAAAGTTCAGCGTTGGTTGCATGAGTGGTTATACAGACGTTTCTGAGGCTGCTGTAGCACTGACTTTTGCTCTCATATCAGAGTTTCCTTGAAAGCTATGCTTCGAGCACAACACCTGAACATGATGCAGACAACCTCATGAATTATAGCAACAGTTTGAAGGTTTTGTAGCGTAGTGGGTATGTCTGAGGATTTATTATTGAAGGCTAAACGTGCGTTTATTTTTTTGTAAACTTGATCCATATAGTCGAAAATAAATAGAGTTGTTGGGTCATGGTAGAAGAGGACGAACTCTTGAGTCCGTAGTCGGTACCAATTTTGATTCCAAGATGATAAACTGTTGTAGGGTGGTATTGAAGCCCTATGGGCTGAAGTAGGAGTTGTATAGAGATGGCTTTTGCTCGTGATTACCTTATGTTGTTGTTTCAAAGTTTCGCTAGAAAGAAATAAACTTCAAGTTGCATTCTTAGAGATGATATTAACTAGAGACAACAATCTCGATGCCCATGAACCTGCTGGAGTCGTGTTTCGTTCGACCGTGCTAAAATCGTCGACATCCACTAGCAGGTACTTAACCATCGTCTCTCTTTTCAGTCACCTGTAAACACACAACGCAGTCGCTAGAATGCAAATCCTAGAGTACAAACCCACAGCATAGAATCATATATCGGTCTAGAAATCTAGGAAGCAAACAAGGTCGGATGAACTAGGACGAGCTTCGATCAGGGCGAGACCCTGTGGTGGCTAGTTTTATCACGCATCGTTGCGTGACAGTGATTCTAGAGCTGAATCTGTCTCCCCATCGATTCTCTTGGAACCCCACACAATTGACCATCAACCATAAAGATTTTTCCGAGAAGCGAATTCCTCCTCCGTCACGTGGATTTCGAGCTTGTAGGTGCACTCAGTGGCTGATTCCAAGTTCCAAGTACTCAAATGGTCGGCCATCCATGTGTCTCTTCTAAGAAGCTACGCTGAGCACGGCCAATGTGATTCTTATCGATATGATGTTTCTGTGGCAATCGACAACTTCATTCTCAAACGAAGAAAGTCGCGACTCAGAAACATCTAGACCTTGATTCTGGGATTCTACACACCTGTTGTGAACATTTCATGGAGACACGTGGTAACCCCCTAAACATCGTGGACATTCCACACGAGTTAGAAAAAGTCAATGAAATAGAGAAAGATTCAGAAGATTTGCTTGAAATCTGTACCAGTAGCCAAATTTTCCACAACAATATAATTTGTTAGAGGGGTTCACAAACCAATAAAAGATGGGACAGATAAAAGTTGTCGAGAGAATTTGAGATGTAAAGCAGATGCATCCATGTGGACATCGGTTAGAGAATGCAAATCACTTAAAAATGAGGACATAGTTATTCCTCTCATCCCCTTTCTATTTTAATGTCGTGTAGATATGAGAATTTCGAAGAAGAATTTTGAAAAGTAGACCACTAGAGGTATCAACATCTTTTATATTCATTGCTTTGTGATTGATATATGTCTAACTTCTAGAAATAAATTTATCTATCCATTTTTATAATTTTATGTCCATAGAAATTAGTGTTTTATATAAAAATACTTTTATTATAATATAGCTTATAATATTAAATGTTTACTTACTTCACATAATTAGATCACATTCAAGAACTCTTAGATTTTATTTAATATTTATAGAGATTCTTACTTTAATTAAGAATATAGCTATCCAAAATTTGTTCCAATTTCCAATAAAGTTTTTACAATTATTTAGTTGTTAGCCAATTTTGTTATTTAGTATCTTTTTATGAGACCTTATTATATTAAATTAAATAATCTCATTTAACTTCTTTATGTGAATATTTCTCTATATCTTATTTTTAAAAATAAGAGCATTTTATTGAATCCAAATAGACTACAAACAAATTCTTCTAAAAGAAGATTAGATTATATCCAAAGAGTGTTTTGTTAACAAAAGTGCATTGTTTTTAAGAAAAAACTTTCAATAAATTCTAATATATTGGATTTAAAATTTTCTTCTAATAATAGTTTAGTTATCTACTTCTAAATATAATAAAATTTTGTACACTTTTATAATTATAATTGATATAGGGTTGTTTCTTTAATATAAGGCATACAAGGAGTACAATGTATTGACTTGTTTAAATTACCTCATACTCTCCAAATATTGATATTTCACTATGTCACATTATTATGAGCACAGCTTATTTCTTTATTTTAGGTCTAAACCAAACATCTTCCTATCTAGCTTGGTTTA
The DNA here is from genome assembly GCA_036785485.1 of Physcomitrellopsis africana. Classification (NCBI taxonomy): domain Eukaryota; kingdom Viridiplantae; phylum Streptophyta; class Bryopsida; order Funariales; family Funariaceae; genus Physcomitrellopsis; species Physcomitrellopsis africana. The sequence continues at coordinate 209,324 of JAWRVF010000113.1, read as the reverse complement.
ATAGATCAAGAGGTTAAGATTGTTGATCAATAATATATATTGTAATCAAATTGTAATTTATCTACTATTCCATACAATATTGATACTACTTTTGGATGCTTCTTTGAATTTTAGTACTACTCAAATAATCTTAGTAAAGTCTTCTATTCAATTACTCAATCATAATATAGATTTTTAATTTCTATAATAAAAGTTTATAGTGAATTTTAAATTACCTACTTACATGATATATTTTTATTTTTGTAGGTTTCTTTAATACAAACCATGTATTTTCTCTAAATTTTATATATTGAAGTTGGAAGACCATTATAGAAATAAAATCATTTATTGTATTATAAAGATCTTTCTAAATTTTTAGCTTTAGGAAGTAACACTCTATTTCCTATCATACTTTGATAATATCTCAAATTTGAAGATTGGATATAATCCCACAAATTTTCAACTAAAAAAATAAGTTTTGCATCTTTGAATTGCTGAATTAGTAAGCGATTGCTATGAATGCTAAGATCATAATTTGCATCCCACAGCAGTTCAAAGATGAAGATCTGAAGATACTTTCCAGAAGTGGCCTTGATGCTACTCTAGGTGGTACTCATCGCACCGTTCGTTGACATCTAAGTACTGATTCCCCCACTATCTCACAAGATTGTCACACTTTAATTCGATAGCTTGCTGTTCTGGCATAGAATTGTGCACGAAAAGTCCATATGAACAACTTTAGAGGATGAACACAGCAGGAATAATCTGCTCGACTTGCATGAAGTGGGTTCCAGAAAGTCCTGTAACATTCCAAGGGATGAAGACATAGCATAACTGCGCTGAGAATTTGTTCTGGATCCGGTGAAAGAGTACGCTTGATCTCCCAAAACTGGATCTTGCTTGTGCACATTGTCCTGCTTGCTCATGCTGTTACAGATATTGTGGACTTGGATATCCGAGGATCAGCTGGGTCCATATGATGGTGCAGTAAAACGGTGTGTATCCGCAAATTCCCGAAGCACACGTTTCAGCATGCGGCCACCAGCTCCCTGAAGATAGCCTCCACCACTTGCCCGACCTCCATTGTTCATTGACGCCTTAGACCTGTACACATCCCCAGCTGCAGCCTCAATAGCTTTAAGCCATATGGGGATCAATATCTCAACCTCCCCAGGCTTTAAGTACTCGGATGGTAGAGCTTGGACCTGGATTGCAGAAAAGGGTGATTAGTGCATAGTTGAGCACAGCAAAACACACTTCGGTAAAGGTAATTGGAATCAATGACCATTTGAAATTATTAGAAATATAAAGGCGCTACAAGCTGAAAATTTTTACTTTCTCGCATTAACTCACATCATTAACAACACCATTACAAAGATGACAAACTATCCTATCCAGACAGAGAATATGGGTAGAGTGGGATTTAGCTCGAGTAAAGCATAATCAAAGAACAATGTAGCAGCAATTGATGGTGTTCTTGTCCACTGGCGTGTACAGAGTAGTTTGAGACAGAGATGGTAAATACAAAATAAGGAGGAGTAACACTAACCGCAGAAACGAGCCAGCCTTGTAAAGTTGACAAATTTAGAGGAGAATGGCTGTCCACGTTCGCGCTGAAATAGCATAAAGCAGAAAGTTGCTGAAGTATTATAGTTGTCTTGTTAACCTGCATACAAACAATCATGTTAAACAATCATAACTTACCTGTTCTCCTCGGAAACTAACAATCTGTCTCTACGATGAATACATAATAAAAACACAAGGCACACTGTGACTTACCCTCGTCATGGCGGAAACCCCTAGCAAGGCATATATCATGCCTGACACAACATTTTCCCCACATTGTAGACAAACTCTTGTAACAGCAGCCAAAAAAGAAGCATCCAAAGAAACACTTCTGGGAGCTGTAAATGCTGACAATGCAACTTCTAAGAAGTCTGTTCCAAGACAAGGGCATTGATTAGGTTCTGAATTCTAAACACATGAGACGAAGGCACAAGCTCTTATCAAATACATAATTCCTTTAAATAGGTTTAACCAACAAATGTAATAATAATCGAAAATTTCAGCTCCAAATAAACGAATAAACAGCCTCCAATTCACAGGAACGCACTGGACATGTAGGACATAGAAGCCAAGGCTGCCCCTCGATGCATAGCTGTACAGCAGATAGATGCACGGTTGAACGAAATTTCCAGAAGAGTATCCGCAGCTGCTACAACTTCCTGTATCCACACAATCACGGTTTAACAAATAAATCTAACCAGACGTCCAATCAGCTCTATAAGACTAATAAATGTATTCATGATTCAGAACACGAAGGGTTCCATCTACGAATCGGCCAATATAATCCTGTATTGATTAAAAGGTTAAATATCCAGGCTGCGACGGTTCGACAAAATGCAAATGTAAATATGATTATTTTTGGACTAGACGAGAGTGATCCATGAAAGTTCATTACATGGGGGCAGCAGTGCACAAAAGAGGACATCAAACCAAAGTAGACTTCAGCAAGCTCTGGTTCCTGATCGCATGAATACGACGTAGTCATTGCAGCCATGGCTTTTGAGGATGTCAAGACCATCAGCGTTTCCACAATAAGAGCCCCGTGTTCTTTCTCCTGACCGAACTCCTCCACGGCTATTCCAGCTGTAGATTTGCCACATGCGTTCCAAGAGGATGTAAATATAGGAGTCACCAAAACAAAGTAAAAGGTGAAAAAGCACCAATTCCACGTATGAGCTGTAATAGTCCAGCTAAAATTAACACACAACCTACAAGTTCGTAGCATGTTAATCTCAAATTGAACATGAGACCGGATGATAGAACTCCTACTTGAGATTTAATGGGTTGAACGAGAAAAACAAACCACAAACATATCTGCACCTGTTTTCAAGAAGCATACATGCGATTGGAATGATAGAAAACCATTGGACATGGCTGCCATGATATTAGGAAGCAAAGAGAAAAACAGCCGTCCTACATTTCCAGCCGAAAACTGATTAGAAGGGTCAGCGTGAAACCAGAATGAATGGCATCATATTATTCATTATTGGAGGGCAAATAAACCACCAATCTACAGAGCAAAAGGAACATCCTTCTAGTATACGACACGCTTATCTGTGGTACTGAGCTACATTCTTTGCAATCCAAAACAGCCAAAAAGAAAATCAAACACAATATTTATCTACCCATACACAAACCGAAGTAACCTGATGCTTGAATTGCCTGTGACAGAGACTTGCAAGTTGCAGAAGCCAATCTAGAGTCCTCCATGTGGCGTGAAGCAAGTAGTCGCTCAAATAAAGGCCAGAAATGCGCTATAATTCTCAAAACCGGCTCATCACCATTGGCTTTTGGTGAAAAAGCCCCCGTCAACTGACCAAACAGAACCCCTATCCTGCAAAAAAAGGCAGACATAAGTCCCTAGTGGATAAGTTGGACATCATACTTAAATTTAAGTTTAGAAAGCATCGAGTTCAGACTGGGAGCCATTCTGAAAAAAACAATAGAAACAGATTGTTCAAGGTAATTTCTTTACCTATGAACTGCCCGGATGCCAGCTTGTAAAACAGTCAAGTAGGCTTTTGAATGATGTCTACGTGAATCATCACTGTCTGTACTCAGCTGCACAAATTCATTCCAATAGCCCCATATCAAAGCGGTCAAAGCGTTATATTCAACAAACTGCTCAATAAGAAAAAAGTACAAAATAAAAATCCATGCACTCCAAATTATACAGTAGATTCAAAAAAATACAAAATATATTTTCTATTCCGTTATGACGGAAGCAAAAGCCAACGATGAATAAACATGCAAAGTATTACAACCTTTGGAATCAGAGCATACCAGTGTCTCAATTGCAACATGGCTGGGTTTCAACAAGCGCTCTAGAGCAGCATTCAAATCAGCGACACTTATGAGCGAGGAAAGCACCCGACCGATTGCACACATCACATCTTCCTCTTCTTCAAGAATCAATGGAAGAGCATGCAGCTCCTGAAATGACGAAGGACAAATGTTGGAATCAACCACAGAGTTTACAGCAATTGCTATAAACTATCTTGTTTCCAAAACGTGGAGCACGTCAAAATGCCATTTCCACCAGCAACCACATTGCTTTGAGTTTTGAAACAATCTATGCAAATCATTTACTTCTCATTGAAGCATATCTTAGAATTTTGTTACATTCAAAACAAACCCACATATAAAAATAAAATACCTCGCCAATACGCAAAAGACCTGCAATGGAGGTCGATTCATGTGAAAGATTTGGGAAATCTTCACATACTTTCCGCAGGGCAGCAGCACAAGAACTCACTGCTACTGGAACTGTTAAACAGCTTGCCAAGAATGCACTGCAAATGGTGCACATAAACTTGTCAGAAAAGGGAATACATGTGACGGAATGCTTATGCAACACAAAGATCAGTGTGTTGGAATACAAGCCCTGACCGTCTAAGAGAACCATAATTCTCTAAACCAGACTCTTGCTGCAGCTCAATAACTTGATTTGCTGCTAAGTGGATCAAGTGAAAATCAATAATCAATTTCGAGGGCCACAATCGTAGCCAGTGGATAATGCAATTGAGAGCAAATGCATGAGTTCAAGAAATGTAATGATTTGTGCAGAGCAACTTACAGTAACGGGGTGACAAAAGAAGGAAAATTTTGTAACCACCCAGAATACGATCCAACAACTTCAGCAGCTGACTTTTGGACCTGAACGACATTGCACCAGAAGGTCATCTAATTCAGTAATGGTGATTCTCTCAAATAAACAGTCATTCGTACAGACTTATTACGTGGAAATAAAGCACCAAAAAAACTAACAAATTCAAAATCGTTGGATAAACATACCCGAAACATATGATTCCAGGAAAGCATATAACTTGCTCAGATGCACAAATAATCGCTAAATCAAAAGATAAGTTGGCCACAAGCAAATATGGAAGTCAGGCTTTATCTACCATTCAAAACCCTGAGCAAAGTTCAAACTGAGGGAACAATCTCAATATGGTTTTAAATGATGTACCAAGTGAAACAAGGTTCGATCAATCTGGGGAGACCTTGACGGAAGAACAACAATTAGGTGCAATACAGGAGTGATGTCTAAAAGCTGCCTCTCCGACAGGACCACCTCCGATGCCTGCGAATCAATGACAGATAATGTGTCGTGAAGCAACCACGTCAATAAACCTATCAAAATTAGAATACAATCACATACTAAAAATTACAAGTTGCCAAAGATAACTTTTAGTTAATTTTTATAAATTAAGAGTTTTTCGAAGTTATACCGTATGCAATGCAAAGAGACGAGCCTCCACTGATCGCCATGGTGTTGGCGTCTCAAATTGAGACCATGCCTCAGCTCCACTAAGTAACTGCCACCAAAGGATCACCTTTCACTGTCAAAAGATATCTTCAAAACTCCTTGTGGACGAGGTCCAATAATCTGTAGAAGTGTAATCATATTGAAGCCCACTTTAGGCACCGAAGAGGAACAGGCTAACATCGGCTAAAGTGAAGAGGGGCAGTTGATCACTTCACAGACTTCAACTTAGTTTTAATAGATTGCTACAACATACCAGTTACTAGAGAACAGAGAGAATTTGATTCACACACCGATGCAAGGAATTGCTTTGGCCCCAACAAGCGGCAAATATCGATAAGAGGTTCGTCCAAATTCTTTCGAAATAGAGCAAGACCATCTGGAAGTCCACTAACACCATCAAGATCATCTTCAGCAAAACTACCCTCTTCAATCTCATATGGCACCTATAGAAGCAAACAATACGTCTTAGGTGCAATGTATAAGACTATTGACATAGCCAGAAGCTATGTCGCGCGAATTTAATATTTATGGCCAGTGAATGCACAGCAACAGAAACAAGCTTAAATATTTCACAAGAATGCACAGCAACAGAAAATTTGTTCACATCTCTTCTCACCTGAGCCCTTACGATTAAGGCCTCCAGAAGGGTACTGTACACAGGTATAAACATTGGAAGCGCTGCAGAAGTATCTTCACAAGAAACTAGATATTCAGCAAGTGTGCACCTTCACGAGCCAACATGTCCCATGCCAATGTCAGAATTTGCATGAAAAATATCGGATAGTATCTTATCATCCGATATTTTTCGTCAATAGTAAAAGGCTAAAGATTAAAGACATATTGATAAACTGTACCGTTATCATATCTTGAAAGAAACCCAAAAAATTGCTGAGCAGAAAGAATGTTGTAGAAACAAGAAAAAGGCAACTGACCAGAACTGAAGAGCAGATTCCGCAATGTCCCAGTCACAACTTGGAAAAGAGACACATCTAGATGTACACAGATGCCAACCCAACAAATTAAAAAACGCAAAAACACGGCAGATCTGGACAATAACCATTATATTCATGACAATATCAGTAGCCCCACAATTTCATTGTCTGTTGGAACTAATAAAGGTGCTAGAATTTAAAGAGACTCAGTATCATCAAAACTAGGCATTAATACAATAACCTTGATCTTATGCTATCTCGTTATAGAGAGAGCTAATAAATAAGTTAGCTAACACACCGTAAAAGTGAATCCACCAGATCCAAAGCTTCTCTGCTGCCTTGCGCAACCAACGCTGGAGCCTGGAAATTAAAAATCGTAGTTGCATGCTGAGACTACAGAGCAGTAAATCTCATTATGATACAGTAATTCCTACATTGTTTTCTGGAAGAAAAAAAAAAAAAAAAAAAAAAAAAAAAAAAAGGGTAACTTCGTGACAGTTGAACAAACAAGGGCCATTCTGACAGTTGGATAAATATCCAACTTACAATGCTAGTGCAAAAATCGTCACTCAAGAAGGTAGTGATAAATTGATAGACAGCAAGAAAAGGCAGTGTACGGTTTTGTACCGCCTGGCCCAGCTCTGCAATAAGAGTAGCGATACCACTAATGATATTTTCTTCGCCAGCAGCAAGAGCTGGCATTAAAAGTCCATCCTTCACATCAAGCATCCGTGGAAGTAGAACTTGAGGCAAACCCTGCACTTGAAGCAGAGGAAGGAAAATATACTTACTAGCAGTCTACCTAGTCATCAGAGCACAAGTGAGGAGGTGACCTAAGTCAAATGAACCTCATCCATAATGAAAATCTTAATGGAAAATATCCCCAAAAATGTTATACCAATTACAAGATCGTCTAACACTAAGATTCTGTTTTGACACATAAACTTACCTCGTGACGACTGACAAGTTCTGTTAGCACCTCCACAGCCAATTCAAATGAGCCTGGATCCTGGAACAATACTCGATATGTAAAAACTTTACAAGCAACATCCTGCACCGAATTATATGAAATGCACTTTCCAAAAAGTTGACTATCCATCGTTACACAAACAATTAACTTCTGAAATTTTATAAGCAATCATGCTTCCTCAGGCAGGTAAAACTAGAAGAAAAAAAATTGACCTCTAAGAAAGAACCGAGAATAATATGTGAGGCGATCATTACCTGCAAGGAACTGTAAACAAACCCCAAAAGTGGATGACTAGGTATGGCGCTTTGAGGAATTTCCAAGAAGCATCCGAGTCGCACCTGCATTAGAATCAAACTCAAAATAAGCACAAGATCAATCACAGATTCATCAGCAAAATACACTTACCTAATTCAAGATAAATTTGCTATCTAGGAGACTCGTAAAGATTTAAGAACCCAAGATAAGAAAAGGAAGACAGCTGGGTAAGCCAAAGGAAACAGAGGGGTAAGGAACAGAAACTCCTACCCAACTAAGAAGGCAACGGAGGACCTTGAACAGCCTATTGTGCTTATCTAGGCCTTCATTAATGCTTTGCTGAAGAAGAAACTCAAGCACCGCGCCTGTGTGAGATAGAATCTGCCAATTTAAATAAAGAAGAAGTAAAGCATTTGTAAGGCGGCAACCATGCAATTTACTTCCACTGAGTGTGTGTGTGTGTGTGTGTGTGTGAGAGAGAGAGAGAGAGAGAGAGAGAGAGAGAGAGAAGAAGAATATAGAAAAATAAGCACTTGTAGTTATGCCATGAAAATGATTACCATTCAACATCAGAAGGAACAAGCCTGAGCAACCATATATCTTATTAAGGGCTTAATTCTAACAACCAAATGACTATCGATTCAGATATTCTTACCTCTCTGGAAAATTGCGACCTTCGACCAAAATCCACACTAGAAAGCAAGGATTGATCGTCGACAACCTCCTCAGGTAGGACGGTGAGAAGCTCCAATACTGCATTGCTACCAGTGTTTTGACCCTGCAGTTCGTTCAGGCTTGCAAATAACCGTTCAACTGGTTTCCTCACCTCAGCTGCACGCAGAACCAAGGCTGATAGGGCGACACATATCTGGGTCAAAAGCTGCTCACAAAAAAACACAATTGAAGTCTTATACCCCTGTCTAATCTCTTTCTGTACGCTGTCTTGATGTTCTCAGTAGAACTAAGTGAGCACCAAACGAGAAAGCAGAAAGACAACAAACTGCACCCAAGTGCAACATTACGCCTTGCATTGTATATAATATGATCAGAGTAAGACAAATAGACACAAACGCTTGAAAGAGGTGTAACAATAGTCGCTAATTTATGACCTAACGCTCGACTGATTACCGTTTCAATTGTAAAAAAGTTGAAGGCAAAGGATACACACCTGAGAAGGCCCATTGCTGAATTTCTTAGCAGACATGAGCAATGCATTTTGCAAAGCAGCCCTCCCATCTAGGGATAGCTTTCCAATATCGCATTGTATCTGTGAAGAATAAAAATCATTTGCAAGTGCAAGCGGCAATATTAAGTATATGTTGTAGCCCGAACTGATACTCACACCAGGAATCTAGTACCACCATCAAACACCTCAAGTACATTAAAGAACTCCACATTGTTAACACACACCAATCTCGAAGACCAAAATCTCCTCCCCAACAGTATCAGAAAGATAAATTTGAAACTAATTGCCGTGGTTCATCTTAGTCCGTGCAGTAGTTAAAAATCCAATGGGGTAGGGATACGAGAGCAAGTTGCGTTCATTATCAATCCATTAAATATCTAAACGTTTATGTAATGCACATTGTCAAGAACTTCCCAAATGGTAGCCCGATGGAGTCTATTTTCCGAAATGAAGCAGAATTGAAGCATGTTTCTAGACACCATCAACGTTCACAGCAGGAGAAACATGCAGGCACGGGTGATCCAACACAGATCAAATTCTTGTTAGTAGTACGTATTTGTTATGTAGTACATCTCGGACAAAGTAGAAAAGGAAAAAAGAAGAGTAAAACTGAACACACACCTTTCGTTTAAGAACCTGGCCAGCAAAGAGCTCGACCTCAAAATCAATCGTAGGAGATGAATCCATACTCAAAATTGAAGTAGCCACTTCCCAAGCGGCATCAGAGTTTTGAAATTGCACCAGCCATTGATTTGCGGCAACCCGGTTAACTGATTGTGTGTCATGATTTAGTATGTGAACGGCCTGCACCACTTGTGCCTGTAATGACTCCATGTCTATATTTACTCCGATGACGCCCCAGCTCTCTAGCGATTCTACAATCACTCTTCAGGCCATTTGAACATTTGAAGCATTCAAAATAAAGCACTGTTTCATCACAATCCAGGTACGCAATTGCACCGAGTTGCAAATTTAGCTCACCAAATCCTTCCCTCTTGAGTACAGGAAAAATTCTACAACACGCATGTGTATGAAATCGCTAACGTTCAAGGAAACTTCTCCAAGGCCCCAGGCGTAGAATCCAAAACGAAATAAACGTCAGTTTTCGTTCTCAATCTTTTTTCTCGATCTGAAAAGATGAATCGGCCTCCAAATCTCCTCTGTGCCACACCTATATCTAATTACTCGGGAAAACCTATATCCAACCCTCTCAAATTGATTGCTGAGAAAAAATTCAACAAGAACGAGGACAAGAAAGAGAAGAACCCACAAAAACCCACTACACAACCATTCCACCTCCACGGAGGAGCATCAACACCGTCGCCTCCATTTTCCTCTTCTGCACAACCATTTTCACTGTCTTCTGCTTCCTCAGTGTCTTCTCTCAAAGACGGATTACCTCCACTACATCCGAAACCAAGGCCAGCAATTGTCTTGTTGTCGCCGACAGATCAACTCCATCGACTCTAAATCCAGACAGGGAAGCAGAAGAATCGGAGTCCAAATCCAAATCCGAAAGAATGAGAATCAAAATCGAGGACCGCGACGAGTGGGGCAGGAAGCAGGAGGAATCCGCCCGCTAAATGGAGACGACGGCATGGGACCGTGAGCTGCGACGCGGGAGAGCACAGAATGCAAGCAGAGCAAGCAGATTTGAGCAAGCATATGAATGAGCAGCGTCCGATGTCGCGCGCGGGGGAGAGAGGGGAACCCATGGATGACCCGATGCGCCATAAGCCTCGCATCCTGCCTGCTCCCCACCCTTGCGTAGGGTGCTCCCAGAAGGACCCCCTATCACTGCGCCCTCTCCCATGACCCCGCCACCCCTTTCTCCGCATCCTGATGGAAAGCCACTCGTATTCCTCCAGTTTAGAATTTTAGACTTGGCCTCAAACCATAACAATATTTCTATTTATCTATATATAATTTAATAATTCAACATGTTATGAGCAAGGTTGATTTTATACATTTGAAACAAAACTTCACAGGTTTTTTGAGAGAATGAAGGGAGTTAAGTTGTTTTCATGAATTCGTTTTGAATTATAATGGCAATAATGATGCTTATGACGTAATAACAGTACACTGGTCATCATTGATTCATTTAAAGTTAAAAATCAAAATTAGAAGTTGTCAAAGATAAAAATAAAAACGCTGGAATTTAAAAGTGATCATTTGGTATCGGATCAAAATGCACCACATTTTAAGCTTCCAGTCAAATAAACTTCTAAATTATGACAAAAAAATAATGTAAGAACGAACCATTTTTGAAAACCTGCACAACTGTGTTTTACATTGTTCATTTATATGTATACTTTTTACAAAAAAATGTGTAATAACTTTTTTATTATTGATGTACAATGTAAATATTCAAAGATTCATCACACTTCTTTTTTTTTATATATAAATTTCATAAATTAAAAAACGGTTTAACTATCATTATTTATTCAGATATATGATTTTATTTTTAGAAAAATCCACCCCCTATAATATGTGCCATAAAATACATTTACAAGCCTGAAATACATCAATTGTTACTTTCTTGGTGTCCAAAGGAACTGTTCGTGTAGTACTGCCAATTTGTGTTAGTTTCATTATTTCCAGAATAGTAAATTTGAAAAAATCATCCACTACAAATATTAATGTGATGAAAATAATAAATTCCAAAACCAGGAAAATTTTGTCCAAACAATATCTTTTTTACCACCAATTTAACAATTTCAAATATTCTAAAAATATTCACTAAGTGTTTTATTCATTGTACACTTTCTACTGATTTATATTTTAAGTGCATGATTTTTAATGTATTTTATTTTTGAATATTCTGTATTTTATTTGATTGTCACATACCATTCATATGTCCTTTTAACAATTCTAATAATACATGACATCTCATTTTGTTCAAGTAAAAAAAATATAAATTTCAAGTGATTGATATAAAATATTCAAAAAATAATGATACCAACATATATGCAATACATGTCTGAATTGTTTATGCTATAAGTATCACGTACTTTACATATAATATTGCATACCTGAACTTTTTATATACATCAAACAAAATTAATCGGAATTATTATTTTTATTCAATACAAGCTTTAAATAACAAAATTTCCTGAAAATGAAAAAAATAATACTTCAATTTTTTTATTAGCATAGTAAGCCGATCAAAACTATCACCTTTGAGGAATTAAATTTTGCTAATTAATCCAACAACTCAATTAACATTTATTTCGTGTACAGTGTAAAATAATCATCCAAAATTGATTTCAAATGACATGGTTTTTATTCTTAAACTTGTAAGCAACCTTGTCTCTATGAAAAACAACATATTCTACTTTTCAGCAAAATGAAAGGTCGACTTTCAACCAATCAATATGTTTTATATATTTCATTAGAATTGTATAATACTTGATATAGTTTTGAAATGTGAATATACCTAAAAATCTATCTAATTTTTTTGTTGCATTCACCATTATTGTACTCATATTCAATCATATACACTACAAAGTAACTTAAATTTATGTTTAATTTCTCTATTATTTTTATTCAAAAAATAAAAAATAATTAAAATTCAGAATTGAAATTATAATGAAATTACAGAAAAAAAAAATTTAGGAAAAAAACTAAAAGTGCTCAAAATGCATGGTAAGGCAGAGGATGCGTTCAGAGGATGGGGGAGAAGAACATATCGGGTCTCAATCGACGCACCATGAGCAGGACCTCAATTGTATCGCCGAACGAGATCCCACATCCCAAAAGCTGTGCTACCGTCAGAACCAAAAACTGAAGATCTCGATTGGGACGTGAACCGCGAAGAACGCCTTTCCTGTCGTGGCAATGCATCGGGCTCTTGCTGTGCGGCATTGCGGTGTGCAGTCTCGGAGATCGTTCGCCTCAACCACTGCGTCACTCCCGATCAAGCACCATGGTAATGCTCTCTTTATACTTTTATCGCCTCATTGAAACAATCGAGGTCATATGTAGTATCTCATGGTTCAATTCTGCATTTCGATACTTCTCTGAGATGTTTGATGGGGCTTGTGAGATTGATAATTACGACAATGCGAAGGGATGACTAGGTCGTGGGTAATTCAGGGCGTGCTTTCGTCGCTGGTTTACGCCTTTTCCGTCTTTTTTTCACTTGCAATTGCACTTACTATTGGTTTCGAGGCTTTGCTAGTCGCTAGTGACATTCATCGCAGCTGCCCTGACCTAGTTTTGAGTTAAGCGTTTTGAAGTTGAGGGCCAGGTTCTCGACATTGGCGACTTTAAACTGTCTAATTTTTGGCTTTGAATGTATTCCACGGTTGTCATGATATCGGTATTGACGTTATAAGTTGCCGACAGAACTGAAATCGAGCTCTGGTTTTACGGTCCACGGCAGGATATACATGGATGAATAGTGATGACAATGTGGATTGTTGTCGGGCCTAGCAAAAACTTAAATTTATGTTTGGATTTTGTTCGATGGGATCGGAACAAGACTTATTCTGATAAGTTTTCATTTCCTCTTGCTTTGTCTCGCAGCCTCTCCGCTTAGCGATCAAGGTATGATTCATCCCTTTGATATTGTGCACTAGAGTTTTTTTTCTTTGATGTTGCTCCCCACAGTAATGGCTCCGGTCTAGCGCCAACCAAGAGTGATGAGTGGCCCATGTTGACCACTTCTTTCGCAGATTATTTAATGAGTTACCTGTCTATTAGCATGGTCGGCTAGACTCGGGCACTTCAGTCGTCAGTACCGGAGGCCATTTGATGTTTGTGTTATTATCACATGCTACAACATAGTTTGTAATTGCATTCTTCTCATCATCAGCAGCGTTGCAGAATGTTAAGTGGTGATTCAATACTTGCACAGGGTTTGTGCTGATAGTGCTGATTTTCTTATTTCAGCGGAAACTCGCACAAAGGTCTGAGCGAGTTAAGTGTGTGGATCTTCATCCAACGGAGCCATGGTAAAGTCTCTTTATCGACGTTAGACGCAATCTGCATGTCTTCACTATGTTGCAAAGCTTTGAGAACCTATAGTCTGGGACACATGGCGGGTTCTGTCGATGTGCCTTGGAACTTACATGCGTCCATGTTGTATGTTGGTTGGTTCTTGAACATGATGTTTCAGCAATTGAGGAATCTTATGATTGTCATGCAGGATATTATCCAGCTTATATACCGGAAGTCTTCATATTTGGAACTACCGGAACCAGGTATACATATGACACGACTTCCACATTTTTTTCGTGAAGTTGTATATTCCAGACTGGTAAATTGCACCGGAAATAGATCAGGCTTACAATCTGGTCTTCCGGTATGATTAGCGACTTGCAGGACCTCGGATGGTTATGCACTAGGAAGCTTTCAAAAAAGCCTCCAGGCATAATCTGGAGAGACACTTTGCTTATCCATTTATGCTTGTACAAGATTAGAGTAGAAGTTGATTGACATTCTATTAGTATCTCACCATCTAGCACAATTTCGTATCACGTCCTCCTCTTGATTCTACTGCTTATTCTTCGCTGTACGGAATGCATCACACCTGGAAAGGCTCATCTGTGAATGTGCATGCTTTAATCACACTTAAACATGGCTAATACAGGGTAGCCCATCTCCCATCCCCGTAGGCATTGGAGTTGGGTATTCAGCTTGTGATGCATGTTCGAATTTACTTTTGGTTAGATTTATATATCGAGCATGCTTGTGCTGTAGTTAAGATGATCATGGAGCAGCATTTCGCCGGTATGGCTAACGACTGAAATGTTAATAATCTGCCAATACACACCTGGTGTGTATGTTAGCAGGAATTGTCGCATCGTTGTTGTTACCCGGCTGGTTTCATTTTGAGACTGACATTATTCTAATATCCTTATTTGCAGAGCCTGGTGAAGTCCTTCGAGGTTACCGACCTGCCAGGTACGTTGTTTGAGACCATGTTTAGCAGTCCGTTCCATGGTTCAGCTGTTGTTGTAGTAGTCATTCGCGAGTTTTATTGCAGGCGTCACTCACAGTGCATCTTTCTGTGTTTAGCTGTTCTCTATTTTGAAACCATCATTTGAAAGTGCTGAGAGGAGTTCAACTCGTTCTGTTTTCTGCAGTGCGATCAGCGAAATTTATCCCCCGTAAGCAGTGGGTTGTGGCTTGCTCTGATGACATGTTCATCCGAGTGTATAACTACAACACGATGGACAAAGTGAAACAGTTTGAGGCACACACTGATTACATTCGGTGTGTGATAGTGCATCCCACGCTACCTTATGTTCTATCATGCTCAGATGATATGCTTATCAAGCTCTGGGACTGGGAAAAAGGTTGGATTTGCACTCAAATTTTTGAAGGGCACTCTCATTATGTCATGCAAGTAACGTTTAATCCTAAAGACAGCAACACCTTTGCAAGTGCTTCTTTGGATCGAACTGTGAAGGTGAGGTACCATTTGGTTCCGTCGTTTATTTTTCTGAAGTACTAGCTTTCTTGAAATATTACAAAATCATAGGGTTCTTTATGCTAATAGGATTAAGCAACGAAGTTCAACTGATGTAAGATTGTCTTCCAAGACAGTAGAACACTACGATGACTTAATTGTATGGACTGTCTTTTTAACAGACTTGGAACTTGGGTTCTCCCGAACCCAATTTTACCCTCGAGGCTCATCAGAAAGGTGTCAATTGCGTGGAGTATTTCACCGGCGGTGACCGGCCACATTTGATCACAGGATCTGATGATCAAACAGCCAAGGTGTGTTGATTCGTGTCGTATTATTATCTGTTTTGCTGATAGCGTAGGTGCTTGGTTCCCATAAAGCCATGAGCAGATTTGTAGTTCACTTTACTAGCTTGACGGTGTGTGGACGAGGAAATGTTTGGTAACTTGTTCGGGCTGTTCAAGGTGCTACGTGTTCATGGTTCGGTAATATTTTCTGATGTTGTTCTTTGATGCAGGTGTGGGATTACCAAACCAAGGGTTGTGTGCAGACTTTAGAGGGTCATTCTCACAACGTATCTGCAGCGTGTTTTCATCCCGAGCTCCCTATCATCCTTACTGGTTCAGAAGATGGAACAGTTCGTATTTGGCATGCGACCACGTACAGGTATACGTTTCCTCTTTCTTTCTCTCTTCCGTAAGCTTTTGCATTGTGTGGACTTTCGTTGTTTCCAGAATTGAATGTGAGTTCTCTGTAACTTTAAAATACCGTGCACCACACAATCAGCCTTTCGGCAGTGTTGTGCAGTATGACCTAGCTTGACTCCATTAATTTTCTGTGTGCCCTTCCCGTCTAACTGCCGGAAGAACCGTTTTGCACGCCGACACGTCTACGTCAAGAAAGTTTATGTTAAAATGTTTGGGAGTTAATGTGTCCGTTGATTGGTTACAGTTAAATCTTCTTTCCTGTCCAGGTGCTTGGTAGTAGTTGATTGAATTTTTTTTCCTTTATTTTTGAAGGCTAGAGAACACGTTGAACTACGGCCTGGAGCGAGTATGGACTATTGGGTATATCAAGGGCTCAAAAAGGCGAGTTCTCTACCAATATGTTTGAACTCAACGCATTGTATATTTTAGTCTTGTTAACAAGTTATCCATTAGACATATACAAGGATAGCGTTTAATTTTTTTGACTAAAACATCCTGTTACACAACCTTCATTGATGTGTATGTGTAATTCTGCGTTTATTCATTTACATGTATGGGATTGTCTAATTATTGTGCAGGGTGGCAATTGGATATGATGAAGGAACTATCATGATTAAAATGGGAAAGGAGGCACCAGTTGCTAGCATGGATGGTAGTGGTAAAATCATATGGGCAAAACACAATGAAATACAGACCGTCAATGTCAAGGCAGTTGGTGCTGATTTCGAGGTGGCGCCCACTCCTGTTTATAAATTAGCTTCAAGTAATGTTAGTTGTATTTGTTTTACACTTTTTTTCCTGTGCAATGTTAGTTTTTGTTAGCTATATTTAGAAATATCAAATAAGTGAAGCCTTTTCATGTTTTTGTTTTTGTGCAGTTTGCAGATGGAGAACGCTTGCCTCTGGCTGTCAAAGAGCTAGGGAGTTGCGATCTGTATCCTCAGGTATTTTATTTATTGTTACAGCTCTGAAATGCAATCCCTGAATTTGGTCTATGTTTGAGTTTTACAACGTGTCGGAGGATCGCTAAGTAGTTTAATTTGTGTGCTTCACAGAGCCTCAAACACAATCCCAATGGCAGGTTCGTGGTAGTGTGTGGTGATGGTGACTTTATTATCTACACAGCTCTTGCTTGGAGAAATCGATCATTTGGTTCTGCCTTAGATTTTGCCTGGTCAACAGATGGTGAATATGCAGTTCGCGCAAGCACTTCCAAGATCAAAATCTTTGGCAAAACTTTTCAGGTAGCCTTCTCTGAGAAATAAATGTTCTTTGTGCATAGTTTATTCATGTTGGTGGATGCTTCGACATCGATCACCTTGTTGCTAAGTTCTTATGCTTTAGTGTTGGATACCTTCATGCCTCTCCTATGCTGGTTTTCATCACTTTCTGACATCATCAGTTCTACGTTAATCGGTTGAAAAGCTCTTTTAAGGCATTTACAGAGATGCTTGATGTGAATTGCAGGAACGAAAAAGTATTCGACCATCTTTTTCAGCTGAGGGGATGTACGGTGGTACTTTGCTTGGAGTTCGTTCGAATGACTCTGTCTCTTTCTATGATTGGGCTGAAGGCCGTGTAATTCGGAGAATTGATGTGGTAGTGAAGGTAAAAGTCATTAAATTATTCTTACTGAGGACTATCTTTTCTAATATTTATAATAAATGGGAGTCCATCAAGTCTCTCTGTCTCCCTCTGCTCAAAATAATTCATGTATTAACAAAAAAATTATATGTTTATTGAAATCCGCATCTTTTGGAAGGCAACGTAAGCTAATTTATTCTTTGTCACAGAACGTATTCTGGTCAGACAGCGGAGATCTGGTTGCGATTGCGAGTGAAAGCTCCTTCTATATTCTGAAGTACAATGTAAGAGCAAGCATTGTGTATAAATATTTCGTAGTTCATATTAGAATTATTGGGTTTACAGGTTGGAACTACTCGTCACGGCTTACTTTCCTCCTTTGTAGGAAACGTGAATGCAAAACGCGGGCTCTCTAGTGTTGAACCCTTATACATACATGTAGGTTTTTGGTTTCAATGTATTTGAAAGTAAAATTTATAAGAAACTATGTATCTTTCCGGTGCTAGGTACTTATGATTTTGAATCTTTTATGTTCAGCGGGATGTGGTTGCAGAGCACTTTGACAGTGGCAGGCCAACGGATGAACAAGGTGTGGAAGACGCCTTCGAACTCCTGCACGAAATCTCCGAACGAATTAGAACTGGCTTGTGGGTGGGCGACTGCTTCATTTACAACAATTCAGCATGGAGGCTCAACTACTGTGTCGGTGGAGAGGTAAGGAAAAACAAGTAAACCTTAGATGCAATACCATTTGCTTCTTTGAAGTTGATCTTTGTGTTGCTCGAACAAGTAGACTATCCTCTGGTGAGATGGATGCTAAAGAACTCCAAAATACTACATACCTACATCACTTGATTCCAGACCGTCGGGATTTGAGATTATTTTAACAGTCATAGGTGGCGCCAATAACTAATCCCGTGCAATTCAGTGGCCTAAAGCAATGTTGACTACCATGTCAAGCTTGTTTCCTGTATGCTTAATCACTCAAGTTTTGATATGAGACCCGTGGTAACTAATTTTAGAACCTGGAATTTCAGGTTACGACAATGTTCCACTTAGATCGTCCAATGTATCTACTTGGGTATCTCGCAAATCTGAGTCGCGTGTACCTCTTCGACAAGGAGTTCAAGTGAGTCCTATGCAGAAGAGGGCCGATGGCCAAAATTATCTGTTAAGTTACATAAGATGGCCAAGCATTGTTCTAGTTATATTCAGTAGTAAATGTTTCGACTTTCATGGGCTCAGAATGAAGTTAGAGATTACTACGTCTTATTTGATTGGTGCAACGTAGTTTATGGATTAAACTCTTGAATTCCGTGGTTGGTTTCAGTGTCGTGAGCTACACACTTTTGCTGAATCTGATAGAGTACAAAACTCTAGTCTTGCGAGGAGATCTGGAAAGAGCAGAGGAAGTTTTACCGACTATTCCAAAGGAACATCTGAATAGGTTCATTGAAACTTAATTATTTGAATTTATGGTGGCAAGTTGCATATTTGAGTTATTCCCTTCATTGTTTTCTGTTTTCTCACTTATGTAGTAGTGGTTTGAGGTAATTTGATTTTCAAAGCGCTAATACGTCTTTTCTGGGCAGTGTTGCGAAATTTCTGGAGTCACGGGGTCAGGTGGAGGATGCTCTTGCTATTGCAACTGATCTTGACTACAAGTTCGACCTGGCCATTCAGCTAGGCAAGCTAGATACTGCAAAGGTGAAGTTGATTCCCTTGTGACTGTCCTACTGTGGAGTTTTTAATTTCCATTTATTCATATGTCGCTTAGCAGGTACACTGAGATATGAATATTCTCGAGGTTCCACTAATTACAAAGGCGTCCAGTAAATCGGCAGGAAAACAAATGTTTCAATTTGGACCAATATGCCATGTCTCCTGATGTTAAAATATACACAAATTTATCTTTGCTTTGAGTCTCTAAATGCTTTTTTTGCACCGGCTATATCTATCAAACTATGCATCCAAATCACCAAGGTGGCATTACGCTGAGAAAGGAAACAATTATCTTTCATCTAAAACAGGTTCCCTGATGATTTAAGATGATTTTGGAGATATGATCGCTTATTATCTGGTTTGTAAATTCTTTGGATAGACAGAAGTGGGTAACATTGCAATGAATATAGAATTGAAGAGATCATTAAATAGTCGTTTAGTTGCTTGTGCAGGCTATAGCTGAAGAGTCACACAGTGAGTCCAAATGGAAGCAGCTAGGCGAACTCGCCATGTCAGCTGGACAGGTATGATGTGGAAAAGCCGTAAGAATTATCTGAAGCAAGTTGTAGAAATGAAACAAGTATGTGCTGTTGGTCTTGTATATCTGGCCTTCTCGTATACCGGTATGGTTCTGGTATATTTAGATTTATACAGTAACAGAGAGTTCGTATCCTGTGGTTTCTCCAGAGACTGCTGTTAAGTTTGAGAACTCAAGTTCAACATTTTCAATGTTGTGGATTTGATTTGTGAGCATATGTTGATGATACACAAATCTCCCACTCAGTCTAAGAGCGTTGGTTGCGCAGTTTGAAGTTGCGGAAGAATGCTTCGGTTACGCGAAGGATTTGAGTGGATTCTTGCTGCTATATACAGCCCTTGGAGATGCTCAAGGGCTCGATAAACTGGCAGCTACTGCCAAGAAGCAGGGAAAGATGAATATTGCCTTTCTCAGCCACTTTTTACTTCGAAAAATAGAGGACTGTGTACAATTATTGATAGACAGGTACCCATGCTTGTGCCCTGTTCAAACTGCACTTATGCAATCATGATCCGATTCCAATTGTCACACCGAAGACGGTATAGCAAGCTTGGTAAAGTTTAGTAAAATGATTGAACTGTTTTCAAATCTAACCTTTTTTTTGCCCTGCAGTAATCGGCTACCGGAGGCTGCCTTTATGGCTCGTACATACTTGCCGAGTGAAGTGAGCAATGTTGTTAGTCTCTGGCGAAATGATTTGAAGAAGGTAAACTAACTTGGATAAGCTTTTTCCTTTTACTGCAAGTCTCACCACATAAGGATTCTTTTATTTTGAAGAGTTATGGAATGATGTGTTTGGGTTGTGAGCAGATAAATCAAAGGGCTGCTGAGTCGTTAGCAGATCCTCAAGATTATCCCAATTTATTTCCAGATTGGGAATTGGCATGTGATGCGGAAGTCAAGAATAAGGAGCAGAGGTAGGCTGCTTTTACTCTTTGGGGTGAATGAGTGGACATTGCATTTGCATGTCTCTAACAAATTGCCTTTACTTTTTTTGTATTATAGGGGGGAATTGCTTCTTCTACAAATGTATCTGATTTACAATCTCTATGACAATTTTATTTTCTTTTGGGAGGAACGGATTCTTATCCCATCTTTTCTGAATGGCAACAGCTCCGCTTTTCTTCCAGCCTCACAATATATGAGTTACATCAATGGTGAACTAAGTGAGTTGACCGGTGAGCTAGAGGACTTACATTTGAACAAAGATTCTTCTATGGAAACCGGTCACTACGAGGAAGAGGTGAACACTTTAATTGTCCTGTTCTTGCTAATTAGGAGCCCAAATTAATTATCAGTGAATTGAAAAAGTTTGCGCTTGCCTATTTGCCTTTGTGCGTGAACTTCCCTTGGTTTCCGATATTGTAGTGCTCTTGGCAATTGCTTCTCTTTCAAAGAATAGTCTCTCGATGTATCATGGAATATAAATTCTCTGTAGGAGCATTTTGTTACCTAGCAGTTTGGAGTTTTAAGTAAAAGCTTACCGGTGTCTCATTCTCTACTTCGCAGAGCGGAGGACTCGTAGATAACCAGGAACAAGAAGTTTTCCATGACGTGGAGTATGTGGATGAGGATCAACAGGAGGTTTTAAATGTGGATGATGGGGCTGGTTTTGTGAAGGCCGACCAGTACATCGAAGGTGAAGGTGAGCTTTTGGAGCCTCACCTCGTAAACAACACTCATGATAGCGCTGAAGAATGGAGTGTGGAATGCGAACAACCACATCTTGAAGAATGAGCTTGGAGCTGACTCCTTTGTACGCAACAGTAGGCAGCATAATTAGTCGATGCTGAGAATCATCTTTCATGGTAAATGGCGGCATGTTTCACAGGAACTGATCTCTATTCGTATATCAATAGAACGATGCCAGCTTTTCTGTAACAAAGTGAGAGACTTTCTGTGAGTGCTCCATTCACATAGGTGGAGCATCTCAAGCTAAGAACATGCGCGCTTTCTGCCAAATATTTTAAGTTCCCAATATTAGCCAGAATCGTCACCATTTTTTGCTACTTTTATGATGGTAGCCATGAATGAGGACATTGGTATTTTAACCATGTCCCATCCTACGTTGTCAGCTCCGCAAGGATTCAAGGGTCTTGACTTGAAAAGCTCTGAAATCCCAGGACAGTCCAGATACTGCCGAGTGCTCTTAGCTATGTAAATGTTCCATGTATAGGGCATAACTGAGGACGTGGAAAATATGCCCAAATTTTTAATAATATGATTCTTAAATCTTGCTACAATATCTCGTGCCCTTTTCATTTTAGGGTGATGCTACTACTATTTGTGGGAGGGCATATGATGGAATGGTATCATTACAGAAACTCCGTGTCTTTTGTAGTTAGAAGGATATGGATCTATGAGATACTGCGATAAAAATTATATTGCCTTATATTTCCTTATATTGCCTATGTGGTAAGATGTACTAGTGGTTTGTATTATACATTTGCCGTTATGGATACACCCTGGTATGTTGCTGCAACTTGTGAAAAATCATGACAAGGAGGTTAACAGACTACAGAGCTCAATATTAGTTTGATTTTCCAACAAGATAAGCAGAAAAAAAAAAAGAATAAAACAAAAGAAAAAATAAGAAAAAAATGAACAAGCAGAGGGGGTGTTACTTGAAGTACAAGGTAAAAGTTACATTGGGTTTGATGATAATAGATATTTTTCATTAACGATTGGTACAAAGGATGGTTCGTCTATAGATGTGGAGAATTAATGGGTTGCATTACAGTTTTATTTAATCTTATTCAATGATGCCAAAATGGCGTTCATTGTAAATAGATTGGATCTTTTTGGAAATTGGCAATTGTTGTAGAAAAATTAAAAAATAATATTAAAAGATGATTTAAAAAGAGATTTCTTTAAAAAATATATATTGAAGAAATCTTACTAAAATTTTAAAAATACCAGTGAGAATGTGCTAATAGAAACCAAAGAATATATGATGGGTTTCTAATTAATTAAATTATTTGTTGCTTCAAATAATAATTGGTCATTAACAATATTTAGGTGTAATAGTCGTTTTATGCAATTAATATGCTGAACATTAACAAAAAAGAAGACATCCCCATGTGCTTAAATATTATGGAATAATGAGTAATATTATATGTTGCAATTATTGTTTTGGCATCTTTCAAATATACTAAGAACTATTTATGCAATCTGCACATACCACCTACCTGTTAATTAGTATCTCTTTTGAAATTGTTATTAAAATTAATGCTTTTAATTTAGAAATTTTGGTAGTTTGTTAAAAACATAAAAAATATGACATTTATCTAAGTTTAAGCAATAATACTAAATTATGATTTGACTATTTAAGTGTTGATTTTACTTCAGTCTTATTAATGTAGTAATATCACTTATTATGTTATCTTTTTTGAATCATATATCTATTTAAATTTATAAATTTTATATTTAATAATTAAAAAAAATAAAATTTACTTAAAACACATAGATTTATCACATTAGAAATAGTTTCAAGATTTTTAAAAGGCCATCTTGCCCATCTATACTACAAAATAATCTTTATGGTTCTAAGAACTATTATTTTTGGATAAAATGTAATTATAATATAATCTTACAAGACTTCTACAACAAATCAACAATGTTGTATTTAGTAGATTGTTTTAGTTGAATTGAATAAATTTTTGTAACTAATTAAAATTACTAAATAAACTACATCATATTCTTAATGTAAGTGCAAAAAACTTTAGAACTTAAGACATATATTTTTAGGTGTTTTAAGCCACTTTGGAATAGCATTGCTTAATCAATAAAATAAAAAAATAAATAGTTATATTTAAAAATACCATCTATAATAAAATTTTAAGTACCTCTTGTCTACTTCTCATTTTTTTCTTCTTAGATGTAAAAGATGTCTTTAGATAAAATAATAATAATAATAATAATTTCAAAGATTATATAATTAAAAGAATCTTTCTATTCTAAATAAATATCTTAGTTGTAACTTTAATTTTTATTTAAGAATTATGAATAGATCAATTATTTATAAGTAATATAAAATATTTTTAAAATCAAAATATAAAAAATATAACTAAATTTCCTATACATCAATTCACATTGGTTTTGTGTGCTAAATATTTTACTTGTTTAAGTCAATATCCATTTTTTATATCTAAAAATATTCTATATAATTTAATATATTTTAACTTTTACTATTATATAATTTTTAAATTTTAGATTTTAAAATTATATATTAAATAATTACATACTAATTCTTTTTTTGTTTAGAACATATTTAGTATTTAAAAAATATACTTGTTTAAAATTTTTAATTTCTTTAATAGTTAAAAGTTTATGCTTAAAAAAATATATATATCTTTTATAGCAATATTGATACTATATTACATATGTTTAATTTTTAAAATAGATATTAATATCCTTATTTATATTATCTTGTATTAAAATATTTTTATCTTTTTCCAAATATAAATGATTTATGTTATATTTATAAGTGTTTGCAATATAAACTACATTGACTCATTTTTATAAAAATCTTGTCAATATACTAATTATTTTGTATCTTTTTTTTAAAGTATTTATAATTTTATAATATTTTATATATTATATTACATGTGTTATTTCAACAAATCTCAACAATAGATGGAGTAGTTATTTGAGTTTCTTTTATATGCTTTTTTATTCAATGATTATAAAAATGAGATATAATACTTTAAGTAAATTTTGAGTTTCAAAAAAATCTCAAAAAATCTAATATCTTTTAAATAAATTTAATAATAAGAATAAATATCAGTTATAAATGAGTTTTTACTTTAAATACTTTGAAACTTTAAAGTTTTTTTCACAACCAACAACATATATATTTGACATAGTATTGCACTTTATATTTGTTAGAATTTGATTGTTTAGTATTTTTTATTTTATTTTATTTTTCCTCATATTCATCTTTTGACAAAAAATAAAACAAGTCCTCAAAAACATTAAATTATAATTTTATCTAAATATCTTTAGTAGTTTTAAATATTTCTATCCACCATTATAAAATATATGTATTTTTTTAATTAATAAGCCAAAATTATGCCTTAAGTTAATCCCATCTAATAAAAAATACTTAAATTAATCATTCATTATCAATTTAATTTTGAGAAACATACAATACCATATATTTGTTATTGTATGTAAGAAAAGTAACTAAACAACTATAAAGTGTTTTGTATTTATATAAAATGGTTTTCTTATCTTAAAAATTAACTTATATTTTAGCAATATTGCTCATAATAGTGAGCACCTAGAATATTCTTTTAAATGTAAAAACTTTAATGTGAAGAAAAAAACCAAATGAAATTGAAATTCTTCAAGACTTAAGAGTGAATATTTTTCTATAATTAATTTGGATTTTTTTCCATCATGTAATCAAGAAAATTGTTTAATAAGCTTTAAATTATTACAAACAAAATTCTATTTTACAACTTAATAGGCTAAAGAATAATATTTTTATTTTTATATAATCAACTACTTTTACTCCTTTATCTATTGTTTTAGATTTTTTGTGTTAAATTTGATACAATCAACTTTGTTAAAATATCTTTACAAATTTATATAATCTTTAGTTTTAGTTTAATTTAATTTATTATTATAATATTTTTTATTTTTATTTTCTATAAATCTCATTAATATATATAAAGATATAGGTTCTAAAATGTAATTAAAGATTAATACTAAAAACAAATTCTTACAAGTATTTTAAATATTTACAAAACATTATACAAATCTATATGACAACACTAACCATTTATAAATATATTAATGTGTATAGTATATAATATTGTATATATTAACAATGTTAATTTTGATATCAAAATATTTAAGTTATTTATTACTAAATCACTAAAAAAATCACTAATTTAAAGCAAAATTATTAGTATACTTATAAATTTTTTATTATTTTCATACCAAAATATTTATGCTTTAATATATTTTTATCTATATTTTGCACACATTGTTATATATATATATATATATATATATGTATATCCATGTGTTTTATTTATGTAATTAATTTTTTATAAGTTGTTTAATTGAGGATTCAATTCAAATCTACTTTGATTTAATTATTATAGTATATTTGTTTGTGAATTTCTTTAAGATATTACTCCAATCTTTTATTCTACCTTCTTCAATACTAAAAGTTTAGTAAATACTTGATTTGTAGAAATAATTATAAGTTTTGTTTCTTAAAAAAAATTCTTGTAATCATTAGAAATATCAATAGATTCATTTTTTTTTTCTTTGACTCATATTCTTTTTTTATTTATTTCTACCACTACCCAAAAATTTAAAGAAATTAATTCAAAAAATTATTTTAATGTGTAGAGAACACAACATTACTCCTAAATCAAGTTATGCAATTTCTGCGACATTGAATATGAATAACAGCAAAAATTACGAGGTATTATAAGTATCCTGAACTGCAATAAATTCAATGAATTTCCTCTCATCTTTTGGCTTCCACAAACCACCCAAAAAACTCGCATCCAGTTGAAAAGGGAAATGTAAGCTTGGCACTATACTACACTTGTATTAAAATTCGGGACTTACAAATGCCAGTAAAAGAATGGCTTCCATGTGCCAGGTATAAGTAAAGTGCGCCACAGGTTTTAGGGTTTAGTGCTCATTGTCATCAATAATATTATGCATCCTAAACTTTGTGTACATTGCTTAAATTAGGGCGCGCTCTTCAAAGACCTTCAGCATAGTGGCTCCAATTTGTGCAGGCGACTCACATACAGTGACACCAGCTGCTCTTAGAGCATTGATCTTGTCAGTCGCAGTCCCCTTTCCTCCAGAGATGATTGCTCCGGCGTGTCCCATTCGCCTCCCAGGAGGAGCCGTCAAACCTGCAATAAATGACACAACTGGCTTCTGCGTACCGCTCTCCCTTATGAAAGCAGCTGCGTCCTCTTCGGCAGACCCTCCAATTTCACCAATCAGCACTATTCCTTCAGTTTGCGGATCATTCACGAACTTCTTAAGACAATCTACAAAATTCGTCCCATTGAAAGGATCGCCACCGATCCCCACGCACGTCGACTGCCCTAGGCCTACTGCAGTCGTCTGGAACACTGCCTCGTACGTCAAAGTCCCCGATCGCGACACAATCCCAATGCGCCCAGGCTTGTGGATATAACCTGGCATAATACCAATCTTGCACTCACCTGGCTTGATGATACCAGGACAATTAGGCCCGATTAGACGCGTCTTCGACTGCTGCAACAACGCCGACTTCACCTTCACCATGTCGTGCTGCGGAATGCCCTCCGTGATGCAAACAACCAGATCCAGCTCCGCATCGAGGGCTTCCATGATCGCGTTCGCCGCCAACGACGCAGGCACGTAAATCACTGACGCGTTAGCGTTGGTCTCCTTCTTCGCTTCCGCAACAGTGTTAAAAACGGGCAAACCTAAGTGCTCTGTCCCGCCCTTCTTCGGTGTCACTCCTCCCACCATATTGGTACCATAGTCAATAGCTTGCTCCGTGTGGAACGTGCCATTTTTCCCCGTGATCCCCTGGCAGATCACTCTCGTGGTCTTGTCCACGAACACAGCCGGCCCGGAGGAGAGCTGCCTCCGCCCGCCATCGCTCAGAGTTGCCAAGCGCCCGAGATGCCGCGCTATGCCAGCAGCTCTTCTCATCCTTTCACACCCTACCCTCCTCCTTCCAAGCACTAGAATGAGAATGGAGCTGACAACAACAATGGCGAGAGCGGCAAATCCTGTCCCGCAGGCAAGCAAACCCTAGCGTGAGACGAAAACTCCACACACATCGACTCCGCGTGGGCCAGTGCTGGTGTAGAGCGCACAGCTGCCCCCCCGCCTGGAATCGTCGCCTGCCGCTCCTCCGCCCACGCCAGTTCCTTCGCCGAATCGGCTCTGGAACTGTCGTGGGAACGTGGCCCTCTCTCCTGGTCTCTGTTTCCACCGCGCCCGTGTTTCGTTCTGCCCTCTTCCATCGTCGTACAGCATTTTTGGTGCTGAAAACCCTAAATTACTTCAGCGGTTAGTTTTAATTACAGCATTGGTGCTGAAAATTTTATACTTGGAAGTCCTTAAAAAATGCACATAGATGTAAGTTGCAGAATATTTAAAATTTTATTTATTCAAAAACAATAAGCGGTTTCATGTGAAAATTAAGAGCTTGATAAATATATAAAAAATCAAGGACTAAATAAAGGATACGGATATTTCGGTACCCTCTTTCGGATATATTGGTATTTGTAATGAAATCAATGATCTCATTAGAGTTCCCATTGCCGCTCCCTTCACGCTCCCCACACTTGCACCACACTCAATGAGCTTGGTCGGATGATGCTAATGAAAAAATTTACAATATTATTTCATGAATAAGTGATGGCCTCCTCCTGCCGTTCCCACAGGCATTCTAGTGGCGTTCCCACACGAGTTCTGGTGCGTGCTAGTGCCCTTTGGGTGGTTCATCTGTTCATCTCGTCAACGCTGGTTTATCCGCTCCATCCGATCGCGTTGCGACGAGGAGCCACTCCACCTGGGATTTATCATCACAATTGGAGAGGATCATTGTGGGGACGCTGGCTCATCCGCTCCATCCGCTAGCAACAAGGAGCCACTCCACCTAGGATTTATCGTTGCTACCACGCTGGCTCATCTGCTTGCGACGCGACGAGGAGCAAGTCCATTTGGGATTTATCATCGCAGCTGGGAAGGATTATCATGGCGACGCTGGCTCATCTGCTCGTAGTGCAACGAGAAGTCAGTCCACTTGGGATTTATCGCTGCGGCCATCGCGACTTGACAAGGAGCCAGTCCAGGTGGGGTTTCATCCACTTGGGACGCGACAAGGAGCCAGTCCAGATGGGGTTTATCATCGTGGCGACGTTAGATTTTCCGAGGTTCGACAACAGGGGTGTCGACTTCCGCCGACGTGACGAGGAGTGTGTGCAAAGAGCAGGATCATCACGGATTGGTGAATTTTTTGATGGTCGACAACAAGGGTGTCAACCTCCGCCGACGCGACAAGGAGCCAATGTAGGTGGAGAGGATCAACGCAGAATGGTGGTGAATTCTTTGAGGGTCGACAACAAGGGTGCCAACCTCCGCCGATGCGACGAGGAGCCAATGCAGGTGGGGAGGATTAACGCAGATTTGTAATGAGATTTTTGAGGGTCGACAACCAGGGTGTCGACCTCCACCGACGCGACGAGAAGCCAGTTCAGTTGGGGAGGATCATTGCGGCGATGTTGGATCATCCGCTTGCGATGCAATTACGGGCAAGTCCAGGTGGATATGATCATTGTAGATTTGTGGTAAATTTTTTCACGGTATGATCATTGCGAATTGGTGGTGGATTTTTTGAAGGTCGACAGCAGGGGCGTCGACTTCCACCGACGCGACGAGGAGCTAATCTAGTTGGGGAGAATCATTGTCCGTTGGGAAATTTTTCGAGAGTCAACAACAAGGGTGTCAACCTCCGCCAACGTGATGAGGAGCCAGTCCAGATGGGGAGGATCACTGCGGCGAAGCTGGATCATCTGCTTGCAACGCAACGAGGAGCCAGTCCAAGTGGGTTTGATCATCGCGGATTGATGGTGAATGTTTTGAGGGTAGACCAGGTTTAGGGGTGTCGACCTCCGCAACAGCGAGAGGTGACTCATTTTTGAGGGTCGACAATAGGGGAGAGGAGACTCATTTTTTGACAATCGACTGCAAAGGTGTCGACCTCTGCCGACGCCACAAGCAGACTCAGTTTTGGACAATCCACAACAGGGGTGTCGACCTTTGCCAACGAGAGGACTTAATTTATTGGGGGTCGATAGGAGAGAGGATTCAATTTTCAATAGTATCATGTTGTAACATGACTATTGAGTGAAAGAAAAAAAAGAAAGATTATATTATAAAAGAGCTTAAATAAAAATATAGTAGCAAATTATTTTTAAAAATATAGGTAAAAGATAAGAAGGTAGTAAAAAGGTTTAATATTAATGCTGTCTTTATATATAAAAAGGCTTCTACTTCTTTTGTAGTGCCATAAACAAGAAAAATCAAAGTAGATTAGCAAAAACAATATTAAAGACATCTTTAGGTGAAAATAAAGAATAGCTTTCAACAAAAATTATTTAGAAAAACCTCAGATTGATATTTGGGAAGGGTTGGTTGTGAATTAGGGTCAAAACTAGATCCAAAGATACAAAACCATGCACATATTTAAAAAAAAGATTCTTTTGTTGATTGGAGAGTAAGGTTAGAAAGAAGACTTAATAATATTTCTTTGAACATTGGTTTTGAGGTTTTGAATTTGTAATGACTTTATAAGAGCTATACAAAGTTAGGATTCTATTTAGATGACTTTGATTTTTGAGAAATAAAGTGGAATTATACTTTGGAAAATTTTATAAGTTTTGTAGAAAATGTATGAGTAAAAACTTATGAATTTTTGAATATAGTTGTATTAGATGTGTATTGTAAATTTGAGCTTTAATTTGATGGTTAAATCAAGGGTTATTGAAATTCAAGTGGATTAGGATTTTAGAAATTAGATTTTGAAGGTTAATGAGGATTTTTGTGATTTTGAGCAATCTACCAATTACATTGAAATGGTTTTTTTAGTTGATATATGACTTAGTTTCTAATATTTATAAAAATTTTAAAAACAAGTGAACAATACAAAAAGGAGATATTAACACTAGAAGATTGATATTGAGATTAGAAAAGAAGAATTGTTGATATTCTAGCAGATTAAGAATTTTTTTTTTCAATTATTAAGTTAATTTTTTTTCTAATTTTATGTACTTGTTGTCAATTAATAAATTGAAGAGTGTGTAAATTTTTAATTAAAATAAATAATTAATTTAATAATTATTAAGATTTTAAATTTATATAAAATTTATTTAGGATTGGTTAAAATTTGATTAGAATTTGATTAGGATTTTTGAAGGATTTCATTATGATTTAATTAGGATCTAGTTAGAGTTTATATAAAATATCTTTTAAATTTAATTAATATTTTATTAGAATTTATTTAAAATATCTTTAGAATTGATTAAGATTTGATTAGGATTTGATTAGAATTTGATTAAATTTTGATTAAGATATGATAAAAGTTTGATTAAGATTTGATTAGGATTTATTAGAATTACTTTAGATTTGATTATGATTTATTAAAATTACTTAAGATTTGATTAGAATTTAATTAGAATTTATTTAAGATTTTTTTAGAATTATTAAGATTCTATTAAGAATTATTAAGATTCTATTAAGAATTATTTAAGATTTCTTTATAATTTCTTTAAGATTAATTGGAATTTTTTAAAGATTTTTTTAGGATTTCTTTGAGTTGATTAGGATTTCTTTAGGATTTAATTAAAATTCAGAATTATTTAAAGTTTATTTGGAGTTAATTAGAGTGTGATGAGATGTAACTAGGATTTTTTAAAGATTAATAGGATATATTTAGGATAATTAGAAGCTTACCTAAATTATTCAAGATTATCAAAAAGGTATTTTTAAATACTTTATGTATTATTTTGGATTGTAAATCCAACTTCAAAGTAAGATCAAATCCTTCCACAACTAGATGCCTAGTGCATTCTTTAGCTAATTTTTACATAATGCGACAATAGTAAACAACATGGATATTGACCTCCACCAATGCAACAAAGAGACTCATTTTTTATAGGTGGTTCTTTTGTGAGTAGGAAGACATGTAGCCAATCTAACAAGACAAAGAAAGTTGTTAGTCATTTGAATTTTTTTTATTTTCTCCTTGAGAGCTTTTGAATAAATCAGATTCAATCCACATTAAAAGATTCTATAAATTTTTGTTAATTTATTTAATTAATTAATTAATTAATTATTTTCTTGTATTGATTTTTAATTTCAATTATAATTCTTATGAATAATTGTCTTGAATAAGGATTTTGTATTATTTATTGTAGACATGGCCTTATACAAGAAATTATATTATATTAGAATTATTAAGTTTCAAGTAGATTTGAGACATAAGGATTTTTATTGAAAAAAAAAAGTCTTTAATACTGAGACGATGGCCATTCTATTAAGATTACATTCTTATTTATTTTTATGCCACTTCATTTTTTTGTAGACTTTTTGTATATAATAGAACAATTATTTTTTATTTTTTATAATTATCTAAATTTAGTAATCAAATTTAGATAATTATAAAAAAAAATTGATATTTTTGAAGTTTTATATAATCTTAGGATACCTGATGTTATCTTAGCATATACATCTAAAGAGTACCTTCTTAAAGATATAATCCAATTTGTATTGAATAAAGGATATGCTATGCCTTTGACCTCCAATAGCTGTAGCTTAAAAAGCAAGGATAAAATATAATAGGGGTGGATAATATAAAAATTAATTGAACTGATCAAAGTGTGGTGAAATTAAAAAGAATACAACTATAAGGCATATTGGGTGTCTATTACTTGTGAATGGAAAATTAAGGAGTGATGACCTTTAGTATATAAATATTACAAATCTATTTTATAATCATACAATTACTATAATTATAAATATTAGAGGTTATTTGAGGATTGGAATTTTATTAGAAGAGCAACAATTGTTTGCAATAAATTATGCTATTTTTGCAATTCCACCAAAAATGATCTTTACACTATTGATTCAAAATAAACTAATAACAAAGGCAATTGTATGGGATATTGCTAACATTATAGCCAAATCACAACGTGAAAAATTTATAAGATAACAACCAATTGAAGTACTTTTGGACATAATAAAAGATGATGGATGCAATCATTAGTATAAAGTAGATTATAAAAATCATATTTCTTATCTATTTTGGATTTTTTTTTATTTTTATGCCATTATATTAGTTCAATTACATCCAACAATATTTGTTTTGGACTCAACATTCAGAACCAACTAATTTGATATGCAAATGCTCTATGTTTTTGATATAATAAGCTTATATAAAAGCTTTATAGCATTTGTTGTTTTTATACAAGCTGAAACAAAGGATAATTACTAATGGATATTAAAAAGTATATAGAAGGCATTTGTACAACTTCAACTTTTTTTAACAAATCAAGAACTTATTTTAATGAATGTTAGAACATTTGAATATTCTACTTTCCAATCAATAGTGTCTATTTGACATATCAATAAGAATATTGCAACTAAACACATATAATTGTTTAAAACAAACAAGAAATAAAAGAATTTCTTTAAAAGATGGATAACTTTGTATTCTATTGCAATAAAAGAAGATTTTATTAAAGAGTAAAAAATAATAAAATTGAATGTTATCTTATTAAAAATATCATTAAGTATTTTAAAAAAGTCTTAGATTCTATTTAAATTTTTTTTTATTATAATCTAGACAAATCAATTTCAATACATGGATCACATTGTGACCTCCCGTGCAAAAGGAGGCCATAATTGCTTCAAAAGATACTTGCAAACATCCATTGAAGACATGTTGATAGTAGATGAGAGAATCTTATCAATCTATAAGATTAAATACTTGGAAATCACTATATAAATTTTATAAGAATAACTCAAAATTGATATTAAGCATCAAAATTCCTTTTATGTAGAGATTCATTTAAAATTTTTAAATTACTTATTGAACAAAATATTTGAATAATATGTCCATATAAAATATTCACTAATAATTAAATCAATGGATGAGAAACCATACATAAGTACACTTCAAAAAACATTTGGACTTCTTTACTAACATATTATGAAAAAATGCATTAAACTTAGAAAAAGATTGACAATGAATCATTTCTATGAGCATTAAAAACTTTAACAACCACATGAAATATTTGTCTTGTCTACTAAAGTAGGAGTACAAGAAACATTAATCAATCTTACAATATAGTTGGAAACTATGATTCAAATCTAGGCACTTCATCAACAAGCTACGATACAAATTTAACTTTAAAATATTTTAAAAAATGGAATTAATGAAGGTTTTGCCTTAGTTTAAAAACCTCTATTGATAACATTTAATAAAGGGCAGCCAAAAGGAATAAGAAAGCCATATAGGAATTTTAGCTCAACCCAAAGAAATCTATGTGCTTTTGAGATTAATAAGCAAAGCATATTAAGAGGAAGGAAATGCAAAATATATAAAGAAATGGTTATTGGCCACAATGCAAAATCTTGTCCAAAAAGACTTCTTCTATTAGTATAATGTATACCAAAAGAAACAATTGAAGATATAGTTGCACCATAAGTTGAGATGCAATTAGTCACTTGAATACAAATCTAAATTGGTATGTATTCAAGATAAAATTTTCATATAAAGATGTATGAATTTAATGTTGATCTAACAAGTCCATCTATACTACAACTAGAATCTTGTATGTTAGGGCTTCTATATAATACAAGAACTACTTCTATTACTTCTAACTAGATTATAAAATATTCTTCAATCATTGCTTATTCTTTTCCTATCGTATGCTTGATCTTATAAAACACTCATATCAATAAAAAATCAAAATCTTGTTGAATTGGCTACTTGCCTTCTCATTTATAGAAAAATCAAATATCAATAATGACTCCCCTCTTGTTGTTGTGGAGGTCCATACTCCTACTATCAACCTTCAAAAAATTGAGTATTCTCTCTCTTGTTGTCTATTTCCAAAAATTGAGTTTTTATTTTTTTTTCATTCTCAACCTTCAAAAGTTGAGTTCTTTCTCTTTTATTGCCAATCTTTAAAAATTAAGTCTCTTTTCCTTTATTATTGATCTCTAAGCAATGAATCCCCTCATTATGTTGGCAAAGGTCAACACCCTTGCTGTCAACCATTGTAAAATGAATTCCCTCTCTTTTGTTATTGACCTCCAAAAATTCAATCTTCTTGTCATGTCAACAAAGATCAACACCCCTACTATTAATTTGCAAAAAATAAGTTTTCTTGTTATATCAGCAAAAATCAACATCTCTACTATCAATTTGCAAAAAATAAATTTTCTTATTGTATTAGTGAAGGTCAACACCCTAGCTGTTGACCATCAAAAAATGAAATTCTTTTTCTCTCTTTTATTGTTAACTTCCAAAAAAGAAGTATTTTCTCTCTTTCCATGCTATTAATCATTAAAATATGAGTCTCTCTTGTTGCTAGGAAGGTCAAAATTCTTATTGTTAGCATTTGAAAAATCCACCACCAATTTATAATAATCATATCTACCTAGACTGGATCCTCATTGCAATATAAGCAGATGATTTAATGTTGCCACAATAAATTTTTTCACCTAAATTGGATCCTTACTACGTCCGTAGAGGTCAACACTTTTGTTGTTGATCCTTAAAAATTTCATCAATCTGCACTGATCTTCACTACCTAGATTAGCTTTTTGTTGCATGAGTGGAAATCAATATTCTTATTGTCGACCCTTGAAAAATTTACCAATTTATGCTGCCCCTCTCTATCTTAACACACTTCTTATTGCATCATAAGCAAAGCTAGAGCATTGTTGTAATGATTCTCTTCATATAGACTAACTCCTTATTGTATTATAAACAGATGATCTAATATGGCCGCAATGTTAAAACCCACTTGGACTCACTCCTTGTTGCATTGCAAGCAAATGAGCCAACATTATTATGATGATCCTCCTCCATTACAATAATAAATCCTAGATGGATTGACTTGTTATTGCATTGTAAGCAAATGAAATTTCACTTGTGTGACAAACATCCATCTAAAGAAGGTTCTAGAAGGACTTAGAACTTCTCAAAAGGTCCTATAAGAATTTAGAAGATCTTGGAAGGTTGTAGAAGATTCTAAGACGTTGTTAAAAGAAATTCTTTAGGTTGCTTGATTTCAAAGCAACATATGAAGTCACAAGAGAAGATTCTTAAGATTTTTTTAGATTGAAGCAACAAAAAATCCATTCAAGAATCATCTTGGGATGACTTAGAGGCAAAGCCTTTTATAAGAAGTTACTTAGAAGCTTCCTAATTCCTAATATATATAGGTGTTAAGGCTGAGGGGCTCCTTAGTCTTAATAACACATGTCTTATGGTTTAATTTAGATCTTCTAGTTTTGTTTTTGTTCTTATATTTTGTTGTTTTGTAATAAGATTCACATATCCTATTATCTTGTTATAGTCTTATATAAGTTTTTTGATCTAATTTGTAACAACTTGGATTGAATCTTAAGTGGATGAAACTCTATCTAAACTAATTGCTTCTTACATCTCAAGTGAATGAAATTCTATTGGGACTAGTTCCTTGTTGTATTGCAAAAAGATGATTTAATGTAGCTATAATAATAAATTCTAAGTAAATTATTTTTTTGTCATATTACAAGCGGATGAACAAACATTGTTGTAATAGTCTTTTTTAGCTATGATGATAAGTTCCAAGTAAAAAAACTCCTCATTATGTCACAAGCGGATGAATTAATGTAGCTACAACAATAAATTTTAAGTAGATTGGCTCTTTATTACATTATAACAATTATCTTTCTCAGCTATGATGATAAATCCTAAATGGATTAATTCCTTGTTATATTATAAGTAGAAGAGCTAAGATGATCGTAATTTTAAATTCCAAGTAAATTGGCTCATTGTTGCAAGCAGATAGAATGGATAAGGTAATATTTGTGTAATAATCCTTTTCAACTGTGATAATAAATTTCAAGTAGACTAACTCCTTATCATGATATAATTGGATGGAATAAATGAACTAGCATTGGCACAATGAATAGATGAGCTATCAAAAGAACATAGACATATTGTATGGCATGATTTTTAATCTAGAAATATATTGGATATATAGTTGTAGAAAATTTACCTATAATTTATTAGCCAAACTTTGATAAGTTGTTTGTCTTTAATAAGAAAGATAAATAAATACAATAATATAAAAAAAAAATTATATTAATAAAATCTCTTATATTTAGGTTGGTTTATATATAAAATTTTTATTGTATCTAAAAAAAATTCTTTATATTCCTTTCTATGCCAAATCATAATTAACTAATTTTTAATAAATTAGATTTTCAATAACTTCTAAGAAAATCTATAATTTCTTTTTACAAACTTATAATTATATCAAAAATATTATTATAGCTCCATATATCCATCTTTTTACCTCTATAAAGTCTTGGCTTCTAAAAATCCTTTTAATTTTTATAAAATGGTCAAATTATAATAAAAGCCTTCAATACCTTATTCACCTACAAAAGATTGATTTCTTCTAGAACTTTAGAATCCAATAACTCTTGATCTAACCATTAGGTTTTGTCAAATTTTTTTAAAGTGTAGCTTATATCCTTAAGCTTTACTACAAAAAAAATCAACTATAGATTTGCTTTCAATCATCTGATATCTCAAAAATCCTTATAAATGCTTAAAATCCAAATTTATAAACATCCAAGCACTATTTTCTTCATATCTCAAAAATCAGAAATTTTAATGCCACAAAACTTTTTTATATAGTTTTATAACATAAAAGTATACACTCCTACAAAATTTTGAACTAAAACCTTATCAAATTGCTTAAAATATAATTTAAAATATAACCACTAATTAAGCAGGTCAATTACTACGTTTAGATTGTAAGCTTTGACTTCAACTTCTAATATCTCTTTTATTCTAGCTTAGAATTCATTGAGCCATATATATAACGTATAGCCAAGAAAGTGCTCTCTTCAATCCTAATTGCCAATCTTTTATTGCTTTCTGTATATATGAGTTATATTCTAAATAGTGACAGTAGATACAAATTTGACACTTTAACTTTAAGCGCCTAGATCTCCATAAAAACTCCAAATCACTGAATTTTCACACCAAAACTATAGCCAAAAACCTAAACTTATTGATCCTAATCTTTGATGTTCAAATGCCCTCAAAAGAGAAATCTTAATTCCTAATAAGGCCTCAAGCAGCCTCTTGGAAGCCTATCGGATGTGACTTTTGACCAATAAAAATAGAGATTTCTATCATCCATCTCCATTTATCCACATAGATGGCCTAACTACTCTTTTTGATTATAAAAATCTCTTTATAATCTATTTTTTAATAAGTTTTACATAGTATATGTTCTAAATACCAAGTAAAAGAAATAAACAAGATATCAAGGATCACTAATGTCTAATAAAGGTAACTTGAAATATATAAAAATTATTATCATTATAAAATCAACCTCAAAATTCACTATCAAAAAAAAAAATGAAGTTGTACAAACTTCAATAATAGTCTTTTAAAACAAATTTCTTTTAAAATAGTAATCTAATTATATTTTATAACCAACTAAAATCTACTAATATGATTCTTATTTAGCTATGAAGTAAATTATATATTAAATATATATATATATATACATTATTTTTACATGGTAGCCAAACTACAACACAACAATGTGTAAGGAAATGTCACTAGAATGTGTGTGGAAATGGCAAGGAGCAAACATAAGAATCCATTACTTGTTCATGAAATAATTTTGTAATTTTTTTCATTAGCATTGTTCAATTAGACTCATTAGATGTGGTGCAAGTATAAGAAGCATGAAGAGAGTAACAATGGAAATTCTAATGAGATCATTGATTTTATTACAAAATATCAATATATTCAAAAGAAGATACTAAAATATCTATATCTTAAATAAAATAATAATATATTTTTTTAAAACTATTTTGATAAAAAAAAATATAATATTATTTATATATAAATAGATTTTAAGAATTTTTAATTAATTCTAATTATTATCATATTATTAGAATAATAATATTTATGCCAACAATATAAATTTCTAAAAGAATGTGAGCTACTAGCCACAAATGCATGCCAAAATTTCAATATAATATCATATTGTTTTACTGATGACAAAGGTTTAATCTTTGAAATATTGTAATAGTTCTTTTTTTTTTCTTTTCAACAACAATATGAAAAAGACAAAGTTATATTATAATCAAAATATTGAATAAAAATACAAAAGATTACTATTTTATAGAAAATTTTTAATTTTTAATTTTTCCATAAATCTTATAAATGCCAATATAAAAATTTTATTTATTTTTTTATTTATTTTTTGTCTTTTTTACCTCATATCTCAAGTTCATCTATTCACTCAGAGTTTTAAATTATTTTTTCAAATTGGAAAGGTAGAAAAAGGCAATGATTTATTAATCCTATTATAAAGTACATATGTAGCATTGTTTTTTTTTTTTTTTTTTCATTTTTTTCATTTTTAAATGTTTGGTTGTGCTGGTACATTTTTTTTTTTGCATAACTATGCTGGATTTTATCTTCTAAGTCAATATAAACTAAAGCATTAAAAAAAGTAGAAAGAATACAAAGATTTTCTTAGAAATCAGATATCACAGTTGAATTAAAGAGGCAAGCAAATCTAGAGCAAGTTTATGGAAATGCGGTTGTTCATTTTGAATCAAGTAAAATGTGGTATTAAAATGTACCATAACATGTATGTGCTTCAAAAGAAATTGGTCATTTATTTATAATTATAGTTTTTTGTTGCACAAAGCATAACAAGCCTTTCTTATAGATCAGTTCATAAATTTCAAAACTTCAACTTTCTACCAGAATTTTGATATTTCACAAAACAATATTCACAACCACTAACAACCACTTCCCTCTAAAAGAATCAGCAATGGATTAGAAGCATTCACACAACATAAGACCTAAACTCTTGCACATGTATTACAAAAACCAAAACCTTCCTTTGATTTTCACATTTGAAATCACCAAAAGTCACCAATTTCACTGTCTTCTTAAATTCAAAATAACCAACTACAGCACAAAAAAAATACAAAAAAACAAAAACAAAAACACAAAGTATAAAAAAGAAAAAGAAAAGAAAGAAGAGTCATGGAATGCTTGCAATCCTTAAGCTACACAGACTGATGAAGAAGACACAACAGTCCAGTGAAAGTAAAAACTATTTCATAAACAAAAAGTTTTTATTCTGCTGTAAGAACCCAATGTAAAGAACCTTTCAAGAAACTATAAAAGTTACTTTTTTAATTAAAAAATAGCGAGAAAAAAACCCAATTTCTTCCTGAAACAAAAGGGAGGTTCCACGTCACCCAGTTTCTAGGCCATCTAGTCTGGTGTAGATCTCATGTCGGTGGGTGCATCCACACTCTTCCGAACTATGAAGAGCGGCGCAATCCAAAAGAATCACTAGAAGCAATAAATCTATGTATATGTATATATATATATATATATAGATACTGAGCTATGGAGAAGAAGAAGAAGAAGAAGAAGAGGAGCTGGATGGCAACAACAACAACAGTAAAGTAAAGGTGGTTGTTTGGTTGCTGCCATGGCAACCTAATCGATGAGCGAGGGAACTAGACAGAATGCTTGCAACTCAACCTTGCAAGTTCGGCACCGACACTGCCATGAATGTGATAAGAATTATGCGAAGTGGGTCCCTGCTCATGTGTCGAGATATGTGCGAAAAGTTGTAAAAGGAGGAGAGGTTACCACTTGCAGGATACGAGCAGGCACTTGCCCTTGCCGTAACCGTTGTTAGCATCCTTGAACGCCTTCGATTGTGCCGCTTTCGTTGGCTCGGATGCATACAACGCTTTTGCAAAACTTCGCTGAATTGCACGCGGAGACATGTAGAAATGCATGTTGGTGCGGGAGTTGAGCATGGCGGCTATGGCCTGACGGAGCAGCTCGTCGCCCGTGAGGAGCCCGCCCGCAAGTGTCTTGCTGCCGTATTTCTGCTGCGCGCCTTTGCCGAACACTGTCCCCACGGTGGTTTTCCATGGTTGCATGTCCTTGGGCCAGTAGCATTTGTAGTCCGGGCGAAGCCAATCCCTGGATGGAGCAAAGAGGTTACTGTAATCCCATGAACCGGAGCATATTGAAGCCGTGTGGATAAATCTGTGAAGGAAGAAGAGAAAAAAACAATGCCCTGATGCTTGATTTCTAGGTTAGGGCTTTGGAGAGAAGATCGATTAGGGCACGCACAAGCATGAGCAAGTTGAGGGGCGTCTATTGGGGAAGGGAACCGTGATGCCGCCTGCACTCGGTGCTGGTCCTGGTGATGGGTCCTTCGGCTTGGGGCAGAATTCCATCGGTAGCGCAGGTTTGTAAAACAGAGGATCCACCACGTACAGAGCCTTGAAAAGAAATTTGGATTTCAAGGTCAACGTCTTCCCTCCACCTCCGACGAGAAAGCATTTGCTGTCCGCGCTTCCGGCCAAAGAGACTGCGCACCCCGTCAATTCCTCCTTTCCTTTGAAACTGACGATGAAATCTCCGAGGAAATTTGTTGATGCCTCTGCGTAGTCCACAACATTACCCGATGCATCCTTGCATTCGACCTTCACTTTCGCTTCTGCAACACAAGGGATTCACGGTCAGATCTTCACCACTGCTTCAATTTAACGAAATCCTGATTGCTTCTCATGTTTGCCTTGTGATTCTTCAAGCTTTCCGATGGGAGCAATTGGAGACTGATAGTTCAGTGGCAATGGGGAAATTGGTTGGGGGGGGTTGTGCTGCAGGAACCTACTGCTCATAGGATGTGCGTATGGGAAGACTTTATTCTGAATGCACTGATCACAGAAAACTTTGCCGACAACCACCGCCGACCAGAGTGTCCATTCCTTGCTACCTCCATAAGCCTTGGTCTGCGCATATGCTTGCTCCTCCGCCGACACAAGTGCGACATGGA
Organism: Physcomitrellopsis africana; assembly: GCA_036785485.1. Taxonomy (NCBI): domain Eukaryota; kingdom Viridiplantae; phylum Streptophyta; class Bryopsida; order Funariales; family Funariaceae; genus Physcomitrellopsis; species Physcomitrellopsis africana. The sequence goes on along the minus strand of JAWRVF010000113.1, from coordinate 168,021 downwards.
ACAGTCCATGAAGCGCTACCACCGCAAGGACCGCCACTCCTATCCTCATTTCCATATTGAACTTCAACAGCACCAGTGGGGAAATTGGATTAGCCTTCAACCTGGAAACCAGTGTCACCGCACGGTATCAATACGCGCATGGGAAAACTAAACCAGCTACCTACTCAACCTGTGCACGGAACTCTCAAGGAAGTGGACCTGTGAAGCTGTCCTGCTACAGCAAAGGAGTTTATCAGTCCTTCAAACCTAAAACCTACGGCTCCTCACGGCAAGTTTTTTGACGAGTGAGCAACAAACCCTTTTGAGCACTTCAGCTGCTACTGCTGCTGCCGCCGCCGCTGGACCTTGAAACTGTACTCATGGAACTGCTAACATGCAGCGTGAGGTGATAGGAAAAGTGATCTGGAGATCGGGCATATGTATGAGCATGGCCATGGCTGCATTTATGAGAATAGTTGCGAGGGTTGGTGGTGACGGTCGGAGGCGCGCTGTAGACTTGCTAAGGATTGACAGAGCGATGCGAAGCATCACTTGACTTGCTGGTCAACCGCATTGACAGGTTAGACATCCCCCCTCCCTTTCCCTCATTAATTGCATCCCCAAGGTTCAGATTCATGACCAGCTCCTGGAATGGCAATCTTTTCGAGACACAGAGATGTTGGGCATTGAATGACTGTCAGCGAGCTTACACGCGACATGGCCGGTTGTCTTTCATTGCGCCTCCCAACTACTTCTAACGGTGGAGCTACCTATACACTCCGTTTTTCTTTTGTGGGGAGCAGTCAGGTGGGTGCATCAATACAAACACTGCAACTTGAATTCATTCATTCATTCATTCACTCATGGCGGTGAGGATCAATCAAGCCTTCAACATGATCAGACTATATCGATTAAATCTAGATATACTGCTCTCCTCAAGGAACACACACACACACACACACACACACTTCACCCAACTGTCTACACTAAAAAAAAATTGTGCCGTAAAAGCAGCGTCTTTCTCGCCCAGCTCAATTGCCTACAATCAGCACTTTTTTGAACTTTGGATTTCATCACAACTTTTGCACTGTCAAAATGGATCTCTTACATTCAATGCAACTCAGTCTCAACGTGTTTCGTTTTAGTTGGTGAGCTTCGGTAATAACGCAGTGATGATGTTGCACCTTGACTATAGTGACCATTGTGTCAGTCCGGACTTGCAATGAAGCAACAGATGCCTGGACATTTGTGGCGATGAGCTTGGAGGGGGAGAAAATTTGGGTGCACGATTCTGACGTTGCAATGAGTGAGTGTGTGTGTGTGTGAGAGTGTGTGTGGGTTCATTAACATCTCCCTCCATATCTCAGCTTGACTTGCAAGGCTCCAATCCTTTTCCGACTCAGAAGTACAACATGGTGTGTGAATGACAGTTGATGTGTCACTTTTTTGTGTTAATTGTGTTGCAGTTGCTGTGGAGTACGTGTTTGTTGATTAAAGAAAAAAAAAATGACACAATTTGGTTTAGTGCCATTAGAGGTTGTGGTGTAATGATCCTACCATTTCTACAATGCATTTTAGCAGTTGTTGAAGTGGTTCTCATTTCCTGGGTGTGTGGTTTGTGTTGTGTAAATGCAGGAAGTTAGTCTCAGCTTTCTAGTCTTGGCTTTTTTGGTTGAGCCAGATCCGAGTGTCATGTGTTTGGTTGGATTGATTACAAAGTAGGCATAGATGGAATAATGTGATTCATAGTCAATTTTTAAAACTTTGAGGTAAAAAAATCTAAATGTATATCTAAAAGTGTTTGATATAAATATCATAAGGAATTTTGGTTTTATTCTGACAATTCATTTTTATGTTAAAGTTGCATTACAAAGCATATTTATCCATATTTTTTATATTAAGGTAAAAGTACAAGGAAGGAAATCAAAGCATCTGCAACAAGGCTCCATAAAAAGTAAATTAAACTAATTAAAATGATACTAGATGAGTAAATTTTACCAAATACAAATATAAATTATATATGGTTTTTTGTTTTAAAAAGTTGAGATATATATTGAAAGTATTTGGAATGAAAAATTAGAAGCCAAATTTGTAGTTGAATGCTTTATAAAAGAAAATTTGTCTTTATTACATATAAAAAAAATAGATTGTAAAGATAAAAATTTATTATTATTAATATTATTTTATTAATCATTTATAATTTTTTATTGTAAAATATAGTAGTACTATCAAATTTAAAACTATATTTGTATTTTAAACTAAAAAATTCTTATGTTAATAAATTATTTTAATAATAACTTAAATCTAAATATTATTATTATATTATATATATATATATATATATATATATATACAAATGTATTCTAATGAATAAGGTCTTTGAATTCTAGAATACTAAAAATTAAAAACAAAAAAAATAAATAATAAAAACCTAAAATTTGTCTTATTTTTCAACAAAACTAGCTTAGTTCTATATATATGCTAACTATAGGCACTACATTTCAAAAGACCATGGTATAAAAGTGCCAACATTGAACATTTTATAGAAATTAAAAATAAAATATCTACTAAATTTAGATTAAAATAATACAATTAAATAAAAAAAGATATTTTGGTCATTGTTAAATGCTTTAACTTATAGATCTTTTATTTTTTTAATACAAAAATATATATATAGAACTTATACACTATTATTTTATATATATGCTAACTATTTTTGTATAATTAATAGCTAACATATGTATATATATATATAGTAGAACTTATACACTATTATTTTTAAATAATTTAGCTTCTAAGTAATCAAATTTGAGTATTATATAAAAAACAAGATTATTTAGTTGATATTTAAAGAGCTCTTAATTTAAAATTATATATATCAAAAGTATATATGTATATAGCTGTTTAATATAAAAAGAAAAAACTTAAGAGATTGTTGTTAACTTTTTATTCATTATTTATAGAATTTAAAAGTAGCTTAAATATAATAAATAACTACAAATAATAAATCAAATAATTTTAACAGAATACTTATTTAGATTAAATAAACCATATGGCACTTCTTGAAGTTATATTTTAACCTTCAAATTTACTTTGAAGTAAAATGATATAACATCTTTATAGAAAAATTACAAGGGAAGTAATTTGAATATTAGCAATATTTCACAGATTTTGTTGTTTTAGCACAAAATACTAAAAAAGATAAGATAAGAATAATAAATCCAAAAAACAAAAATTTTACCATGTTTGTGGTGGATTTTTGTCTTATCATTTATAAAGATAATAACCAAATGATAATATATAAATAATAGAAATATTATATAAAATAATACAAGTAGCATCTAAAATCTTATAAAAATGGATCATGTTCATATATTATATTTATTTTACTCTAAATATAAATTTTATTATTTTATTAAGATATTATAGATAATACCAAAAAAACAAAAGAACAAAATTCCAATGTAAAGATAAAATAATACATTGAATATTTTAAAAATCTGTTGCATAATTGTAATAATAATAATAATATTTTAAAAGAAATTTCAATTAGATTGTTCAAACTAAAAAAAACTATAAAATTAAAAAATAAAAAACATTATTGGATTCAAGTCTATAATATGTAAAATTAACCATAGGTTTTAAGTAATATATACAAAAGAATTATAAAAATAAACTTAATTCTTAACAAAAATCTTACATAGATTATAGAGAAAAAAAAATATTTAAAATTATAGTTAAAGTTTTTTTATATTATCTTTAAAAAATTCATAAAAGAGATAAAATATCAAATAAATAGCAAAATTTTTCTTTCTAAATTATAAAGATAAAGAAGTTATTATATAAATAAATTATATAAACTTAAATAGAATTTAGTATTTTTTTTTAAAAACTATTATAAAATCATCAATCCAAACTATTTTTTATATTAAAAAATTAATTTTAAAAAAATATATTAAATTATTAATTATGTTACTATTGCTTCTAGTAAAAAAAACATACATTTATATATATACTTTAAAAAAATCCAAAAAAACTATTGTAAAGATTTTATAATAATAAAAATTCTAAATATAAAAAGAGCATATTGAAATATTTAGAATAAAAAATAATAACATCATATTTACTAGTCCATCAATTTTAATTTAATGTTTTAACAAATGATTTCTTTTTTTTGATTTTTTGTTCTATATCTTAGTATACTTTGTATAAATAGGAAGATAATTTATTAAAAAAATCAAGTAATTGGAGGTTGAATGAATTTCTTTTTTATTTTATTAGTTTAAAAGTTATTTTATAATTTTATATAATTTTTTTTTATTTGAAAGTTTTTAATATTAATTAGTGGTAGTTTTATACAATATTTGGAAGCTTAAAAAATTATCAAATAGGTACAAGTTGTTTTCTGAATACATCAAAATAAAAATTTTAAAAAATATATGATTACTTAATTATACACATTAAAATTTTAGCCTTCAATCTTTAAAAATGTAAGTAAAATGACAAAATAAAAATGATAGATTGCATTGCAAAAAAATATAAGAAATAATATATATATATATATATATATATATATATATGATCTCAAAAATAGACTTGACATTCAATTAAGTTAAGCCATATTATCATATATAAGCACCAAAGAAAACTAATATATAAATATTTACGTGGCTTGTTTATTCTTTTAGTGATTGTGGCAATTGTTTAGTGTTGTAATTTCATTTTAGCTAACAACTTAATTATAATACAAGCTTTACAAATAGACAATTAAAAAAACCACAATTCATAGATTTTAGAAGTATATGTTTGCTCAAAAGGCATAATAATAGCTTTTTTTAAAATCAACAAGTTACATACACAAACAACTTATAAAAATTCTTAATTAATAATAAATATTAATCATATAATTTTTACAAAAAAATTAAAACTAAACTTTGCAAGACTTCAATTTAAATAGAAGTTTTTTTAAAGAGTGGTAATCTAAAAATATATAATTGCAATAAAACACTTTTAATTTTTAAAGTTGTAATAAGAGAAAATCAAAATTAATAAAATACCATGCATTAAACTATAATAAAGCGTGGAGAGCTTTAACATGAACCTCTCTCTCTCTCTCTCTCTCTATATATATATATATATATATACATATACCAAAGTCTCAATAAAATTCCAAATATATAGTTAAATTAAAGCTTAAAAATAGATGACATAAAAAGTCTTTGGACAAAGCTCATATTGTTCAAACAACTAAGAATTCAATCAACCAATGTACATAATATTATCCTGAATCTGCACAGGGAATCCTCTCTATTGTTTCAAACAATAATAACTCTAATAGTAAATATTGGTACTGCTTTCCATGTATCAACCTTCTATATTTATTTGAGGCAAACCCTAAGAAATGCATGCACAAATGTTTTTCTCAAACGTCCATGATATGTAGTGTAACTAAAGAACTGTATCCTAAGCAAAGCTGTGGTTGTCATTGAAGTTCCACCCAACAAGAAATAACTGAAACAGCATCAATGAAACTAAACCATCACAGCCAAGGCACTGAAATTCAGGCTAAAAGTACAGTGACTATATCTTTTGACCTAGCATTTGTAAGACTGCCAATTCTACATAACACATCTTGTTGGCAAATGAATCCATTATCAACAGTTTCGGTATTAAACCAATTCTATCTCACCTAAATCCACAGATTCCTCAAGCTACTCACATTTCCAATTCACCTCCAGGGAATCCAAAGTGTTTCTCAGTATCTTCCAAGTTCATATGGACAGATGCCATATATCTTTATTTTCATAAAAAAAGCATTGACCGTGCCCTAAATCTTCGAGTGAGAAGCGAGATCGGAAGCCTACCCAATTACCTTGACCTGCATCTGCAAACCATTCATTCGCAGACTCGAGGTGGTAGAAGTAGTGCACTGACAACAACCAATAATTGCGGCAGAGCCACCATATTCGTAACTCAACACGAGATCCAACCAGCACTAGTTTCTCACATAATTAAACCCACATTTACTAATCATGCAAACACCGAGTTCAAAAAAAACTCTGTGGATTGCTTGCAACGAGTGAGGCTAACACCTCATTCACGATACTGCCAGAACTATCGAGTAGCTGGATTTTGAGAGGAGCTGACTGCAGAAAAAGACGAGTTTATCAACGATACGATTGTTGATCATTGCTACCAGCGCCATGGTGAGGCTGTTCGTCTGCTAATCATCAGAAGGCGATGCGTTCGCTGCCAACGCAGCCATCACCCCCTTTCATGCGCTCATGTCATGGCTTCCTTCGTGTAAGGGCGCGGCTTCAAAAACGGTGCCGCGAATTGGGTGCGGTTACACTAACCTAAAGTACTCTTCTCACTCAATCAGTGTTGGAGCTCGGAATCCATGAGTCTTGGCCATGAGCAATCCGAGACTTGGCTGGCGCCACGAGCATCAGCACCGACGAGCTCCCGGTGCACTTTGCTAGCACCGCGCTTGTGAGAGCTGATGGCTCCCGTGTGAACAGGGATAATTTACTGGTACAGAGGAGCGCAACCGGGCCCGTGTGAACAAGGATAAGTTAGAAGCCACGTGGAGCTCATTCTCGAGTGGTTCAGTTGTGTTTCGGATGAATGTGGTTACCGTTCCAAGTTGGATGAAATGTGGATACTGTGTATCTGTTCTGTTGTTTAGTGCCTATGGGGTGTTTTAATGAAATCGAATGAACTGAGAGTTCGAAAAGGCATTCATCCAAGTTATAATATAAATATATGAAATTATAAAAAAATGAAAAACTTATGGTCATATCAGTTGAAATCAATATGCTCTTTGATAAATTTAATTTTTGACATCAAACTTGTACAATTTGAAAATTTTGTAACATGATAGAATGAATTTCCAATAATATAACTTACTCTAAACTTAGATATACATATTTTAGAAGATTCGTAGTTGATTCTTATGAAGAAAGTCATTATAATTATTTACTATTTGTTTTAAGATGTTTAGATTAACTTTTAAGGTGGTAGAAGAATAGGTGTTGAGCTCTTACTATAGTAATTTTTTTCTTCATCCATGAATGGATGTTGGGCAATTTCAACAATTTTTTTAAATGCCCTCTTTGCTGCAAAATTTGGAACTTAGGGCCAAGAAGAGCAAAGGCCACCAACACCAATCTTCCCAATTGATCAGTATAGATTGTAATCTTGTATTATTTATACCAATTTGGATTCTATCCAATGTGCTATCCGTCCGTTGCGTAAGCAACTATGCAATATTGTGGTGCAATAATATACTTACAATATTCATCTATAGAGAAATTTAATAAACTAATAATAATAACTATTATATTTGTAACATGTGTCAATATATATCTTATATGTTTAAGATAATATTATTTGTTTATGTGCATCTATCCAAAAAGCCATTCATTTATTCATGCATCTATTTATATATAAATTCATCCAACTGCTACCTTATTTAAATGTCTCAATAAATAAAAAAGGTGGAGAGAGACTCGACATTTATATTTAATACCAAAAGTTACATTCCATGGAATTTAATTATATTGTGTATTATCCACTTTATAAGAAATACATAGCATTTACTATTTATTTATTTATTTATTTTAGTATTGTTATGATGGTATTTTAAAGAACAAATCCCATGTAACAATTAATATCTATTTTTCCACAACCATTTAGAACTCCATTGCTTTAAAATATTACTCCCACAATATTAAATATCCAATATTAATATATATATATATATATATATATATAAATATATATTACTTTAACTTCACTCTTTTGAATGTTTATTGACAAAATGGATAAATGGTATACTTATTTTGTAAAACATAATTATAGAATCTAATTTAATGAAAGAATGAGATTTGATACATATTATTTAAATGTTATTAAAATATATCTTCACTTTAATATGTTAATTTTTTTTATTGTTGATAATAATAATAATAAAAATCAATAATAAATAATAAATATACATTTATTTTTACTGCCAACAAATAGAAATTACAATTTTAATTCACAACATATATTCATTTATACTAATTGGGAGTCAACTAATAATTGTGACTACTTATTAAACCAACACTTGTCTAAAAGGGCTAGAATTTATTTGTTAATTGCATTTTATTGCTTATAGTATAAGTTATTGTGTTTAAAATGAAAAGAAATCATTATACTTGTATCATAGAATGGCATTATTTGAGATATAAATGCAAGGCTTATGTTAAACAAACAATAATAATAAATTTATTATTAAAATTTTGTTGCATAAAACGTTATTCAGTTTATTCTGATTTTGAAGAATCCTAAAAATTCAATCTTACATTTGCTGAATACAAAAACTTAAGTTTTGAAAATTTTCGAAAATAATTCAAATATATATCAGAAAAAAAAACAAAAAACAAAAAACAAACAGAGTATTACTAACTATTGCAGTTCAATCTTCCTCAAAGAATGAGATTTGCTAAACAAGCATTCATTTCTAAATGGACAGAATGTTCAGCTCTTCCAAACTAATCTTGTTTGCAAAAGATGCCTTTCTTACATTTGCAGAACAATCCACCATTCCAGTCCACAACATTAAAATAACACACCAAACTTTCATGTTTAAAACAACAAGAATGATTCTTTGAAACATGCACATCATCAGCAAGTTTTTGTGAGTTTCAACTCCTATGATGCACATCGCCTGAAAAACTCTATAATGCCACAATTCTAGATGAATGAATAGATGGATCAATCGGTCGGTGAATTGTAACATAATCAGGCAGGAATGTGGCGTAATCAGCAGGATATCGATACTCTAGAATGATCGACGCTCATCTTGATGTAGAGTTTCACATGCTTCGGGCACTCAGAGAAGGCCGTGTCCGGTCCTATCCATGCATGTGCAGCTGACGGCGCCATTCGGGTGCGTGATTCCGCGTCGCTAATAGTGTACTGTCTACAATCAATCGGCAGCAGTGGGGTAATGATATGCTCCGAGCCACGGCAGTTGTTTTATTCCAGTGCATCATGAAGCCAAACAGTCTGTTATTATTGTGCAACGCAGTTTGCACCTGATCTTCATGTCACACTGTCAGCGACCGAAGTAGACCAGCACATTGCTTGCTCTTATTAGAACTATGCCTTCGGTGGTAGAATGATTGCGAGGCTGGTGCGTTGTCAGCGGAGGGTTGGGTTCGGTTTGGACGAGTCCGGTGCAATGGTTCCAAAGTCGAGGCAGATCCGGAACAGATGAGTTTACGACGATACTACTGTTTGCCACTGGTATTGATAGCCAGTAAAGGAGATATTTCAATTCAAATCGCCATCAATCGTGACGCGACTAGAGAGTGGTAGCCCTTGGAGTTGATCTGTGATCACGGATTGGAGCTGATTTGAAGTGATTGATCTGTTGAGAGATCTACACTGCAGTGTGCGGTCTTCCCCATGTTGGAATAGAAGTGTGTTCAAGAAAGACAGCAACCTTCACCCCCAATAGGCGGACTTCATGCATGGCGTGTTAGTGGGGACCACGCTGTGTTGACGAGTCCGGTACCACTAGCAAAGCGACGAAATGCGCGATGATGTTGGCAGCTGTATGAAATGTAAATCGTTTCTAACTATTTTCTAGATATACGAAAGACTACGCGACATTCTGTTCTTGTACATGTTACAACGCCTAATGAGAGGGCTATCATGAGGATATCACCCTGCACTAAACGGCCAATCCGGCCAGCTGTAACGTCCCTGCTGAGGACAGCTGCAGGAGCTGTGAAGCCAGCGGTTGTAACCACATCACGGTGAGGGTTAGAGGTAGGTAGGATAGGAATGTGAAATGCAATGAAGTACACATTCGATAAGAGCTGTAGGTCAGGATTCTTCTTCTACTCATGTGAGACTGCATAATGGTAAATGTAGTTGAGTGAGGCTAGTACACTGTTCGCTACGACCTTTAAGGCAGTGATACGGGCCCAACGATGTCGGGAATTGCAGAGGAATCATATGCCCAAAGTGGACTGCTGGTATCAGCTAAGTACATTGATTGCGTGTATGAAATAAAAAAATAACCCCTGCGACTTAAAAATATCTTAGAAAATATTACATATTCAAAGGTTAGTAATGACTGCGAATATATATATATATATATATATATATATATTTAAATATGCGCACACACATGCACAGAGGAGTAAGTGTTGCATGCATACCGTCGATTAACATCATTTCCTAAGCCCATTATCGATCGCCACTCCTCCTTGCACAGTAGGAGGCCATTCACACGACTGCAGTCTGTAAGGAGTCCGACTACGTCATGATCAGACGTAATCGTGGATCTTGAGGTAAAAAGCACGGTCAAAGATTACCACCGAATCGCCTACGAAAGACACCAAACATGAAATTCACACCAGTATCAAGCCTATTAGTTGAGAACATGACCTCCTACGGAAGCCACGTGTACACCAAATCGCACATAGTAAAATTCCAGATTTGGGAGACTAAGTTTTGCCTCTCGCCTGTCATTCCTGCAGCTGTACACCCCGCAGCATAGTATACTGCCCCCAAGGACAAGGGAAAACGTACCAAGCAGAGGATAGGGTCACATACCTTGCGTACAATATATATCTGCACTTCAGGATTAACCATGTCATCGCGATTGCGGTTAGTGGCTAGGCAGCATAGATCACTGAAGATCCGGGCTACCAGTCACAGCATAGAGGAGCACACCAATATGACACATAGAACATACCACTCTAAAAACACTTCCTTATTATTACACAATGACTCTACTTCATATCCCGATTGCAACACCCTTCCCAAACGTTCACATGAATGAAAAGAGTACGCAAACAGTGCCATATGGCTAACCCGCTTCAGAATTGAAAGAGCACCAACCGCGTCTCCAAATAGATGCCTTTGAGTCACCCTGTCAAGATGAGGTTAATCATGTATACAGAGCTCCAAAATTCAATATCACTGAGAAATAGGTGTGGGTAATATGTGCAAATCAGGTAGATACCAACTAGACCCTTGGCAGCAACACGATGATGTGGACTTCTATTTCGATAGTGGACTGACATTGCTCACCGTCGTGCACACGGGGTTGAGCAATGAGGATCAATGCTAATACCCGTCGCAATGGGACCGCATTTTCTTCATCACAGGGTCACAAATCAAGTCAATGTCCTATGAAGCTTCTGAGGTTCAATGAGGAGGGATGCAGATCAGGGCCAAGGCCATCTGGTTCTGCAACCCTGTCCAGGAGGACAAACCCACGCTCCCCAAAGCAACGGCACAGAAGCTCCAGAGAGCATTGAGCAAATTTGTGATCCAGAACTTCCGCCGTCCGATCAGGAGGACTCAATAGGGCCCATTCATTGGTACCCGAATTGACGTCATGTTTCGTTTCGAGTCGGTGGGATGATACTTCGATAAAGTTCACACGAAACTCCAAGATATCCCCAACCTTGTAACCTTAACTCGAGCACACTCACGAAAACACTCGATTAACTACGAAGAGCTTTAAATGGTTTACGTGATACTTCTCCACTCAACATCACAGGTAGGACTACATAATACATACATCTACATCACTACCAGGGGAAAAAAGCCATCCGCAAGTAAGGCAAAATCAACGGCTCTGAACAACTTCACCTTCGCCACAACTGGTGGCGAAAACATCACGCAACCCGCTCCACGCTCAAAAGAGACATCCAACACGATGCGGCTCTCAGCTCTCAGGTCACGACACCACACTAGCTCTTGTTGCGGTGCCGCTCCTTCTGGAGATGTAGCTTCAAAGCCAGCCAACCCCAGTGGCACGAGCTCGGTGAGGGGTGGCAAAACCTCCCAGGAGCTTGTGTCGCCGTGCGCTACAAGTGCAAAAGGTCAAGGCAAGGGGTAGGAGCGAAAGAGAAGGAGGAGGAAAGAGCCACACCAGGTGGGCACAAGTACCCAGTGAGTGCGAAAAGACGTAGGCAAATAGGTAATTATAGTACTCCTGTCCCACCAGGCCCACCGGCCACAAGGCAAGCGCAGGGAAGGGCAAGGAAACTGGGCTGCACAGGATGGAAACCCAGCCAGCCAGAAGGCTAGTCTTGCCAGGACTTTCTTTCTCTCCATCTCTCACTTCTTGTGACGGTTCATGTGTCATGACCATCCGACAGAGTTACATAATGCACTCGCACAACACCCAGCTTCCAGTTGACCATCGTCAAGGGTTGGGCGATACGAGCAGCTAGGTATGCCTCTGACCATATCAACCAGACTTCAGATTTAGATCATTGATTAAGTAGCACCTTGTAGGCTGCAATTACTGTGTGAGTTCGTGCCTCTTGTTTGTGTGCTTCAATCGATGAGGTGAACGTCGGCAGCTTCATACTGCAGGTCTCGTGGACTCCAACGCACATCCTCTACTTCCACCACCACCTTGCCACTTGACGACACGATCGCTTGTAATCCAACCTAGCAGCCACTAAAAGAGATCCTTCTCCTACTTCTCCTCCTTCTCTTTCGGAGCGCCACTTGACCCACAGTAACGGCCCGGTATGACGACCCCAACGGAGCGGAGCTGTGCAGGCTCCGACCCGTGATTCTATCTTCTGCCTGGGCCATTCATCACGTCGACTAATCTCCGGTGGTGCAGTAGGAGCACGTAGGCTATGAGTCTGCGTGCCTGCCTGCGGTTTTCTTAATTGAATGGGCATGGCGCTCTGGGGCTCCGACGACGATGATAATTGGGCGTCAGGGTCCGCGCCTGCTGCATCCATGATGCTGACTTGAAACCTGGCCCCCCCTCTCTTGACTTTGAGATCCCCCGTCTTGGAGATCTAGACCGTCGCGATCCTTGTTGTCCCTGTTCGCTCCCTCTCTCACTCTCTCTTTAATGCCTCCTTTTGCTTTCAACCTTGCTTGCTTGAGCGGATTGATTGAAGGAGGGTGATTCCCAAGACTGCTCAAATCCATTACTCCTCCCTGCTCCGCCCTTCTTCTCGGTCACGGTGCCGACTCCGACTTTCCGATCCTCTCGGTGCCACGTGGTGCAACCTCATTGGTCATCCCATTCTCTTGTTCAGTTGGGAATTCTATTATGGGTGTCAGAGTAGGGGAAAAAATGTTTTGATAAAACCTATGTGTACTGATAGTTAAATTGTCAATGTCCTTTATTAGTCCTTCTATTTAAGTGAAGATGATTTCCTTCAATTGTAGATGTTAAAGTAGAAGAATGAAATGGAGAAATATTTTAATAAAAATTCATGCGGACTAATGGTTAAATAATGAATCAAAGGTTGTCTCCTATTAGTCCTTGATTGTGGGCAACCAAAGTAGGAGAATAATATAGAAAAAAAATCTTCTCTTCAATATCATACATACAAGGAATTAAAAAAATAATCAATGAGTTATTAACACAGTTTATTAGTCCTTCTATTAATATAAAGATGATTTTTTATAATAGCAACATATGTTTATTTTCATCATTTTCTACATTATTTATAGTAAGATTGTGCCTTATTAAAAGCAAAGTAAAATAACTAAAAATAATAGTTTTAGTTAGAGCCCATAACTTTAAGGCTCATTCTTCATGCCCTCATTAAATATATTTTTTTAAATTATGTTCTATCATCCTTCCATTCTTCTAGTGAGTTATCTTCTTTAATATATTCTACATTATTTTTTAATTATTGGATTCTCAATTCTTTGTTAATTTTTTCTAAGATATTCTTTTTTGTCACCTCCTAAAATTAAATAGTAAAAGAAGGAAAATAGATGTATCAATAGAATTTAGAAGATCTTACAATGAAGTAGGATATTTTTATGAAGAGTTTACCTATATATTTATATATATAAATATATAATTTAAGATTTTATTTAATATTTAGTACTTATATTTATTTTTTAATAGTTATTTGAAGTAAAGTTTTTGAATATTTATGTTTACAACCAAAATACTTGTTACATTAAATCCTCAATTTTTTATAAATTTAAAAGAATTAAAGAAGAATATTAATAGAGATCAAATTTGGATTATATATATTCTTTAGAAAATGATTGTATGATTCTTTCATTTTTTTGATATACTTGCTAATTTATTCATACTTAAATTACTATGATGATTAGAAGATAGATTAATAAAATATGTTTTAATGGTATATTGTGTTTTTTTTTTTTTTTTTTTTTTTTTTGCAACTATAATTAAGAATACATATTTTGTTAAGCCTATGAGTATTAAAAAATAAGTTATATAGATATAAAATTATAATCTACAAAGATAATATGTTTGAATTTCAATAAAAGTGTTTATTATAAGAATAGATGGTTTATATTCTTTATCTATTAATAAATATGAGTAAACTTTAGAATTGATATAATCTAAATAAGTATTATCTTTAGCAAAATAAGATATCTATTATAATTACAATCTTAAAGGTAATGCTTCTAAACTTGTTAAAAGTATTTTTTTATTTTGATTTTTATTGTAATCCAAATATAAATCTATGTATTAAAAAAAATTATATATTTTTTAATTTTTAATTTTTTTAAAGAGATGATAATAAAAATAATATATATATATATATATATATATATATATAGCTTTTTAGCTATGAATTTAGATTAAACCTCAATAAAGAACGAAATTGAGATTTTATTTTGGACAAAGGCACTCTCTAACTTTCTTTTATACTTAAGCCATAATACAACTTAATCCATTACATGATAACTTCTATAAAGTATGCTATTTTTTTAATTTTATTTTGATAAATAAAATAATAATAATAAATTATAATTTTAAAGTTAAAATTATAAATTATAAATTATAAATATTCTTTACAATCATAAGCTATTAAATGGCTAAAAATACTATTTCTAAATACTCACCATTAGATTATTTAAGAAAATTAAACATGACAAATTCCAAAGAAATGAAATAAAAGAATATAATAAAACTATAATCAATATAAAATTAGCAACATGATATAAATTTAATTTTTTTTTTATCATTAGTAGCCTTATTTTGCCTTCATCTTCACTTTAAACTTCTAGAATAATATTTGTAATCTAACTTGAATCCTAGCTTGTCTTGGTCATATGTATAATACCACCATGCATATTTTTAGCCAAGAAACCTATTACTATTCAAGCATATATGAAATAGAGGGATAACAATGACTCTTTAAAAATAAAATATATCAAGGTTGTTAGAAGAAAGATTTTTATAAAAAAAAAATAATAAATTTTATTTTTAGATATTTCATTACTTTAAATTTTATTTTTAATATTAAATAATATTTAATATATATATATATATATATATATATATAATATTAAAAGTAGAATTTATTAGTAATATACTAAGCAAGGAATAAATTCAAATCCAAATGCCTTGCCAATCTTAGTTGTGTACATAATTGCACTAGAAGATTTTACAAGCAACAAAATATTTAGATTCAAAAGTTGTTATTATTATTATTATTATTAATTTTAAATATTAATCTTTAAGATTTTTTTGATCATAATTTTTTTTTTTTTTTTTCCTCTATTGTATAGATATAATAATGATTTTAATGATTATATATATATATATATATATATATATATATATATATTATATTTTAAACTTTTTATTTGTATATGTATACATATATAAATAAACATCATAAATAATTTTTATAGAAAATTTATTAATTTTACAATGATATCTAATTTTTTTCTAATTATCTAAAAACTATGTATGTCTAAAATTCTTTCTAAAAAATTTCATATGTTTTGCTTTGTTTTATTTTCGTATGTTTTTTCATGTTTTGAAATACCATTGCAATTTTGAAATACCATTGCAATTTGGTTATTGTGATCTTTATTTTAAGTTATATACAATTAAGAAGCTTCAGTATATGATGTTCTTTAATAATTAAAATCTATTTATATATTTTATTACAATTTTTATTGATTTGATTTGATGAATTTTTAGTATGAAACAAACTCATCAAAAGTTTAGACAAAACAATCTTCTGTTTTGATTTGATAACCCTTGTACACCAAAAGAAGACAATGTTACTTTTACAAATGTCAATTATACAAATATCTGATTGTTGGATTTTATATTTTTCCAACTTCTATTTTAATAAATTTGTTATACTATGAATTTTAATCCTATTGAAATCCAATTGATGGCATAAAACCTACAAAGATGGATCTGATAAAATAATAATATTAAGAAGAAAAAAGATCATTGAGGAGTATTGTACACTTGTATGCATGTATGTATGTATGTATGTATGTATGTATCAAATCAAGAATATATTCTATTTTTCCAACAAATTATACAACATATTATTCATTACAATATTACATTTTTTACAACATTTTATTATATATAGTCTTCAATGAATATATTATACATGCATAATGCAACACAATATTTATAACACTACTTTATAAATACATACTATAAATAAATCATTTTAAAGAAACATAATCATAAAGTCATGATTATACACACATATGTAGTAAATATTGAAATATGTTAGTGAGCGTAAAGCTATTTAATAACCTCACATTACTAAGGTAGTTTTGTTTTCATGTTATCTTTTTGCAATTTTGAATTACAAAAAGATTTCTACAAATGCCTAATTGGTATTTTTGTAATGATCTGAAGTTGTAAGTAATTTATCTCTTTGACCTAATTTCATAAATATCATGCACAATATTTTTCAACTATATTTGGGTGATGTATATATATATAGAGAGAGAGAAAGTCATGTACAATTCTACTTGTTCTATTATACATCAGTAGTTCCTAGATGTATTCATAACAAGATCAATAATTTTCACAAATAAAAAATAATAACATTCATTGTAAATACTTTGCAAGATGGATTGAACACCTTGTAACGACTTAAAAAGTAGCATTTCCATTGAACTAGAAAAGTATTGTACCCAACACGTCCTTGCAAGAGATCAATATTTGTTGATAATCATAAAAATAAGTAATATGGGTACAACCTCTAACCAATATTCAAGTAATGGTATTTGACAATGAACGGCTTTCATCCTCAAATTGGAGGACCAATGATTTTTCCTTCTATTGCTACAAGTCTTGAAACCATTCATGTATTTTATTCAACACATGTGAGGAATTTAGTCGAATTACAGGCAGCAGAGGCTGACATTCCAAAACCCTAACCCTAAAGTAGAGCCACAGGAGCCTCCCTCCAACCCTAAGTTTGTGTTAAGGGGTCTCGAACATATAGGGCACCTTCCAATACTTCGTTCTTGGAAACAACCAGACAGAGGTTCAAAATTCTCTGCATATATGTGTCTTTCTTTGTTATACGATTGTTTATTTATTCCTGGATGTGTATAATTAAATAATCACACAAGAGAGACAGCGAGATGAGCCCAAGCTTCAGCGGAGGAGAGGGGAAGTGAGGGCAGGGACAGGATCCCACCCAGAAAGCATCCAGCGCAGAGATCACACACAGCCACGCGAAAACGACAGATCTCACATACAACAGATACAAAGCCCTAAAACGCCACCAAGTCGACGAGGCACAGTCGATACACACACACTCCTGAAGGCAGAGACGACGCAGGTAGGGCACCAGAGAAGGAGAAAAAGAAATAAAAAGGGCTCGCCACACAAACCCTAGCACAAGAGCGGAACCACAGAATGGGAGAGAAACAGAACAGAACAAAACAGAGCCAAACCAAGCGCGTAAACAACACCAGGCCGAGGGGGAGAAGAGCTCCTGGTCCTCCTCCTGCTGCTGCTGCTGCAGCCAGTCAATCAGTCAGGCAGTGACCCATCTCCCTCCGCTGCCAGGCCCACCACCATCACCACCACCACCAGCAGCAACAGCAGCAGCGGCTTCGACGACCTCGCACTCACTACATTGTGTCCCCCCTGGTTCCCATCGTTCCCATCGTTCCCTTCGTTCCCATTGCTCCCCGTTCCAATCACAGCATCGTAGAAAAAGTAAAAGTAAATGAAGCTACTTACCACTTACCCCAATCTTCTTTTTCTTTTTCTCTGTTCATTTCTTTTTTTTCGTTTCGTCATTAATTGTTATACCACTGGCTCAAAGCTCTTTGCTGGGGGGGGGGGGTTTTGAGTGTGGGTATTTTGTCCTGGTGATGATTGCACTCAACCCGGTGGGATTTGTATTCACTTTTTTTATTTTCTGCCATGAAAACATTTTGGATTTCTGTCGGTTTTATTGGATTTGTCAATCAAATGAAGCCATTACTTTGTGAAATATCTTTATTCTATTTAAATCCTGAAATATTGGATTTTCTGTGAGTAAGCAACAACTTAATCTATTTATCCAACAGTACTTGGATGTCAGTTTTTGATTTTTGACATACGTTGTTTAGTAAATTTACCACTTTGTACTTTTCATGAAGTGACTGTTTTCTATATTTTGATATGTTTTCTCACCATTTGAAAATTATACTTTTACAAAAACTATGAAATTGATTTGATTACTTAAATTTGTATTTTTTTTAATTGTGATTTGTAATTTTATTATTAAGTGTGTTTTATAATCAGAATGTCACATATATCAAATAAATATTTATAAACCTTATCACCTTTAAAATATATTAATATTGATAATCATAGTATTTTTAGAATAGAATAATATTATAGTAGATTACATAATAAATATTTTAAAAGTATAGTTTATTGCATATATATTACAAGATTAAAAAATAATAATTGAAAAGCTTTCATATTTGTAGTTTTTAAAAATCTATAGCTTTTAATTGTATCGTCTTAAAAAAAACCAAAATATTTCACAATAAAAAGATCATAACATATTTAAAACTTTTAGAAGCACAAAAATCATGAAAGCACACATATTAATCTTTTGAAGTAAATTGATTAATTCTTGAAATTAGAATTATTATCTTTATCACTACCAGAATGTCTTTTGATTTTTTTAACAAGTTTGATGTTTTTTTAATACTATAAGAATATTGCCTTATATTATTATTTTATAGAAAGTAATATTGCCTTTGAATTTATTTATATTGGCTTTTATATTCATTCAAAACCATATTTCTTCTTTGGGCTCCAAATATAATGAATGAAAAAGATTGCTTGATTTTTATGGAAGTTGTTACA
The DNA here is from genome assembly GCA_036785485.1 of Physcomitrellopsis africana. NCBI lineage: Eukaryota > Viridiplantae > Streptophyta > Bryopsida > Funariales > Funariaceae > Physcomitrellopsis > Physcomitrellopsis africana. The sequence goes on along the minus strand of JAWRVF010000113.1, from coordinate 148,913 downwards.
AATAATGTAATTAAAAAGTCAAACTAAGATATTTACATAATTTATTTGGCTTGTCACTAATGTAAAACTTGTGTATTTATAAAATGTTCTAAATTCTTTATATTATTTTATACTAAAACTGCATCTTATGTCTCTTCAAGTAAATAGTATTGTTCTTCAAAAACATCTACTGCTCCAAAGTATTCTTTATTATAAATCTTATAATTAACTTTTACAACAATATATTTGTAAGATTAATCTGCAACAAGTTAAAATTTGCTATTACTTTTATATTACAAATATATTATATTAAATTCACAATCAAATATAATTTTTTTTTGGATATTGCTAATACCACCACAATTTTTACTATTGCCATCCACTTGATATATTTCTTTAGTTTGTTTTTATTCCAATCAAAATAATTATTAATATTTATTATATATATATATATATATATATATACTGAACCATGATGAAATGGTTGTGGTGAAAGTAGCAAAAAGAAAATTTTGACTAAAATTTGATTAATATTTTCATGGGGTTGTGGTGACAGTAGTTAAAATTGTGGTGGTATTAGTAATACCTTGTTTTTAAAAAAGAATAATAGTACTAAATTTTTATATATAAATAGTAGTGATGTAAAAAATCCTTTAATAGCTTAAGAAATTTTTTGGTCTCATTATTTAATGTAATTATTTTTTATATTAACTTTATTAGTAGAATTTCAATTTTAAAATAGTTTTTGATAAAAATAAAATAGAAGTTTGTAAATCACAACTTTTATATATCTTTTATTAATAAAAGTTTTTTTTTAATATGTAATGATTTGAATTTTTTTAGAATTTAAATTTGATTTAATTATCACATATTAAAAAATTATCAAATTATCAAAATATGATATTCAAATTATCAAAATATGATTAAAATATGATTTAATTATCATATATTAATATAATATAATTTAATATCTGAATAAAATATCAATAAAAAAAAGATATTTTTCTAATTTGGAATATAATTAATTAATTTTTACTTATTATAATACCAAATATCCATAACAATTGTAATCTTTTTTGTTTTAAAAATATTAAGATGTCATCTATATAGATAATCAAAAAATCATCTAAAAATTCTTTAAATATGTTATTTGTTAAATTTTAAAATATTGCTAAAGTATTTGTATGTATAAACATCAAAATATCATATTCAAATTATTTAAATCATGTATGATTTTTTTTTTCTTCATTTATTTGTAATCTTTTTAAATCTAATAATTTTAAAAGTTTACTTAAATTCAATTTTTGTAAGCTCCTTTGCTTGCTTTAGTTGTTCAAATAATCTTTAAATTAATAGTAATAAACATCTATTTTTTTTATAACACTTTAATTATTAAAAATCAATACATATCTATAATAATCTATCCAATTTTTCTTAATAAATTAGATAGATGCTTCTCTTCTTATTTTTGAATAGAAATAAAATTATCTCTAAAATTTATTATAATATATCTTTATATTATAGCTAATTTTATGTGCAACAAATTGCAAATTGGTCCACATGCACATTGTGTATATGTATTTTATTTATTTATTTCATATGTTCAATGATTTGATAACTTGTTTTTATTTTAATTTCAAATACATTCTTAAAGTTACAATTTTGCATAGTTAATCCTTAATTGAACTTGTAAGTTGAAGTACTAAATGACATAATATAAAGTGTAATTGTTAGTTTTTTTCTAAACTTCTTGTTTAAATTCTTTAGTTTCTAAAAGTCTAAGAAAAAAGTATATATATATATATATATATATATATATAAAGTATTTTTAAAAAATATAATCTTTTTTAATTGTCAAATTTGTATTAGAAAAATTATTTATAGTAACTAATTTATTATTAGATTTTATAATTTAAACCATAGAAGTTTAAAAATTATTATAATTGAAGTAGATTGAATAAGCTTAAAGACAATACATGATGTTCAATTTGTACTAATTTTTTGCAAAGTTTGTATTTCTTTAACAAAATTTTCTAATACTACAAATTATACATGAATAAATTTAATAAGTAACAAAGAAGTCTTTTTTATAAGTATTATATTTTGTCACTTAGAAAAATATTTACTTACAAAACATGTTGATACTTAAATGTCTAAAAGTATATTTTATATAAGTGTTGTTATATTATATTCTAATATATATTAAAAATTTAAAATAGTAAATATGATTAATAAATAGAAAGAATATCTTAAAACCTTATTTTTATAAATTCATCATAATAGCTTAAAAGATACAAGCATAATAATAATTAGAATTCTTAAGAATGTCATTAAAATTATATTCTTGTTCCATCAAACTTATTTGATATATTAGTTATAAGAACATTTTTTACTAATTAATCGCTCTATGCCAAAAAAAATACAGTAGATTTTATTTTTTTTGTTTTTTATTTATTTTTTATTTTTTTATCAAGTAATTTCTTCTATTTATTTGTAACTTTAAGATGTAATATATATATATTAAAGTAAAAAAAAATATACATACATAATTTCAATAAAAAAAAATAATTTTATCAAATTTTAAAAGATGCAAAAATAAAAGACCAAGAAATTAAAGAATACAAGAAGATTAAGAATATATATTGGAAACAATATTAGGTACAAGATTATAAACAAGACAATTCTGAGACTAGTCTTAAACTTGTGTTAGCAAGACCAAGATGGTCTTCATCTCGTCTCTTTATTTATACTATGTCTTATAGATGCTTCTAAATAAAATTCTTTATATTAAAGGTAGTTGTGGTCATAGTTTGTTATATACCATAACATATATTTTAAGTTTAGTTGAAATGCTATCTTCTTTTCATTGAATTCTCTATTTGTATTATATACTTTTGTTTAATCTTTCAAAATGATGCAGATGTGTATTGTTTGTAAAAACATTCAATAATTCTATCTCTTTTTCTTTATTTTTTATTTTTTTATTTTTAGCTTTATCCCTTAATCTTCATATTCTTTAGGCACAAATTTTAAAGTAGACTAAATAATAATAGCTTCTAGTAATAAGACTTCTATTTTTTCTATTTAATCATTTATTTTTATGTCATCTAAGTATTTATTTCTATTATTTTTTCATTTTTAAATACAAATTTTTTATATCAATAAGAAGTATTTTGTGTGGATTGTCATTATATTTATAACTAGTCTAAAATGAGTGTAATAGTTTTAAGTATGCTAATTTAATGGATGAGCAAACACAAAATAAAGATGATACTTGTACCCAGAAAAGAGGCACTTTATGTGCTAGAGCAAGATTTGGTAGGTATGTATGACTATGGATGAATGTACATCGACGTAGCCCTAATTCATTAAATCATCCATTAAAAAAGAAGGTTGAGAACACTGACTACTAGTGACGGAATCCTCACGGATGAGTACATCGATGGAGGAGGCCTCGTCGATAACATGAGCTGACACCAGCAACGTCTAATTCTGCAGGAAACTCGCATGATAGGGAGTAGCTAGCGACTGCGGGGAAGAGAATGCCATACGCCTCAGACATAGTGAACTATGGGTCTAGATCATAAAGCTGGCTCAAGCCGCGTCCCGCATTGGGACATCACAGAGAAACTACAAATTGGGGGCTCACTAAGTCTGAGCCTCACGATTCCTAGAGCTAGATGAGGGTGGCTCCAAACGTAGGGTGTTAGTTTGATCCCACTAAGCGGTGCTCTCAAGGCTGTTGAGGCATACAGGTGAGTTTCTAGATGAGATTTAGAACAATCTCTGGAACTCATGCGAAAACTAGCATTAATCAGTGTTGGAAGTCTGACCGATGAAACTTGTCTCCATGTACTGTTGATCTTCAACAGCTGTATCCCGAGGGCTGAAAGTTGTCCAAGGAAATGTTGGAGATTTGCGTCATGAGATGAATCGCAAATGGACACAAAATTTTCGAAAACCTCCTGGAAGCTGGACCGGTTCCACAAAACACTTTGAATCTATGTGGAAAGTTTGCCTCGAGCAAGTAAGCTAGAGTTGAGGCCAAGCAAAGTCTCCCTGTAGAGGGTTGATTGTTTAATACGATCAAAGCGGGCAAAAACATCTGCAGATTCCTACAACAGGAACGACGCCCAATCCTTTGACCAATAGCTTTTCCAGTGGAAGAAAGATTGGAATTGAAAATACGTAAGGAAGCACATTATCAGAGGCTAGCCAGGAAGATCTCGAGATGGGAACTAATCTCTGGCATACAGATTTACACCACAATCACAAATCACATTAGCAACTACAGGACTTGCTCACATGGCAAGGGCACACAGCAAGCGTGGCAGGTCCTTGATGGTTTTATTATGTTTGGCAGCATCTGTGCTTAGTACTGCAGTCCAAAGCAGAGCTTTATAAGCAGATCTGGATCTGCACAGACATCAAACTCCTCAATAAAATCAATCAGCCGAGGACGGCATGGCAAGAATTCTGTAAGGTTGGGGTAGCGTCACGTCCATTTTTTTGGGCTCCTCTGCAAGTACCCACAGGGGAATTGACGAGGGCGTGACACAACCACTCTGCTGGAAGGCGTCATGCAGAGACTCTTCCATCTCTGAATGCACAATAATGGCTTTTACGGGATCAACGTGCCCTTGATGAGCTACTGGCATGCACTTGCAGTGCGCGAGAAGCCTCAGAAGCCTCAGTCCCGATCTCACCACACCCCTCGGTGCTGGCAGAGCTGAAGAGGGATCTGCAATACCACCATTCTCTCACAAGGCGATCGTCTAGATATTCGCAGCACGACGGACGGTGCGCAACGCATGCGGCGTGGCGGAAAGTCTGTCCCACTCTGTGCGCGGCAAGGCGCACGACGCTTCGTGTCGATATCATCAATATGATGAATTTCGTTGGAAAAATGAATGACATATGGATGGATGAGGACGCGTCCCCTCATTGTTCTGGGCTCGCACTCCACTAGCTTGACAGGATTCTCACATTATTTTGAGTTTCTTGCACTGCCACGTCTGCCTCTCCGTTACTGCACTTTGGTAGCTATTCACTCCTTGTCAGCAGTCTAGGCAACTTTTCAATCTCAGCGCTATTAAACTCATATGGGTTACAATATATTGCTGATGTTTGGTTACTTCTCTTATCTAGAACATGAAGAATGGAAATGAGGAAAACACGTTGTGGTTGTGTTTTTCTCAGCACATGTAACGAGTTCTGTAAATTGCTTGAAGAGAGTAGAACTCATGTAATTTTATGTTATATTTTCTGTGAATTGTGTGTGATGAAACTAACATTCTCCTTCAAACTTCAACTGTGTTCATGGTTGGAAATGTTTCAATAACCCTGTGCTGATTATCAGCCACTAATCAGAAAATGATATTTACGGCTTGGGTGTGGGAAGAAACATATGTTGACAATGCTTTTCACATGGTTCTGTGACGAAGCTGAAGATTTGTCGATGAACTGTAGAATTCATGAAAAGGTGGAGAATTTGGTTTTGGTGTGAAATAGGCGTGAAATTCCCTGATTAGTTGTAGTGGAGGGATTGGAACCTGCAGTTTTGCACGCCAACTGTGCTATTTGGACAGTGTTTGGCGACTTTCCTGCGCTTGAGTGCCGAGGTTGAGCTTGGGATTTGGATTTCGGTGCTGTTTCTGAAAGGGAGGGAGGGTGTGTGGAGGAGCGTCTATTGCAAGTCGTTTAGCGTTGTTTGAGGCAAGATTGGAGGTCTGCGAAGTGAACCCAGTAAGGCTTGCAGTGAGAATCATCAATCATTCGTGTTTCTGGGAGCTGTTGTTGGTGAGTGCTGCAAGGAGTAGTAACCAAATCAGAGCTGCACTTCCTGCATGCTGTAAGGAGGATTGAAGATGTTCGAGAGCGGGGAAGGATCAGAAATACATCGTTGAAGGCTTCTTCTTCTTCTTCTTCTGCCACTACTGCTGCAAATGTGAAACATCGCTGGAGCACTGCAAAGAATTCGCTGAAATTTCTTGTTGAAATTGCTATGAAATTTCAATTTACCCCATAATCACTAGAATAGAGATTGATAGTGGATTGCTATGAAACTATTGATAGGCTAGAACCCCATAATCACTAGAATAGAGATTGATAGTTGTTTTCTTCAAGGTCTAAAAGACGAGGTTCGGAGGTTGAGGAGAAGTATTGTGGTGAGGCTTTCTTGGATCTGCTTGTGACGGTTTTGAAATGATTTTTGCTTTGCATTTTGATGTGAAGGGTGGGGATTTTTTTTCAAGTGATTCGAAGAAAGAATTGCTGTATATTGACCTTATGAAGCCGAGGTCGATAGGCGCCCTTGTGAATTGTGTAGCACTATATGTGGACATGATTTGCTTGATATTTCTGGCTTCGAATGTGGTTAGCATGGAGCAGTCATATCATACAGACGTAGTGACGCTGTTTTGCCAACGACAAGTTGTACACCAAAATTTTGATAAGAGATCCTGCTACACTATCCTACCGAACTGCTAATGCGACTTGTTCGAATTTCTATTTTTTCCAATTACAAAGCTACGCAAGTTGGTTGTTAAATAGAGTGGAATGAAACTCAACGATGTGGTTGCATTTAGATTGCAATTGGGATGAAAGCCAAGTGCACTCTGCAAGGGCCGTACATACTTCCACACCAAATCAAGGTCGAAGTACTCAAGTCAGATCATTTTTTTGAGTTTAATCCCTATGGCACCGTGCCAAAGACTTTCACATTTGAGATGACTGCCATTCGTGAAGAAGAAAAGTCGGTGGCTTGCATCATTCTTCGCCGGTTTCGTAACTTTCATGCCTTCCTGGACTCGGAACCAGTGTCTGACCAGCCGCTACGTCGTGACAAAACATCCTCACTATCAAGTGAAGTAACCAGAACGTGCTATTTACCATCCGAAGACATACAATGGGGCTAATGACAGGAAAACCCAACACATGCAGTTACCTGACTGACACTGCCAACAGCGTAGCCGTATGCATTAGCAGGCCGTCCTTCGATACGTACTTCTGCTGATCTTGAAATCCGTCGAATGCCTGGGCTCGACGACTCTTCATCGACACTGCAAATTGTTGAGATCACATGGAATTGGCATTCTTCTGCGACTCCAGAAATCGACTAGTACATCGAAGTGTGAAAACAGCTTTTGATCTGTTGGTTTTCTTGTTTTTTATCACATGCTAAGTCTTGTGATATGCCACATTGTTGCACTACCAAACGGTTGGAAACCGTCAAAGCAACCACGCACTGATGGATGGACAGGTTGTGCATCAAAGTGCTAGTGCTGCTGCTGCTGCTGCGAGGACCACCTGGCACCAAAGGGTTAACCCACTTGCAGGGCACATGGAGCAACTCATGCGTGGGTATGGTGGAGATTGTACGTGTACAACCTTTTCCTCGTTCTCTTTTTCTATCTCTCTCTCTCTCTCTCTCTCTGCAATTTCTGGTTGTTTTGTTGTTGTCACACAAACAGCCCTTCCTTCCCAAACACTTCAGCAAAATCATGTTGGCACCGTCCTTCCTAGCGTACCAGTAGGGTCATCTAATGCTTGTGTTCAAAGTACTAGAACAAGTCGACATAGGAACCAGTCAGAAACTACAACGTCAACTGCAACTTCAGTTTCGGTCCAATCGCAAACAGAGTCCTCGGTTGAGGACATCAGAGCACAAGTGCCACAACTGGGCGCTAGAATTCATCAGGGATACAGTGAAGCAAACAGCTTATTTTCCTTACTGGGTGCAATGCGACGAGGTCCAGTTCATGTGCTCCTCCGACCAGCGACAACGTCAAACACCACCTTGATTTTTCCTTTTTGAACTTTTTTCCTTCAATTCGACGCTAAGCTTTGATCAGGTATCGTGCAGGCGTGTTGATGCTTTGGTGGAGCCCAGCTGCCCATCTGCTGTACACGCACGCAGAGTCGGGGGGAATAACAATCCAGCATCTGAATATCTCGTGAGCCATGGATGCAGTGAACAGACGGAATCCCACGCCGTTTCTGTGTGTACACACACACTCTCACTCCCTCACAAACAAACACACATACACACACTGTTGATGCCAGTGTCCAAGCATCTGCTGCGTCGATTCCATCACTCTGCTGATGAAATTTATTGGTTCGTTTCATTGCTTTCTGGAAGATGTTTCATGTGAACTTCACTGTGTTGTTTTATGATCTCTTTTGGTAAAGTAAAAATATAACGATAGCTACTTTGGGGGGGGGGGTGTGTGTGTGTGTGTGTGTGTGGTGGTTTTTGTTTATGACCTTTGTTTTATCTCTTCGTTGTTGTGCAGGAAGGGAGGTTATTAGTCTTGAGAAAATGCTTTTAGAGTTTATTTCTTAATACATGTGGGTCGGAGTCTTAAGTAGAGTTCTATCTTGATTTCCTTTCCAATTTTTTCACAAAACCCGCATTCAAATAAAATTAATTTTCAAACTTAGCATTAATATGTATGTATGTATATATATATATATATATATACACACCAGTGTGCCTTCTTGTATCTAACAATAAAAACAATACAAAATTATTTGTCCATTAATCTCCTGTTATTATATTGTTTCATAATGTATTTTTTCTTTCTTTATTACTAAAACACAAAAAGCGTTTATTGGACACTGTATTTAATCTTTTCTATTTTAATAGTTCTTTTGTTGATGTCCCACTTGTGATAGATATTTTGTAAACTCCACATAAAGTTTTATTATTTTTCAATTGTTTTGCAAACATCTCTTCTAAATTCAATTTTAAAATTTATTTTATCAAAATAAATCTACAATCTAAATTTAGACCAATAAAAGTACTTGTTCTTTTCTTTTGTTTATATATTTGTTGTTTGTCTTTCATATCAAATATGTCATTATTTGTGTAACTTAGAATATATAAATTAAAAATAATACCATTTTAAAGATTTTATTTATAATTCTTATTCATAAAAATAAAGTTATTACTATAGTTTTAAAGATGTAAATATTAAATTACAAATAACATAATTTTTTTTAAAAGAGTTGTGACAACAAATCAGATGTAAAAATATAAAGATCATGATTAAATGTTGTACTAAATGCCCATGTTGTATGTATTTAGAATTTGTATTGAGAGTAATGCAATACAAATAATTCTTCAAGTTCAAATAAATCTACACAAGAATAAGTATATATATATCTATATATATGTTCTAATTATTATCATATTAATGACTTTAAATTTTATATTTTTTAAAAATAATTTAAAAAAATCTAAATAATCATGAGTGAATATCTAATATATATATATATATATATATATATATATATATTTCTCTTTGTTAGTATGGATATCAAAAACATGTATTCTAATCAAATTCAAGATTGACTGCCAATTTTATTTCAGTAAAATAAACAAACAAAACAATGATTTTTTAAAATTGGCTTGTAGAATATGTTGTAAAGTTAATCTAAATGTAATAACGTTATTTAAAATAAGAAAATACTCTCAACAATCATAATTGTACAACTTTCAATTTTTTAACTCAACATTGAATAATGATATTTTTATTGCCTTTAATGCATTTTCATTGTACTTTAAAAATAATTTATTATTACACAATAACAATAATAATAGTTTTTAGAATTATTATATTCATCTTAAGGGTAGTGAATTTTATATTTGGAGTGTGCATTTTTAAATGATGCTTGTGGTATACAAAAAATTTGTACTAATATTTATAGTTTAAACAGAAGTTTATTCACATACTGTTAATTCTAAAAATTGTTTGCATAATATTGACATAAATTTACATTAAAAGTTATTTTATATAAACAATTTTATTACAAACTATTATTCTAAAAATTTACGTAAGAAACATCCAGTTATTAAAAAGTTGTTGAGACAAACACGAATAAGTTGTTTGTCGTAATTTCTCCATCATTAATCCATAAATAATATTTGTAAAACACTACTGAAAAACTAAACAAAAAAAAGACTAGTCTGTGCAGTATAGATTTTAATATTCATGAAATAATTACGTTCGTTGCAATTAAAAGAATGAAATACAGATATTTAGAGATCAGCAAGTTATTGCACATTCTACCACATCATCGTCTTTCATACACCATGAGGCCAGTTGAATGGGCAATGAAGAGGATGAGAATACGTGTCTGACGATAAAAATTTCACTTTTCTAGTACATGGGTATTATGTTTTTTGCAAAGGAGTAGCATACCCATTCAGAGTAGCATGCCTACTCTGAATTGCTCCAGATAAAATCAGATAAAACTTGATTAATTGAGGCCAACTTTGAAGAAAAAAATGAATTGCCCTTCCACAAATAATAGGTTACAGGGTCAAAGGATTGAGATTACATTCTTGCCACATCTTTAAGGACATCTAGCCTACGTCAAAAGACTCAGAGAAAAAATCAGCCTAACCATCTGAGAAATCTGCCTACCATGGGGTGTTTGCTGGGTCCTGAAAACTAAGAATCGTTTACCATCTTCTCCTTTCCAGGACTTGCTGAGTAATCTTCAGCTTACGTCTCTACATTAAACTTGTAGCCTAGCTGACCAAAGCTGTTTCTGGACCATTCGATCATATATATGTACAGGACAGACTCAACACTTCGACTGGTGTAACAATTGAGAAGACCAAAGAGTATGCACGAAGTCTAACAGAGCTGCGTGATCCAGTTGCCACATCGGCGGAGATACACTGAGATGCCAAGTGAGGAGATGTGGGTAATTCACGGCACGGGCTTATTTTGAAGCCGTAGCGGAAGCGTCTACTTTTGTTCACTTGCAGGAAGAGGGTCTGCTTTCCACACGATGTCTTTTAGACCCTTGGAAAGATTCTTGTAAAACTGCAAGAGTATGATAAACAAATGGTCAGCAGTGGTGGCGTGAACTGAGATGATCAAAAAGAACTTGCGATACTGCTCACAAGAGGCTCACGTTTTGAGAACCATGCACAATTAATAAAATTGTGATCTAAGAGATTCTACGACTTGCACATGCATCGAGCAATTTGCTGAACAAAGCGCAGAAAGTACACTATATGGAATCTTACATGGTTATACTCCAATGTATCACCACTGTTCTTCTGTAACTCAACCATGTAAAGAGAAGGCGCCACCTCGAACACCTCGGTTGAGACTGAAAGATGTCCTTTCCTGCCCAGCTTGTCTCCTTGTAACTTCATCTTGTAATCTCGCTTCTGAACATTAAAGCCCAAGGGCTTCGCAGCTTCCTCGATTGAACTGATGATCTCTTTAGCAGACTTCTTGCTTGTAAACCGCGTGTCCTCCTTTTCAGGAATCTGTGAAACAAGGCCACCAGACAAGCTTAAATAAGGATTGCAGCAAGTCGGCAGAAAAAACTGCTATAAACCCAAGTACTCAGCGTAGAAACTGGTCACCGGAAAATAAATTTAAATCCAACTAAAATCAGAGTATACCTGTCATTGGTAATCCCTTACTGCATGAATTGAAAGTGCCAAAATCAACGAAAAATCAAAGCTGCACTAAAAGATGATACCTCTTTTGTCTCAAACAAACTAGAAAGATTGAGACCCGAAGACAAAGAGATGAGCTCGAAAGCGTTCATAGTAACCGGTTTTGCTTCCTTCCTTTCTACAACTATATGTTCCTGAAGTTCAAATGCAGTAAGGAGGACATTAGTAGGGAAATATCACTTCTGCCAACACCAACAGTGCTTCTTTCGATCAATTCAAACTAGGGACTTTCCAAGGGGCAGAGGATGACGGAATACATAATTGACAAGTTCACTAGAAGCCAATTTCTTTCACTAGCAGAGCATAGAAATGATATGTGCTCATACCTGTGAACCGCTGAAGATAGCATTCACATCATCAAGGTTGACATCAGCTTCTCTGTCAAACTGAGCTGGAGTGTATCCCTTCTTGAACCAATCATTTTTATAAATTTCAGCTGCTGAGATGCGCTGCAACCACATTCAGAGACAGATAAGGTACAACACATCTGTAGATGAAAAATTTCCAAAGACTGCGGTATAAAGAAATAAGGTTGGAAGGAAAACACAACAGTGTTTTTTTTATTCTTGTCACTTACAGTTCTAGGGTTGGGATCCAATATCTTTGAAATTAATTTCCGGGCACCTGACGGAAACCAGGGAGGCCATGAGAATTGAGCCCGATATATCTGCATACAGACACGAACAATCTTCAGGACGGCGTGAAAGACCAACCCCAAAAATAAGTATGATAAATAAAATAAAAAATTTAGAAAAACAAAGTTTCCCATGTATGTATTCCTTTACACTCTGACATTAAACCACAAAAACTAAAAGAGGAAGCACACCTTCTTGTATAAAGCCATAATAGTGGGCTCCTCAAAAGGCAAGTACCCAGCCATCAGCACGTATAAGATGACACCGCAAGACCACAAATCAGCAGTAGCGCCGGAATAACCCTTATCCATAATCACCTCAGGAGCCACATAATTGGGTGTTCCGCAAGTTGTGTGTAATAATCCATCCTCCCTAAATTGCTGCGGTAGCGCACTCAAACCAAAGTCCGAAATTTTCAAGTTACCCTTCGCATCCAGAAGGAGATTCTCTGGCTGTGAACAATCCAAATGAAGTTATTACATTAAAAAAGCAATAAAAGGAACAGATTGTTGATCTTCCGTTCTTCCTTTCTTTATTTTCTTGTTGTGTTTAAGAAAACCATGAATCAACAGAAACCATAGGCAAGAGTGCCGTCATCATGCAAAAATCCATATGAAGAAATGAACTTGTCGTATGCTTTACCTTCAAATCTCTATGATAAACTCGCCGGCTGTGGCAATAATCAACTGCATCAATGAGCTGCTGAAAGTATTTCCTTGCCTCGTCCTCTGACAGCCTTCCTTGTTGAGCCTGAAACGGCCCAAAAACGTAAACTATCAGCCAAAAAGACAAAGCACAGACAAATGCTTCGTGACAGGTGAGAGAGGAATCAATAAATCGCCCAAAAAATCAATCTTTTGCTCAAGCGCAAAGTCAACACTAATCTCAATGAAGCGCAGGAAATTCGTCCAAACCACATGTTAGTAGAGCAACTTACAATCTTGTTGAAAAGTTCGCCACCTGTAACATACTCCAGCACAATGTAGATCTTCGTCCTGCTGGCCATAACCTGTCATGGAGAGCTCGAATTATTAAACCCTAATACGTACAATTGCCGATTAGCAAAGCGAATAAAGGTGGGCAGGAGGTATTACAAAAATGTGAACGATGTATGAAGGGCACGATCTAATGATACTTACTTCCAACAGTTGGACGACGTAAGGGTGCTTCACCAGCTTCATAGTAGATATTTCTCTTTTGATCTGCTCAACCATCTTATGCTTGAGAATCTTGTCCTTGTCCAAAATCTTTATGGCAACAGTATGGCCAGTATCGATGTGCTTAGCCACCTTGACTTTGGCAAATGTGCCCTCTCCCAGGGTCTTGCCGAGATCATATTTGCCGACCCGCGTGCGCTCCACGTTCGTAGCCGGGATACTTGGTGTCGCGGTAGTCATGTTTGCTTGTACGTAAGTAACCTATCTAACTTTCACCTTTCTATGTTTTGCGCTGGTTTCGCGATCTCTTTCCTTCATGAACATACAATAAAAAGAGTCTGCACAAGCAATAGAAATGGCTAAGTGATTTTCACAGCAAATAGCCTTCGCGAAGCAGGAGAAGCAAAGCGGTTTAAGCTTCTGCCGTCTCACTTGTCATCCCCAAAGCAGAAGAGAAGCATAGATGACCCACGACGAGCGCCCGAATCAAACAATTGATACAAGGCACGATCTAGATGCAAGAAGGCGGCGTCGAGAATCGAATGAGTCTGCAACCACCTCTCTACAACAGCTACCTTGACAAGAAGTCTCACATTCCATCCTCAAAAAACAAGAACCCAAAAAAGCGCTCGACTGACTGAACGGCAGGAGGGGAGCAGGCCAGACAGCACGAGGACAAAATTCCAGAACGAGTACCAAGCGTGATTAATGCCAACATTCGTAGGAGAAGGCGCAAATACTCCAGAAACTACGATTCTCTTCCAGCGTAATGGTGCTGGCATCTGACAACAGTTCATCCGAAACACGTTCGCGCCCAGAACATTCTAAAGAGAAATCTACCGTTCGACCTTCTTATAGCGTTACAACGAGCACGACGAAAGCGACAAGCAGAGGACAGGAACATCGAAACTATGAGACTACAGCCACCCACCTGGGCACACAAATCTTCTCATGCTGTCTGGCGAACGCATCCACATCCTGCACCGCAACACATTTTCATTTTTCACCCGGAGCCCCTTCTTCACAAATCAGCCGTGTGTCACAATGCCATTCCTCCACCTTCACTCCCACAAGCTCTCACTCTCACCTACCTCACGACATCAACCATCTGCATGCCTACCCCGCACAGCCCTCAAGATGCACCCACACGACTCTTTTGGCGGCGCCCGAACAACTCGCAATTTGCACGTCCCACGCCTACAAATGCTTGCAAATTTCGGGCACAGGCCACGGGTGTGAAGCTGCCGGGAACAATCTGACGGTGGCCCTGTGAAAACCGAGGAAACAAGACACAGTTGCTTCAGGATTCTACGTGTTGCTCGTCGTGGTTAATGCATCCCCTCGACAACGTAGTGAAATCAATGAGCAATCTTCGCTTCGGCTGCCGCCTTCTTCATCCAGCAGCACGCTCCACTTTCAAGCCTCCCCCACAAGATAACCGGCGTCCGAGATCCGGACCACACTAGATCAGCAGCGGGCCTCGACGCATCCTCGCATGGCGGCCAGTGGCACCGCCATTTTTTCCCCCGTGATGGAGCCCTTCAACGAGAACCCGCTCCTCCAACTCACCGGTCTCTCTCTCCCCCAGTTTGCCCTTTTTCTGTGCGATGTCCACTTAGCCGTTCAGAATCCTCGCTTTATCCTCCAAGTGGGTCCCACAAAACATACACACAGCCATCTCAACCCAACCACCCAGTTCATTCATCACAGCATCGCCATTCCCAATGCACGTTAACTCCACGTTGGGTACAGCTCTCTCTCTTCATCGCGTCCCGTGCACCGGCGGACACACACTGAGTTCCAGTTCCCCTTTTCCTCATTCTCGGTCTCATTCTCAGTCTCATTCCTTTTCCCTTGCCTGCTCAGCATCACAGTTCTCCGAATCCACCCAACTCACTTTCCAACTACGCACTCGCACACACTCTTCACAGTGTTGTAGTAGCAGCCATGGGACCGATCTAAGCAGGTGGTGCCTTTTTCCACGAGGGGGCTGCGGTCCCATGCTTGTCGAAACCACACACCGGAAAGCCGCCGCCGCCTCCGCCGCCGTCTCCTGCTTCACATACAAGCTGCAATGTGTGTTTCTGCTGCTGCTGCTGCTGCTTCTTCTTCTTCTTCTTCTTCAACCCCTTTTTCTTTCTGTCCTTTTGCTCTTTTATTGTTGTGGTGCCCCACACACTATGAAGGGGATGCAGATTTGCTTCTTTTCCATTTGAATTTTCCTTATTGTGTTCCCAAGAAAATGAAAATAATGGGGATTTAGGGTCAACTTCCGTGTGCTAGCATTATGCCTGGATGTGACCAATGCAATCAAATCATGGAGGTATGCGTGATGAGTGGCATCAACAACACAGTTGTTGCATAAGAGATATTATGCCCCCACCATTGCCCACAAGTGTAAGTGAGTGAGTGAGTGAGTGAGTGAGTGAGTGACGATGCAATGTACCATACATACATTCATTCATTCATTCATTCTTTGGTATATCACACACAGTGAAAGTGGCATTGGACGTCATTTGGGAACCCACTTGTGTCTCTTTTTCTGTACTCGTGGATATTTGTGTTGTTGAACATAAGAAACTGTTATTCCATTTTTTTTTTCCTTTCTTTCTTGGAGATGCTGCTTGTGAACTGCATGTAAATTCTATAGTTGATATTCTTGCACCATGGTAAACTTTGTTTAATACTCTCTTGTTTTAGAGATGCCTTCTGTAAACTCTGGTTGTTGCTCCAATAGATTGTCATTTTGGTCACTAAAAGTGATAGAGTTCTGTCCTTTATTTTATTTTATTTTTGTAGTTTTTGTTATTATTATTTTTGGTATTATTTTTATTATTCTTATTTGTTTGTTTGTTTTTGTTTTTTCCCCTCTCATAGAATTCCACCTTTCCTGTATGTGAATGATTTAACTCTAACTATTCATTTTTAAAGATGAAGGTATAGTAATTAATAGAGGGTGTGTGTGTGATTTTTTTCTTTAAATTTAAAAAAAAAAAAAAAAAAATGACATTCGAAAATTGTGGTGATTATGACCATGTTTGTTTGTTTGACATGTGCGACAAATATCAAACAAACATGTCAATAGATACAATATCAGTGATTTAAATGAAGAAAAGTATATGCATATTTCACCATTGCACACCAGAGAGAACATTTAGACATCATTGTCCTGTGTCGTCTCACAAGATCAACCAAATGAATGAAGTCAAGCAGGATGGTGCAAGAAGGATGAATGAAGTCGAGGACTGCAGTGCACTAGGATGAATGAACGAAGTACAGGAGTGTGGCGCACAAGGATGAATGAAGAAGAGCAGTCGGGGGGGGGGGGGGGTAGATGGATGAATGGTCGGAGGTCCACTTAACGAATGGGACCCTGCAAAGGCTCCCGAGGCGAGAGTCAAAGCATGGAAAGCACTTCGTTCCTCGGGCGCCGCGACGCCGTCTCGCAAATTCACTCGCAACAGTGCAAATGCATGGCGCCACCGAAAGAGTCCTGGCCATGGAATCTAGCCTCCGCTGCTGCTGCCCACTTACTGCCGTCACTCCTACCATGCCCCGAATCCAGCTCCCCCTCAAAATTTCCTGCGATGGATGGCCAGCAGTGCTAGCGTGCAGCGCCATACACTTGGCGATTCAGCAGACGGTCTGTACCCAGTTTGGTGTAGAGGGGAGACAACGAACCGTCATGAATCGGCTCCACTGGGTGCTCCAACAGATTGACACCCCCTTTCCGCTCTCTGCCCATGCTGATGCTCTCTCTGGAGGGCCCATATTTGTTCTCCGCGCTAGAATCCTACTCGGGATATGAGGACATCGGGTAACGAGCGGGATGAAGCATCTATCGAGTAATGGCAGTTTCAATTGGACCAGGGCGTCGGTCAGATCTTGGTGGAGTTGCGCACAGGGTAAGGGTCGTAGACAGTTCGAATGGAGCACGCATGGAGCACGCATGGAGCACGCATCTTGCAGTTGAAGAGAGGGAAAGCCCAATCTTTAAATGCAGGTCGCGGAGGACAGTTTCTCTTTGAGTGGCGTCCCGTCGACAACAACAAAGAGATAGAAAATTATACTACTCCGAGTGATGTACTTCTTTGAGAGTTGGTCGCCCACTGTCCTCTTCGGCTTCGAAATAAGAACCAGAGTCAAGGTTTGGATAAGAAAATGAAAAAAAAAAAAAACTAAGGGTAAAGAATAAAAATATTTACTGTGGATTGTGGATGAGTCTCTGCTCTCGGAGTCGCGACTCGCGAGATGGGCTCTCAGCTGAAGTTGGTTTATAGTTCAACTCCAGCCATGGCGGTAGAGGCTCTCCTTGTCTCAGTCGCAGCCCCCTCTCCCTCAGCCGGTGCTCTTCTTCATGGGCATTGCTCTGTTGTGCAACAGACAACAAATGCCGCTATCAGTGCATTCAGATTGAGACTCAGAGATGTCGGAATTTTCAACGATGGCCGGTGCAACTCGGTTTCCAGCCAGTGTAGGAGAGCAGCTGTGCGTGCCAAGGTTGGAAGTGAAGGCAAGCACGAGGTCCGAGTTGGGGAGGGCGTGGATGATGCGGAATTGGGGTTAGCCTCGTGTCTTGAATTGGCCGAGGACGGCAGCAGATACCTGCACGTCATGACTTCGTCCATGCACAATGTGGATAATGGTAAGTGGGTTTCTTATTTCGTTCCGAGGTTTGATGGCATTCTATCATAACTAGGTTATTAGGTTTCAGATTGCTGGAGGGATGGACGGTGGGAATCCTCAATTCTGTTGTAAGGGTCTGCTTTGGTTGTGGTCAGTAACTTTGAGGGCATCGATGGATTGACTTAATCGTCGTTTTTTTTATCTTTTTTTTTTAATCTTTTTTTAATCTTTTTTTTTCCGGTGCAATTGATCCAAGTCTTGTACCAATATCCGATTCCTGAATAAATCTCAGTAGAAATACTTCAGCTGTCAGCGCAGTCTTCACTGGGAGACCACAATGTCACCAACCCTATTCAACCTTCTTGGCAGTGTGTGGCGAGACTCGACTTCCGTGATTTAAGCTTTCCTAGTGTGTGCTTTTCTGTTCGCAGTATCCTGTAGCTCAAGGTGTTGACAATGAGCATACAAAGCACTAACTACCATTCCTCTATTGCAGGTTGTATCATTGGCTTAACGTGTGTTCCAATTACCAAGGGTTGCTCCTCTGTTCAGAACTTGGAGTTTCCTCTCTTTCTCAATGCCCTTGCTGCGTCACCCATCAGGGTTGCTGTCGAGAAGGGGGGGCTTCCTCATGGTACACATTCGTATGAGAACGCGTTAAGTTCTTGTGAGGTTTGTTTTGAAGAGGCTGTGATCAGTTCTAATTATGAATTTTCATGTCATGCATTTGCTGATCTCACATAATTCACGGTCGTTGCTGTGAACGCAGCGCTAGAGGAGCTGGGCAACTTGAACGATCTCGATTTGCAGAAAATATATGTCAACTCCTTCACTAGTGTTAAAAGAGGTGGTGACTTTGTAGTCTTGGATGAGAGAACGGGGGTGAGGTCTGTAGTTGCCTCCACATTTCCGCAGGTGATGGACTTCCCTACTAAAAACTACTTCATATTGACTTTTTGCAAACCTTTGAGTTGCAGGTCATACTTCTTTTGCAGACCGTGTTTACTTTTCATATGTTGTGATTTCCATAAACTCCTTGGTTGGATATCAGTACTGACTTTGGCTTTAAGGTTGTCTCAGGCGATTGCAGTAGCTTTGCGGTACCGACAGCCATTCTTCCTGATGTTGGAGGCATTGTTATCAGCCAACAAAGACTTCATTGACCGGATGCTTATCAATCCTTTAGGTGAGTACGTCCGTCGCGATTTGTAATCAAAGAGTGCAGACTCAACACTCTTGCTCTTTCTGCTTTTGTAACCTCCAGTCTGAGTTCACTTTACAGGTCTTGCTTCTATTTTCTGCATCTGAAGGCTTTCAATCTCTTCCATCTGTTCTGGCTTGTCTATGGATTAACGTTGCTTTGAAGGATCCTTGCCACTTTCATCTGTTACATACTCCACTTATGAAGGTGGATTACTCATGCAGCACGCGACCAAGACGGCGATGTCGAGTGGTTGGTTGGGCTGTCTAAGAGCATGCACGTCATTGTTGGGAATCAAGCACGATTGCAAGCAGCCCTGAAATCTGCCGTGGAGTCCGAGCAGGTCGGAGACTGCCCATTGTGATCATTTTTTCGTTTCTCCTTTTCGTTTTGTTTCATTCCGTTCAATTCAATGCATAGTACTTTGGAGGTGAAATGGCAGTGATGGAAGGCTTTTAACGACTTGCAACTGACTTCGAAGCCTTGTTCTGAATCTTCGCAGTATGAAGAGGCGTTTAAACTGAAGCAAGCACTGGCGGATCACGACACACGCATTAACCAACGAGCAGTGCACGTCTTGCAGAGACTGAGGACTTTGTATCTCGAACGAATGGGAATATTCTTTAAACTGTAAATAGATCTCTCATTCAACATGCTCTTACTGCTTCTTTTTCTTTTTCTTTTTCTTCTTCGTTAAGAGTGCTATGTATGTCAATATTGAAGCTTTTTGCACTGTCAGTGCACCTCCGCAGAGTAGCTTCAGGACCCATCTGCGACTTCTAGGCAAAACTCCCTAGCTTAGGTTTAGATCAGTGTCAAGGTTTGTGCTGGTACCCATTAGGTCACAAAGTCTGTTTGCTTTTCGGCGTTCGCACCTTTCGAAACACACGGAGTTTGTGAGGAGAGCCTCTTTCCATGAGATCAATCAGTATTCCTCTGCACATTATTGACCTTCAGAAAATAGGTATAGGGTTTGACCAACGCATGTGAGAGTTAGACTGATCCAAGACTGCATTCCCTTGCACCTCTAAAAAGACATTCTTAGCAACAATGAGTATCAATGATCGGAGTGGTGCAAAATCAAGCTAATTTGTCTTAATTATCAAATAGTAATGGGAAAGTGAAGGAAGATAAAAGAATCCTCCAAGATCTAAAATAAATTCATTTAAAAGCTTTCCTTCTTCTGGTCATATGTATGTGTATAAATATATATTTATATATATGATAATATATATACATGCGACCACAGTTTTTTCTACTGCCATCACAGTTTTTGCTACTACCACCACAATTTACCACCCACTTGACATATTTTTTTAGTTTTTTTTGTTCTAATCCAAAAATTTGTTCAATCAAATGGTTTGAAAGGTATTGAACAAGTAAATTTGATGTGGTGGATGGGGGATTGTGGTGACAGTAGCATGGAGGTATTATCAATACCTGCAACCTTGAAATATTTATAGTGATGATTTCGGCTTTCCATAGGAATGCTGTCAAATTTTCTAAGTGCAATTAATCTACTGTTTCAATTGTGTGTTTTGGAAAAAGATATTTTTTTGTAATTTATAAAGTACTGTTTGAGCAGTTAATCTAATGCATAAATAATGATTTTGCATCGATCGCTAATGCCCCTTACACACGACAACATTGAAAATGTTTTGAGCGCCAATGGTTTGTATCATACATTATTTTTGATGCCAGTTAATTCAACTTAATGATTAGATCTGTAACGATTCACTAGTCAAATGGATGCCATGCCCTGTACACAATGGTATGAGTGCATGCTGGTATTTTACATCAAAATGATTTTTAAATTTTCGCATCAAAAATTTGTTTTTTTTATTTTACAGAGATGTCCATTCATACCCAGAACATGATGCAACATGTTGCTACAATTCATGCAACTTTAGTTTCTTTGTAGTAATACATTTGTATTGATAGTAATTATGAATATTCGTATTTTTGCTACACATAAATGATTTATAAGTTAGAATTGATCCAAATAAAGTTGAATCTACAGCACATTCACCTTGAATGTTAGCAATTCACTTATTAAGGAAGAGTGCATCAAATTTAGGATTAGGGCTTAGGGCTCATGCCGTCGGAGTTCCACGGGACAGTTATCACGAGGTGGAGTTGCCGATTCTCAAGCAAGCTTTCAATGATGCAACGGAAGTAACGCTTGGCAATTTCCTTCTGCTCACTTCCAAGGGGGTATTTGTTGCTATTCTGTTTTTTCACGCAAGAGGATATGCACAAACGTTGCCGTGGTAAGGGACGTGTCCTAACCATGATTAGGGTGTTAGACGGTTTGCGTGATCGCGGGTTTCGTTTGTCATCTCTCTCGTCACTCCGTCTGCTTGCATCCGTGTCATCATGTGAGGGCTTGGCTCTTATGCACAGCCTTTGCATCGATTCTATCCACGAGGTTTATCGAGGATTTATCCTCCACATGCTAACGCTGGTCAAGCTCGTCAGGTTGTTTTGTCATCGCGTGTCTGAGTTGGTCCAGGGATGAAAGACTACTTTTGCTTTCGCTTCTTTGCAGAGTCTATGTACCTACACGTGCATTTCAGTGGCTGGAATTGTGAATCTACTGGAAAGGGGGTTTGATTAGATTCTATTTTGTTTTATCTTTCGATTATTGTTTTTTAAATTATAGTACATATATACATGCATTCTCGCCATATTGTACATGCGGTCGGAGTCTTTAGTCTTCGCAATTTCTTTTGCTGCCAGGGAAACTCATCTACAGAAGTATTTAGGCTCATAGTTTATGTGGAAAGTCGAAAAGCGGAAACATCTGCTTCCCTAAATTTGCCGCTCGACGGTTACATGCAGCATGTTTGTTGTGCTGTGGTGTTCCTTGCAATACACACAAGCATTTCTCAAATTTCTTGAAGTCTTATGCGCATGCTGTAGGTCGAAGGAGTAGTTTGAACACATTCTGAGCTTCTTTGAAAGGAAGACACCACTCTGTTCAGAGCACATAAGGAACAAACTGAGATGGAATCTGGTAGAGTATTGTTGTAGTTCCTGATTCTCTTATTTCAGGTTTAGGCAATGCTGAAATCTTTCTACGATGCAGCGAAGATGATTTTGATCTTCAGCAGGAGGGGTTATTCATGTGACCGGCGATAGTTTCAGACGTGCAGCAATCAAGGCTACTCAGATCACGCAGAAGAATCTAATCAGGTGATAACAAACCTTGATCGATATCAACCTGTAATACAGTATTTTTATGTTATTACACTAACAGGTGATACTTCTGGCCAAAGATTGAGCTCATAGATTCTGCAACCATGTGACTCACCGCAAAACAGTGACTAACATAGCAGCATAGATCAGTTAGAAGACAAGATTCAATATTCTTGGAAACTCTTCGGTGGATGGGTTGGAATTTTATGCCAATCTGATCCTTATCAAGCATTTACTAACAGTGAATGTTCCAATCATCCCTCGCAACCCTCAAGGTGTTAGTTCTGTGGGTGTCTTCTAGACCCTTCATAAAATTTTACTACCATCTGATCGTGTCTCGACTCATGTTACTCTCTTCAGTCATGCAGGTTGTTTAGTAAGCTTACGGTGTGGGTCGTTGGGCCATGTTTGTGTTGAAGCTTAAGTGAATCTTTCAACTTCAGGACTATTCCTCCGTTACAAACTGGCAGCAACTGGAAAACTTCAGTCCGACATAGAGATTGGACTGGTTTTGTTGCTTCTGCTGCATCAAAGTGTGCACAACATCGAGAAGAGTTCACTATTTCAGATTTGCATATATGAATCATAGTTCATATCCTCAATCAATTGGTTCCCAGAAGCGTTAAAGCTTTGACTTCTCTTCAGGAGCAGCATTTATAACTGATTCATGATAACATTTTCTCAATTAAACTATTAATGTCCATGATTTTAATGAGCAATCTGAAAAATGTTCTATTTTAAATTTAAACCGCAGGAACCATAAAAATAATCAAAACAAAACTCAGGATGGAAGTAATCCTTCTAACTATAAAGCTACCTAATTACTGTCAAAATAATTAAATAATTTTTGTATACATACAACTTTTTTCGTATGGATTTTTCTTTAGAAGTCACAAGAAGGAATATACACATATACATGTATACACACACATAATTTGACATTTGATAGTCAAGAAATATGATTAAATTATGGCCTCAAGATTACTATTAATGTTATGCAATATTTTTTTAAATGTTTAAATGATAGTCTATCAAAGTTGGTATTGCATTTTGCTATAATGTTTTTTTTGCCATGTAAGATATTTTTGTTCTTTATAACTACATTAGATTTTTAAAAGTTAATAAAAAGATTTAAAAAAAATACAACAGTATAAGCATTGATATTTGTTTATTTTACTAAAAGTTATTTATTGTAAATATGCAAAGACCATAAGCAATAACAAAGTATACTTTTTGTCTAGCTACAATACATACATAATGTCAATTTACAACATTGAGATCTTCCATAAGAGTTAGAAAAATAATATTCTATTTAAGTAGTGTAAATTTTTTATTATTAATAGATTTGATTAGGCATAATACAAGTTTTATTCAAAATGCTCATTATGTTGTTATTAAATTTGGGTACACAAATTAATAATATTTGCTATCAAATTCTTCTTGCCACAACCCCATTGTTACCAAAGAACATTCCTCATTGTGTTGGTGCACAAATATTGCACTAATCATACATTTTGTAATATTAATTGTTGTAGGATTATTATTGCTATAGTTCCAAAAATAAATGATTAAATTATTTTAATTACTTTTTTAAAAATTTAAATCCTTACATTATTATGACCTTAATTTTGGCATAGCAGTAGTTTTATTTATGCTTAAGGGTTTTAGTGAAGTATAAATTATCTTTATAAAAGAAAAAAAAGAAAAAAAAATTTTCAAAGGATATAAATTAAAAAAGATATATATATATATATATATATATATATATAAAAAGTAAAAAAAAAAAAAAAGAGTAGAAAGATTTTTCAATTGTAACAAGATTTTTTTTTTTTTTTTTTTTTTTTTTTAAATTTAAAATCTAATTTAAAATTTAAAATTATTTACCATTCTACTAATATTTTTAAAATTAATTTCAAATAATATTAGAAAATCTAAATTTAAACTTTATAAATAAAAAATTTATTAACAATAAAAAGTTTTAGTTATATTTATTGAAAAAATTAATATATCCAAGTATTGTTAGAAATCAAAGAATAAAAAAATTTATAAAAACTCTTGAAATAATATTAAAGTTTTTTAAAATATAAAAATTTAATTATTAAATTTCTTTCTGAAACTTATTACTAAAAAAATTTAAATGTTCTAATTAATTTTAAGTAATAAGATATTTTTGTTACGAATATTATACTAAAAATATATTAAGTAATAAGATAGTTTTGTTAAGTAATAAGATAGTTTTGTTAAGAATATGGATGGATGGATGGTGTGGATGAATGTGTGTTTGACACTCATCGTTGTTCATCTAGGCGTTCATCTATCATTGTTCATGACATTTAATTGTTATTGTTTTGATACTAGTGTGAATAATTGATAGTATTGATATTTACTAAAAATTATTATGAGAAGTTTAATTTCTAAAATAAATTTATCAAATAAATTATATATATATTTTTAGATTTTAAATTATTTGTTTTTCAAATAATATTTCAATTTAGTTTCTAATACAGTGTTGACAATACTTTTTAATTTCTTCATGTTTTCAAAGGCTCATAGAGTTTTTTTTAATGAATTTTTTTTTAAAATCACTGTATGCTTTCATTGGATTTTCAAGACAACACTGATAATTATTCTAGTATCAAAATAACAAACAACACTAATTTGATACTAGTGAAATAAATGGATAATTTTGCTACCAATATACAATAACTACTGTATTATATCTAGATAAATAATTGCGGTTTTATATCACAGTAAAATTTGTAATTGGGTGAAATATGAATATTATGTTATATACAATGAGTGAAAAATTAATAATTATATAAGAGTTAGGCATATCAAAAGAAGTTTGTTACAAAGTGCAACAAGTGTGTATAATCTTTTGATCCAAATTTTGGATGTGTGTTTAAATTATAAAAATTAAGAAGTAAAATTATAAGAAGATGTAAATAATAAGAAGAACACATCTCAAGGAGCAGGAACCTACTAGTAATTTGTGCCAAACTTTTTACCAAGTCATTTTTATCTCTTAATATATAGCAAATATTATATCTTTAGACCAATTAGTGATCAATGACGTGCTGAAACTTAGCAGTAGTGTATGGATGTAAATTTTTGTTACATTTTGTATAAAGATTTTTCAAAGTTAAAAATAAGAATAATTTATATTTAATACTTGATTATCTTGGTTCAATAAGAACTTAAGATATTTAAGAAAGGATTTATGAAAGCCTCTTAGATTACTTTCTTGTTTTAATAGCTAATAGATAAAAATTAGTTATTAAATTTTTCTTCTAGGTTGTACAAATTCTATTGTTGCTTTTGAAAAACCATAAGCTAATTAAAATAGGATAGAGAAGGTAAATAGTTAGTATGGTTGATACTAAGATTAAATTGAAGATAGGATTAAGCTTAAAAATCCTTAAAATTAGTTGGATTGATATTCGGGGATCAACCGTATATGAGACAAGGTTGAAATCAGACCTCTAGCCACAAAAACGGTCACCAAGGGCAGGAAGTCGAGACATTTGGAGATCAACAATTAGGATTAAAGAGCTAGCTTGAAGCTTGTTCCAAAGACATTAAGCTTGTTGCCGTAGGATTTTGGAAGACTTAGTAATTGTTGTTTAAAGTTAGGATTTGTATAGGAGATTATGTTTTTATGTAATAAAATTAGAGGTAGCACTTGTGGCTATTCTGTGCAATTGGTATAACATCTAAAATTAAAATTTTGACAATATATGATTGATTGAGTGTTCTAAGATTGAGTAAAAAACAATGGCAATCTAATGATGCATTCAAAATTTATTTAGTCTTTAGTACAAAGAGGTACCAAAAATTGACAATTTAGGGTTGGTTGGAATTTCTGTATAATCTTGAGATCTATTAGTTGGATCAAGGAGAAAATTGGCAAAATATTAGAAGATTTAAAGATGGAACTACACACCAAATTTGAGGTGAAGTTAATGGTTACAAAAGGAGAAATTGCTACTAGGACTTCTGCATTAACTTTCAAGCTAGTGGCCAAGTGACATTAGTGTAGGTTTTGATCAATTTTCTACAATCTGTAAGTTGGATTGGATTAAAACTTTTTAAGCATATAGAAGGCTTGTGTTTGTATTTGTGTACAAAATTTTACACTAAATTAATAGTTAGATTAAAAATCAAAGCTTATTGAAATTCACCAATTGAGGTTAAGACTTGTAAAGTGACTCTTAGTTGCTTGATTGTAACAAGTAATAAGCAATTGGAGTTTATATATGGAAGGATCAACTTTTGTTATTTATGCCACATCCATTTCTGATGGTGGAAAGACTTTAAGTGGCATTCCAAGCCAATATCTGGATTAGCATGACATTTTTGAGAAAAAAAATACAGATATTCTTCCGAAGCATCATCTATATGATTGTTCAATCGATCTGAAGGAAGGAACTCAGCCACCATTTGGACCAATTTACAGTTTATTACAAGATGAGTTGGCTGAATTCAAGGTGTATATTGACGAGAATTCGGCCAAGAATTTCATACGCCATTCTAAGTCTCCAACAAGAGCTCCAATTTTATTTGTGAAGAAAAAAGATGGATCATTACGGATATTTTGATCTATTGTAAGAACGTAAAAGAATATGAAATACATGTTTGTCAAGTATTACAAAAACTTAGAGATGCGAGATTATATGCCAAGATGGAAAAGTGTGTATTTCACACTACTCAAGTTGATTTCTTAGGATACATTATTTCAAATGATGGTCTCATGATAGATTCTAAGAGAGTCAAGACAATCATGAATTGGAAGATTTCAAAGACAGTAAGAGATGTCCAATGCTTTTTGGGATTTATTACTTATTATCAGATCTTCATCAAAGACTTCTCTCAAGTTGCAACTTCACTTACACATTTGACTTGAAAATACAAACTCTAATAGAATCAAGAAGCGGAAGTAGTATTTGAAGCTTTGAAGACATCGTTTGTTTCTGCACTAATCTTGTATCATGTTGATTTTTTCAAGGCATTTTTTATGGAAACAGATGCATCAGACTTTGCCTTAGGTGCGGTTTTGTCACAAATGTGAACATAAGATAAACTTCATCCAATAGCTTTTCATTCAAGAAAATTCTCAACAGCCGAGATCAATTATGAGATCCACGACAAAGAACTTCTTGCAATTGTGAATTCTTTTTAAGAATGGCATCATTATCTAGAAGGCGCTTCCAATCTAGTCACTGTGTATATGGATCATAAGAACCTCAAGTATTTTATATCGGCACGTATTGTCGTAGTAGAGAGAATCTGCCTCAAGAAAGCACTGGGCTTTTGGCTACAATTAAATACTCAATCAAGATCCAAAATAATAAAATCCTCAAAATTTTATAAATTTTTTTCTTTTAGGGCTATTATACCCAATACATAAGCCTTATTTCACAAAAACACTCAACTATATCAAAATACTCTAAACCCTCATTCACCCGTAGGAGGGGAATATTTTTTAAACTTGATTTACCTATAACTCTTAATCTAACCGTTCAAATCCGCTAAATTTTCATATGAAGTACTGATGTGCTTTTAAAAACTAGCACAACAAATTTCAACCGTCGATTTTTCATCAATCTGTAGATATCATAAAAATCCTAATAGTAGCTTTAAACCCTTGTTTACAAACACCCATGTACTAAATTCTTCATATCTCACAAATCCAATGTCCAAATTCTATGAAACTTTGATGTATAGCTTTTTAGCATAAAGATTCACCTTCTTAGAAATGTTTAGACAAAAATTCATCTAGAAACTTAAGATATGGCAAAACCCATTACTATGAATAAAACGGCCTACTTACTGCCTTGGAATTCGAACTGCTGTCTTTGACTCCCAATATCTCCTTCTTCAGAACTCTTATTGTAGAAATTTTTCCACATCAGGTGTAGATCTTAGAATCACCTCTCTAGCCGCACCTCTCGATCTCCAAAAGCTCTCATACAACTCCTCCAATTCTCAAAAGAGTGATAGTAGGTATAAATTGCGCACCTTAACTTCAAGCACCTACTTCTCCCTCATAAAAACTCCAAATCTCTCAATTTTTATACCAAAATTGTAGCCCAAAAAACAAGCTTTCTAACCCTAGTCTTTGATTTTTGAATGGCCCCTTTGAAGTTGCCAAAACCCTTATTCTTGTTGCGGGCAGCCTCCTCAATGCCTATTGGGCATGACCATTGACCAATAGGAATGAAGAACTTCACCCCTTGTTTTCATTCATCCTCACTTTATCTTCATCCTTCCAAATAGGCCTCTTAGTAGTTTAATTCTTCTTCTTTGGACCCCAATTGCCTCTCAAGGCTTTATACTAAATATTTAAGCTCTATATAATTTAAAAACCATAATCAAATTAAATAAAAATCTAAAATAAATTTTCTTACACCAACTCCCTTTAATTTATCTTACTAATCATTTTAACACACATTTAAATCTATAAATATATTATTCATTTTGAGTGAATTTTACATATTGTAAGCAATTACAGTACGACAGCGTGTTGAATCATCGTCAAACTCGTTGGAGTATGTCTTTGTTAAGATTCGAGTTCATTATCACTTATCGACCAAGAAAACAATAAGGTTTGTCCAATGCCCTTTCTAGATGTTCTTATTTTGAACTAAAAGAAGAAGATGCAGCTTTTAAGCAATAAAGAATGGCCCTCATGAAACCAGAGCAATTTCATCTTTGAGTAATAAAATCAACATTGACTATTGATTCAACTTTTCTCAAGCAAATTCAGTCAAGTATGTCCTTAGACCTTCTTATTCATGATATCAAGAATAATTGTTCTAAGTCTTATGATGCTTCTAAATTCAAGTTCAAGAATAATCAATTATATTTTGAAAGACGCCTATATATTCCAAAAAAAGAAGCACATTTACGTGTTCTTCAAGCACATCATGATTTTCCAACGGTAGGACATTTTGGATAGAATAAGATTTTGGAACTTATATCAAGAGATTTTCAGTGGCATCAAATATGGAAGGTAGTCAAAGATTTTGTACAATCATGTGATATCTGCTCAAGATCAAAGATCCCTTGTCATCAACCTTTTGAACTTCTTCAGCCATTTTCTATTCCAAAACAACCATGGTCTTCTGTTTCTATGGATTTCATTACAGATCTTCTAAGCTCAAGATCTTATGATTCTATATTTGTGATAGTAGATTGATTTACCAAGATGGCACATTTTATACTATGCACAAAATCTATCACAAGTAAAAAAATAGCTAAGCTTTTCATTGATAATATCTATTGCTATCATGGATTATCTAAGGATATTATATCAGATAGGAGAATTCAATTTGTGTCAAGATTTTGAAAAATCCTTTTCAAGATCTTAAAAGTAGACATAAAGTTATCTTCAATTTTTCATCCTCAAAGTGACGAACAAACAAAGTGCGTGAATCAAGTCTTAGAGCAATATTTAAGATGTACCATCAACTATCAACAAGATGATTAGATAGGTCTTCTGCCATTGGCAAAGTTTGCTTATAATAATACAATATATTTTTCTATGCAACAAACACCTTTCTTTGCCAATTATGATTACCACCTATAACTTGATGCTTTTGACTTTTCAAAAGTTGATAATCCAGCGGCAAAAGATTTAGCAAATCATTTGTTAGAGCTACATGCAATAATGAAGGTGCAATTAAAAGAAGCTCAAGAACAACAAAAAATAAATGCAGATGCGTATTGCAAAAAACAACCATAATTCAACATGGGGGACAAGGTATGATTACTTCATCGGAATATCAAGACTACTCATCCTTGTGATAAGTTGGACTATTGTAGGCTTGGACTTTTTCTTATTTCTGAACAAATTAATCTAGTTGCATATTGATTACACCTACCGGAGTCCATGAAGATCCATCTTGTATTCCACATGTCACTACTCAAGCCATACAAGACACTGGATATACAAGGAAGAAGACAAATGCCACCGCCTCTTATAGAAGTCGACAATGATGAAGAATTTGAAGTTGAAGAGATTTTAGATTCAAGGTTGTGCCAAAATTGACTGGAATATCTTGTACATTAGAGTGGATATAATATTAGTGAATGCACATGGGAGCCATCTAAGAATCTAACAAATACATCAATAAAAGTCAATGTATTTCATTGACGACATCCGTCAAAACTAAGATAAAGAATCAAAAAATCTTTGTTATTAAGCAAAGCAGGTTCTATAGAGGTTTCATCCTACCTTGTATCATTATTTGTTATTTCCTTAGATTTGTTTGTGTTAAAGAGATGGAGATCAACAATTGGCAAATTTAGCTCAAGAACCATTATTTGTTAATTTATCAGACGAGACATTACGACTATCACAACCTTCAAGATGACGCAATAGACATGAAGATCCTCAAGAAGAACATGTTCTTTCTCGGATTGATGGCGAAATACAACGTGTTTGGTATTACGACCTTGGAAGAGACTCTCGATGTTTGATGATACTTTTAGAGATAGGAACTACTCTTGATGATGGTCGTAATGTTTTCTTTGAAGGGAATTATGAAGGCTTCAACAATGATCAAATAACAAGGTGGTCCTCTCACCTTAGTATGGGACATTATTGATGGTTGAAAGGACCTATCAACTACCTTCAAAGGGAATAAAGATCAGAGTATGTAGCAAGCACAATTTGACGTATCTTAGACTTCCTCAATATGTAATCACTGCTCCTTGTGGAACTCGTCCCTAGAAGGAGGAGGTAATGTCATGGACATAAGATTTATTCTAATAATTTTAATATAGATCAATAGAAATAAGTTGATTCTTCTTAATAGAAGTTTTATATATTTATTTGCTTCCATCAAATTTTTGTCCTTAACATACGATGCTGGAGATAAGAAAACATGTAAAATCAATTATAGAGCAATTTAAAAGCTCTTGGGAGAGATTCTTTCATGCGTTGAGAGATGAGTATTTTTTAAAAGACTCTGATTGAATCACTAAAAAATCTTTTTTGGAATGAATTGAGCATCCTAATAAGAAATTGCAAGCTATTAAATTATTAAGGGAGTTTGAGAGACAATATTCTCGATTATCAAAAGTAGAAAAGATAACCTTGGGACCAAATAAGGTTGAGTTATTTCTTCAAGCAACTGATGGAGAATTATAAGAAAGGTTAGAGATTCTTCTTGAGCATAAAGAAGAAGATGAAGAATTGATAACAAAATAGAAAGAAGTCAAAGATGTAGTGGGGTTGCTTACAAAAAGAGAAAGGAGAAAGCACAGGGTTGATATCCAAAGAATGGTACAGGTACCTAAACTTTAAGTGCCCACTTCACGATCAATGATACCTATTGTTCAACCTTCAACAACTACATCAAAGAAAGAAGATGTGGGAATTAAAGAACTTATATGCAAGATGTGGAATCTTCAAATTAAATTTACAAGGCTTGAGGAGAAGACTTCTGCAATGAATCCAAAAGCGACTTTTAAGGAAGGATATGTGCAAAGATGTATTTGGTGTGATGATGATTTTTATTTTCAAAAGGATTGTGGAGAATTCAATGAAATGGTATAATAAGACATTATTTTTTAAAAAGATAGAAAGATGGCATTTAATGATACTGGTGATTTTTTTTAAATTAATTTTGATAAGGGATATATGAAAGCATTAATTAAGGATTATTTGGCAGCAAATGGAATTGCAGTAATGGAAATTGCAAGTTATGGTACTAGAATAGATGACAATGGCAAGCAAGAATTTTTTGGAAATATTGAACTAAGTGGGATTTGGTCTTCTGCCATTTCCACAATATATAAGAAGAAGATGCCACGAGAAGCTTTATTGAGGACTGCTACAATAATTCGTGGAATTACAGATTGGGAGGATCATGTGGAAGCTTTATCAATATATGCCTATTTTGCTAAGAATCAACATGAAGTCTTAATAGAAGAAAAAAGAAGACAAGATTCTAATGACACAAGAGAAGAGAACTCTTTCAAAAGATAGACTTGGGGAGATAAGGCTTGTGAGATGGCTTCACAAGAATTACTAACAAAAGATGCTTCAATATATTCAAAGAAAAAATCAAAAGACTTAGGAGAAAAAGATAAGTCAATGGCTTATAAACTTCTCTTTGATATTGAAGCAGCATCAGATTTAAAGGAGGTGCTTGAAGAACGTGTATTCAATACTAAAGTTGAATTTATATTGAAGGAGATATTGGATATTGTAAAGAAAGAATTCCATGATGTCATTACTAACAATATTAAGTGAAAGAGGCAATTAATGGATGAAGTTGGATCAAATCATGCTATTGATATATATGTATGTGAGGATGAAGAAGATGAAATTGACAATTGTTGCAAACACTCAACAAGTTAACAAAAGAGTTATAATCAAAGAGTACGTTTTGATGATTCAAGTAATAAGGAGAAAAAAATTTCAAATTATTATATTCAAAAGCATTAGGTTAGAGCAACTACAGAGGCATTAGTGAAGATTGGAGATATGGATGAACCAGTTGTTGCCTTGATTGACCATGGTTCAGAAATAAATCTTATGTCTAAGGATCTTTATATGAAACAAAAGTAGCCAGTTGATATGAAGCATGGATGGATAATATGGACAGCTAATAATATACAAGGTGAGTTGTATGGTGCTTGCCTAGATGTGAAGATTCGGATTGGTGATGTTGCAATGGAGCAAAATTTCTTTGTTCAAGATGTAACCACTTATCCTCTTATATTGGGAAAACCATATATTATTGCAACTCGAATGGAAACAAAAGTACTTGATGATGGATTAGCTTATGCACAGATTTGTAGTGTAGATGGAAGAAAGGCAGTACAATTTTTGATTATTCCTCCAAATCATGAACGCAATCGAGAAAAATTGAAAAAGAAACCATTGCAAAGAATTGTTGAAGAATTTACGGATTTTTGAGGAGTACTACTATAAAGCGGGATTATGAAGGTACAGAAGAGGAGGTACTCTTACGAGATGTAGGTGCTTTTGATAGAGATTTTATTGATATTTTTAAAAATAAAAATAATATATATATAAAGATTATAAATTAAAAAAAAAAAAAAAAAAAAAAAAAAAGACTGTATAATATTGAAAAGGAATTATGTGAATTGGATATATTAGAGGATGATGAAAGGATTTTTGGTATTTATGAGGAAAATGGATTGGATGATTCTTTAGAAATGATTACATCAATTGGAATAGGAGATGATGATAAGGTTGTACAAATTCATTTTAGAAAAATTTACTTTGTACTTGAATCTTTTCAAGCATCAGAGATTATAATTAAAACAAAATATAAAATAGTAGATAAGAAGATGAAACCTGTTGCCAGACCTTTGCCAGAAGATTCTAAAGAATAGATGGAAAAAACATCAAGAGAAAAGAACTTAAGGGATCTAAAAAATATTGGACATAAATTTATCAAACTAGACTTTTGAAGAATTGAAGATTGATTTTGATGGTTCTTTGTTGCCAAAGAAAATTAAGTATTTCAAAGAAATGTTAGTAAAACAAGGTAAATCATTTGCCTTTGAATCTCATAAAATTGAATGTGTGGATTCGAATATTACAACTCCAATGGTTATTTTCACTATATCACATGTATCTTGGAATTTGAAGCCAATTCTAGTACCAAGGACATATTTTCCAAGTTTAATAGGAATATTGAAAGAAAAAATGAAGATAAAGATTTTGAAGCCTTTTTTTGCACCATATTCTAGTCGATGGTTTACACTGCCTAAGAAAAATGGATTATTATAATTTATTCAAGATATGCAACCAATAAATGCAATGAATATCAAAAATGCAAGAATTGGACCAATAGCGGATACATTTGCTAAAGCATTTGGAAGAAGGGCAATCTATTCAATGGGTGATTTATATTCAAGCTATGACCAATTTCAACTTGCAATAGAGAACAAAGACATGACAACAATGAGAATACCACTAGAGCTAGTTAGAATGTGTATTCTTCCTCAAGGTACTACTAACTCAGTTGCACATATGATGGGCGGAATGAACAAGGTCTTAAGAGATTTTATTCCTAAAAAGACTATGTCTTTTCTAGATGATATTCATATAAAAGGATGTAGGGAAGAAGACAAGGATGAAATTTTAGATAAGAGAGGATGTCGCAAGTATGTTATTAATTATATACAAGATTGTGAAAAGATATTAACTCGGTTTGAAGAAGTTCATCTTATGTTATTAGATGCAAAGTCTATGTTTGGAATACAAGAAGTTGTAATTGTTGGATATTTATGTAGATTTTATGGAAGGAAACCAGATCCAACCAAAGTTGATACAATTGAGAGAATGAAAGAAGATTACAGTTCTTTAACAAAGGTGCGAAGGTTTTTGGGTGCATGTATATTTTATCATATTTGGATTCCTCACTATACTCATATAGCAGATCCATTGTATGAATTATTACGCAAGGATTATCGATTTAAATGGGAAAAAAAGTATATCAAAGCAATGCAAAGATTAAATGATTTATTGACATCACCTCCAATGTTAAGAAAAATTGATTATAAGTATAATAGACCAATGTTTCTTACAATGGATATTAGTCCAATTGCTATTAGATGGGCTATAAGTCAAGATGATTTAAATGGGCATAGATTTGCAGTTCAATTTGGTACTAAGGTTTTAAGTACTTGCCAACGTATATATTTACAAGTGAAAAGAAAATTATAGGGAGTTGTTTCAGCTATGAAAGCTAAAAATGATTACTTAATTGGGGCAATGGTGGTGATTGAAATAGATTGTTTGCCTTTGCTTAGAATGTTTATTAATTGTACAACATTGGATATTGCAATGTTGAGGTGGATTATTTATATCAAGTCATTAAAATCAAAATTTAGACATGTTGCTTGAAAAGATAATCTGGTAGCAAATATGCTATCTTGAGCAAGATATGATAGAGAAGATAAGATGATTGAGGATATTGATGATGTAGGTACGAAATTTTATTCAATTTCACAATTAAACAAAGAAGATATGTCATTTCATCAAGAAAATTATGAAAGAAAATTATTGGATATTGGATGTTATTTGAGCACATTAACCAAGCATACTAATTAGTCTATTGAAAAATTTAAACAAATTAGAAAGAAGGCATATAAGTTCATATTACAAGGTGGATTTCTATGGAAGAGGCCAAAATCAAATGTTGGAATGCCGCAATGAGTAATAGGTACCAAAGAAGATCAACAAAAACTACTCAAGGAATTTCATGATAGTCTATGGGTAAGATATAGAAGTATTTGGGCTACTTTTGCTAAATTGAAGGAATGATATTGGTGAAAAAATATGTACCAAGATGTGGCTTCATTTGTAGAATCTTGCATAACTTATCAAATATATTTGAATATATATCATTGAGATAGTCTATATCTGACACATTCCTTAGCTATTCATTTTAAATGGGTCGTGGATTTGATTATTATGTCAATGGGACTATGGCAAATGAGGTATTTAATTTTGGCTCGTGAAGATTTATTGAACCAAGTAGAAGGCAAGGCATTAAGAACAAAATCTACAAAAGGAATTTGCAGATTTTTACTTGAAAATGTTATTTTTCACTATAGATGTATAAGAAAGATTACTGCAAATCGTAGAGAATTGGATGTACATGAAGTACGCAAATTTTTTAAGAGATGTGGAGTTAAATTATCATTGACTATTGATTGTAATCCAAAGGGCAATGCAAAGAGTGAACGTGGACACCCACCAATTGTAAAAGCTTTGATTAAAGCTTCTAATGGAAGAGTAAAAGAATAGCCTCAACTTCTACTTTATATATTATGGATTGATTGAACAACACATAGTTTAGTGATCGGATATATGCAAGTAAAACTTATGACAGGTCAAAAACCTATTATGCCAATTGAAGAATATGTGCTAACTTGCAGTATGCTATCTTAGGAAGATAGATTAACAAGAGAAGAATTGTTGGCTATTAGAATTCGGCAACTTGAACAAAGATCAGAAGATGTGGAATTGGCATTAAAACGATTATAAGAAGCAAGGCTAAAGAATAAGGCTTGATTTAATAAACGACATTGCTTGAGGCATAAAGCAATTGAAGAAGGTGATTGGATACTTGTTTATTATAGCAATTTAGATAACAAGCATAGTACCTTATGGGAGTTTTCAAAACATTGGTTTAAACCATATATAGTAGTAACAGTTCATGATAATACCACATATTCATTGAAAGAATTGGATGGTATAAGGTTGAAGATACCTATTGTTGGAAAGCGAGTGAAGGTTTTCAAAAGACGAGATAGAGAAATAAATGTGGAAGATTGTGTTGAAGATATCAATGATTCTGAAAAAGATAATTATATTGAAATAGATAATGAAGAAGAACTTGGTGCAGAAAATGAAGAGATGGTATGATGCCAACTATGACATATGGTTCATTTGGCGCATATCGGAAGATGCACAGGTTTAGAGGGGGTAGATGTTGTATTGCAATACATTTATATAGTGAAAAGTATGAATAAGAATAATTTATAATTAATATTTGATTATCTTGGTTCAATAGGAACTTAAGTTATTTAAGAAAGGGTTTATGAAAGCCTCTTAGATTACATTTATTTTAATAGCTAATAGATAAAAATTAGTTATTAAATTTTTCTTCTAGGTTGTACAAACTCTATTGTTGCTTTTGAAAAACCATAAGCTAATTAAAATAGGATAGAGAAGGTAAATAGTTAGTATGGTTGATACTAAGATTAAATTGAAGATAGGATTAAGCTTAAAAATCCTTAAAATTAGTTGGATTGATATTCGGGGATCAACCGTATATGAGACAAGGTTGAAATCAGACCTCTAGCCACAAAAACGGTCACCAAGGGCAGGAAGTCGAGACATTTGGAGATCAACAATTAGGATTAAAGAGCTAGCTTGAAGCTTGTTCCAAAGACATTAAGCTTGTTGCCATAGGATTTTGGAAGACTTAGTAATTGTTGTTTAAAGTTAGGATTTGTATAGGAGATTATGTTTTTATGTAATAAAATTAGAGGTAGCACTTGTGGCTATTCTGTGCAATTGGTATAACATCTAAAATTAAAATTTTGACAATATATGATTGATTGAGTGTTCTAAGATTGAGTAAAAAACAGTGGCAATCTAATGATGCATTCAAAATTTATTTAGTTTTTAGTACAAAGAGGTACCAAAAATTGACAATTTAGGGTTGGTTGGAATTTCTGTATAATCTTGAGATCTATTAGTTGGATCAAGGAGAAAATTGGCAAAATATTAGAAGATTTAAAGATGGAACTACACACCAAATTTGAGGTGAAGTTAATGGTTACAAAAGGAGAAATTGCTACTAGGACTTCTGCATTAACTTTCAAGCCAGTGGCGAAGTGACATTAGTGTAGGTTTTGATCAATTTTCTACAATCTGTAAGTTGGATTGGATTAAAACATTTTAAGCATATAGAAGGCTTGTGTTTGTATTTGTGTACAAAGTTTTATACTAAATTGATAGTTAGATTAAAAATCACAGCCTATTGAAATTCACTAATTGAGGTTAAGACTTGTAAAGTGACTCTTAGTTGCTTGATTGTAACAAGTAATAAGCAATTGGAGTTTATATATAGAAGAAGTTATCAAGAAGAGTGTTTTTAAGCACTTTACATTAATTCAGGCACTCTTGACATTGTTTTCAAATCATACTTTTTGTATATGGATAACGCTTGTTAAGAGTCATTGGTATATGTGAACTGCAACTTCACCCTCTACAACGAAGTGCCCGATGCATTCTCAAATAGGACAATACGTTATATGATAGCGTGAAGACACCATAGTAAATACTCGCAAAGTAGAGTTTTTGGCGCAACCTTCTATATCCTTAGTGGCGAAGGTAGCTTTTGCAAAAATCCTACTCTCCATATATATATATATATATATATATATATATATACATGTGCTTCAAATTCCTTTCATGATGCCCAAGTAAAACTATTACTTTCATCTCAACATTTCTAAGCATATAATTGATCAATTAGATGGTATATAGCTATCTTTTGAACCACTCAACTTTATCTCTTTGTTACCTACCTCTATGTTGTTTATTTAGCACATTTAGTGATGATTAGTTCTAGCTTACAAAATGTAAAAAAAATTGTTGTCTGATAGTCCTCAAGATCCGTGTAGCAAATGTGAGATAGCACCTCTATCATAGATAGAATCCTCTAATGGAATCCTCTAATTGTGAAACTAATTTTTATTTATTGCCTAGGAATTCATGCAATAATGTCTTATCTAGGATCAAGCGGATAGGCTAGATGTGTTAACTGCAGCTTAAGATTCCTACTTGTCATATGTGAAGAAAAAGCCTTGACAAGTGGTAATAGAGGTGACAGACTTCACTTACATGATGTTTCAGCACACACTAAGCTAATATTATGTCTTAATTGGATGAATTGTTGAAAACTGTGACAAAGGATGTTTATGATTGAAGCCCAGATGTATATAATTTGATGTATTGGTTGAAGGCACTTTACTTCACAAGGTAGATGTAGCTCATTTTGATTCTTCAAAGTGAATTCAAAATAGTTTATTTAAGTACTTAGAGCTTTTGTATTGCTTTAGCTATTCAGTGGTTTGATCATGCATGTGATATGTGGGCAATATTCACATCATTTTATGTAATCCATTCGATGAGAGCTTATGAACATATAAAAATTCAGATTTTTTAATCCATATGTTGTAAGTTTGGAAACATTCTTTATTCTCTTTTTCTGTCACTTGTTTTGACTTACCAATGTACTCAAGTTTTATTAAAATTTTTGTCATTTTTTTTTATTTTTTTTTATAAATTATAATATATGGTGATTATATCATACAAAATATAATAAATTTTTATTGATGATAATGGAATTTGGATGATATATGAGTTTTATAAAAATATATATATATATATATATAAACATATAAAAATATATATATATAAATATATAAAAATATAAAAACAATTATAAAAATAAAAATAGCAAATAAATTATATATGTAGATAGAAAATAAGTACATATTTTGATTTAAAAGGTCCTTCAATTTTCCAAAAATATTGATTTCACCAATCTACATATCATATTATTTTAAATAAGTCAAAGAAAATATAAAACAAATATTATATTTTATAAAAAAAGAAACAATAGATAAAATTAGTATTGTCATTATCCTCATCTTAGAAATTACATCTAAAAAGAGTTAATGATTATCAATTTTAAAAAAACCAACTATTATCATTTAATGGGATATTAAAAGAAAAAAAAATATATATATATATATATATATATATATATATATATATATATATATATATAGTACTTCAAAACTATAATTAAAATTATTTGTATTTGAATTTTTTGCCAATTTTTTAAAAAAATAGTTAATTAAAGTTGAACACCTCTACTTTTATGACATTAAAAAGTAATATTAATCTATAGTTTTATTTCTTAAATTGCATATGATTGTATTTTTTATTTTTTTATTTCTTAAATTTTTTACATTGTATGTTGGTCCATAGAATTAGATGAAAAATCTTATAATAGATAAGATTAATACTTAAAAACTAGATGTTCAACTAATTTTTAGCTAAAAAAATTCACATTATAAGATATTGGTTGATCTATATATTTTAATGATATTTTCACACAACATTTTATATTAGATTTGATGTCTTGTTATTTAAAATATCTAATATAAATAATTGTTGTAACAAAAATTAATTTTATTATTTCAAAAAATCATAAAATTTAAATCTTTCAATAATAATATAGTTTTTTATTTTTTTAAATTATAAATTTTTTAATATTATAGTTTCTCGTATAATATATGCTATACTAATGCTAAAAGTTATATTCTCATTCATTACATTTAATTTAGATAATTAATATTCTAAAATATAATTAAATATATAAATTGAAATGTTGTACTAAAATATATATTTCATTTATTACAACATTTATATATTAAATATATATTTTAGTACAATATTTTATATATAAAATATATATTATAAATGAAATATATATTTTATATATAATTAAATGTATTAAATTAAGGTTTTATAATTAATTATAAAAAAAACAAATTATCTTCATTTAGACCTATTCTAATTGAATTTTTAAAATAAATATTATAGTATCAAAAGCATATTTTATTATATGTTATAAAAAAAATTCATATATAAGTTTTTAAATTTAATATATAATTTTATCAACAAAAGATATTTTTATTATATTAACTATTACTATTCAATAAATAAAATAAAATATATATCTATTTTCTATAGTACAGTAAGTAGTTAAACAAATTGATTTGTTAAAGACTTACTTTGGAATAACTTCTTTTTAGAAGTCCATAGCATAGCATGTGTATAAAAAAGTAGTTAACAACTTAAAAGATTGCATTTTAAGCATGGAATTGTTATTTGGAATATAATAATAATTTCTTATAAATTTATAATATAAGAGCTATCTTTTAAGCTTTTGATAAGTATTTTTTCTTATAAAATTTTGATAAATTTATCACATTATATTTCAATAACTTAATTTATTCAAAGGATCTTTAGAAAATTATAAAAACACAAAAAAGTATCTTAAAATAAATTATAAAATGTTGGAACCTCAATATGTAATGAATATGTATTATGCTTGATGAGAAAAAAAATTAGATTTAAAAAAAAAAAAAAAAATACAAACAAACAAACAAACAAAACAAAACAAAACAAACAAATAAATAAATTATTAAAGAATAGAAAATCGTAAAAATAATTAATAAACTTTAGATATTTTAAAAATAAGTTTATTTTAAAAGATTTTTTATAAAAAATTCTAAATGGATATTATTTTATCGCTATAATATAATAACAAGTTTAAATAAAGACCTAATATAAATCCTTTTAATATTTGAAGACCATTTGGAAGACAAATTAAACCATTGTATTCTAGAAGTGTAAGAAGTATAAATATTTAGTAATTTGCAAGATAGTTATAGACTTATTATATAAGAAAGTAAAGAAAGAAGGCTAAAATATTATTTTTTTAGTCTTCTATCAAGTATGTGAATGAAATTTTGAATCTTACATGGGAGTTAGGAGTGTGGAATGTGAACAAAAAGATAACCATAGTTATATGAACTGTAAGATATAAAAAGATAGTTATAGTATTATGAGATATAAGCATAGATATAGGTTTTAGCTCTAGCTATGTTTATATAAGAAAATGTACAAGTCAAGATGTTGCTAAGTGGTAATTACAAATTCTTTTATGTTTTTAGTATTCTATTCTTCTATAAAGTTTGTACTCTTGTATTTCTATTTTTATTACTAGAACACAAGAATCTCCATGAGTGATTGTAATAAAAATAAGATATAAAAGAAAAGATGCACATTTTAGGATAAAGTCAAATAAAAATATTGTGCAATTAAAAAAATAACTCTCTAAAGAAGGAAGTGAGGAAAGCATACAATTGACACATCAAAGG
The DNA here is from genome assembly GCA_036785485.1 of Physcomitrellopsis africana. NCBI lineage: Eukaryota > Viridiplantae > Streptophyta > Bryopsida > Funariales > Funariaceae > Physcomitrellopsis > Physcomitrellopsis africana. Next base: position 107,105 of record JAWRVF010000113.1, on the reverse strand, counting down.
AAGAATATTTTACAAAAGAAGGAGATTGAAGAACTTCCAAGAATTAAAAAAATTAAAAAAAAAATTATAGGTTGTATAATATGGTTAAAAGCAAGACAAGATGCTAAAATTTTCTAACACAATTGTGCATGTAGGAATTTTTAATAATGGCAATGCTAGTGTAAGGGCAATGCAAGTAATTTTACTTTCTTAAGTACAAGAAATATTAGATGTCTTTAAAAGTTAGCAAGAAATATTAAATACAAATAGAATGAGATGTATCATTGATCAAGCAATTGGAATATGGAAACTTTTAAAAGATAGTAATAACCTTTAGATAATAAGTAGTGTATGTATATGTGCTAATTGGTAAATAATTTATTGTCAAGAATTTAAAGAAGTTGCATGGAGAATATTTTTTATTTTTTTAAAAGATAAAATAAAAAAATATTCTTATTTTTGAAGATATTTATTTCTATAAGTTTTTTTGAGGGAATATAAGCAAGGTTATATTAGTACTAGAAGTTGAACAAGGATAGCTTTTTATTTTGAGTTTTAGATTAAAAAAAGGTACTTCAATGGTTTAAGAGACAATCCAATAATAATAATAATAATAATATTAAAAAATATATTCTATATTAATTTTAAAATTTTAAAAAATAGATATATATATAAAATTTTAATTTGTGATTTAAGCCAAATAAAGTAAGTAACTTTAAAGAATATAAAGAATATAGTAACAAAGTATAAAAGTTATTTATTAAGATTTTTCAAAATTTGAGAGCATCAAAATAAGTTACAAATAATTTTATTTTGGCAAGAATTAAATCTTTGGTGCTAAAACATTTTATTATTAACTTACTTCCAAAGCTACAAAAACAAGTGAAGTATAAAAGAGCTTTAGATTTTAAAATGGTCATAAATTTTTTTTTTAAAAATAAAAAAGTTTAAAGATAATATTTAAAATTTATAAAAAGCTATTTATAATTGATATTAGTATTAATACTAATTAATGAAGCTCAAAAAAAGACAATTAGAAACTACATTGAAGATAGAAGCATCAATAGAAATATTGGCCAAAAATATAATTGATTTTAATATTAATTTGTTTCAATCACAAAATCAAAATTATAATAAAGTTGTATCAAAGGTGTAGTATTATAGATAAAAAGAACATGAATAGTTAAGAATGTGTTAGAATATATACATATAGAAAAATAATCTAGCAACCAAAAAACTACACAAATTATAATTGGATCTAAGATTTTTTGAAGTAAAAAAAATTTAAAAATTAAAAAATAGAAATATCTTATATATAATTATTATATGATAAAATAGAATTATAATAGTATAAAAGAGAATATATAAAGATGAAACAATGTTGCCACCATGAATAAAGAGGATAAGAGAATTGACTTATTAAAAGAAATAAACTTATTGAAAGAAGTTGGGATCCTAAAAAATTCCATTTTTTAATTATAAGATAAATATTTAATTTTAAAAGATATTATTTGAAAGCAAGACAATAATTATTATAGATTATTAAGCATTAATATATTTGATTAATAAATCAAATGCTACAGAAAAGATAATTTCATAGATTTTATTAATGCAAGAATTTAATCTTGGAATTAAACATCAAATTGGAATAAAACATATTTGAGTCCCACTAATGGATCTTAATTGGTGGATTGGTTAAAAATATAATCTTAAGTCATTTAGTTATACAGATATTATAGTTAAAGAGATTTTTTTGACTATTTAAGTATTTATTAGAATCTAGAAGTATTTATGAATATGGAAGTTTTATTAGAAGGAAAGTTATAAAAATGGAGTCTTAGTAAATCTTGGAGGCAATTATTTTAATTGATTTAGTATTTTTACTTATTATTAAGTATTGAAAATTTGTTATCAAGACTAATGTCTTCATTGGCCTTCTAACTACATATATTATTCATTAAAAACCTATAAATATTACTTAGTAGATAGAAGAAGCATGAAAATGAAATCTCATATCTTTTTAATTATTTTTGTAGAAAATAGGATTTTGAATTGATTTTTATTGATTTTATTATTACAAAAAATTTCCGAGGTAGAATAAAATAGTTTTAAATGGATATTATCATCTTAGAAATATTATAGATATTTTTAGAATTTATTTAGAATTTATTAAGAATTTTTAGAGCAATTTTGAAGACTTTGGTAAAAATGAGTTTTACCACCTTGGGAGCCATTATGAAGAAATGGAGCAAGATGTGAAGGCTATACAAGATTCCTAGGCTAATAGGGTGTTTTTGAATACCATGGTGAAGTCAAAAATAAAAAATTATTAATTCTACTAGTATAAAACAGGAGGACCAGTAGCAGCTAGTGTAATTGTTGTATGAAGGGAGGTGCACAAGTCCCATATAGGTTGTGGCACCTTGGATGTAGGTAGGAGGATAAGACTAAGGCCTCGTGGCCTCTCTAGGACACCCATATACATTACTTGTGAGCCTTGGTGAGGTTCGAACCCATGATCTTTTAACAAGTTATCCTTGAGGTAAAAATTTCTATTTAATTTTTTCTATTATTTACCTTCTAACTTTGAATTATCATAACTTATTCATAGTAACTTAGATTTACATGTTTTTTATATCATTGAAAAGATAAAAAAATTACCTACTTGAAAATATAATTTTTATTTTTTATTTTCATTTTTTATTAGGTAAAAATCTAATGAACAGATTGTAACTAGTTTTGTAGTGTGTAATTACTTAATTGCACATATTTTACTTGTTTTGTATTGTTCTTCTCCTTCATTGTTGTTTATTGCTCCTTATACTTCACACCACAATTTATAAGCAACTCTTAATTGAAGCCACCTTATAACTTAGCTTAAGGAGTGAATTTTACCCTCACAACATACAAATATGGATTTTTAAAAATCAAAATTAAGTATTGGAATAGAAGATAATTTTCTAAATGTCATGGCTATAAATGTAGATATATAACTCAAATAATGTTGTGACATTATTTAATATTTAGATAATATGAGGTTCCCATATAGAATCACAAAACAATTGAAGATCCAAATAACTCATAAACATTGATTGTATATAATTGAGATTTTCTATATTATTCTAAAAGAAATAGGATTTTTTAAAGAATTGTTGAGAAATAAGATGTATCCAAAATCTTATGTGAATTTTATAAAGGATTATATAGAAAAAAATTTATAAAACAAGTTCATTTTAAAAAATGGTTAGAATATATTATTAGCTAAGGTTATATAAACACACTTATGATCATTATATGAAGTGCAATATTTGCTAAAGATTTATAAAAAAATTTATTATCAATAGATAATTGCATCCAACTCCTTCACTTGGACTATTTGAGAAGTAAAATATTAATATAATAGAGACTTTGATTATTTCTAAGTGAGATTTTTAATTTATTATTATTATAATAGATTATTTTATAAAAATTTATAGAAATAAGGATATTAAAGATTGTAGTAAAAAATAAAATTATAAAGTTTATATATGAAAGAATAATCAATTGTTTTAAAATTCTATTAGAAATAGTTTTAAATTTATTATAATAACTTATTAAAAGTATAATTTATTAATTAATCATTTATATAAATATCAAATATTATATCATTATATTATACAAATTAAGTACTAATAGATTGATAGATATGATTAATAAGATCTTATGTTCTATATTAGTAAAAAAAATAACTAATATTAATAATTAGAAACTTAAAGATTGATTATGGCATATAGATTTATAACACTATATTTAATATTTTTATAGGATATTCTCTTTTTAATTTAAAATAAAAAATAGAAATAATTTTTTTTATTGAATTTAAGATAATATATCTATAAATAGCTAAAAGACTTATTATAGAATTAAATATATTATAATCAATTGATTTATTTAAATGAATTGGATGATTTATAATTAAAAACCTTGCAAACTAGTAAAATAAAAGAAGCAAGAATTTTAAAAAATTATAAATTAAATAAATTATGAGGCAAATAAAGATATTTTTATAGAAGATTTGGTAATAATTTATAATACTTGATATTTTATAAGAATTCATAAGAAACTCATATCTAAGTGGTTTGATCCTTATCAAATCAAATAAATAGTTTAAATTAATAAAATCTACTTGTTGAGGAATTTAGATGATACACATTATTTTAATAAGGTAAATCACAAAAAATTAAAGAAGATTCTAGTAGATGATAAAATGATTATTTATATTCAAGATTTTGTAATAAATTTTTTAAAAAAAATCTAAACTAAGTTTAAAAATAAATTTTATATTTAAAAATTTGTAACTAAATTTTATTTAAGATATTTTTTTTTAATTAATTACAATGAAGATCTTAACTAAAAAAATAGGCTAAATATGGACTAAATTTGATTAAATAGAAGGTAATAATATAAATTGGTGTTAAAATAAAAATCAATAATATGCTAAAATCAAGGAAATATAAAAATCAATAGAAATAAAAGTTGATGAACATAGAAGTTAAAAAAAATAAATAGATTATAAAGTGTATAAAGTATAAGGATTTAAAGGCTTGGAATTTCATGATAGACTTAGTATATAAGAAGAAAAGGAAGAAAGGCTAAAACATTATTTTTTTGGTCTTATTTCAAATATATAAGTGAAGTTTTGAATCTTGTATGGAGAAGAGTGGTATATGAAGAAAAAAATAGTTATAGTTACATAAGTTGTGAAATATAGCAAGATGGTTATAGTATTATGTGATGTAGGAATGAATGTATTTTTGGCCATAGCTATACTTGAATAAGAAAAAATAAGTGCCAAGAGATTGTTAAGTGGTTATTACAAATACTTTTATGTTTCTATTGTTTCTATGAGATTTGTGTTCTTATACAATTGTATGCTCTTATACAATTATATGTAATTAAATATAATAAAAGTGTAAAATAATTTTAAAACTTAACATTTTATTCATCAAATCATATTAATAATTTCATCCTCATATATATATCAAAAATTCATTTAAATTTTAATTGCCAAATTCTTATTGTTTATTTATTCATCTATACATATTTCTAAGAGAGTATTGTGATTCATTGTTGTGCAGGCACACCATTCCTATGTTGCCGCCATTTTGAATTCAACAATATATTGAAACTCATTTTTGAGGTTTTCAATGCCTTCACATGTCAAATCCCGCTTCGTATGTGTGTGTGAGTATATATATATATATATAAATAGATATTTTTTGTGCTATATCATGTAATGACAGTGTGATCAACTGGTGACATTCTATCAGCAGTACTACCAGATCTGGTAGTACACATTCAGAACCTGCAACCTCGACATCTAGATCCTCGATGTACTCCACGGCTGTCTTCATTTCGGAGGGTTTATGTTAATGAAATGTGCACAGATGGATGCAGCCAAACTGAAACCATAGCCAGCTCAGATGAAGGCTAACAACGGAGAGTTTGTGCATAATATAATATATAATTCCTCCATTTCATACATAATTGCTACTTTTGCATATAATATACAATTCCTACATGTGAGTATAACCTCAAAGGATGAGTGGATGATGGGCTAAAGGTATTTAGCTGGCGGGTAGTTTCAGCGAGATTCAACCACGCGATCGAAGTAGCCCTTGCCTTCGGGTACCGAGATCGATCTGCCTTGCTCGCGGGTGGAAAAGTTTCATACGACAGCTTGGCGCCAGGCTAGATAAGACCAAACTGCGACACCAGTGAACAGTCCGCGAATCCAAGGTTTGGAATTCGAAATTTGCATCTGTAGAGAAACAGGCAGTTGGGGCTGTGGTACTGTATCAATATCCGGCGTTGTCCTTTGCAGTGGCGTTGAATCTAGCGCCAGGTCTCCTACAGTCTCCGACGCTGGGCCCGGTCTTCCTTGGATTTTTTTTATGGTACTGCTTAATTTTATGCTGCGTGAGCTGCCTGATGCTCGGCCGTTTGTCAAGGTCCCTCCCATTGTTGTAGAACTGTCGCGAATCTCGTACCCCCCTCTTTCGGAACGGCGTCCGAAGTATTCATTCTTGTGCGGTCTCGGCTGTCGGTACAGATTGTCGCGGATTGCCCGATGGGTAGGTGAACTGGATGAATGATTGAAGAGTATGTCTTCCGACTGTGTTACGTTCATTTATTTTGCTGTTCACAACATTCCTAGTGATCCCAGTTTTAAAAAATCATTAAAGTGAGCAAACAGTGAATCCAAACTTTTTATTTGTCTAAAAATATAAAAATATCTAACGACTTAATATCGAGAATGTACTTCAAAATTGTGGAGTCACAATGTTGTTTTTATTACGTTTTTGCATAAATCCATGACCTTCCAAGACATCAAAACATATAACTATGTGACGAAAAGCCGACATCGATAACAATCCGTGATTGCCTGTGAAATTAGCAGAAGAAAATTGATGCAACTCAAAAATGATGTGCCAATGATATGAAGCAAGGAAAATGAACGTCTAATCCAAGTCTTGCAACATTCGATCTGAAACGAATTTTTCAAGCAAATCACATCGAGTTTATGCTCAGTTTGGTGGACAAATTCCAGATGCACTCAAATTAGCATCAATAATTACCACACGTAGAACAAGGCTGTGAAAATGATGAAGCTGTGTCGCTGAAGTCTGTGTCGCAGCGGCGATGAAAGGGTTCCTGGGATGCTTATATAAGAAGGGACATATCGACAACGGGGCGCTGATGTTGGCGGAGACCAACGCCACAATGCATGTGCGTTTAAAACAAATTATCCAATCAGTTGAGTTATGCTTGGAGTGGAACAAATCGACCAACGATACAGCGGATGGGTGATTGGCATCGCAGACTCAGGAACAGAAGACATTTCAACGCAATGTCAGATGCGAAGGAAAGGGATTTCATTACTTCGTGCTAAATAAAGCGTTTAGACTGCTTCGATGGCACGCGCAAAAACTGAAGCTGCAATTTTACATCGACACGAGCAGCTCCACGGATGGGTTTCACTCTGGGTAGCTCTAATTTTTTTTTGGGAGAGAATGCGTCGTCTCTGATCGAAGTTTATAAACCAGCACGCAGGCTTCACTAGCAATTCATTCACTTGATCAGTCCTCTAGTGTGCTGATCCCGCCATTTGGAGATCCATCTATCAGCCAGCTGCAGGCTGCCGGTGGGATTTAGCACTGAGCAGATAGTGCAGGATGGCGCATCAGAAGATAGGGTCTACTCTTGTAGCTTTAGTACTAGTCGTAGCACTGGTGATGAGCGGGGTGGATGCCACGGTGAGGTACGGCTTCTACAACCATTCGTGTCCCAATGTGGAGCAAATCGTGTTCAAGGAAATCCAGAAGGCGTACGAGAAGGACAACACAGTTGCGCCCGGCGTTCTCCGTCTCATCTTCCATGACTGCTTCGTTCGGGTACTCAGGAAGCTGATCATTTCTATAGTCAGTTGGTTACTCTTGATACGCTACTGCGCGGAGGCGCATTACAACGATTCAGCTTGAATTAGTTTGACATGTTTCTATCTTTTCGTGCATGGGGCGCATCTCTCTGGAATCATCGTGTCTACATAACATAAATTGCAGCGCCATTAACCAGCATTCACACATGGGGTTTAGGCTTATGAATAGATTTTCATGATTTTTCCTGGTACTGGTTATTATTGATATGTTTTATGTCTTTTGGATAGTGGACATGGAGTCAAGCCCGATTCAGAGCAGACTGTAACATTGCACTGTAACATTGCAAACTGTAACATTGAATCTCTTGATGGCTGCAGGGCTGCGACGGCTCCGTCCTGTTGGCAGGAAACGACACAGAGAGAGCTGCCGTACAGAATGCCGGCCTCCACGGCTTTGAGGCCATCGACGCAGCCAAGGCCGCCGTCGAGGAAGCCTGTCCTGGAGTGGTGTCATGCGCTGACATCCTCGCCTTCGCATCTCGCGACACCGTGATCTTGACCAAAGGAAAGGGCTGGGAGGTTCCCGCGGGACGAATGGACGGCAGAGTCTCGCTTGTTTCGGATCCTCCCTTGAACCTGCCTCCCGCAACCGCCACGAGCCAGGAGCTCGTCAGTGTCTTTGCTTCCAAGGGTCTAGACACACAACAGATGGTCGACCTCTCCGGTTCTCACACCATCGGAATCACCCACTGCATCCACCTGCGCGACAGGATCTTCACCACCATCGACCCCACCATGCCGAAGAGGCTCCTCCACCAACTGCAGCGCAAGTGCCCTTCCAACACCTCCGCCACTCCCCTGCAAATCGACCGCTACACGGGTAACCTGTTCGACACCCAGTACTTCAGGAACATCGTCCGTGGCCGCGGGTTAATGACCTCCGACCAAGATCTGTTCCGGGACCCTGCAACGCGACCCTTTGTGGAGGCCAACCTGAAGAAGAGCACGTTCGATGACAACTTTGCCTCGGCGATGGTGGCGATGACCAGCATCGGCGTGAAGGTGGGGCATCAGGGCGAGATCCGGAAGAGTTGCCAGTTCGTGAACTAGATGTCGATGCTTTGGTTCCATGATCAGTCTCATCCTGCAGGAATCTAGCCGGCGGCGCTTCTGCCACAAGACCACCATCATTCTTAAGCTCTAGACAATTCAACGTCGTCCTCGCAGGTGCTGACTGCAGTTTCATCGATATCTTGTTCCGGTTCTGAATTCAAAACACTCATTTCGGCAACAACCCCAGTGTCTTTTGATCAGTGAGAATTTTTTATGAGCACAACTTGATCAATTGTAGATTCGGCGTTTAGCAAACCAGATTAAATATATCAGCCATGATACATATATCTATTTATCTATCTGTTTACCTATCTACCTAAGGATCATGTAATTCTGTATCCATTTAAGATGAAGAAAAGAATTCAAATGAAATGAGTAGTATATATATATATATATATATATATCAGCCTTCCATTTGTCTGTGTTTGATGATATACCTCCACTAGCTTTGATCAATGCATCTTTTATTATGGGACTAAGTGCAATGAATTTTGTGGAGAGTTTCCAGAGATTGTGTGATGTTTCATTCTGCAATGGTAAATTTGTGCATACCCATGTTGCTAAGCCTCAACCTGAAGCCGTTGGATTCATTATCAGTACAAGGTACAGAAGCTTGTTCTATATGCAAGAGCAAAAAGATTGTATCTGCAGACGTCCAGAAGAAGCCAGTGAAGGAATGATTACAGTATTTGAGTGCTCTAATTGTCATCACAGATGGCAAAAATAAAAAAAACCTTTTTTTATATCTGGCTATTGTTTGAGTTATCCCTTCCTAAACAGAATTGTATAATATCTTTACAGTCTCTTATAGTTCCATCATATTGAGCCATTACATCTTGCATCAATTTAGAGAGGCATCTATCTGTATGTACCTAGCACCAGATGTATTGACGTCAGTATTAACCAGACCTATTCTACCTCCTTTGTAGTGAAAGAAATATTCTATAGGATTGAGACCTTGAGAATATGAAAATATGAACTAGCAACAAACCCTCATGCCTCTCTGGGCAGACTATACCATGTTAATGTTCTACTATCTAGTAGCATCCTCTATGGTCTCTTACCCTGAAACTCATAAGAGATATTCTTTGAAGAGATGGCTGTTTATTGAGTAGCACATAGTCTCCATTCTTCTCTACCTTGATATTATTAGAGAATGCTTTAGGAATACCTACCTCATCAACATTCAAGTCTGGATCTGGAATTATAACAACTCTTTCATAAATATTTGTTTTTCTTACCTACAATATATTTTTTAAATGTACCATTCTTGCCAAATATTCTATTCATTAGAGACTCATCATTTACTACTTGAACATCCTTGCCTATCATTTTATAATAGTCTCTATAGACAATAGGCACATTGCTACTATTTTTTAAAATAGAAATATAGAGTCTTGATAAACCACCATCAGGTCTTAATGATAGCCCAATACAATTTGGAGTGACATGTATGGCATCCGTTATAAAGTTTTTAGGATTAGATGTCTTGTAGTTTAAAGTATACAATTGATCATGAGCTAGAGTACAAAACATCCTCTTTATAATAGAGGAAGATATAATATAACTTGGTTCTTTTTTATCAATCAGACACATTCTTTTAGGATCAAATCTATATGTTCTTGTATGATCTTTACACTCATTATATATCCTCCTTTGTTTAAATTTTATAATAGAATCAAATAATATATATTTAAAGTATATCATCTTTGCAGTTCTTATTATATCTTTTAAGTATAATGAAGTGAAGATGGATGTGCTAAGTAATATAAATCTTATGTACCCTAGACAGCTTTTTGAATTAGAGCATATTGAATAGTATACTGATGCTCCTATTTCTAAAGCAAGAAAATCAATGTCATCTTTGGTTCTTGCTTGTAATGATAAAATTTATATAAGCTCCTCTATAAAGTAATAAGATAAGAAAATAGTCTTAGTTTGAGTAGCCATAGTAACAATATTGTGTAGAATTAGAAAAAAATATAATATATTATTATTAATATATAATTGAAGATTCTTACACATATCTTAGTTTAGAAATATACTCTCTTCTAGGCAATCAACTCAATAGAGATTTAACAATGAATTTCTTTGTGTTCACAAGAGACATAAGCTGAGATAGAGATATTGTTAAGCTATACGATGCTATATTATTAGACATTGTTAAGATAATCAAGGAGATAATAATAAATAATAATAATATTTTTAAAGAAGTAGATATTATTCCAAATCAAAATAGCTATCAAGATTGTATTGATATATTGAATACATATGAGTATAGCATTAATGTAGATAATAAGACAATTTTGTCTATTTCAATTCCAACTAATTATTGTCATAAACTATTAGAGAGTGCTTCTATCATAGAAAGATTGTTTATTATAGAAGGTAGAAGTAAGGTTCTAATATGCAAAGAGAAGAATTATATCTTTTAATATTTGGCATAAAAAGATAAGTACAAATTAAGGCTTTTTAAGTGCCATGGTGAAGTATGTATAGATAAAAAGATACTAAAAGCCTCTTTATTACAAAAATATCTTCTCAATATATTTGTTGTAACGAGAAGCCTTGGAAAGTCTATTACAAAAACAAAGAAGATATTATTATGGACAGAGTATCCAAAGCAGATATCAAGACTCTTCTTAGAATCACAATCAAAGATTTTTAGGATTGACAAGGATGATGCTATTTCAACAAAAAGATTATTAGAAGCTCTTGGTAACAACAAAAAAATAAAAACATTGTCTCTTATAATTTGTAGATTTATAGAGACCTTGCTATTACTCAGATTCAAATATAATAGAAATTGTTTGAGCTTTAAATACGTGTATATTTTAGAAGATATTGTATTAAAATATATAACAAAGAAAATTAACAACGTCAATTAATAGAAGATAAAAGAAAGTATCAACAAGCAAAAATACATATGGTTACTATAATAAATATGATATCAAAGAATATTTGAGATAATTTCAAAATAGGCATATGGGATAGATACTTGTAATCTGAAGACAAAAGAACAATATCTTAGGTATTGTCAACAAAGTCTACTCTTGATTCTTTATCTCATATAAGAAAGATCAAAGTTAGCTCTAAAGAGAAAATAAGTATTGTGATAAGACAAATACATCCAACTCAGCTTGGCTACATGTGTCTTTGTGAAATATCAGAAGGCATTGATATAAGTGTTGTAAAATATATGTCATTGATATGTATTATAATATCTTATGTTGATGAAAATAATATATTTAACTACCTTAATTTATTAGGTAATAGAAAGGATGCTCTATTTATCAATGGCATATTTATTGTAAGAACATCAAAAAATAAGGTATCCAAAGGCATAAAGGCATATAGAAGAAATAGCCAGATAATAACATTTGTGTCTATCTATTACTCTTCTAACAAAGACATTCACATATTGACAAGCAGAAGTAGGTATGCTAGACCTCTTATAATATGTGCTAATAGCTCAACTTTAGTATGCAACAATGCTTTGATAGATGATATATACAAGAGCATTACAATGAAGATGATAGATGCAACAAAACAGATGCAATGCTATATTGCAACTATGAAGGATAATATCAAGAATGATAATACTCATATTGAAATATATCTATCATTCATATTTGGGCTATCTATATCTATGACTCCATATGCAATTTTCAACCAATTATCAAGAATAGTTTTTCAATCATCTATGAGCAAACAATCAATATCTCGTGCTTCCTATGTAATGATGAATATGGTTTCTAATTCAAAAGTAATAACATATGTTCAAAAATTAATATGTATGATCATAATATCAAATACAATCAGAGAATATAATGGAGTGAATATAGTGATTATCATATTATCATACTTGAGATAGAATTAAGAAGACTCTTTATTTTTCAATAAGTCTACAATAGATAGGAGATTATTTTCTTAATAAGAGATTATAATTAATAATGTGCAAATTATTATGTTCAAATATGAGATTGTTGAAATTGTAGAGAACAAGTATGTAAATAAGATTCTTATTTATATTCCAAGTAAAGATATCTTGTATGAAAAAGATAATATTATAGTAATAGAGAAATAAGTAAAAGATAAAGATACTATTACTTCTAAGCTTATAATATCAAAAAAGGCAAAAAATATAGAAAAGATTGCAATAAAAAACTTTATATCTGGTAGAGTTGACAAGATTACTAAATACATAACTATCAAAAGAAATAAAATAATAAGAATAAAGATAGCGCATATAAGTTTTTCATTGTTGGAGATAAGTTTATATTAAGATATTCTTAGAAAGGCATAATAGAAGTTAATTTTCTACAAGAAGATTTATCATTTATTACTAAAGAAATAGTATCAGATCTTATAATTAATCCTTATGAAATACCAAGCAAAATGACTGTGGATCATCTATTAGAGATGGTAATAAATAAAGTATATGTTATAAGTCTTGGCACTATTTGAGATCCTATACTTCCTTCAAAATCAAAGCCCAGAGAAGATATTTGTATAGATACAACTCCTTTTAGTTAACCTTACTTAAACTTCAAAAAAGACATGGTTTTTTTTTTTCAAAGGAGAAGATATATTATGGTATTACAAGAGCAATAATAGAAGTAAGAGTTGCAATTGGTATTTGCTACTATCATGCTTTTAGGCATGAAACCAAGGATGAGGTTCATTCTATATCTACAAGTATTATACAAAGTCTGACAAAACAACCAATTCAAGGCAGATAAAAAAAAAAGAGGATTACAATTTAGAAAGATAGAAAATGACTATCTTATAGCACATAGAACATTATCAATGCTTCTTAAAATATTCAAGAATATTTTTGATTTGTATTAGGTATGGATATGTCATGATTGTAGTATTATATGTTTTAATAATCTTTATATAAATTATAGGAGTAAAAATACAATTTGGCTTCTAAATACTTTTGATAGCTCTCATATTAGAATATTTTTTGAAATCTTTATTTCTAAGAAATTAAGAGCATCTACAATTGAATTTGAGATGTTATTCTTTATATCTACAAATTCAAGATCTAACACATCCATAAGATTAGAGCCTTTTATTTTCACTTCTGTCTCATTGATAATTGTATGTTTTATTCTTTTAATGCCATATATCTATATAGAGAGTATGACATCTTTAAATATATTGTATACAAATATTTCTACATCCTTCTTTGTTGTTGCACCTTATATTGATATGTCTACTATATGTTCAAACTCTAGAGATATTAGCACTTGTACATTTTTGCACTTATTTATAAATTCAATTATTTTGTCTCTTATTATCTTCAAGCTTATTATGTATGCTTTTATTTTATTGTCATCAATTAACATTTTGAATATAATTCTTTTATTGTTATTAGTAGGAATTTTGTAGAAACTATGTTTTTTTGCTATAGAATACCACCAAGCATCTAATTTGCACTCAATATAATAAAAAGATATCATATCTATTATTATGAGATATACAAAGTCTAAAAGATCTACTTCTCTTATAACACATATAATTGACGTATAATGTTTGAATGAATACTTTAGAATCAATTCCAACTTGGATATTCTTTTAAAAACTTCTACAGCTATTGTACCCACATAATACAATGAACTAATTGTTATTTAAGTTGTTGGTTGTCTAATAGATTATGATGCTATAACACCTACAACTTCTTCAAGACATACTTGATGAATATTTGATCTAGGTGTGAGACATTCAATATATCTAGAAAAGTTATCTTAAATTATAAAATCCTTAGAACAATTAAAATCACATCTTTTTGTTGCACCTTCATAAAAAATATCTTTATTTGTTATTACTAAGTTGTTATTAAATATAGATTTCTTAACTCTCTAATCATCTTAAAGCTTTTCAAGTATCTTATCATCACAAGAGTCTTATTTCTTGTGTACGTATATGATCATCTTTACTATATTTTTTTCATAGTGAAGATGTTTTGATGGATCAAAGAAGCCTTCTCCATCTCTTTGTCTTCTCTTTTTGCTTTCTTTTCTATATTCATTGAATAACTTTGCTGCAACATTTGTTAGCACAAAAGAGATACTTGCCTTCTTCAATTCTTTTTTTTTAGTTTTCATTTTGAGACCAAGAACTTCTTACTTTTGACAATCTACTAATGGGACTCATCTATTTATAATCATATTATATTTAATATTATACTTGCTCTTTTGTATAATAATAATAATAATAATTATTATTATTATTATTTTCCTTGAATAACGCTCTATAATCTTCTCTCTTTTGGTAATAGTCACCAATGTCTATTATATTTCTTTATTTGTAGATATAAGGATGTTTAACTTATAGCTCTTTTAATGAGTTGTATTCCTTTTGTAATATCATGCCTCATATAATTTTCCATGAGCCTTGAAAAATACCACTCTCTAGTAACTATTTTATAATTGATACCTTTTAGTACATCCTTTTAGTAACTATTTTATACTTGATACCTTAAATCTTATAATAATAAAAAATTATTCTAAACTTTTTAGTAGCTCTTATTTGATTTCTAGTAAGTGATTAGTTAAGTATGGCTTTTGTCATCTTGACTTCTTCTTCTTCTTTTATCTTTATAACTACTCTTAGTTCTATTGCTTCTTATTTCATCTCTCTAATTAGATTCTTTCTATCACGCTCAAATATGTTTAAATGAGTTGAAAATACTATTATACATTCAAGATGTATTGGTATTTCTATTCTCTCTTCTTTGAGTCTTTTGAGATGTAGTTAGGCTTCACAAAGTTTTTTTTATTGACATGTATATGTCATAAAAGGTAGTAAATACTTTTGGTACTATGTTTGCATTATTAAGACAGTAACTTCTATGGATGCCACAAAAAAATGAATCTCATTTTGTAGCATATTTACATTGTTTCTTGTGTATTGTGCTATTATGGACTATTGCTTTGGAGCATGGAGGTAGCTGCAAAGCACTATCTTTGTTGATTGTAATGTGAATCATTAAATTGACTCATTAATTATTTTAGGATAAAAGAATGCATTTAGAGTACCAAAATTATAACTGTAAAGTAAAGATGTATTTAGATGATGCTAAATGAAGGAGAATAGTATTAGTGAGAAAGAAATAGGATCTTAATAAGTCTTGGAGACAATTATCTTAATTGATTTAGTATTTTTTTAATTATAAGAATTAGCATTTAGTTATTGAGATCAATATCTACATTGGCCTTTTATTTTTATGTGCCCCTTATTAAAAATATACAAATGTTACTTAGTAGATAGAAGAAGTATGAAAAATAAACCTCATGTCTTTTTAGTTATTTATGTAGAAAATATGATTTTTAGTTGATTTGAATTGATTTTATTATTATAAAAAATCACCAAGGTAGAATAAAATAGTTTTAAATTGATATTATTATTTTAAAAATATTTTGGAAATTTTTAGAATTTATTTAGAATTTATTTAGAATTTTTTAGGAATTTTTAGAATAATTTTGAAGACTTTGGTAAAAATAAGTTTTACCACCTTGGAAGCTATTATGAAGAAATGAAGGCCTTATAAGATTCCTAGGCATATTGGATGTTTTTGGATACCATGATGAAGTCAAAAATGTAAAAAAATAAATTTTACTAGTAAAAAATAAGAGGACCAATAGCTAGTATAGTCCTTTTAGGAAGGGAGGTGCACAAGTTCCATATGGATTGTGGCACTTTAGTTGTAAGTAATAGAAATTTACTTTTACATGTAGCCAATCTCTTATGATGACCACAAAAAGGTGTATTATCCTTTGCTTTGTAAAAACATCTTGATCCTTTATTAGTCTCCATAATAAGTATTGCTTCATAATAGACATTTAGCATTAATATTGCTTATATTATATTTTTTAAAAAACTTTTATTAATACTACTAAAATAATCTACCAGCTTGTCAAATATTTGCTATCTTATTTGAATGAAAACCTCATAGAAACTCTTTTGAAGCTCTTTGAATATTCTCTCTTTGATAGCATTAAAATATTATATATATATATATATTTTTATATTATATATATATATATATATAAATTATATTATATATATATATATTTTTATAATATAATTTATTACATAGCTAAATAAGAGTCATATCAATAAATTTTTATCGGTTATAAAATATAATTAGATTATTACTTTAATAAAAGTTTATTTTTAAAAACTATTATTAGAATTTATATAATTTTAATTTCTTTTTTGATAGCAACTTTTGAAGTTGATTTTATATTGATAATAATTTTTATATATTTTAAATCACTTTTGTTAAATATTGGTGATTTTTTTTTTTTTTTTTTTTAATTTGGTATTTAAAATACATATTATACAAATCTTATTAAAAAAAAGATTGGAAAGGAATTTATAATATAAAAAATAATAATTAGACCATCAATGTGGATGAATGGAAATGGATGATGAAAATCTCTAGATCTATTGGCCAAAAGTCATGCCTAATAGGCTTTAAGGAGGCTAACAAAAGCCTTATTAGAAATTAGGATTTTTTTAAAGGCATTTAAATATTAGAAGTTAGAATAAATAAGTTTAGGTTTTTGGCTATGGTTTTGGTATAAAAATTGGATGATTTGGAGTTATTATGAAGAAGATATAGGTGCTCAAAGTTAAGATGTTAAATTTATGTCTACTATCATTCTTTAGGATATAACTTGCACGTAAAGAAAGAAATAAAGGATCAACAATTGAAGTTGAAAAGAATATTTTTTTACATATATAGCTTAATAAATTCTAAGTTGAGATGTAGGAGATATTGGGAGTTGAAGTCATTGCTTGCAATCTAAGTGTAGTAACTAATCCACTTAATTAGTGGTTGTATTTTGAACTATATTTTAAGTAATTTGATAAGACTTTAGTTCAAAATTTTTAGAAGTGTATATTTTCATATTACAAAATTATACTTAAAATTTTTGTGGCATTAGGATTTTGGATTTTTGAAATATAAAGAAAATAATGCCTAGATGACAAATCATTGTCAAAGACATACTTGTTAGAACCTTTTAGAATATTCTAGAAGTTTTCTAGAACTCTCTAGAACCTTCCAAAGCCTTCTAAAAGCTTCTTAGTTAGTAGAAGTTACTTGAGAAGATCTCTAGTTGGTGGAAGCTACTTGAAAAGCTTTCTAATTGGTGGAAGTTGCTTGAAAAGCTCCCTAGTTGGAAGAAGCTGCTTGAGAAGCTTCCTAGGTAGGAGTATATATTGGAGTCGAGGCTGAAGAGTTTTTCAGTCCCGACAACACATCTCTTGGAGCTCTAGCTCACCTCTTTAGTATTGTTTTTGTACTCATCTGATTAATCCAGTTCTTGCCAATTCTTCTTGAACTTCTTGTTTAGACTTCAAATCTATATTTTGTGTCCATGACAATTTGTCGAGACTACTCTCACTTTGGATATCAGAGCTAATTCCTTCTTGTTGGAGTATGGATTACCCCTCTTCTTGAAGGTACACTAGTATTTTAGAGGTTGCGGATTACCCTCCTCTAAACTGATATCTTTTTGTCATAATATTAGAGTCTTATTCTTCTTAGAGAGAGTGGATTATCTCTCTTTTTGAAGGTCGTAAGGCGTTTTAGAGGTTGCAGAGTACCCTCTTCTAAACCAATATTTTCTCCTTGTAGAAACAATTACCTCCTTTCTCTTAGAATGGTTGGAGGTCAAGACAATAATATGAGTGAAAGTTTGGAGTCCAAGATGGATGCCATTATGAATGCTCTTGCTACATTATCACAGAGAACTATGGTGATGGAAGGAGTCTTTGTAAGACTTCATAATGAAGGAGCATCCGGAATAGCACAATCTGGGCTTCATCAACCTCGAGCTTCTGCACCAAAAGAAGCAGCTTTACCTATGGTTCAAGAAGAACCATTACTTACACAATGAAAAGAACCTTGTATTAGCCTTCCAGACAAGTTTGATGGCACACGCTCCAAGTTTCGAGGTTTCATCAATCAAATCAAGTTAATAACAGCTCTACAACCCGAACGTTATCCGACGGAGGAATCACGCATTGGATTGGTTGGAACTTTGCTTACGGGACAAGCTCTATCGTGGTTTGCTCCTCTATTTAAAAAAGGATCACCGATTCTGAACAACTTTGAGACTTTTTTGGAAGCATTTGCAGAAGCATTTGGCGAGCATGACAAGGCTCGGTGGGCTACAACAATAATTCAATCGCTACGACAAGGGACTCGCTCTGCATCAGTCTATGCATCGAATTTCAGGCAATTGGCATGCGACATCAATTGGGATGAAGAAGCATTGATGAGCCAATTCTATTGGGGTCTAAGAGACGACGTGAAGGATTTGTTGTTATCTCTTCCTGATCCACCAACATTGAATGAAGCCATTAGCCAAGCTGTAAAGTGCGATAATCGCCTATTTCAACATCGCCAAGATCAACGCTCCAAACAATATACAAGTCATCACGGCGCAATTATATCGGCAAGTAGCCTAAATTCACAAGCGGAGATAGAAGACATACAGATTGATGCGGTACGTGTCAAATCCCTTACTCCAGAAGAAAAGAAGTAGCGTATGGAGAAAGGTTTGTGCTTTTATTGCGGTGGAAAAGGCCATAGAGCTGGAAACTGTCCAAAGAAGCAAAATGGACGCAACATCAAGAATAGAGGTGCGTTTGTTCAAGAAAACGAGGATGCCCAGCCACAATAGGAACCGTGCGATTGGACAAATCAAAACCAAGTTCCTCTCTTTCTACTCAACCTGCCCGTTGTTTTACAATTCCTTTGTCTTTTGGTCCTGAAAAACTAAAAACCTTAGCCTTATTAGATTCAAGAGCATCTGCTTGTTTCTTAGACCAAGAATTTGCTAAGCGTCACAAAATTCTCCTAGTACAAAAATTCAAACCTGTTCACGTAGAAGTAATAGATGGACGACCTTTATTATCTGGTAGTGTCACCCATGAATCAGAACCTATAGAAGTGACGTTTAAAGACCACAGTAGTTATATTATTTTCAACATTATTAGCACCCCGTCAAATCCTATTATTCTTGGTCTTTCTTGGTTGGAAAAATATAATCCATCCATAGATTGGAGGTTGCGGAGGATAACATTTTCCATAGAACAACCTAAGGACAAGCTTGGAAGAAGACCCCAAACCAAAAAAATCCTTGTTTATTGGAGCAAAAATGTTTATAAGATCGTGCAAGGAAGGCACACCATTGGTCATTTATGCGGCTCCAACTAGTGGAGAGCAGATTTCAACAATAGGAATACCAAAATAATACAAGGATTTTCAAGACGTGTTCCAAAAGAAGAATGCTGACATACTATCAGAACATCGACCATATGATTGTGCCATAGAATTGCAAGAAGAAGCACAACCGCCTTTTGGCCCAATCTATAACCTATCGCAGATGGAGTTGGCTGAGTTGTGGAAATACATTAACGAGAATCTAGCCAAGAACTTCATTTGTCATTCAAAATTGCCAACTGGGGCACCAATCTTATTTGTGAAGAAGAAGGATGGCTCACTACGGATGTACATGGACTATTGAGGTCTCAACAAGGTGACAAAGAAGAATCGCTATCCATTATCTTTGATCTCTAGTCTTCTGGAAGAACTTGGACGTGCAAAGATCTTTACAAAGATTGATCTAAGGGGAGCTTACAATCTTGTGCGAATCAAAGAAGGAGACGAATGGAAGACAGCTTTTCGTACAAGGTATGGTCATTTTGAATATAATGTCATGACATTTGGTCTTACCAATGCTCCGACGATTTTCCAACACATGATGAACGATATTTTTCGAGAATATCTAGACAATTTTGTTGTCATTTATCTGGATGATATCTTGATATTTTTTGAGAATGAAGACAAGCATAAGAAACACGTTCGTTTGGTACTTAAAAAATTATGCGAGTGAGGACTCTACGCCAAGTTGAAGAAGTGCTTATTTTACCAAACTGAGATGGAGTTTTTAGGATTTATTGCGACTACGGAAGGCTTGAAGATGGATCCCAAGAAGGTGGAAGCAATTGTGTCCTGGGAAGTTCCAAAGACGGTTAGAGACGTACAATATTTTCTCGGCTTTGCTAACTTCTATCGGATCTTCATCAAGAATTATTCTCAAGTTGCTGCTCCGCTCACTCAATTAACATGTAAGGATAAGCTAGAATGGGGATCTCTAGCGAAAAAAGCATTTCAAAATCTTAAAACGGCATTTATTACGGCTCCAATCTTAGTACATCCAAACTTTACAAAGGCTTTCTATTTGGAAACTGATGCTTTGGATTTTGCTTTAGGAGCCGTACTTTCACAGATGGGCATCGACAATAAGCTTCATCCGGTTGCATTCTATTCACGAAAGTTTTCTGCGGTTGAGATCAATTACGAGATTTATGATAAAGAACTCCTTGCTATAGTGGATTCTTTCCAAGAGTGGTGTCACTACCTCAAAAGAGCTGTACATCTGATGACCGTATATACGAATTACAAGAATCTGGAATATTTCATGTCTGCTCGGGTTCTAAACCGTCGTCAAGCTCGATGGAATATGTCGCTATCTAGATTTGACTTTGTTATAACTTATCAGCTTGGAAAGCAGCAAGGACTATCCGATGCCTTATCAAGAAGATCATATCTTGTGCCGAAGATTGAAGAAGCAGCGCTTGATCAACAGTGTATGACATTATTAAAGGTAGAGCAATTCAGGATTTATACTACTGTGGTACCAATTGATGCTGACTTCCTCAACCAGGTACGTGCCGCGACTATTGATATTAAGCAGCGTATCAATGATGACAAGTTCAAGATTGAAAGAAATTTCTTATACTTTGAAGAGCAATTGTATATCCCAAAAGGGCCAGCACGACTTCAAGTCCTTCAATCTCGTCATGACTTTCCAACTGCGGGACATTTCGGATTGAACAAGACCTTAGAACTCATTTTCCGAGATTTCTGGTGGCCCCAAATGTGGAAGGATGTGAAGGATTTCGTCCTCTCTTGTGACATTTGTTCAAGATCCAAGAACCCTCAACATCGCCCTTATGCACTTCTACAGCCATTGCCCATTCCGTGTCGTCCATGGTCTTTAGTTTCTATGGACTTTATTACAGATCTGCCGCCATCGAATTTATTTGACAACATCTTTTTTGTGGTGGATTGACTTAAAAAGATGGCACATTTTATCCCTTGTAAAAAGACATCGTCAAGCAAAGATACAGCAAGGCTCTTCCTTAATAATGTGTATTGATATCATGGTCTACCAAATGATATTGTGTCGGATCAAGGAACCCAATTTGTATCAAAGTTTTGGAGATCTTTTTTTAAAATATTGAAGGTGGACATCAAGCTTTCTTCGGCATTCCATCCTCAAACTGACGGCCAAACGGAACGGGTGAATCAAGTTTTGGAATAGTATTTATGATGCAACATCAACTATCAGCAAGATGATTGGACTACATATCTATCGCTAGCCGAGTTTGCATATAACAACACCCTTAATGGGTGGACTCAAAGAACACCATTCTTTTCCAACTATGGGTACCATCCGAAGCTTGATCTATTGAGTCCGTCAATGAATAACAACCCAGCAGCTGAAGAATTGGTGCAGCAGCTATCGGAGCTTCAAACCACATTGAAGCTTCAATTGCAAATTGCCCAAGAGTCTTACAAAGCATCCGTGGATAAATTTTGGAATCAGGCACCTAATTTCAAGATTGTAGATAAAATATGGTTGCTTCGACGGAATATCAAGACCAAGCGACCATGTGATAAGTTGGACTACCGGAGATTGGGACCATTTGTTATCCAGAAGCAGATCAATCCTGTGGCATACCGCTTAAAGCTACCAGCTGCTATGAAGGTACACCCTGTCTTTCATGTTTCTCTGTTAGAGCCTTATCGGGAATTATCTTTTCCTAGAAGAGTGCAATGTCCGCCACCTAGTATAGAAATTGAAAACAATGAAGAATATGAGGTGGAAAGGATACTAGATTCACAGCAAAGATGGAATAAATTAGAGTACTTTGTGCATTGGAGTGGCTACGATGTTAATGAAAGAACATGGGAACCGGCCGAAAATCTTGCCAATGCGTCGTGAAAGGTACGGGAATTCTATTGACGATATCCCAATAAACCAAAAGCTGGTCATTAACAAAGCGTGAAGATGAAGCCTTCTCTGGAGAAATGAATAGAAAAAAGATCCAGGTCTCTTCAAAACATAACTTGTTGTATTTCGTAGTATCAAGATAACTAATATCAAGGTGTATTTAGATATGGCTAGCGAGAATATACTGTACTAGTGGTACCATCTCAACCGAGTAGCTCACAACGTTGACCTCGAGATGAAGAATTAGAAGAGCCAAGAAGACGTCTAAGAATACCAAGCAGCAAGTCACTTGTAATTGTCTTTGAAATTGAACCAGCTCATGCAAGTAGTGGCGAAGCGATATTTTCAGGTCGTTTTCACAATGAAGATACAGAAGTTTAAGCATGGTCTCAAGTAGAAGGTATTGGTCATTATCGGTGGCTACAAGGACCCATGAATCATATGCTTTTGTGAACGACAGCTGGAGTATATTGCAGAGACTATGCGACAAATTTTTGTTTTTCTACGTTTGCGAGTATACATCTCAAATGGCTTCTCGGAGACCTCGAAGCTAGAGGAGGAGGTGATGTCAAGGACATACTTGTTAGAACCTTCTAGAACATTCTAGAAGTTTTCTAGAACTCTCTAGAACCTTTCAGAGCCTTCTAAAAGCTTCTTAATTAGTAGAAGTTACTTGAAAAGCTCTCTAATTGGTGGAAGCTGCTTGAGAAGCTTCCTAGGTAGGAGTATATATTGGAGTCGAGGCTGAAGAGTTCTTCAGTCTCGACAACACATCTCTTGGAGCTCTAGCTCACCTCTCTGGTGTTGTTTTTGTACTCATCTAATTAATCCAGTTCTTGCCAGTTCTTCTTGAACTTCTTGTTTAGACTTCAAGTCTATATTCTGTGTCTGTGATATTAATCCAGTTCCTGCCAATTCTTCTTGAATTTCTTGTTTAGACTTCAAGTCTATATTTTGTGTCCATGACAACTATTTATTGCAATCTTGTCAATAAATTATAAATAAATTTTCTATAATTAGATATCTAATATATTTTTAGATTAAAAATAATACCACACAACAACATTTAGTTATATAATGTGAACAAGATATCATTTATTGTAGTACAAGCTATAATAAAGCTAAAAAATATAAGCACTATAGAAAATATCTTTCTAAATATATATATATATATATATATATATATATATATATATATATTTTATATCATAATACTTTATTTTTGAGCTTCTTCAATTGTTTGTTCTTGAGCTTCTACAAATGTTGCCTCTTATACCATTCCAAGGTTGTATTTTAGCTCATTAAGCAATGTAGACATATAAATAGTATTATTGTTTATCATAAGTGTCAACTCATCCACAATTATCTTTTGTATAGTCTTGTGAGGATTACAAGATGTAATCACAATAACCTCATCTTCATTGACTTGTATGTTTTCATCAATCTTATTAAATATAGCATTATTAGGTATATGAGAGAGCTTCTCAAATATTGTGTTAAGCTAGGAGATAAGTCTATTATTACTTTCATTTATACTTACATCAAATAAGTTTATTACATATGCCAAGTCATCACTAGAAATATGTATGATATTATCCAGATCTTTGAATAGATTCTTGAAGATACATTCTTCAATTATTGTGCTAATATTATCTATAGCTTTTGTTGTGTAGCTAGTACATGCTTCAATCATGCTCATATATTTATCAAAGGCTTCAATCTTCTTCTCAAGAGATATTATTTTAGTTTCTACTAAAGAGAGCTATATAATGAAAATATTAATATGTATTAAAAATATTTCAAAAAGACTTTTATAGAAGCCTTTTAAATTAATTTTATTTGTTTTATTAGCAATTTTTTTAAAATTGGATAGCATTTTAGTTTCTAGGTTGAGATTTATTATTAGATTACTTCTAGATCTTTTGTAAGGCTATAATTTGATCTAAATTAAATTAAATAGATAAGAATTTGATAAAATTGGCTCTAAAAAAAATTAAGTATAAATTAAAATAAGTAGATTTGTAAAAAAAATAGAATTGATATCTAAATAAAAACCGTTTATAGGACAAGGTTGAAAATTAATCTTGAGGCACTCAAACAACCATTGGAGGTAGAATAAAGAGGATGTTTGGAGATTGGCAAGTTGGATCAAAGGATTAGCTTTAAGACTTATTTTTATAAGACTTATTTTTATAAGTTTTAGGATGACTTTGCAATTGTTATTTAAAGTCAAAGTTTGTATTGGTGACTTTGGATTTATGCAATACAATTAGGGCTAACATTCTTGGCTAGTTTGTGCAATTGGTACAATATCTATGATTTAAAATTTGTCAATATCTAGTTGACTAGGTGTACTAAGTGTTTATAAATTTTGTATTAATCTAATGATGTGGTTGGGAGACATTCAATTATTAGTACAAAGAAGTACTGGAAGTTGGTAGTTTGAGATTGTTTAGGATTTTTACAATATCTAAAGATCTATTAATTAGAGCAAGCTGAAATTTGGCATAGTATTAGAAGACTTAAAGGCTAAGTTGCACACAAATTTTGAATAGGAGTGAATAATTGGAGAAGGAATAATTATTATTCAAAGTTTATCATCAACATTCAAGATAGCGGCCAAAAGACAACAATGCGGTTTTATAGTGTTTTTTTACAATTCATTAGTTGGATTAGTATGAAATTTCTTGAACATATAAAATATTTATAGTCACACTATTGAACAAACTTTTATACCAATTGAATAATTAGATTAAGAATTATAGCTTGTTGAAGCTTGCTATCTAAGATTAGGATTTGAAAAATAAATTGAATGGTACAAAGAGGTAAAAGTATTAAAAAAAATTAGATTTGTGCTTACTTAAGATTACTAAGAAGAGTATTTTTGAGCACTTTGTATTAACTCTAAGTCTTTTGTACCAAAATTTAAATTACTTGTATTTAAATAGTTGAAACATATTAGGATTTCTTGGATACTTACAAAATATAACTTTACTTTTCACAGCCAGGTACTTGATGTATTTTCAAATAAGACATTATATAATACAACACTAGATACTTGGCTGTAGAAGGTAAACTTACATATTATAATTAACCAAAAACCTAACAATTCTATTGTAATTTTAAATAAATCTCAATTGAATTTTTAACAATTCTAATCAAATTCTAAAAGAATTATAAAAAAATCCTAAAAAAAATTTAAAGAAGTGATTTGAAAAAGTCCATAAGATCAATGATAAAGAATTTTTGATCTTGAAGAAACATCATATGACTATACAAATTCTTCAACTATCTTTTATATTTGAAGCCACCAAAAATCTCTTAATATTAGTTTTAAAGCCTTATTGTAGTCAAAATGTCTTGCTACATAGAAGTTG
Organism: Physcomitrellopsis africana; assembly: GCA_036785485.1. Classification (NCBI taxonomy): domain Eukaryota; kingdom Viridiplantae; phylum Streptophyta; class Bryopsida; order Funariales; family Funariaceae; genus Physcomitrellopsis; species Physcomitrellopsis africana. Next base: position 81,111 of record JAWRVF010000113.1, on the reverse strand, counting down.
TGACGAGCTTCAAGAGCACGTAGTCATGCTTCACCTTCTAAAATATACAAACATCTTTTAAAATAGAATAGATTGTTCTTGAACTTGAACTTAGAAATATCATGAAATTTAGATGAATTTTTCTTAATATTATGAATAAGAGAGTTTAAAGACATATTTGATTGAACTTGCTTGAAAAAAGTTGAATCAATAATTAATATTAATTTTATTGCTTGAAGATGAAATTATTTTGGTTTTAACAAAATTATCTTTTATTAATTAAAAATTACATATTCTTTTTTTGGTATAAAATAAGAATATTTAAAAAAGACATTGGACAAATCTTGTTGTTGTCTTGGTTGATAAGTGATAATGAACTCAAATCTTAACAAAAACATGCTTCAATAAACCTAGCGATGATTGAAAAAATATGCTCATATAAAATACTTGAGGTTCTTATAATTCTTATATATGGTGATTGAATTAAAAGTGCCTTCTAGATAATGATACTATTCTTAAAGGAAATGTACAATTACAAGAAATTCTTTATTATGGATCTTATAGTTAATCTTGATTGTTGAAAATCTTTTTGAATAAAAACTATTAGATGAAGTTTGTCATTTGCTCCTATTTGTAATAATAATGCATTCAAGGCAAAGTCAAATGCATCTATTTCCATAAAAAATACTTTGGAGAAGTTGATGCAATACAAAATTGATGTAGAAATAAAAAATATCTTTAATATTTTAAATGAAACTTCTGCTTCTTAACTCTATTCAAATTTTTCTTTACAAGTTAAGTGTGTTAGTAGAACTATAATTTGAAAAAATTTCTTCATGAAGATCTAATAGTAATTGGTAAATTCTAAAAATATTGTACATCATTTATTGTTTTTGAAATTTTTCAGTTTATAATTATCTGAACTTTCTTATAATTATCATTAAACCATCATTAGAAAAAGATATATATTTATTATGATAATCTTCTTAAGTCCTCGATAATCTATGCACATCCGTAACAATTTGTCTTTTTTCTTCACAAATAAGATAGGAGCTCTTGTTAGAGATTTTAAATAGTATATGAAATTCTTAGCCAAATTTTCATCAATATATTCTTTAAGTGCAATCAACTTGTTCTGCAATAAACTGTAGATTGGTTCAAATAATAGTTAAATTTCTTCTTGAAGATTAATTGAACAATCATAAAGTCAATATTTTGAAAGAATATTTATATTCTTTTTTTAAAAAACATCTTAAAAATCTTGATATTGGCTAGGAATACCACAAATAGTCTTTTCAACATCAAAAATAGGTATGGCATATATAGCAAAAGATGATCCTTCTTTTGTTACATGTATGAAAGCTTTTACATCTACTAGTAAGGATTTAGATGTATTAGACTTATGTATTTTTACTTGATTAATGGATTTTTGGATTAAACTATAAGAAAAATTAATGTTATCAAAAATTCAATCTATTTGAGGATTATACTTTTCTTACTACAATAATCCTAAAATAATTAGATTAAAAAGAGATCTAATCATATAAAATATTATTACGCTATTATATCTCTTAGTTGCTACATCTAAAAGAATAATTTTATAGATAATATCTCTAGAAGACAACAAATGACTATCTATGACTTCTATATATATGGATTTGGTTTTTTTAATTAAAGATATTTCTTATTTTTTGACAAAATCTTTATCTATGAAACAAGCTGAGACTCTTGAATCTAATAAGGCAAAAACTTTGTGATTTTTAGGTCTTAAAGACACATCTATTATAAAACAAGGTAAGAGATTTGAAGAGAAGATATGACCTTTACTAGGTATTTCATATGATTCTAGTTGCATGGTCTTTATTGTAGCTAAAGAAATTCATTTTTCAATTATTTTATCCTTTTTAGCAACCAAGCTCTTCATTTTGTAATTATGTTGCTTCTTTGGATAATATTGAGCATTGTGCTTAGCTTTTCTATAATATAAGCATAGACCCTCTTTACAATGTTGAGTCTTTTTTTGCTCGGTGAAAGATTTAAAATATATTGTATCAATTTGTATTGGTTTTGGCTTAATCAAATAAATTTTTGAAATTTTGTGGAATTATTATTATTAATTGACTTATTTGTCTCCAACCAAATTTATGTTCTTCACACCTTTCAGATAATCGATTATTATATACAATGACTTAAGTAATAATTTGTTTTAAAAGTCTACTTTTGGCATTGCTAATAACAAATCTTTGATGTTATCTTTTAATTCATAACAAAATTGATTAATAAGGGCTTTTTCATTCTACTCCATATTGTTAGCAAGGTTTTGAAATTCAACAACATATATTGTAGTTGACTATGATCCTTATTGTAAAGATAAGATTTTGATCTCTACTATCTTTTCTTGATTACTTTATCCAAATGTGGCTATAAACACTTTGAAGAATGAATTCAAATCATAAAAAAGTTATAAATATTTTTTCATTAAAAATGCAAATAAAAAAAGAATACTTTGAGATAGAAGTGAGTTTATAAATTTAACTTGAGTAAATTCATTAAAATATCAAAAAGGATGTAATCTTAGATAAAACTTGACTTGTTGCAAAAATCCTCAAAATTTTGATCTTGTTCCATCAAACTTCTTAAGCATACTAATTTTTGCTTTCTTTATGCATGTAGAAGCAAAACTTCTTAGATTTAATTGTGAGACCAATCTACTTACTTCTCTCAATTGTATAATTTTTTGGCATAGGCTCTGGACTTCTTCTCTAGAGATAGAAATAATGCTTCTATAGTTGACATTAGTGATGCATGGAATTTCCATCTTAAAAGTATTGGCAAGCTCCTAAAGATTTATGATAGTTGCAAATTTATTTTCACTTCTCCTAAGTATAGCATCTATAATTTTTTCTTCTATCTTAGATAACTTAATAAATCTATAGTTCAAATTAGAGGAGAATAATCTATAACTTCTAATATCAAATAAAAATTTCCACAAAGAGAGATGATCCACTGTCTTTAAGAAAAAAAATCAAGGTTAAAAAGCAAAGGTTAGTTTAAAGGTGGATAGTCTACAACTTTCAAGCACAAAAATAGAAGTAGAGTAATTTATTTATTTCTAAAATATAAAACAAAAACAATGAATTAACACTCTTGTCAAATTGTCAAGGATATGAAACACAAACAACCAAAGTATCAAAATACTCTTCTATCACTTGAAAGGAATAAAAAATCATTCAAAGATGATATAATATTAAACTAGAATGGCTATTGCCAAAGATAAGAAGAATAGAGATTTTTGAAACAAGATTAGGAATAAGAAAGGCATTGATAAGAGTGAAGAAGGCTTTACTCTTGTCTCTATATATACTATCTATATAAGAGTTATATAGTAATATTTTGTATGACCTCCAACATGTGTCTAATTTGCAAGCCACATGTCAAATTTATAAGACAAGTTTTCTATATATGTGCCATGTAATTAGCTTGTTCTATAAGCTATCAATATATGCAATACATGGCTAATTTATTAGCCAAGTTTCTAACCTATTAATCACCTATAGATATGAATAAAGATGAAACCATGTCTATGAAGCTTCTAAGAAGCTTTCCTATAAGATATTATCAAATTAATCTACTTTTATCTATTTCTACTTATCCATATTACTTAGATAATTATTAAAATAAATCCTATACCTATAACATATTGTTATCATTGTAGTGTGATTTTTAATCTAGAAATACATTGGATGCTTAGCTATTGAGAATTTACCTATAATTTATTGGCCAAACTTTGATAAGTTGTTTGTGCTTAATAAGAAGGATAAATAAAAATAATAATAATTTTAAAAATATGGCATTAATAAAAACCTCTTGTATTTAAATAGATTTATATATAAAGTTTTTCTATGGCATCTAAAAAATCCTTAATATCCCTTTCTATACCAAATCATAATTAATTAATTATTATTAAGTTAAATTTTTAATAATTTCTAAAAAAATCCATAATCTCCTTTCAAAATCTTATTTTTATATCAAAATTTTATTATAGCTCTATACATACATCTCTTTATCTCCATAAAGTCTTGACTTAAAAAAAAACCCTTTTAGTTTGTACAATATGCTCAAATTATAATAAAATCCTTTAATACCTTATTCACCAGTAAAAGATTGATTTTTTAAAAAAAATTAGGATCCAATAACTCTTAATTCAGCTATTTAGTTTTTGTCAAATTTAACAAAAGTATAATTTATATTCTTAAGTTTTATCAAAAAAAAAAAAAAAAAAAAAAAAAAAAAATCAATTGTAAATTTGCTTTTGATCATTTGATATCTCAAAAATCCTAGCAGGTGCTTAAAATCCTAGTTTATAGACATTTGAACACTATTTTCTTCATATCTCAAAAATCCAAAATTCTAATAGCACAAAAAAAATTTGTATAGCTTTTTAATATAAAAATATATACTTTTGAAAATTTTGATCCAAAACCTTATCAAATTATTTAAGATATAGCTCAAAATACAACTACTAATTAAAGGGGTATTTTCTGCCATTAGATTATAAATGCTCACTTCAACTTCTAATATCTCCTTTAATCTAGCTTATACTTTATCAAACTATATATGTAAAGTATAGCCAAGAAAGTACTCTCTCCAATCTTAGTTGCCAATCCTTTATTGCTTTCTATACACATGAGTTATATCCCAAAGAATGATACTAGGTACAAAATCAACACCTTGACTTTGAGCCCCTATATCTTCTTCATAAAAACTCTAAATCAGTCAATTTTTGTACCAAAACTATAGCTAAAAACCTAAACTTATTAATTCTAATCTTTGATGTTCAAATGCCTTTGAAAGAAATATCCTAATTCCTAATAAGGCCTTAGACAGCCTCTTTGAAGTCCACTAGGCATGATTTTTGGCCAATAAGAATACAGATTTCTATCATCCATCTCCATTCATCCACATGAATGGCCTAACTATTTTTTTTGATATTAAGATTCTTTTTAATTCTTTTTTTAATAAAATTTATATAATATATGATCTAAATATCAAATAAAAGAAATAAAATAAAATTTCAAGGATCACCAATGTCTAACAAAGGTGACTTGAAATTTGTAAAAGTTATTATCAATATAAAATCAACCTCAAAAGTCACTATTAAAAAAGAAAATAAAATTGTATAAACTCCAATAATAGTTTTTTTAAAGCAAATTCCTTCCAAAATAATAATCTAACCATATTTTATAATCAACTAAAATCTATTAATATGACTCTCATTTAGTTGTGTAGTAAATTGTATATTAAATATACATGTATATTATTTTCACATGGTAACCAAACGACAATACGACACTGTACAAAACAAATATCCAATAAAATCAAATAAGAATTTGTGCATGTTTTGCACCCTTTGATATTTTTTTTTGTATTTTTGGTCTGATTTAAAATAATATTCTAAAGAAAAAAATAAGATTAATGAATTCTTATTTTAAAATCTTATATATTTATATATATATATATATATATAATATAATGTTTAATATTTATATGTATAGAATTAAATTTAAGAATAACAATAATTAATAATATAATAATATTAATAATAATAATAATATGAATACATTAGAAATTTTTTAATGGAAAATCAAAATTTTTATTAAAAGATAAATAATGAAATTCTATGTGCATACACAAAGACTTCAAAATTTTGTACAAAACTAATCAAATATGATTTTGTTTGTATAAATTAATATAAAGTATTTGCCTGGTTACAAACATATTTATATATATATATATATATATATATATATATTTGTGCATATGTATGTTTATATCTAAAATATATATATATATATATATATATATAGATACACACATGCTTACAATAAGAATGATAATAATATCTATACATATATACACATATGCTTATAATAAGAATAATAATAATATATATATATATATATATATATATATATATATACATACATATATACATATTTATAACAAGAATGATAATAATATCTATGTATGCATAATTACACATATTTTTTGGATTTATATGCATTATCATTATTATTACTATTACTATTATGATTGTTATAAATCAAGTTTGTATTTATTTTATTACACTTTAAAAAATAAAGATTTGGGATTCTTTGAAATTTGAATACTATTAAGAATATGTTGTTTCAATGAATATATTTATTTGTATATCTATTTGCAATGTTGATACTTTTATTACAAAAATAGATTGATTGCTAATATGTATTTTGAAAAGCAAATACCAAGATGCATCTTTAAATATGGATTTTTTCCCTCTAAACACCAAGATAACAACTCTTTATGCTTTTTGATATACAAACATTAAAAAGCCATACTCATATCATTCATCAATACACAATACAAACATAAAAGTGAAGCAAAAAAAACAAAAAAACAAAAAACACAAACAAACAAACAAAATGAAATTGCGCAAACACCAGCATCCAAATGAAACTCAGAACAACTTCATTCCAAACATATCCAAAAACCCAACTCAAAACTCACAACAATCAACTCATAATTGACCAACATCACCAAAACACAAAAAGGACAATTGTCCCCCACAACCGATGAATACATTCATCCATAAAAATGTGTTTCCATCCACAAGAGAAGCAGACAAAGCTGATGAGGATGGCCCAATGGAAGCCTAGACTTAGCAGGGCAGGGCAGGGAGGGGAAGGAGGGAGAGGGGGAGTCTAGCAAACAATCCACCAATCAAGCAAAGCAAGGCAAAGCAATCAAACTGTGTGTGTCTGGTATCGCCAAGTCTTCGACGCCGTCTTTGGGCTCCGCCCGCATCGTCGAGCATGGGGGCTGGACCGCTGATTGGGAACGGCACCATGCGACGGCGGTGGCAGCTCCTAGCAGGGCCTGCAGCAGCAGCAGCAGGCAGCAGGCAGCAGCCAGATGTATCCCAAAGCGGAGAGAACGGGATGGCGGAGACATCCCATAACGAGACGGGCAGAATCCCAGCTGGAATCGGGCCTTCGGGGCAGCAGCAGCAGCATTTATGATTCTACGGCATGTGATGGAGCTAGCGATCATTGGTCATGAGGCGGGACTGCATCTCCTCATCCTGCTGCTCCGGTGCTGCAATCGAATCTTGTTTGAAATTGATGACATGCATCATCTTGTCTCCGACGCCGCTCACGCACCCCGAGACACCTCGCCCAGCGGAGCTACCGTCGTAGGGGGCGGTTCGGCGATTCGCGGAGGCGTATCTCCCGTGGCCTCCATGGAATTACTGCCCGCGCGATTACGCATAAGGGCGATCGTCGCCGTCGCATATGACAGCAGGGGGGTTGCGTGGGGATTCGGGACGGGTCGTTCGGCAGCGGAGAGTGGAGGAAACGCGGGCGGTCGGACTAGTGGACGGGCGAGCGATCACGAGGAGCAGGAGCAGGAGCAGCGGGTGGCTGGTTACTTCAGCTTGGACGTCTGTTTTGACTGGTGGCGACGTGCGAGGGAGGGAGCAGAAGGGGCAGGGCGTCAGCAAGAGCTTTGGACCGACCGACTGACCGACCGACCGGACAATTGAGATCACCGGTGTGGAAGTTACGCTGGAGAGAGATGGAGCAGCAGCAGCAGCGTAGAGGAGGAAGCATGGCATGACGCACGAGAACTCATGCGCACTATTACTGCTGCTGGGAGTTTTGGCTAGACTCTGCCGCTGGGCCGGACGAACGGATCGGAGGGGTGAGGTGTGTGTGTATGTGGCCGGCGGGGATGGCGTGTCGGGGACCGGACCTGCAACGCCGGGCAGACCGAGGCGAGGCGCGAGAAGAGAAAGGCTCTCGAGAGGTGGGTGGGACGGCCGTGACGTTGCGAGGTGTACGAGGTTGACAGGCACGGCGGCGAATGACTGGTCACTCAATTACAATAGGCTGCTGATGTCCGACCCCGGGCCGGGACTTTAGGGTACGAATTGCGGGTGCTGGGGACTTGGTGCGTAACGTGTGAGTCCGAGGTGTCGTGAGTAGATTGCAACGGATGTGCAAGAAGCGAGGCATCAGGAGCCAGCTATGGACTACTCCACGGCACCCGACCGGTTTTTTTCTGTCTCGCTTGAGGTCTAGGTGGTTGTTGACCATGGGTTAGGAACAGTCAGACCTGTTGCGAAGCTTGCATTGTGATGATACGTAGTGTCGTTTAGGATGATCGATCGTGTGTGGCCGATGGTGCATGCAGAGATGGCTGATTGTGGACGAGAGCAGCAGCAGAGGAAACACGCTGGTTTTCCTTTCGCTTCGCCTCGCGCAGGTTTCCGAAGATGGTAATTAATTTTTTGGGGGCGGGCGTTTACAGTTTGTGTGGTTACTGAGAGTCGATTAGGAGTTAAAGAACCAGAAGGGTCCAAGGAGGTTATGGGGGCGCAAACCTACAGCAGGCAAGGGTTGGCCGAAGTCGACATCATTGTGGACAATAGTTGCGGTATTAACAAAGTACGGTGTGACGTCAAAAATGGCGATTTCGGGTGACGACGACGCGGAGCATTCGTCGAGGATGTGTTCATCGAAGGATGCCGCAGATAGCAATGATGCAAAGAGTCTTGACGTTAATACGGGTGTGTCGGACCATCAAGACAAGGACGAGGTTATGGTGGATGCGCATGGCAAAGGAAAAGAACAATCGCCGAACGTCGAGGCACATGTCCCGAATGGAAATGTATCCAAGAAAATGGTAGTGCCGAAATCGGATGAAGCTCAAGGGCTAAATGCTCAGCCAGTGAAAGACCCTGGTGAGATTAGTGACAGTGGCTTGACACATGACTCAGACCGGTCCGTGAAGAACTGCAGGTCTCGGAAAAGGAAGTCCAAGACTATCCATTACATGAATTCTAGGGTACCACATGCCGTTCCTGCATTGGAGAGTGAGGAAGGCTCCGATGGTCCAGAGAGTCCCGAGGAAGGAGACGATGTTCTTGTGCGTCCTAGTCAGGCCTCGCGTGTAGCTGCCACTAAGGTTGGTTCAATTGTTATGTCGATATATTTTGATTTGGAATGTATATGCTCGCTACATGCGCCCTTCATGATGTATTTAATGTTTGAGAATATTTTTAGCCACACCGCGTGTAGACTTTTTGGGCTCTAAAACATTTCAAGCATATCATTGAGCATGTCGTTGCCCATCCTTCTGGTGTAGTGTATCGACTTTCTTTCCACTTTAGGGCAGCATGTTATTTCTTCCTCTTGACTAGTTGGTCTGGTTGTCTCTGGCAACGATATGCTTAATGGGTTTCGCGCTGAGAGTAAGTTTCTACGAACTCTGTGAAGTGCTGCAACTGGAGAGCAGCTTGTGAGTGTAAAAATCGCCACGTTAATCCCTTACAGGAACTTAGCTAACGTGGGTTTGTGATGTCGGGAAGCAGCTGAAGTCTATGGTCCCAATTGGAGACAAGTTGCTGAAGGCACCAAGAAACGCGAAGGAGCTGATGGCAACCAATCTTATGGAGGGGCATTTTGTGCGGTGCTCTTGTCGCGGCATGCAAGTATGTGCACATGATAAGTCTTGGTTTTTCCTGAGTTTTAGTAGAGTAGTTTTTGCAACCCATGTCGTTTTGTTGGTTAATGCTGCTAGAAATCTCGGATGAAATGAATATGGGCTTGTCTAGTTTTCTAAGTCTGGAGTTCTTGATGCAGTACGAAGGACAAAAATTGTATGTGTTCTTGTTGTTGGCGTTGCCATTGTGGTTTTTATTTTATTTAAATTTTTTGTCCATTTTCTTTTCTTTTGTTTTCAATGCGACTTTTTGGGAGCATTGATATTGTTTAAGCTCCGTTGTGGGAGTTTTTTGCATCCCGACTTATTTTTCAACGATGGCTGTAAATGTTTTGATGCTGCAGCAAGATTCTTCTAAACGCGGCTAAGTAATGTTTTGGTATTGAATTGTTTTTCTTACTCAAAAACTAATTTAATACGGCCACATAGTCATGGGACTACCTTGGTTGTTCATGATACTGTTGTGGTATCATAAGCAGTTGTGACATTGATTTTCTGATGTGTTCATTGGTTATCCTTCGAACAGCTGACAGGAATGCTGAAAGACATGGGTGTGCAGTGCAACTGCCGGAATTGCAAGGGTTCGGTGGTATGTTGATCGCACAACTCTGAAACTTTGTAATTGGTCGTAATACAGCTCAGCAGCATTTCTGATGTAGTTTTTTTACAGAAGAATAGTGAAACACGGATTCCTTGTTAAACTTTTGGTTGTGGTTATTGAGAGAGTTTATGCAGATAGTTTCTATATCGGCGTTTGAGGCACATTCAGGAAGTACTTCTCACCACCCAAGCGACAACATTTACCTAGAGAATGGGAAGAATCTTCGGGACGTTCTGAGCGCTGGCCAAGAAGCAGCAGATTGTGGAGACAACATACTGAGAGCTTTAAAGATGGCCATAGGAGATATTCAAGGCGTTGAAAAGAGCAAGGTTACTTGCGCAGAGTGTGGGGGTTCAGAAGAGGGTGACCTAATCTATTGCAAAGGAGCAAGATGCTCTGTAGTCTCACATTCTCGTACGTGTAACAAATTCCTATTTGTACGTTTTGTTGAGGAGATGTGAAAATGAAGTCTTATGCCGGATAAAGTTCGATTGATTCAGTATTTACTCACGTGTATTTATCTTCTTGAGCCACATGTATAATGTCTGTGTGCAATTTTAACTTGCAGGATGTGTTGGAATTGCGAACCCACAACTTGGCGACTGGTATTGTGGCAAGTGTGAGAAAACGAAAAAGCATCATGCTGCAGCGAAAGTAAAGCGCCCCATCTCCGGTGGAACTGAGGATTCTAAAGTGAGGTGAGGGTGCAATACGATGCTTGGAAGTGGATTAGTAGTGGGGTGCTTGCGTTCTACAATTAATCGTGATCACTCAAGAAGGCAAGGTGTTGTTTGTTTTGTTTTTTTGTTTTTAGTTTTTTTAGTTTTTTTTTGGTGTATGTCGTGAGGGTTTCGAATATTACTCTTATTTCAATGTAAGATTATGTGACCCATTGAGTTATGAAAATCGGGCACGGCATCTTTTTCTCTGTTAGTACTTATGCCATTGGGCTCCTTACTGCTGAGTTTTTGTTTTATTCTAATCTCCTGAGAGATCCACAGGGATATGCATCAATTAGTGCTTCAAAGTGTACATCTTGTGAGACTTTGGGTATGAATACTACTTGAAGCAATTTTTGAATGGGTTTGGTGAGCTTTGCAGGGACAAAGCCGCAACATCGTCGGCCAGGTTGAACCGAGATGCGCATTTGCACAAAGCTCTTTTCTTGCCTGGTGGATTGGTGGATGGTACAGAACTTGGCTATTATACAAAATCCCAGGTACTTGGTGTTATCTCTTCAGGGCGCAAGTTTTTGTGCTCCTCAGTTGTGTTAGCTGCGACAATATCACGCAGCGTAGTCTGAGAAGCACGTGATGCAAACATCAGCTGTTCGATACAGTACAGGATCCTTCACTTTCGCGGAGTGTTTGTTTAGTAACTTAAAGAGTGTCTTGGTCAATGTCCATGGTAACCGTTCCAAAGTTGGTGAGAGGATTCTTTAGTTGGAGGAAAGCGGTTTGCTCTTATTCGTAGGATTTCTTTGTGGCAGCTGAAACTGAAAGGTGTGAAACGAGGTGAAGGTATATGCTGCAGTTGCTGTAACAACGAGGTTAGTTTCATTGTGCTTCGAATTCAATACTAAGCTTCTTGTGGTGAGAGTTACCCATCATGGTGTTCAAACAATTCATACTGCTTATTGGCATTTTGGTTTAGCTGCATATTCTGCGATGATACTGAACGTCTGCAAAATCAGTTGAGAGAAGTTCAGCCTGGTGCATGAATCCCCTCTCGTATCGAAAATTAGAAACGCTCGAAATAGTTGTGGCGGTTTCATGTCCCGCTATCAGTAAGATGGTATGTATAATGTTTCTTGGCAAGGGAAGCGGACGTGGTGAGGACGTTGATCGAGGAAATGAAGTTCTGTAATGGACTTTTTGATGTTTCACAGATAAGCTGCTATGAGTTCGAACAACATGCTGGTTGTGAGGCTCGTCGAAACCCGTAAGTGCTCAGTCTTCTTCGGTGCACATTCGATGTGGCAGTTATTGGCCAGTAGATGTGTTAGTCTTACGAGATTGAGTATTCAGGATTACTATTTAGATTTAGGTAGGCTTAGAGATTACTGCAATTTGGGCAACAAGTTTTCGAACTTATGTCTGACTGCGAGAATCTGGTCCACTAATGGAGTGGGTTTATGTTTGTCTGCGCTACAATGATGGAGCTTGATTTTTATTTTGTTGTTCACTGAATCATGAACAAGCCTCTGGGAATGCAATGACCATTTTGTTGAACTTGGTCAGGGAGAGGGAGTAGTCATTGCTTGGAGCTTAATTGACCACGTACTAAACATGGTTTCAGACGTTGTTGAGTGTTTTACTGAAACATCTACTGAACAATTGATTTTGAGCATATGTTGGCACATACAGGGAGTATTGTCACGTTGGTGTAAAATATGCTGAAACCAGTGATGAATATGACAGGTATGGGAACATCTTGTTGGTGGCGGATGGTCGTTCCCTGAAAGACGTTAGCAAGGAGTTGGCGGATAAGAACAAGCTGGGTGAGAAAGAGAAGCGTGATGCACGTGCTGGAGAGATGGATTGCTATGAATGTAGCAATAGCGGTGAACTGAAGCGTTGCCACGGTTGTGAAGAAGCATGGTGCGACAAATGTACCAAAGGTGGGGATAAGTGATCCTGCAAGAGCGATCTATGTTTCTGCGTTGTAAATCTGTTTAAACAAGTAGTTGCAGATGCTTGTCGATAGGGAGAAGTTGGGAATTTGCAGTGCTGTTTTTGGATCGAAATTGTAGTGAAGAAGATGTGAGGTGCTTGCATGGTCTCGATTCTCGCTTGAGTTGGAGCGAGGTTTTGTTAGTAGCAACCCTACTTTTGCAATTTTAAGCAGCAGTGAGATAATTTCAGAATTTATATATGCCAAGAATTGAAGTCTACGCATGTATTAAATCGGTTGTTAACTTTGCATTGATTTCTGCGTCGTGCACAATGATGGTCCAGGAAAGGAGACAGATCCCGAGGGCAGGTGGTACTGTCGAATGTGCCGACAGGACAGTCTCAAGGTAGCACAAAATGGACATAAGAGAACTGACAAGATTATGGAGGGAATGTCCAACATTGCAGAAACAGACGAGAAAGGTCGTTGCGTACGCCATTTGGAAGGACCTAGAGAGGTTGGGGGTTGTGCAATCTGCAAGTAAGTGGTGGTTTACCTTATGCAGATATTATTGGCTTTGGAACTCAAAACTGTTAGTGAAGAGGTTGATGTCCTTATGAAAGTGTTGTTACAGGTCTTGTACTCATAAAGACATGAAAGCTGCAGTGGTTGGCGTGGTTTTCTGCTTTCGTTGCGGGATTCCAGAATATTGTATGTTTGATTTACTTGCTTTATCAACCATCTTCATTGTTGCATCGACAGGAAATGGAATCTGAGCAAGACAGGTTTCGTTGATGGCATGACGATTCTAGTTTGTGATCAAGTGAGGAGCCTGAACCAAATGCTACCTGGCACTAGGTTTCGTTGCCACATCATGATATTTAGCAACTGGCTGTGTGATCTCTCTGGGGATCCATGAAGGGAAGCGTAGGAAACTGTTGGATTCTTCACAAATAAGGGTTTTCCTGTCAAAGTTTACTTGCTGTTCGAGGAGGCTTGACAAATGAATCACGTTGTTTACTGAGCTTTTAACATTGTTGGCAGTGTGGACGAGAATATCATGTTAGCTGTTTAAAAGATTCAGGCGTAGACGACCTTAACGTGAGTGCCGTCTCTCATGTTTTGTAGCAAAAAATGTGAAATGAATAGGGATGGTATTTTTTACGTGCGACCTTGCAAGCTTTTGATTTGATGCAGGATACCATGGAAAGTCAATGGATTCACTGACCCAAATTTCCCCATGCAACGACATTGTATCACTTGACAGGAGCTGCCAGAGGGAGAGTGGTTCTGTCAGAAGGATTGCAAGGTCATAGATGAAATCCTAACACAATTAGTAGCGAACGGGCCGGAGCTACTGTCCAACAGCATAATAAGTGAGTTGTTGGAGAGTCGGCAGCAGCAGAGCAGTGCGAAGGTGAAATTGGAGTCCAGTAATCCGAGGTTCGGATGGCAAATTCTGTGCGGCGAGGGTGGTAGCTCTGTCAATGTTCAGACTCTCGCCGAAGCTGCGAATATTTTTACAGTACGTGTTGCTAGTCATTTTTTTTATTTTTAAATGTTTTAGGCACATAAATGAATTTTAATGTGTTTCTTGACTGTCTATTAATGATATTTAGCTCGCTTATTTGTGGCTTGGCGTCGGAAATTACTCATCGTCGACGCATAATCCTGTTTCGTTCACAGGAGTGTTCGGATCCAATCAGGGACGCAAAAACTGGAAAGAATTTGATCCCTCTCATGGTTCAGAGGTATGCCTTGCATGAGGAGTTTGGAGTTGAGATCGTGCGTCATGTGATGATGAGCAGTAATGCTGTCGGGAAAAGTGTTGTACTGTGACTGTGGTGAATGTGAAGTGTCACGAAGATATTCATTCGTAAATGTAGCTCTTGTCGTGTGCAGTCGAAGGGCAAAAGATCACGATTTCGAAGGTGTTTTCTGCGTCGTTCTTAAGCTCAAGTAAGCTCCTATCTATGAATTTTTATGTGAATTATCTGTCAAGAAATTATTGCAAATCTGTTTAATTGGGAATGCTTTTATGGCGATGGTAACAAACATGAGTCAAATGTTATAGGTGCTTGTATTCTCTCTGTCATTGAGGTTCTGCTTTGGTCGATTCTAGATTCGGTTAGCATCATGTAAATACAAAATTGGGTTTTGTGTGGATTGTAGTGAGAACGTGGTTTCAGCAGCTCTACTGCAAATCTTTGGTCGAGAAATTGCGGAAGTGCCTTTGATAGCTACTAGCCTTCCACACCAGGGCCAGGTAATGTCTGCTATCAATATCTGCTTGTGTGCATTCGCTAGTTGGTGACTTGTATCCTGGGCACGGGGTGTTGGCACTCACCTGCGCTGTTGTTAATGCTGGTAGTAGAGATATGTTTTAGAGATTATGATAGTGGAACTATGGATAGGACAAGACGGGCATGATTTCTTGCACGTTTGCATGTTCATATGTTTGGAAGTTTTAAGATGCGAACGATTGAACACAGTGATTGAGCGGTTCTTTATTTCTGTTGAATCAATTGCACTAGTGAGGAGGTGGTGAATGATACATCTGAGTTTTAGATTTGCAGTGGTGTTTTGTTTGAATCCTTCTGCATTACGGCTGACAGGGTTTCTGCAAAGCACTGATGACAACAATTGAGAGGCTTCTCGGGGTGCTGAGTGTGGAACGGTTGGTGCTCCCTACGGCCAAAAATACAGAATCTATTTGGATCAACAAGTTTGGATTCAGCCGAGTGCCAGAGGACCAGGTCAATAGTTCTTTCCTTTCCAAAACACTTGTCAGTTTCTTGTCTGCGTCGTATGTGGAGGGGAACTAAGAGTTGGTTGATTTTGTGCAACCTTTTGTACAAGTTTCGTGAAAATTGTGGGCTTGTTTGGTGCAGCTGAAAAGAATTTGCACGACTACACGTTTGATGACGTTTACGGGCACGCGTATGCTGGGGAAAGCGATCACTCCAATGACGCTGTAAGGGGCAATGGGCAATTGGCAATTATGTCAATTGCAGAAGTAAAAAAGCATATATTTTCTTGGATGCCCTCAAATTTCCTCTTTCTGCACAGAAATAGGATTCAACGACAGAGTCGTGATGGTTGTGTCTGCATAATATGAGATGGTGCTCTTACTATGGATGCACTATTCAGAGGACTGCCGGCTCGCCCAATTTTGGGTACTGTTTTGAGGAGGTTTTCTGCAACTTTCAATGGACAGTTCGAAAACATGTTCATACTACCTGCTTCAGGCTCAAGTAAAGCACTTCTAAGTGGTCTGTAAAGAGCTCAATGTTCACCACTTGTGCAAATTGGTTGGACTCGCGAGTACTTTCAGATGAAGTCAGGGTTTAGGGTTACTCTCTATACGGGCTCATTCTTGTGATCCTAAATACAGATGACTGGATAAATTATGGAACTTTGATGTATAATGAGACCAGAAAATGCGGTATTATGTTCGTTTGGGATCCTTAACTTCAGCTGTTTTTTGGGGGTCTGGTGATTGTTTGGAGAGTGTGCATTTTAGATTGTTGTCGGATGATTGTGATCTACCGCAGTATTCACCAAAGGTTACCAAAGGTCAGAACTCGCAGATCGCACATTCTGGTAAGGTTCGTACTAAAGAATTCTTAGCCCTGGTGCATAATTCAAAATAAATCTTCATGAAATTGCAGTTTGTGCATGTACAGCTAGAACCATAGCATAATGTATTGGATGGAATTGACACATGTTCCATGCACGTTTGTGAACCAATATAAGTTATTATAAAAGAAAAATAAAAATTTGTGAAGATTATAAAATTCAATGAAAAGCTAAAATTTTTGAAAGAATATTTGTAGGGTATTGCTAATGTCACCACAGTTTCTGCTATTGTCAGCATAGTTTTTGCTATTGTCATCACAATTTGCCATCCACTGTATGTCACCCACATTCTTTTTCAATGTTAGATAAAAAACTCATTTAAAATATTTATTTAAATTTTATATTTTTAGTATTTTAAAACAAGATTTTTTTTTGTCACTGAATTTTTTTAGAAAAAAAATTAATTTTATTAACCTTTAAATTATTTTTTATTGAAATTAAATTATTTTCTATATAATTTGAAAAATATATATTAAAAATATTAACAAATTTTTTTATTGGAATTAAAATTAATATATATATATATATATATCAAGTGGATGGTAGGTTGTGGTGGTAGTAGCAAAAATTGTGGTGACATTAGAACGTTGTACTTGTATGGTCTTTTAATGAGTGAAAATTTTAAAATCTACTTTGTGCACAACAAGGTAACAAAATATATGTGTTGGCATTACTTACTAGTCACTTTGTAGTGCCAATGCAAGGATGTATAGAAATTGATGCCTTTTTAGTTTGAAAAGTTAAGCATTTTAAAATACTTGCAATCAATAGTTTAAAAAAAAATGGCCTTCTATTTTAGTTGTGATTGAAAATATGCTACAATTGGTGAAATAATTATTGTTCATATATCAAAAGACATTTTTTTTACACATGTGAGATTATTAACACAGGATAATGAATGGATGTGTACCTTACAAAATACTCAATAATGCTTGTTTGAAGCATATTTTTATTATTAGTATGATTATTTGTTTTCACTGTCATAATATTTGTACCTCTCTTTAATACATGTCACAAATTTTATTAAAATTTTATTTTATTTCTGTATATATAAATTATTTTTTAAAATTACAAGTTATTTATGAATTGTCTTATTTTATTTTATTTGTCAATCTCAATCAACGCTGCTTTTGTGGTATTTTTCTTTTTTCTTTTTTCTTTCATTAAAACAGATAAAATAAATCATAGGTATTTCAATTTTGTCAATCAAAATGCAGAAAATAAACAGATTATAAGTCTACATTTTTATTTGTTTCTCAAAGTATTACAAATAAAAAATACATTATTTTTATAAAGATATTTCAATTTAATTACCTAAAAAAGACCATGAAGAAATAATCTTGATCTTTTTGCATTATTTAGGGAAAAAACAAAAAAAAACAAAAAAAAACAAAAAAAAAGAAAGAAAAATCATAAATGCTAAAACATATATAACAATAGTTGGAATTATTGGATGTGAAATGAAATCATATTATAAAATTATATATGTATATGTATATACTCACACAGACATACACACACTTATGAGTGATAGATTGTAACATGAACTAAACAAATTTGATGTGAAATGAAATCATATTAAAAAAATTATATGCTCATTCAAATATATATAATTTAAATTTTATAACGTGCTATGGTTGAAGAAGATTTTAAAAGCTTTTAAACAATTTGTGTATAAGCCTAGAAGAAAGATAAATAAATCAAATCAATTTAAAAGAAGCAACTACTAATGAGTGATAAATTCCCATACGCAAATAATATATTCTATTGACTTCAATTTTAATTGGTCCCCCTAAGCATTCTCAAGTTGTGCAAATAGACAACAAAGTTTTCAGTATATGCCTTGTATCTATGCAAGTTAAGGTAGAGCATTGCATGGAAATGTTGAATAACCACTCTTAAAGTATTTGCAATCTGTAAGTACAATTGCAAAGCACTCAAGACACTATGCATGTTGTATCATACGTGAAAGTATGTTGTATTGTTCACAATGTTGTCTTGTATAATTTTTATAATAAGAATTGTAGTAATGTCCATGATGTCGTTACCCACACTTTTTCAAAAAACAAAAAAAAAAAAAAAAAAAAAATCATATCTTCTACCATCAAACAAAGAGATGTGTATACAAGAAAAACAGTAAGTAAAAAATAAAGATGGTAGAGCATTTATAGATAATTGTAACAAAACCATAGGTGTCCACAAGTATACTAAGAATGTCTGTATTTGTCACATTATTTTCATTACATAATTTCTATTTGAAATGCTTGAGTACATTATACTATTCAATATTACAATATAATCATTAATATTTTAATATTTCAAACATTTGTTAAGAAATATATATATATAATTAATGCATAATATTCATAAGATAATTATTTCAAACAATACAATTGATGATTATAATATTCAATTACATTGTTATCATAGTTTATTAAATTAGATCTTTCTGATTTTAAATATTGTTTAGTATAATACAATATAATAAGTTTAAAAATAAAAAAATTTAAGTTTTATTTTTTTTACTAATAATTTTTTTCATATCATGATAGAAAACATTATATGAAAAGAAAGCATCAATACATATTTATATTAAATTTATAATTGAAGCCATAACTTATATGAAATTATAAAAGACCTATTTATACTTATTTACATCGTGTCATTGACTCTCAATAAATTTTAGCAGCAGTAGTGTTTGTACATCAATGTAATAGTTGCCTGGATAAGAAAACTTAGGTGCACTATTTTGCTATATCCAAGGTTCCCTACCCACCTTAACTTTAATTTACAAAAAATAAAGATGAAATTGAAATTAATTTTGCATCTGAACAGGAAACGAAGTGGATAAAAAATTACACGCACCACCTAAATGCTTTGTGATTGTCACAAATAAAGCTAAAACTGCTTAATTAACTAATTGTTTGTGATGTGCATGTACAAATGCAGACAAACCTACAATAAAAATGCAGCTTGAGAATGCAGTGCTTCAACTCAATGTTCTTTTTTTCATACAAATCAAACATCCATTGAACATGTTGAAGCAAAAACTAACAATCACCACTTTCAGAAGTTCAATGGGTGTTCATTTATATACACAAGATGTCACATTCATGGGAAATGACAAACCGAACCCTAAAACACAAAGGTTGAAGTACCGACATTGAAAAGGGCAGGAAGGAGGCAGGAAGCTTCGAGCACAAGGCAATGGGCTTTTATTAGGCTGACGTCATCCTAGCACGCAGTAAGTTGTGGAAGGGGATGAGGAGCAATGCAATCGCGGAGACAACAGGAAGGAGGAGGAGGAGGAGGAGGGAGAGGGAGATCAGCGTAGCGTTATCACAAGCAGCGATGGTGTACATCGAGAATTGGGACGATTTTCAAGGACGCTCTTCCGCGCTCTTCCGCTCTGACCCCATTGCTGTATCCACCACTCTTTTCTGTGTAGTATGCTGGGAGTTGTGACAATGAAGGGCTTTTAGGGTTGTGGGGGTCTGGGTCGTGGGTGAGCTAGTGCAGGATGGGGATGGAATGCATGATTCTTTGTAAGTAATTCGTGGAAGAGGTTGATGGTCACACCTTTTTTTTTTCCCTCTTTTCGGTGTTTGGGTTGTGGAATATGATGTAATGAGGTTGAAGCCTTGATTTGCAGAGATTTAGACGCGGTATGTGATGAAATACAGGCATTGTGATGGCAAACTTGTTCTCAAAGTCACCGATGACAAAGTGGTGCGTTTTATTCTCTGTAATTACTCTCTTTGGACCCTGTGAGCTGCGTTGATTTGGTTGCCATATCTCGTTGCACCTGGAGGTTTCTTAATATTCTTATTGAGTTGAAGGAGGTGTGATGAAGGTTGCTGATTTTGTGAGCAGCTTCACCACAATTTTGGTTCTTCTAGGTTCTGGGGATTTAGTAGTGTAATTTAGTCTCCTAAGAAGCGTAAGAGACGGTTTTGGGTTTTAGTTGGAGGTGAAACATGCTCTTCTGATCTGGAGTCGGGTTTTACCATGGATTCTGTTATTTATGCGGTAACTGTGTTTATGTCCTTACGCACATTAAGTAAAGAATTCAGGCTGCTATGTACAACAATGCGTTGCGGAATATAAATAATACGTGTAAGAAAGCTGATAGAGCCATAACGCTCAGACTTCCAGTCGCTCTTATACCCTCTACAGGTGAACCTTATATATATATATATATATATATATATATATATATACACGATTTAGTTTCGCAGGTGGATATTCTGCGCGATCAACGTTTTGGTATGTATAAAGTAGCTAATTTGCGTAGCTTTTTAAATTGAGGGGCTAGATTGTCATTTGGTTTTGCAGTGTTTGAAGTTCAAGACAGATCAAGCTCAGGACATAAGGAAGATGGAGAAGCTGAATAATACATTTTTTAGTATGATGGCCCGAGGACCAGATGGTGTGTACTATGTCTCACTTCTGACTTGCTCTGTGATGTGGATTCTTAAGTGAATGAATAAATGAATTAGGCTAACTTGGTTTTCTTGCTTCTTTGTAATTGTTTTATTGCTCATGTATACATTTGCCGCTGAAATCTTGTTCTCTTTTCAACGATGGCAGCTGAGGTTCCGGAAGACTTGCCCAAGGAGTCAGTAGCGCCACCACCGTCAAAGAAAGGAAGAGGACGGAGACAATGAATTCATGGATTCCGTAATTAGTTGGGTAGTCCTTTGTGTTCTGTTGAAGCGTATCCCCCTCCTTTTTCTAGGCGAGTATATTAAAAAGGCATCAATACATTATTAGCAGTTGCTTCTCACCTCTTACTAGTTTGAGTTTTTGGTATGATTCTCTTCGTTGCGTTTCTGTCTATTTGGTTTGCAGAATCTTAACCTGATGTCGAGGAGATGGAAGTTAAAGGATGAGTTTAATTTCATTGAATGGCAGGGAAAACTTTGTTACACTTCAAATAAATATCCATTTCAAACTCAACGTGTGAATTCTATCACGGGGTAAGACAATTATATTCATTTCTTCGACGTTATTTTGAATACGGTACATTGAACCCAAAACTGCACTAGTCCTTTCGGATGTTTTTCTTTTTTTTCGTGTTTTTTTTGTCTCGTATGAAAATTTGGGTCCTGTTTCTGGTCACAAAAAAACAATGTTTATGGGAGTTTGTAAAAGTGTAGAAGTGATAATTAAAGGAAACAGGAGAGGTTGTTCACAATCATAATATACTACAAAAGATCTGAAGCGACCTTGTTTATTTTTATTTACGTTTAACTACTATTTATACAACGGAAAGAACAGGGCTTTATGTTTTATTTTTTTGTAAATTCTTACAAAGTATGTTTCTAAAGTAATACTATAGTTAGGATGTCCAAGTTTACCAAATGAAGACTGCTTAATCTACTCGTGACTACAAACAAACCGGCATTCTTGACCAGAATCCAAACAATAAAACTTTCATTTACTTACTGTCAGTGTTTTTGGTGGTGCCAATGTCTTGCTACTTGTAACTATTGGCATGATACTTGAGCTACCAAAATATTCAAGTTCTCATGCAAAATCATCACTCTATCATTCTAATTAACTTTGCTTACTTCTCATTCCTAACAAGCAACCCTCTCGAATGAACACAAATATGCAATCAATTTACAATCATGTAAGTACGTACTCAGTAAAGCTCTAATATTTTATTTATTTATCATCACATGATTCACATAAGTGTGGAAGAATGGGTTTCTCTTGTTTTAACATTTCTGAATAATTCATTATGTAATTTTTTTGTATTAAGTTGTTTAAGGTTTGATGCTGATTTTGGTTTTAAAATTTTTCGTCTAATATAAATATAAATGGTTTTAAATATTTTTAACACATCCCTTTTTTTATTAAGCTTAGGATTATGCATGGAATAATTTTATTATTAATGATTATTTAGTTGAATTCATGTAATCATTATAATTGTCACAATTTAAAAAATCTGGAAAAAATGATTGTTCTTGAAAACTATTATAATTCTTAGAAGAATTCTAATGACTTTTATGCTTTACGACAATATCAAATTTGGAATCTAAAATTATTAATTTCAATTATTAAACATTAAACTATTACAAGTAATCTTATATTATACCTTTAACATATGACTTGTGGTCTCTATAAATGCAATTTTTGCACTTTCATATATAACATAAGAACCTATTTGATATTTTTAACAAAATATATCCAACTTGCATGCTATATCCACAATTCCATCTTATATACTAAAAACAATGGTGTCTTTGTATGTGTATTTATCTAAAAGGCATTACATCTCTTCATGTATCCATTTGTTTGTGAATTCATTTAAAATTGTTAGCCAATTCTTACCTCATTTAAATATCTCAATAAATCAAAATATGTCCAACTCACATGCTATATCCACAATTCCATCTTATTTACTAAAAACAATGGTGTCTTTGTATATGCATTTATCCAAAAGGCATTACATCTCTTTATACATCCATTTATTTATGAATTCATTTAAAATTGTTAGCCAATTCTTCCTTTATTTAAGTATTTCAGTAAATGAGAATTATAGAGAGAGACTTAAAATCTAAGGTTGATACTAAGAACTACACTCTATGGACTTTAATTATATTATTTATTATTCATTTTTCAAAAAAAATATAGTATTTTTCCATTTTAATTTTATTGATATGATGTAATATAAAATAACAAACCTCTATAATAATTAAATTTCACCTTCTTCATAAGAATTTAAGATTCTATTACTTTAATATATTATTCTTGTAAAAAAAACAAGAGGCTCTAATGCTATAATATATATATATATATATATATATATTTCTATTACTTGATATATTTACTTATAAGTTTAATTCAAATTTGAATCAAAGCATTAAAATTATATATTTCACAATGTATTCTATAAATTCTTGAAGAAATCCAATGACAAAAAATTAATTTTTAAATCATATAAACTATACCAATTTTGTAAAAGCTTTATCAGGCTTAAATGGTAGTTGGAAGAATATGTTGGTGCCATCAAGTAGGTTGTCAAGTATTTGTTAATAGAAGATTTGGCACTTTGATGAAGTACCAATAGTTAAGATCAAGTACCGTGGTCTTAGGCATGGTGGTATTTTTTGACACCTCAAGTTGATATATTATTTGTGCTTTAATCTCCTTGTGAGTATCAAAAGCTCATCTTTTTTAAGTTGAGCTTTTCAACATAGAATTGTTAAAGTTGTAGCACTTCTAATTTTATTATGATATGTATTCACTTTTTAAGAGTGGTGTTAGATTTGACCAAAATGTAATGTTTTGGAGCTTATTTGTACTTATAAAAGTACATGCCCACTTCAATTGTTTACTTGAGAAAGATCCTATTTCATATATGAGTATAAATGAAGTAATAAAATACACTTAGTTTTGTGGATTATTGTACAAGAGTTTGTACTGTCTTTGGTTATTATTTTTATTGCTATAGTGCAATAGAAAGTTGTTGTAGTGTTAAAATTTCAAGAATGTGGCAGGGTGTTGTATGACACAAGGGCTTTGGAAGACATGTGACCGGGGGCTGTATATCAATACTAGAGTTGCTTTGCAACAAATTACATTGGATTTTCATGATAGCAGTATTTAAAATAGAGATTGTAGTGTGGCAATATTGGTACACAACGTGTTAAAGTAAACAATAATAAAATTATAATAGATTATCATATAACAAATATTACCTTAGATAAGTTGCTAATGGCTCTTGGAATGTGGAAGGACCATTCTATGAATGAGCCATGAGATCAAGGGCTAAGAGACAAGATCAAAAAAATATATATATAATAAAAAATATCCAAAGATTAAATAAGAATATAAAGAATATATCAAAAAATATCTTTATAATAGATAAGATGTCAACAAATATACTTAGTATATCCTTTGATGAATGTAAAAGTCAAATAATGAAAGTTGTCTATTAGGCAACAACCACTACCTATAAATAATGGATGGTGGAAGTAAAAAATTATCTTATTCTATACTTCTCTTTGTATACAACCTTTGTTGATGCTAAGAATTGGGACTTGTTAGTTCTTTTTTTTTCAATAGATTATGGATCCACTCACAGTTGTTTGTAAGTTTTGAAGTTCTATTAAGTCTTTATGATTATGAGGAATAGATTGTGTTGTTGTTACTGATATGAGGCTTTGGAATCTGCTAATTTTTATCTTTAGATCTAGATCTAGATCTTGGATTGCTCTCATTTGTTATTAAGTGCATTTTGAATTTGGGATTTATTTTATATATTTAAGTAATATTTTTAAAATACTTGTATTAGATTTTTTTGCTTAATTAGATCTTTGGTGGACTAACTTTGTGATTTTATGTGTTTAAAAATCTTAAGGTGCTTAAAAGACCCTTTATGGTACTAAGATGTGATTTGTGAGCATAGAAGTGATCTAAGAGTGAAAAATCTTATAAAAGACATTTATATAATTTATAAGACTTGTGAGAAGTCTTAGAAGTGAAGTTGAGAGTATTTTGAGAGTAAAAACACTTGTTTATTTACAAAGAGGGTATTTTGGGATTTTAAGGTAATAACACCTTCTTGCTAATTTTGAGAGCTTTTGAATTTCTTCTCTTAAACTTTTTTGATACATCTCTTCTTTATATATGGCTCCAAGTGAGGGTGATGACTTGAGGATCATTAAAAAGTTTTTTAAAAAAAATTTACTATTGGAAGAAAAAAATGGAACTATTATTAACTTCTTTAGATCTTTGGAATATTGTAGATGAAGGATAGATGAGGATATTAAAAATTGTAAGATTTGATATTCTTTTTAAGACAAAGCAAAGGTAGCTATTTCAGCTAACTTCAGAATATGAAAAGTAATATAAGAACTTCCTTCATTTATAGAAAATCAAGTCACTTTATATGAAATTACTACAAGGTTAAGAAAGGAGATAGAGAAAATGTTAACAATTCATGTGACAAATATAAAAGAAATGACTATACATTCATGACAAAAAAAGGTACCTCCATGGCTGCCATGTTTAAATAGATTATTAATTTAGATTGTACTAAACACATGATTTTATATAAGTATTTATTTGACACTTATAAAGAAATTCCAACAATAAGAGTTTGATTGTGACAGCTCCCTTTCTCAAGAAAACTTATGAGAGAGAAAACTAGTCAGTTTCAAGCTTAAGAGAATCTATGTCAAGGAGGAAAATCCTAAACTCAAGCTTCTTCTCTTGATTTGCTTCTCCTTAACGTTGTCTTACTACTTATTAACACACCACCGTTTCCAGTGCAACCAACCTGCTTCCGTGATACCGCTTTATTTCGCTGTCACCGTTGATATCGTCCCATTGCACATCACCTACGGCAGGTCTGGCGGAGACCCCGTGCCCCTGACCTGTTGCCCCACGGCAATCTCCGGCCGCAGACTCAATCCCTCGTGCCCCCCCACCCCCTCCAAGCTCGCCGACGATCCCTGCCTCCACACCCCACTCGACTGCGATCGCTTCACATCCTGGTCGCTTGCGGACACACTCTCCACCGCACCCCCCTCTGCCTGGCTTGTACTTCCCGACCCCGCGCCACGCCCGCCACCTGATGTTGATGCGCCACCCTTGTCCCCTACGCCTGCCGCTCTCCAACATCCGCCACCCTCGCCGCGATCCCACGTCCCAACTCCCGAAATCCCTTGATACCGCTTTGCCCCTTGATACAACCCTACTCTAATGATAAAGCGTCGCTTCCCTTTAGTGCTGCCCCGCTTTCCATTATATTCTCAACACAGCACAGTGAAGCTGCACAAGCCATCAAACAGAGCGATCCATCACAATACCGCCCCCCCCTTTCAATTGAAGAGTCTCCCATTCGTCCAAAGCGATCGTCTCGGTAATTGCTCATGCTGGTTCCCAGGAAAGATTTGCATAACCCTTCCATTAGACGAGGTAAGACTTTCGTTTCTTCCTTCTTTTGTCCAGAATCCTTTCGACTTGCTACTCCTCGTTAACTTCCTCCATTAAGACCGCAGAGGGCTCATCAAAAGGTTGGGGCTGCGATGGCCAAGGATCCAAAGTCGTTGATCGAAGCAAACTGACATGGAACATATTATGAATTCCCGACAGCGTGTCTAGACGGTAATTAAGAGAGGACACGATCTCCGTAATGGTGTATTTCACTGATCTGTTCTCAAGCGATGCCGATGGGCGTATCATCCGTAAGTTTTTGAGTGACAGCCAAACCTTGTCGCCTACTTAATAAGCTGGAGAGTACCTTCTATGCTTGTTTGCTTTTATTTCCTGCTGTTGTTGCGCTTCCACGATCAATGCTTGCGCCCATTCCCGTGCTTTGGCAAACTTGGATATAATCATGTCTGCAGCAGATTGCGGTGGAGTCTGTACTTGTGCGATTAGTAATTCAATCAAACGAGGAGGTGCACCATGCATCAATACCAACGGAGGCAACCTTGTTGATTCTGCTTTCTTCGCTGCCATGGCTAGTTGAGTCGATGGCAGGAGTTCCACCCAGTTGTCTTGCGCAAAATTACAAAATTTTCGTAGGTAATCCTTGACCGCTTGGTTTGCTTGCTCAGTTGCCCCGTCCGTTTCTGGATGGTAGGCTGTGGATAGGGACAACAAGATCTGCAGCGTGTTGCACAGTTCCTTCCAGAATTTCGAGATAAATTGCGCTCCTCGATCCGACACGATGTTGTCAAGGAGTCCATGTTGACGATAGAAACGGTCCATGAATACATTGACCAGTTTTGACATTTTTAAGGACGTCATTGAAATAAGTTCAACTCCTTTTGATAACTGATCCATGATTACAAGCAGGTTCTTGAACTTTGTACCATATTGATCCTTACTAAGGGGGAAATCCACCAGAAAATCCATTCCAATGTTCCTCCAAGAGAGATCCGGAATCAGGAGCGGTTTTAACAGCCCTTCTTTTTCGCGCCAGATTCGCGTGCTTCTACATGTGTGGCAGTTGCGGACGAATCGTGCCACATCCTTGTCCTTGTCCGGCCAATAAACAGATCTTTGCAATATTTCAGCCATTAGGTTGCATCTTGGATGTTTCGTCTGTTTGGAGATGTAAGCATCGTTAATCAACTGAATCCGCAGGGGTTCGTGATCCGGTATCCATAGGCGGTCCCTGAAATGGACGCGTCCATCTTGGATCAAACATTCCACAATTGATATGGCTGGCCGCGGGAGTTCCCATTGCCACTGTCCTTTCAGCTCTTGATCGGTCCATTTCTGCTCTTGATCGGTCCATTTCTGCTCTTGATCGGTCCATTTCTGCAGTTGCACATCGTTGGCCTATGCTTGCTCCCACACATCCGTTGTCTTTATGGTGGCCAATTTTAGGTGGAATTGTCCTTCACACGTGGGTCGTCTGGTCTTGGCATGTCCTGAGCTCTACTCGAAAGCACGTTGGCTGTAATTCCTTGTCCTGAATGGGGTAATTAGCCTCTGCGAGCAGTATCTTCTTGGAGAAGAATGCACACGGCTTCTTGATCCCATCCACTATCTGTGACAACACTCCACCAATGACCCAAGTAGAAGCATCAGTTTCCAAAATTGTCTTGGAATCTAGGTAGAATTGTACTAGGATGGTCGATTTAGCAAATTTTTTCTTGATCAAATTGAAGGCCTCTTGTTCATTGCTACTCCAATAGAATTGGGTCCCCTTTTGCATAAGTTGCGTGAGGGGATTTGCCATCTTGGAAAATTGGAAAATAAACTGTCAGTAAAAGTTTGCAAAATCCAAAAAGCGTTGTACTTCTTTTATAGAGCACAGTGTCGTAATATGTGAAGTCTTGCTTGAGAATGCTACGGGCACCTGGCTGTGGAAGATAAAAAAGAAATACATAACAACAAGATCCTAACAATTTTAATAGAATCCTAAATAACTTTCATTAAACCTTAACAATATTATTCAAGTTTTGATCCAATCTTAAAGAAATTATAAAAAGAAGAATAAATGAATCATATATTAATCATAAAAAAAATAACATATAAAATAATAATTTTAAAAAATACTAAAAATAGAAATCTTAAAACCTTAAGTCAAATCTTGGTCAAATCCTAAATCAAATCTTAGTCAAATTCTAAGTCAAACCTTGGTTAAATCCTAAGTCAAACCTTGATCAAACTCTAAGTCAAACCTTGATTAAATCTTAAATCAAATCCTTGTCAAATCCTAAGTCAAACCTTGATTAAACCCTAAGTCAAATCCTAGTCAAATCCTAAGTCAAACCTTGGTAAAATCCTAAGTCAAACCTTGATCAAATCCTAAGTCAAATCATAATTAAATCCTAAGTCAAACCTTGGTTAAATCCTAAATCAAAACCTAAATCAAATCCTAAGTCAAATCTTGGTTAAATCCTAAGTCAAATCCTACTTAAATCCTAAATCTAATACTAAATCCTAAATCCTAATCCTAATAAAATCCTAATAAAATCCTAATCAAATATCAAATCCTAAATCTAAATCCTAATCCTAATAAAATCCTAATAAAATCCTAATCAAATACTAAATCCTAAATCCAAATCTTAAATCTTAATGGAATCCTAATGAAACCCTAATCAAACACTAAACCTTAAATCCAAATCCTAAATCCTAACCGAATCTTAACCAAGCCCTAAGCAATTTCTAAAGTAGATTTTAGAACCTCAATAACTACCAAATAAATTGTTGATCTTAATTAAAAATTTACACAAGCTTTAATAACTAAGTTGGCAACAAACACATCAAGTTTGAAGAAGATCGAACTTATCAAAAAGAAGAAAAACCTATAAATCTACTTAGGTATCGGCTAGCCTCTTTCTCCAATCTTAATACCAATAATCTAGTACATAAACCTCCTGTTTTCACTATTCAATTGCTTTCAAATTTCATACATACATAGAAAATAAAGTCTTCTATGTGTAGATATAAATTTCAATCAAATCCAACTAGCAAATTGCCCAAAATTTGCAAAATCCTAACTAACCCTCAAAACCTAATTTCTAAGACCTTAACCCACTTAGACCTCAATTACTTATAATTAAACTATTAGATTCAACTCAAAATTGTAACACAGATTGACAATAATAATATCAACCAAATTATAAAATTTTAACTGTAGACCTGCTATAAAACTTTTGTAATTGCCCAAAGCATAAACCCTATTTTATTTCACAGAATCCAAAGTTGCCCAAAACAACCCTGACTCTGCAAAACTCTTATAAAGTCAATTTTGATCCAAATCACTCTAAATCAAATCCTATGCAAAACCTTTCAAGTTAGCCTTCTAATTCTATTTATTTATTTGCCAAAAAACTTTTGATCTCTTGTAGGCATGTGGTTTTGTGCCTGAGTATTTGATTTCAATCTTGGCTCATAACCGATCCTCTTTGGATATCTATTTTGAATTTTTTGTTCTAATTTTTTTAAAACCTATTTTCAACTCCTTTTTAAAGATGCCTATATTGTTTATTTTTCTAATCTACTTTGTTTTGCCTTATTTATGGCCATACAAAGCAATTAGAAGTCACTTCTATAAAAGGTAATATTAACACCTTTTGATTTTTTTCTACCTCTTTCTCTATTATTTATTTCTCTAAGATAATTTTCTCAAATATTCTCATTTGAAATTTTCTATAATATAACCACTTCTTTTTTCTTTCATCTAATAGTCATATTATTATATGACAATGGTGGTTGCCAATTCATGATCGCCTGGATTTTCTTGAGATGCATATGAAAACTCTGATTGGCTTGAATGATAAGATCGAGGTATTTGATCTTATTCGTCTCAAAGTTGCACTTTTTGATGTTGAAAAAAAATCCTGCCTTACCAAGGGCTTCCAAAACTTGCTTAATCTTTTTACGATGATCCTCAATCATGCCATCGGAGAAAATCAATAAATCATCCACATATGCCGAAGCAAAATTATTCAAACAATATCTAAGAGCTCTATTAATAAACCATTGAAAAGTTAGAAATTATCCTATCAAATCGAAAGGTGCTATCAATCATTTGTATAATCCAAAGTTTGATTGAAACGTAGTTAGGTGCTCTTGACCAGCTGCAATTTGTAATTTATGAAAGATTGCAATGACGTCGAGTTTAATGAATTATTTTGCCTTGGAGATACTTTGCATTATTTTAAAAAAATGAGAGAGATGGTAACAATCCATGTCCACCAATAAATTGAAGGCTCAATAATCAATGTAGAACTGCAAGCCACCACCAGGTTTCTTCACAAAAAACACAGGTGCTGCTATTGTAGAAGAGCTTGGCCAAATGAAACCTTTATTGAGCAAATTGTTGAGTTCTTTTTGCAAGACAAGGAACTCGTCCTTGCTCATCTTGTACAACGGTCCCTATGGTGTACTTTCTCCATTCTTGATTTTGATCTGCAAATCGTATTACGGTTGATGTGGTGGTAACTTAGCCGCCTCTTGTTCCAAGAACACATATTTTTATTGCTAATATTGTGGCAATAACTTTGATAGATCCTTGAATATTTTGCTTTAGAGTGCCTTTTCCACATCAGCTAAGGAGGCTTGGAAGAATATTACTTTCTTCTTGTGTTGGAAAAGCCTTATGCTCATGCGCATGCCAACTATTGAAATAGATGACATTGAAGAGGATTTTAGTGCCATTTTGAAGATGAATCTGTTGTTCTGCCATATCTTTCACTACTCTTTTCCATTGTAACCATCAACTTGTCATCATTCTAAAGATAATATCTCAATTCGATAGTATAGGTATTTTGTATAATCAGACTTTCTTGACATATCCTTGGAGGTCTATTTTTTGTTTTACTATTGCTGAGGTCTATTAGGTGGATTAACCAACTTAGCTTATGATGCGCTACTTTCTTATTTCAAAATGTTAGAGGTTGAGGAACTTGACCAATTTTTGCAAGATCACACCATTCATGTTGTAGCTTAAGTCAACGAACACCTTTATATGGTGTTATTGATTAATTACTGCATCAATATACATCAACGGATCAAACTCCAACTGTTCTTTCCTTTCTTTCTTATCTCGCTCTAACTAGCAGTTTTCAATCAGAGTTATTTTTTTTTCGGCTCCCTCTTGTTTTTTTTAATTGATCCTATTAAGATGGAGAAAATATTGATTCAGAGAATTGGAGAGCATGTTCTTTTGGACCGATGGGTGGATAGAAGAGGGCAACTTGCTATTAGGTGATCGATGCCCCCGCAACGCAGACACAAATCAGATTTTTACCTTTAGCCAATTTTGGATCCGTGAAGAACAAATCGGTGGCTTGTACAAATACTAACCATCTTACTTCACGTTGTCCAGCGAAGAGTTTGGACATCCAAGTGATCATATGCGTAGCTGCATTGCCACACATCTGTAAAAAGAGATAATAACAAAGAGCTTCTTCCGTCCTAAAAAATTTGGTGTTTAGCTAGCACACTGACTCTACATGGATTTACCATGCTTAATAATCGGCTTTTAGTATCCCATCAAATGCTGTGCCATCCACCGTAGTCCTTTATTGAGTTTGGCACGCTGCATTCTTGGTATCAAGAATTTATTTCAACATGCTCTTAAACTACTCTTGGAAATTGTGGAGATACTGAGTAAATCACTCAACCATGAAACATGTCTTTGATTTTTGGGCTCCTGAAACTTCCTCCATTTTTAATTGATTGACTAACTGATTACTGCCTGACAACTATTTAACTATTGATTGATAATTGTTAAGTAAGCTTGAAATCTATGACAGCTCCATATTTCAAGAAAACTTATGAGGGAGAAAATTAGTCAGTTTTAAGCTTAGCAGAATCTATGTTAAAGAGAAAAGTCCTAAAGTCAAGCTTCTTCTCTTGCTTTTCTTCTCTTTAACATTGTCTTACTATTTATTAACACAGTACCATTTCCAACGCAATCAACCTGCTTTCGTAATATCGCTTTATTTTGCTATCACCGCCTGCTCCCTTAATATCGTCTTGTTGCACAATACCTACAGTAGATCTAGTGGAGACCCCATACCTCCGAACTGTTGTTCCACGACAATCCTTGACTATAGACTCAACGGCTCGTGCCTACCTATCCCCTCCAAGCTTATCGATGATCCCTGCCTCCACACCTTGCTCAATTACAATTGCTTCACATCCTCATCGCCTATGGACGTTGTCGTGTTGTGGTTCGGCTACTATGTAAAAAAATTATATATGTATATTTAATGTATAATTTACTACATAGCTAAAAGAAAGCCATATCAGTGGACTTTTATTGGTTATAGGATGTGATTAGGTTGCTAGTTTAGAAAGGATCTATTAAAAGGATTATTATTAAGATTTATAAAATCTTATTTTCTTTTTAGTAGTGACTTTTGAGATTGATTTTATATTGATAGTAACTTATATATATATCTTAAATCACCTATGTTAGACATTGGTGATCCTTAAGATCTTATTTACTTCTTTTATTTGGTGCTTAAAATACAAAGTATGTAAATCTTATAAGAAGAAGGGTTAGAAAAGGGTTTTTAGTATAAAAAGGGTAGTTTGGCCATCCATGTGGATGAATAGAGGTAGATGATAGAAATCTCTATTCTAATTGGCCAAAAATCATGTCTAATGGGCTTCAAGGAGGCTGCCCGAGGATTTATTAAGAGTTAGGGTTTTTTTTTCGAAAGGAGTCGAATATCAGAGGCTAGGATCATAATCTTTAGGTTTTTTCATCTGATTTAGATGAAAATTTTGTGTGATTTGCACTTTTTATGAAGAAGTCATAGGCACTCAAAGTTAAGGTGTCGATTTTGGATCTACTGTCACTCTTTTGGGTATACCTTGCGCATACAGAGAGCAATCAACAATCGACGACTAGGATTGAAGAGCACACTTTCACGGCTACATTTTTTATGTGTAGCTTCATAAAATTCAAGCTATGATGAAGGAGATATTGGGAGTTGAAATCAATGCTTACAGACTTAATGGCAGTAAGTGACCTACTTACATAGTGGTTACATTTTGAGCTACATCTTATGCAATTTGATAGATTTTTAGTTCAAAAATTTACAAGAGTGTATATATTTATGTCACAAGACTATGTGCAAAAATTTTGTGGCATTAAAATTTTGGGTTTGTGAGATATAAGGAAAATAATGCTCAGGTGTCTTTGAGCTAGGGTTTTAAGCACCTGCTAGGGGATTTGAGATATCAAACAATTAGAAACGAATTTATAGTTTATTCTTTCTTGTAGTGAAACTTAAGAAGATTATTTACACTTTGAAGTAAATTTTATAGAAATTGAATGATTAGATCAAGAGTTATTGGACTCTAAAGTTTAGAAAGAATTAAGTCTTTGCGGGTGAATAAAGTTTTGAAGGGTTTTTGTGGAAATTTGAACTCTTTTTGTACAAACTTACTTGAATACAAGAGGGTTTACATATATAATTTTTCTTTTGTAAGATTGTTGTATTATTTATCCTTTTTATTAAGGACAAATCACTTGTTGGATTTTTGCCATCAAGTTTCAAATAAACTCTCCACAGCCAGGTACCTAATGTATTCCTAGATAGAAGGCTACGTCATACAACAATGTACTTTTCACCACACCCCCTTCCACTTGCCTTGTATTTCTTGATCCGGCACCATACTTGCCACCTGATGCTGATGTGCCACCCTCATCTCCTATGCCTACTAGTCTCTGAAATCTTCTATCCTTGTTGTGACTTCACGTCTCAATTCTTGAAATCTTTTGATATCGCCTTCCTCCCTTGATACAACCCTGTTCTAATGATAAAGCATTACTTTCCTTTAGTATTGCCCTGCTTTCCATTATATTTTCAATACAACATAGCAAAGCTATGCAAGCCATCAAAAAAAATGATTTATCACAAATGGTATGGTTGAAACCATTAACGTGGATTCTATTGTGGTAGAAATTGTTATAAAAGGCCAAACCAAGAGGCTTAGATTGAAGGAAGTCATATATATATTCAATATTAAAAAAAATCTTCTTTCAACGAGCAAATTTGTTTCACATCATTACAAGGTGTAATTTGATAAGAATGTATATTTTGTAAAGATAATAGATAGAAATGATGTTGTTAAGGGCTTTAGAGATAACAACTTCTACTTCATTAATTGTAAGAAGGTCAATAGAGTTGAAATAGTGGCATTTATTAAGTTTCCACAAGATTAAGATATGTTTGACATTTAATATTGATGCTTTAGTCATTTGAATGCTAAAAGCATAAAAGAGCTCTAATCTATGATAAGTAGTTTAGATCTTAATTAATCAAGCAACAATGCCATACCTCTTATTTATGAAGGATGCATTCAAAGCAAACAACAAAGAGTCTAATTTTTAAATAGAATTACAACACGTTATATTGTGATTTGATTATTATATAAAAATAGTATATATATATATATATATATATATATATATATATATAATTTAATTTATTAAGTAATTAAATATAAGCCATATTTACAGATTTTTATTGATTATAAAATATAATTAGGTTATTATTTTAGAAAGAATCTATTTAAAAGGGCTATTATTGAAGTTTGTATAATATTATTTTTTATTTTTATTTTTATTTTTGTTAGTGACTATTGAGGTTGATTTTATATTGATAATAATTTTTATATATTTTAAGTCACCTTTATTAGATATTGGTGATCCTTGAAATCTTGTTTATTTTTTTTATTTGATATTTAGGCACTTATTATGTAAATCCTATCAAAAAAAGAATTAAAAAGGAATCTTTATATCAAAAAGAGTAGTTAGGCCATCTATATGAACGAATGGAGATAGATGATAGAAATCTCTATTCCTATTAGCCAAAAGGCATGTCCAATGGGCTTCAAGGAGGCTATCTAATGCCTTATTAGAGATTAAGATTTTTTTTTTGAGAGGATTTGAATAGCAAAGGTTAGGATCAGCAAGTTTAGATTTTTGACTATGATTTTGGTGCAAAAATTGAGTGATTTGGAGTTTTTATGAAGGAGATATAGGTGCTCAAAGTCAAGGTGTTGATCTTGTATCTACTTTATATGTATAGTTTGATGAATTCTAAGCTAGGATAATGAAGATATTAGAAGTTGAAGTCAATACTTATAATCTAAGGATAGTAAGTGATCCACTTAATTAGTGGTTGTATTTTGAATTATATACCTTACACAATTTGATAAGGTTTTAATTCAAAAATTTTAAAAGTGTGTATTTTCATATTACAAAGTTATATACAAAAAATTTATGACATTAGAATTTTGGATTTTTGAGATATGAAGAAAATAGTGCTTAGATGTTTATAAATTAGGATTTTAAGCACTTGCTAGGATCTTTGAGATATTAGATGATCAAAAGCAAATCTATGGTTGATTTTTTTTATAATGAAGCTTAAGGATATAAGCTATATTTTTGAAAATTTTAACAAAAATTAAATAATTTAATCAAGAGTTATTGGATCCTAAAATTTAGAAAGAAATCAATCTTTTATGAATAAATAAAGTATTGAAGGATTTTATTTTAATTTGAATAATATAATAAATATTTTTAAAATATTATTATATTTATTTATCTTTATTAAAGACAAATAATTTATTAGAGCTTAGCCATAAGTTATAGATAAACTTTCTACAATTAGATACCTAATGTATTTGTAGATTGGAAATCACATCATAGGACAATATGCAAGCAAGTTCTTGTAGATTGTACATTCAAATATTTGTAAACCTATGAGGATCCCATCAATAGGAAGAATAAGGTACTTTGCTACATTCATTGATTATTTTTCAAGGAAGGTGTGGATTTTCATCTTTAAAGCGAAGAGTGAATGTTTCTCTAGGTTTAGGGAATTTAAGGTATTTGTGAAAAAATAATATAAATGCAAAATTAAGATATTGCATATGGACAATGGAGGTGAATACTGATCAAAGTATTTTTATAATTTCTTGAAGATTCAAGGTGTTGTAAAATAAATCTCCATTGCTTATATTCTACAATAAAATAGATTTGCTAAAAGAATAAATCAAACCATTGTGGAGATAGCAAGGAATATGCTTTATATTCAATATCTTAGAAATAAGTTTTAGATGAAAGCTATGGTAAATGTAATGTATATAAGTGTAATGGATCACTCCGTTTGATGGCTTGTGTAGCTTTGTTGTGTTATACTGAGAATATAATAGAAAGCGGGGCAATGCTAAAGAGAAACAATGCTTTATCATTAGAATAGGATTGTATCAAGGGGGCGGAGTAGTACCAAGGAATTTCAAGAGTTAGGACATGGGATCATGGCAAAGATGGTAGATATTGGAGAGTAGCAAGCGCAAGGGACAAGGGTGGCGTATCAGCATCAGATGGCGAGCGTGGCGTGGGGTCGAAAAGTACAGGGCAGATAAAGGGAGATACAATGGAGAGTACGTGTACAAGCGACAAGGATGTGAAGTAACCATAGTCAAGTAAGGTATGGAGGTAAGGGTTGTTGGCAAGCTTGGAGGGGGTGGGAGGTACAAGGCATCAAATCTACAGCCAAAAATTGCTATGGGACAACAATTTGGAGGCATAGTGTTGTATTATATATTATCCTATTTGAAAATGCGTCGGGCACTTGGCTGTGGAGGGTGAAGTTGTAGTTCACATATATTCAAGAGCCCTTAATAAGTTTTATCCATATATAAAAGGTATGATTTGAATATCACAATAAGAGTGCTTGAATCAATACAAAATATTTAAAAATATTCTTCTTGATAACTTCATTCACATAAAACTCTAATTGCTTGTTACTTGTTATAGTCAAGCAACCAAGAGTCTCTATATAAGTCTTAATCTCAATTAGTGAAATTTAATAAGTTGCAATTTTTAATATAATTGTCAATTTAGTATGAAACTTTGTATAAAAATGAAAATATAAGCCTTCTATATGCTCAAAAAGTTTCAATCCAACCCAACTTATAGATTGTGAAAAATTGACCAAATCCCACACTGATGTCACTTGATTGCCGGCTTGAAAGTTAAGGTAGAAATCTTAGCAGTAATTTCTCCTTTTATAACCAATAACTTTAGCTAAAATTTGGTATGTTACTGAATCTTCAAGTCTCCTAATACTATGTTAAATTTCTCTTTGATCCAATTGATAAATCTTAAGATATTGCAATAATTCCAAACAATCCTAAATCGCCAACTTTTGATACCTCTTTGTACTAAAGATTGAATAAATTCCAAATGCATTGTTAGATTGCTACAATTTTTTACTCAAATTTAGCAGACTCAATCAATCACACACTACCAAAATTTCAACTATAGATGTCGCACCAATTGCACAAAATAGTCAAAGTACTAGCTCTAATTTTCATGCATAAAAAACGTAATCTCACATACAAACCTTAACTTCAAATAGCAATTGCTAAGTCCTTACAAACCCTCTAAAAACAAGCCTAACATCTTTAGAATAAGCTTCAAGCTAGCTCTCTAATTCTAATTTTTGATCTCCAAATGACTTGACTTCTTGCCCTTAGTGCTCATTTTTATGGCTGGAGGTCTGATTTTGACCATGCCTTATGCTTAGTCGACCCCTGCGTATCAATCCAACTAATTTTAAGAATTTTTAAGCTTAATCCTATCCTCAACTTAATCCTAGTATCAACCATGTTAATTATTTATCTC
The DNA here is from genome assembly GCA_036785485.1 of Physcomitrellopsis africana. Taxonomy (NCBI): domain Eukaryota; kingdom Viridiplantae; phylum Streptophyta; class Bryopsida; order Funariales; family Funariaceae; genus Physcomitrellopsis; species Physcomitrellopsis africana. The sequence goes on along the minus strand of JAWRVF010000113.1, from coordinate 43,096 downwards.
TCCTATTCTATTTGTATTAATTTATGGCTTTTTTAAAGCCATAAAAGAGTTTCTACAACCTATAAGAAAAATTTAATAACTAACTTTTATCTATTAGCTATTAAAGCAAGAAAATAATATAAGAGGCTTTCATAAATCTTTTTTAAGTATCTTAAGTTTCTATTGAATCAAGATAATCAAGTATTATGTAGAAATTATTCTTATTCATATTTTTTATTATATAAATATGTCACAATACAATATCGGGATCCCTGCCAAACCTATCGTGGATGACGTGTAACGGGATGATATCAAATGAGCGGGCAGTGACAGCAAAATAAAGCAATATCACAGAAGTAAGTTAATTGCATTAGAAATGGTATCGTCTTAATAAGTAGTAAAGAGAAGCAAAGTAAGAGAAGCAAAGTAAGAGAAGAAGCTTAAATTTAAAGAGAAGCAAAGTAAGAGAAGCAAAGTAAGAGAAGAATATTAAAGAGAAGCAAAGTAATAAGTAGTAAAGAGAAGCAAAGCAATATCGTAGACTCAGACCTCCTACAATGCCAATACATGAAGCTTCTGAAGTGCAAATAAGACAAAAGGACGTTCCGTGAATTTTACACTGAGTGGACATGCCTAGCCATAGAGGTGGGCGAAGCAATGGGCAACCAAATTGTTAAGTTGCAGATCTTGGAGGATGCTCTGCGTCCATCTCTAAGGAAAGTAGTGGTGGCTACAACAATTAGAATAACCACTGTAGAATAATTTGTCAACATCATTTGTTTGATCATCGACAAGTGTCAAGGACATGAATTAGAAAAAGATGTATAATCTAATGAAAACTGTGTCAAAGTAAAGTCACAAAATAAAATAAGAAAGTATGTATATTCAAAAGAAAACTGGAATGGCTATTGCCAAAGACTGGAAACATAAGGATTCTTGAAACTAGACTAAGATCAAGAAAGGAGTTGACAAGAGTAAAGAGGGCTTCACTCTTGCCTCTATAAATACTATCTAATTAAGAATTACGTGGCGCTATTCTATAGGACCTCATACACGTATCTAATTTGCAAGACACGTGTCAAACTTGCACGATAAGTTTCTCACATGTGCGCCACGTACTTGACTTGTTCCACAAACTACCAAAATATGTGACACATGGCTAGTTTGTTCTACAAGCTACCAATATGTGCGCCATGTGGCTAGCTTGTTGACCAAGTTTCTAACCTACCAATCACCTATAGACATGTATAAAGGTGATTTCGCGTCTATGAAGCTTCTAGGAAGCTTTTCTATCACATATTATCAAATCAACTTATTTTACCTATTTCTATTGGTCTATTATTACTTAGATAATTTATTGGAATAAATCTTATGTCTGTGACAACAAGGAGGAGCCAAAAGAATTATACGGTTATTCATTTGTAGGAACATCCAACATTTTAGTGCAAGAAGTTAAACCAAGGGACCAGGAATCCATCATGCAATGCATACAACTACGCTTTTAAAGATCGGATGTTGCACAATACATTGGCAAGTGTACAAAATAGGTAACATAGTCCAAAATTGAACAAAGGTTTGTGCTTGCATTGCAAGGACACCAGTCACTTGGTGGTAGATTGTCCTCTCTTACTCACCCATTGGTCCGAAGGAACATGGTCTCTAATTCTCCGGATCAACGCTTTCTCTATGCCGATAGGATCACTTGAAGAAGACAAGAAGGAGCCAAAAAAAGAACAACTCTAACTAAAAATCATCAATTAGAGCGAGATGAGAATGAAAGAAAAGAGCAGTTGGAGTTTCATTTGTTGATGTATATAGATGTAGTAATTAATCAAAAAATAATGCAAAGGTGTTTGTTGACTTAGATTGTAATATATATGGTGTGACCTTGCAAACACTAGTCAAGTTCTTCAACCTTTAGTATTTTGAAATAAAAAAAGAGCGCATCATAGGCTGGGATGGTCAATCCATCCAACAGACCTCAGCAATAATAAAATGCAGAATGAACCTCTAAGGATATATCAAGAAAGTCTTATTATATGAAATATCTACACTATCGGATTGGGATATTATCTTTGAAAGTCAATGGTTATAGTGGAAAAAAAAAGTAAAAGATATGGCGAGACAATAAATTTGTCTTCCAAATGGCATGGTGTTAATGATACTGAAATCCTCTTCAATGTCATCCATTTTAGCAATTGGCATGTACATGACAATAAGGTGCCTCCAACACATCAAGAAGGTAGTATTCTTTCGAGCCTCCTTAGTTGATATGGAAAAGGCATTGTAAAGCAAGACATTCAAAGATCTATCAAAGTTATTGCCACAACATCAACAATGAAAAAACGTGTTCTTGGAGCAAGAGGCAGCCAAGTTGCCACCGCATTGGCCGCAATATAATTTGCAAATCAAAATCAGAAATGGAGAAAGTGCACCGTGGAGACCGCTATACAAGATGAGTAAGGATGAGTTGCTTGTCTTGTGAAAAGAACTCAATGATTTGCTCAATAAAGATTTCATTTGGCCAAGCTCTTCTGCAACAGCAATATCCGTGCTTTTTGTGAAGAAACCGGATGGTGGCTTGCAGTTCTATATCAATTATCGGGCCCTCAATTTGGTGGTGGATATGGATTGTTACCCTCTCCTTCATTTTTCCAAAATAATGAAGAGGATCTCTAAGGAAAAATGGTTCACTAAACTCAGCGTTGTCGTATGACGTGGCCTTCTATCTGGGAATACACTGGGTACTTGGCTGTGGAGAGTTTATTTGAAATTTGATGGAAAAATCCAACAAGTCGTTTGTCCTCAATAAAAAGGACAAATAATACAAAAATCTCACAAAAGAGAAGTTATACATGTAAACCCTCTTGTATTCAAGTAAGTTTGTACAAAAAGGGTTCAAATTTCCACAAAAATCCTTCAAAATTTTATTCACCCGTAAGGACCTATTTCTTGCTGAACTTTAGAGTCCAACAACTCTTGATCAAACTATTCAAGTTCTATAAAATTTAGTTCAAAGTGTAGATAATTTTCTTAAGTTTCATCACAAAAAAGAATCGACTGTAAATTCGCTTCCGATCGTTCGATATCTCAAAACCCCTAGCAGGTGCTTAAAACCCTAGCTCAGAGACACCTGAGCACTATTTTCTCTATATCTCACAAACCCAAAACCCTAATGCCACAAAAATTTTGCACATAGTCTTGTGACATAAACATATATACTCCTGAAAATTTTGAGCCAAAAATCTATCAAATTGACTAAGATATAGCTCAAAATATAACTGCTAGTTAAGCAGAGTTACTTACTACCTTTAGCTTACAAGCACTGACTTCAACTCGGAATATCTCCTTGACCCTAGCTTGGATTTTATCGAGCTGTACATAAAAAGTGTAGCCAAGAAAGTGCGCTTTCCAACCTTAGTCGCTGATCTTTGATTGCTCTCTGAATGCGCGAGATATACCCAAAAGAGTGACAATAGATCCAAAATTGGCACCCTAACTTTGAGCACCTATAACTTCTTCATTAAAAGTCCAAATCATACAATATTTGCACCTAAACCATACCCAAAAACCTAAACCTGATGACCCTAGCCTCTGATGTTCGACCCCCCCCCCCAAAAAGAAAACCCTAACTCCTAATAAACCCTCAGGCAGCCTCCTTGAAGCCCATTGGGCATGATTTTTGGCCAATTAGAATAGAGATTTCTATCATCTACCTCTATTCATCCACATGGATGGCCAAACTACCCTTTTTATACTAAAAACCCTTTTCTAACCCTTCTTCTTATAAGACTTACATACTTGGTGCTTTAAGCACCAAATAAAAGAAGTAAATAAGATCTTAAGGATCACCAATGTCTAACATAGGTGACTTAAGATATATACAAGTTATTATCCATATAAAATTAACTTCAAAAGTCACTACTAAAAAAAAATAAGGTTGTATAAATCTTAATAATAATTCTTTTAATAGATCCTTTCTAAACTAGCAACCTAATCACATCCTATAACCAATAAAAGTCCACTGATATGGCTCCCATTTAGCTATGTAGTAAATTATACATTAAATATACATGTACAATTTTTTTACATAGTAGCCGAACCACAACACGACAGCATCATCACAACCTTCCATAAATTACAAATTGTAGTTGGTTAAGAGCACCTAACTGTATTTTGATCAAACTTTGGATTATACAAATGGTTGATAGTACCTTTGATTTCACAAGATCACCTCCAACTTTTCAACAATTTATTAATGGAGCTCTTGGACATTGTTTGAACAATTTCACTTCGACGTATATAGACAATATGTTGGTTTTCTTCAATGGCACGATTGAAGATCATTGCAAAAAGATTAAGTAAGTTTTGGAAGCCCTTGACAAGACAAGACTTTTCTTTGACATTAAAAAGTGCAACTTTGAAACAAATAAGGTCAAGTACCTTGGTTTTATCATTCAAGCCAGTCAGAGCCTTCCTATGGATCCCAAGAAAATCTAGATAATTATAGATTGTCAACCACCGTGCTCTATGAAAAAAGTACAATGTTTTTTGGATTTTGTAAATTTTTATTGGTAGTTCATTCCCTAGTTTTCCAAGATGACAAATCCCCTCATACAACTCATACAAAAGGGGATCCAATTCCATTGGGATAGCAACAAACAAGATGCCTTCAAATCGACCATCCTAATACAATTCAACCCAAATTGTGAGACAATTTTGGAAATAGATGCTTCTACTTGGGCCATTGGTGGAGTGTTGTTGCAAATAGTGGATGAGATCAAGAAGCCTTGTGTATTCTTCTCCAAGAAGATACTATCCACCGAGGCTAATTACCCCATTTACGACAAGGAATTATTGGCAATTATCCGATGCTTGGAACATTGGGATGCAGAACTAAGCACTGTCAATGGAAGAATGCTTGTCCTCACCGATCATAAATCATTGGAATACTTTACCATGAAGAGGCTGCTCAACGAGCGCCAAGTACGTTGGAACGAACTTCTTTCGAGATTCGCTCTCAAGTTTGAGTATTGACTAGGACGGGACAACGTTTCAGCCAACCTACTTTCGCGTAGAGCTCAAGACATGCCAGGAACAGATGACCCGCGTGTGAAGGAAAGAGAAGTATAACTCCTCCTGAAATTGGCCACCATGAAGATAATGGATGTGTGGGAGCAAGCATGGGCCAACGATGTGCATTGAATTACTAATCGCGCAAGTACAAACTCCGCCGCAATCTGCTGCAGACACGGTTATATCCAGGTTAGGCGAGGCACGGGAATGGGCGCAAGCAACGATCGCGGAAGCGCAACAACAGCAGGAGATAAAAGCAAACAAGCACAGAAGGCACTCTCCAGCTTATAAAGTTGGCGATAAGATTTGGTTGTTACTCAAAAACTTGCGGACGTCATTCCCATCGGCATCGCTTGAGAACAGATCAGCGAAATACACCATTACAGAGATCATGTCCCCCCTCAATTACCGTCTGGACACGCCGCCGGGAATTCATAACGTGTTCCATGTCAGTTTGCTTTGACCACCGGCTTCGGACCCTTGGCCATCGCAGCCCCAACCTTTTGACAGGCCCCCTACGGTCTTAACGGAGGAAGGTAACAAGGAGTGGCAAGTCGAAAGGATTCTGGGCAAAAGAAGGAAGAAATGGAAGTCTTGTCTCGTCCAATAGAAGGATTATGCAAATCCTTTTTGGGAACCAGCATGAGCACTTGCCGAGATGATCGCTTTGGACGAATAGGAGACTCTCCAGTTGAAAGGGGGGTGTGTGTGCTATTGTGAAGGATCGCTCCGTTTGATGGCTTGCGCAGCTTCGCTGTGCTGTGCTGAGAATATATTAGAAAGCGGGGCAGCGCTAAAGGGAAGCGACGCTTTATCATTAGAGCGGGGTTGTATCAAGGGGGCGGAGCGGTATCAAGGGATTTTGGGAATTGGGACGTGGGGTCGCGGCGAGGGTGGAGGATGTCGGGGAGCGACAGGCGCAAGGGATGAGGGTGGGGCATCAGTATCAGGTGGCGGGCGTGGCGCGGGGTCGGGAAGTGCAGGGCAGGGACAGGGGGGTGCGGTGGAGAGTGTGTCCGCAGGCGACGAGGATGTGAAGCGATCGCAGTCAAGCGGGGTGTGGAGGCAGGGATGTCGGCAAGCTTGGAGGAGGTGGGGGGGCACGGGGTTCCCGCCAGACCTGCCGTAGGTGATGTGCAACGGGACAATATCAAGGGAGCGAGCGGTGACAGCAAAACAAAGCGGTATCACGAAAGCAGGTTGGTTGCGTTGGAAACGGTGCTGTGTTAATAAGTAGTAAGACAACGTTAAGGAGAAGCAAAGCAAGAGAAGAAGCTTGAGTTTAGGATTTTCATTTTTTACATAGATTCCCCTAAGCTTGAAATCACTAGTTTTCTCCCTTATAGGTTTTCTTGAGACACGGAGCTGTCACAATAAGGAATATGTACCTTATAAGTGTATTTACATCAATGACTCTACAAAAAACTTGAAGTAGAAAGAAAACTTATGTTTCACACATAAGGACTTTTAGATGTATTGTTTATACAAAGGTATCAAATTGTATGAGGTCCAAATTTGATACAAAAGATATAAAATATATATTTTTTGGATATTGTGAAGGTACCAAGGTATATAGGCTAATGTATTTGAATACCAAGAAGATCATCACAAGTTGTGACGTTGAATTTTTGGAACATAAGAGTGCTTTGGAGCACTTGGAGATGTGTCTAAGTGGAAGTAATAGTATATTTGTGGATACATCTTTAAATTCAGCAAAAAGAGAGAATAAAAATCATAAAGATAATAAAGATGGTAGAGATGTGAATCAAGATGAAGAACCAAGGAAGATGGAAAAAAAAGCCTTCACAATTCTTAAGACCAAAAATGGAGATAAAAATGTTGAAGATGATTATGAGGAATATCAATCTTTGAGTGAGAAAAGATAAGTTTCAAGAAAAAAGAAGCTTGAAAGAGATTATGGAGTGCAACAAGGCAAATCTTTTTCAAATAAAAAGAAATATCCTTTAAGAGAAAAAAAGTCACTTGGTGAATGGTGGAAGAACCACATTTTTTTTTTAAATAAATAAAGAACATATTAATGTTGCATTTCTTGTTGATCTATTGAGTTTGTGTGATGCAATGAAATCCACGGATGCTATGAAGTAAAAGAAGGCCATAGAAAAAGAATATCAATTATTCATGGACAATGAAATATAGAAATTAATTCAACTTCCATTAAATCAATCTTCAATTGATTATAAGTGGATATTAAGAATTAAGAGGGATATAATAGATAATATTATGAGATATAAGGCAAGATAAATTGTCAAAGGCTATTCATAAGTTGTTAGTGTTAATTTCAATAAGACATTTGTTCTTATGGCCAAATTTACCACCATTATAACCATTGTGGCAATTGAAGCAACAAGAGACTCAAAGATATATTAAATGCATGTGAAGATGGCTTTTTTGAATGAAGAATTGAAAGAAGATATCTATATAGATGAACTTCAAGGATTTGTTTAAAAAAACAAATAATATCTTGTTTGTAAGTTGAACAAATCCTTATATGGCTTTAAGCAATCACCAAGGATATGGTGCCAAAGGCATGAAACATAAACAATTAAAGTATCAAAATACTCTTGTATTACTTAAAATGAGTAAAGAATCACTGAAAGATGGTATAATATTAAATTAGAACTTTGTATTTCCTAACAATTTTATTTTAAATAAGAATTAATATTTTTTAAAATCTAATTTTTATAATTAGATTCTATAAAAATCAATTTAATAATTTAAGGCCTTGATATATAATTTAGACCAAAAATCTTTATTTTTTTATAATTAATAAATAAATAATATTATATCTTATTAAAATATCAAAAATTAATTAAATAAACTTTTAGTGTATAATTTAGAACTCACAATATATGTCAAACTTATAAGACAAGTTTTATATATGTGCACCATATAATTAGCTTGTTCTATAAGCTACCAATATGTGTGACATATGGCTAACTTGTTGATCAAGTTTCTAATCTACCAATTACTTATAGACATGAATAATAATGAAACTATGTCTATAAAGCTTTTAAAAAGCTTTTCTATAAGATATTTTTAAATTAATTTATTTTTATTTATTTCTAGCTATCTATGTTATCTAAATAACTATTAGAATAAATCTTATATCTGTGATATTATCCTCCCTTCTAGGGACAAGTTCTACAATGAGCAATAATTACATATTGAAGAAGTTTAAGATGCGCCTAATTGTATTTGCCACATATTGTGATCTTTGTTTCTTTTAAAGATAGTCGGTAAGTCATCTCAGCCATTGATAGTGTTCTATATCAAGGCGAGAGGACCACCCTAATATTTGATCATTTTTTAGGCCTTTATAATTTTTTTCAAAGAAAATATTTAGAACACCATTAGGAGTAGTTTTTATTTCTAAAAATATCATCAAATATCAAAAGTCTCTTCCAAGGTTGTAGTAGCAAACACGTTGTATTTTGCCATCAATTCAAAAAAGAATATGTTATTTTTGAAGATCTTCAATTCTATTCTATTGTCTTAAAGGTTGTAATAGTAATAATATCTTGTCTAATAAGTCAACAAATAATAGTTCTTAAGATGAATTTGTTGGTTGTTGATTTTTCATCTTTTTAGTACTAAAAATCTAAAGAAATAAAAAATAATGATATAAGATATTTCTATTGAACTTACTTTATTTTATAATAAAGATTTTTTTTATTTTGATTTTCATGGATGTTATGAATGAAATACATTGATTTTGGTTGATGCATTTATTAGATTCCTGGATGGTTCCCATGTGAGTTTATTAATATCATATCTATGCTAATGTACAAGATATTCTAACCTATTTCAATGTTGCCTTGAATCTAAGACCTCTTCTATCTCAAATTCTTTATTATTCTTCATTTCTATAGGAGGTGGTGGTATTTGTCTTCTTCATTGTATATCTACTATCTTATATGCCTCAAGTAGAAACACCTAGAATACAAGATGGATCTTTATAGACTTTGGTTGTTAAGGACATGAATCATAAAAGAACAAAATATCAATATACTCTTGTATCACTCAAAAGAATAAAATATCACTTAAAGATGGAATAATATTAAAATTAGAATAGCTATTGTTAAAGACAAGAAGACTAAAGACTCTTGAAACAAGACTAAGAACACGAAAGGCATTGACAAGAGTAAAGAAGGCTTCATTCTTACCTCTATATATACTATCTACTTAAAATCTATGTAGTGATATTCTATAGGACCTCCAATATGTATTCAATTTGCAAGACACATATCAAACTTACAAGATAAGTTTTTTATATGTGCACAATTTATTTAGCTTCTTCCATAAGCTATCAATATGTGCAACATGTGGCTAATTTGTTGGCCAATTTTCTAACCTATTAATCACCTATAAAAATATATAAAAGTGAAATTGCATCTATAAAGCTTCTAAAAAGCTTTTCTATAAGATATTATCAAATTAACTTATTTTTATTTATTTCTATCTATCTATATTAACTAAATAATTATAGAAATAAATCTTATGTCTGTGACATTATCCTCCCTTTTAGAGATGAATTCCATGATGAGTGGTAATTACATGTTGAAGAAGTCCAAGATGCGTCAAATTCTATTTATCACATACTTTGATCTTTGTTTTCTTCAAAAGTAATTGATAGGTCTTCCCAGCCATCAATAGTGCTTTATACTAGGACAGAAGGACCATCCTAATATTTGATCATTGTTGACGCCTTCAGAACTTCTTTTAAAAAAAATATTTGAAACACCATCAAGAATAATTCTTACCTCTAAAAATATTATCAAATACCAAAAATATCTTCCAAGGTCATGATATCAAATTCATTATATCTTGCTATCAATCTAACGAAGAATATGTCATTCTTAAAGATCTTCATATCTATTCTATTATCTTGAAGGTTGTAATAATCGTAATGTCTTGTCCAATAAATCATCAAATAATAGCTCTTAAGTTGAATTTATTGGTTGTTGATTTTTCATCTTTCTAATGCTAGAAAATTCAAAGGAATAGCAAACAATAATACAAAATAGAATAAAATCTTTATTGAACTCCCTTTGTTTTATAGTAAAGATTTTTTTGATTTTTCATCTTGATTTTTATGGATATTGTTGATAAAATGCATTGACTTTTGCTAATGTATTTAATAGATTCTTAGATGGCTTCCATGTCCATTCACTAATATCATGTCTATGCCAATATACAAGTTATTCCAACCAATTTTAATATCATCTTGAATCTAAGACCTCTTCTACCTCAAATTTTTCATTATTATCAATTTCTATAGGAGGTAGTGGCATTTATTTTCTTCCTTGTATATTTATTATCTTGTATTACTTAAACAATGAAACATAAAATACAAAATGGATCTTCATAGATTTCAATAAGTGTAATTGATAAGCAACTAAATTGATCTGTTTACAAATCAAAAATGGTTAAAGCCTACAATAATCTAACTTGCCACAAAGACAAATAATCTTGATATTACAATAAAATAACCATATCTTATTGTCAATGTAGAATTGAGGTTATTTCTTGCAAGAGACATCTATATTGATCTTTTGTGATTCTTGAACTTCCTTTAATTGTGCCTTCATATTTACTTCATTGTTGCATGTAGCTCTAATAACTGATTTGTTAAATCTTCTAATATAAGATTATTAACTTTTGAGAAGTCAAAAGTATCAAATCATAGATGATAACCATAATTAACAAAAAATGAAGTTTGTTGAATAGAAAAATATATCAAATTATTATAAAAAAAACTTTATCAATGATAAAAAAATTATACAATTATTTTGATGATAATTGATGATATATTTCAGATATTACTACAAAACTTGATTTATACATTTTATTTATCTATGAGTTTGAGAATAGAAAGCTGAAGATAATTTTATGTCCACCTTCAATATTTTAAAAACGATTTTTTAAAATCTTGATATAAATTGTATCCCTTTATCTAATATAATATTTTTTGATAATCTATGATAGTAATAGGTATTGTCAAGAAAGAATTTATCTATTTTTTTTACTTATGATAGATTTTATATACAATACAAAATATACCATCTTGGTGAAATAATCTACAATCACAAATAGAAATAAAAGACTAAGATTATTTTGATATAGGTAATGGTTGAAGAAGTCCATAAGATCAATGATGAGGAGTTTTTGATTTTAAACAAATGTTGCACAAGTGTATAAATTGTTTAATAGCCTTTCACATTTGAGGCTATCAAAAATTTCTTGATATTAGCTCCAAAATCTTGTTATATCCAAAATATTTTAATATAAGAAAGTTGTGATGAGCTTCAATAGTACGTAATTATACTTCACCTTTTGAAACATATAAGTATTATTGAAAATAAAGCAAATTGTTCTTGAACTCAAACTTAGAAATATCACAAGATTTAGATGAATTATTTTTAATATCATAAACAAAAGAGTCTAAAGACATACTTGATTGGACTTATTTGAAAAAATTTGAATCAATAGTCAATGTTGATTTTATTGCTCAAAGATGAAATTGCTCCAGCTTTAAGAGGATTATTTTTTATTAATGAAAAGCTAAATCTCCTTCTTTTGGTACAAGTTAAGAACATTTAGAAAGGGCATCAAATAAACCTTGTTTTTTTTTTAGACGATAAGTGATAATGAACTTAAATCTTGATAAAGATATGCTTCAACAAGCTTGACAATAATTCAATACATGTATTGATATGAAATATTCAAAGTTCTTTTGATTTGTATATATAGTAATTGGACTAGAAGCGCCTTTTAGATAATAATGCCATTCTTGAAAAGAATTTATAATTACAAGAAGTTCTTTATTATGGATTTCATAATTAATCTCTATTGCTAAAAAAATTTTAGAATAGAAATCTATTAGGTGGAGTTTATCATTTGTTCCTATTTGTAGCAATACTACATCCAAAGAAAAATCTGATGTGTCTATTTTCATAAAAAATGCCTTAAAAAAGTCAATACAACACAAGATTGGTGTAGAAGTAAAAGCTGTCTTTAAAGCTTCAAACAATACTTTTACTTCTTTATTCTATTGAAGTTTGTCTTTACAAGTGAAATGTGTAAGTAGAGCTATATTTAAAAAAAGTTCTTGATGAAGATTTGATAGTAATTGGTAAATTCTAAAAAATATTATATATCTTTTATTATTTTTGGAATTTTCCAATCCATGATTGTCTGAACTTTTTTAGAATCCATCTTGAGACCATCATTCAAAATGATGTATCTTAAAAAGCCAACTCAAATAGTGTGAAATATACAATTTTTTATCATAGCATATAACATTGCATCTCTAAATTTTTGTAATATATGATGAACATGAAGTTCATATTCTTCTGTATTTTTAGAATAGATCAAAATATCATTTAAATAATAGTCAACAAAATCATTAAGAAATTCACAAAAAATATCATTTATAAGATGTTAAAAAGCAGTTGGTGCATTTGTAAGTCCAAAAGGCATGACATTATATTTGAAATGCCCATACCTACTTTGAAATACAATCTTCCATTCATCACCTTTTTTGATGTGGACCAAGTTGTATACTCTTTACAAATCTATTTTTCTGTAGGTCTTTACTTGATTGAATTAATTAAAAAGTTTTAAAATCAAAGATAAATGATACCTATTCCTGATAGTAATCTTGTTAAGTCCTTGATAATCTATGCACATCCATAACAATCTATTTTTTTTTCTTCACAAATAAGATAGGAGCTCATGTTGGAGACTTTGAATGACATGTGAAGTTATTAGCTAAATTCCCGTGAATATATTCCTTCAATGTAGCCAATTTATTTTGTAATAAATTATAGATTGATCTAAATGGTGGTTGAGCTCCTTCTTAAAGATTGATTGAATAATCATAAGGTTGATGCTTTACAAGAATATTTATATATTTTTTTTCAAATGTCTTTAAAATCTTGATATTGGTTAGGAATATCACTCATAATCTTTTCAGTATCAAAAATGAATATGACGTATATAGCAAAAGATGATCCTTCTTTTGCTCCATATATGAAAGCTTTTGTACCTATTAATAAGAGCTTAGATGTATTAAAATTATATATATCTATTTGACTAATAGATTTTTAGATTAAACTATGAAAAAATTCAAGGTTATAAAAAGTCCAATTTATTTAAAGATTATACCTTTTTGACCATAATAATCCTAAAATAATTAGATTGGAAGGAAATCTAATCATATTAAATATTATTATGCTATTATGTCCCTTAATTATTATATCTAAAGGAATAGTCTCATAGATAACATTTCTAAAAGAGAGCAAACAATCATCTATAACTTTTATATGCATGGATTTAATTTTTTTGATTAAAAATAATTCTTATTTTTTAGCAAAGTCTTTATCTATGAAACAAGATGAGGCTCCTAAATCTAATAAGATAAAGACTTTATGATTTTTAGGTCCTAAAAATACATCTATTATAAAACAAGATGAAAGATCTAAGGAGAAAATATGACCTTTATAAGATGTTATACATGATTCCAATTGCACGGTTCCTATTGTAGCTGGAAAAACTTGTTTTCCGACATATTATCTTTTTTAGCAACCATACTCCTCATTTTGTAATTGCATTGCTACTTTGAATAATGTTAAGCAATGTGCTTAATTTTTCCATAATATAAATACAAATCCTCTTGACAACATTGAATCTTTTTCTATTTAATGAGAGATTTAAAATGTACAACATCAATTTGTATTGGTTTTAGCTTAGTCAAAGAAGTTTTTGAAAACTTAGAAGTTGTTGTTATTAATTGATTCATTTTTCTTTAATCAAATCTATGTTCCTAATATCTTTTGAATAATCAATTATTGTATGAAATATCTTAAGCAATAAATTATTCTAAGAAGTCTACTTTTGACATTGTTAATAACAAATATTTGATGTTATCCTTCAATCCATAAAAAAATTGATTAATAAGGACTTTGTCATTCCACTCTACATTACAAGCAAGGTTTTGGAATTTTTTAGCATGTATTGCGGCTAACTATGATCTTTGTTGTAAAGATAAGAACTTGATCTCTACCACCTTCTTTCAATTATTTTTTTCAAATGTGGCCGTAAACACTTCAAAAAATGAATTTAAACATAAAGAAGTTATAAATCTTTTTCCATCAAAAAAAAAAACTAAAAAAGAATACTTATAAATAAAAATGTGCCTATAAATATAACTCTAATAAATCTATTAGGATATTAATAAAGATAAAATCTTAAATATAGCTTGATTTATTACAAAAATCCTTGAAATTTTGATCTTGTTCCATCAAACTTCTCAAGCATGCTAATCTTTGCTTCTTTCATGCTTATAGAAGCAAGACTTCTTAGATTTGATTGTAAGGCCAATTTACTTGCTTTTCTCAACTATACAACTTCTTGGCATAGGCTCTAGACTTCTCCATAGACATAGGAATAGTACTTCTATAATTAATATTAATAATTTGTAAAATTTTCATCCTAAGAGTGTTGACAAAATCTTGAAGATTTGTGATAGTTAAAAATCTATTCTCACTTTCGTTAAGTGTAACATCCATAATCTTTCTTTCTACCTTAAACAATTTAATAATTCTATAATTTGAATTAAAAAAAGTTAATTTGTAATCTCTAATATCAAATAAAAATTTCTACAAAGAAAGATGATCTATTCTCTTACATGAAAAAAATCAAGATTAGAAAGCAAAGAATGTTAGTTTAAAGATGGATAATCCACAATTTTTAAATACAACAATAGAAGTGGGATAATCTATTCACTTCTTAAATACAAAAAAAGAATAATGAATCTTCATTCTTATCGAATTGTCAAGGATATGAATCATAAAAGAAAAAAATATCAACACACTTTTGTGTCACTCAAAAGAATAAAAAATTACTAAAAGATGGAATGATATTAAAACTTGAATAGCTATTGCCAAAAACAATAAGACTAAAGACTCTTGAAATAAGACTAAGAATAAGAAAGATGTTGACAAGAGTGAAGAAGACTTCAGTCTTATTTCTATATATATTATCTATCTAAGAGCTACATAGCAATGTTCTATAGGACCTTCAATACATGTCTAATTTGTAAGACACATATCAAATTTACAAGATAAGTTTTTTATATATGTGTCACATATTTAGCTTGTTCTACAAATTACCAATATGTGCAACATGTCTTTTACTTGTTAGCCAAGTTTTTAATCTATCAATCACCTATAGACATGTATAAAAGTGAAATTGTATCTATAAAGCTTCTAAAAAAAATTTCTATAAGATATTATCAAATTAATCTATTTTTAGCTATTTCTATCTATCTATGATAATTAAATAATTATTGAAGTAAATCTTATGTCTATGACATTGATAGATTTAATCAATAAACAACTGAATTGACTTATTTATAAATCAGATATGTTCTAAGCCTATGATAATTTAGCTCGTCACAAAGACAAATAGTCTTGATATTATGACAAAGTAGCCATATCTTGTCACCAATATGGAATTAAGGTTCTTTTTTATAATAGACATCTACGTTGGTCTTTTATCATTTTTAAGTTTTTTTTAATTATATCTTTATTATTGCATATAGCTTTGACAATCAATTTATCAAATCTTTCACCAAAAGACTTTTCAAGATTATCAGCTTTTGAAAAGTCAAAAATATTGAGTCATTTTATTATTTTTAAATTATTTATTATAGTCTTTTGAAATAATTTTATTATAATCTTTTGAAAAGGATTATTTAATCATTTTGATAGTAATTGACGATACACTTCAAATATTGCTCTAAAATTTAAATTATCTATTCAATTTGAAGATAAAAATCTAAAAATAGTTTTATTTCTATCTTTAATATCTTAAAAAGGATTTTTCAAAATTTTGATACTAATTGTGTCTTTTTATCTGATATAATATTCCTTGGCAATCTATAATAGTAATAGATATTGTCAAAGAAGAGTTTAGATAATTCTTCACTTGTAATAGATTTTGTATATAATACAAAATATGCCATCTTAGTAAAATAATCTATAATTATAAATATAAAATCATATGAATTTAAAATTAATAGATTTATAATAAAATCCATAGAAACAAAAGACCATGACTATTTTTATATAAGTAATGGTTGAAAAAGTTTGTAAAATTGATGAAAAAGAATTTTTTATCTTAAACAAATATAATATGACTACACAAATTTTTTAACTGCCTTCTATATTTAAAGCCACTAAAAATCTTTTGATATTAATTCTAAAATCTTATTGTATTCAAAATGTCTAACTGTAAGGAATTTGTGATGAGCTTTAAAAGTACGTAATTGTACTTCACCTTTTAAAACATATAAGCATCCCTCAAAATAGATAGATTATTCGTAAATTCAAACTTGGAAGTATTATGAGACTTAGATAAATTATTTTTAATATTATAAATAAGAAGGTTAAAAGATATACTTGACTAGATTTACTTGGGAAAAATTGAATCAACAATCAATGTTGATTTCATTGCTCAAAGATGAAATTATTTTGGCTTTAATTAAATTATCTTTTTTTGATCAAAAATTATATTTCTTTCTTTTAGTATAAGATATGAATGTCTAAAAAGGATATCAAACAAACCTTGCTATTTTCTTGATCAATAAGTAATAATGAACTTAAATTTTGACAAAATTATGCTCTAATAAGCCTAGAAATAATTCAAAATATTTATTAACATGAAATACTTGAGGTTCTTATGATCCCTATATATAATCATTGGATTTAAAGCGCCTTCAAGATAATGATGCTATTCTTAAAAAATATTTATAATCATAAAAAGTTCTTCATTATAGATCTTGTATTTAATCTTGGTTGTTGAAAAATTTTTTGAATAAAAAGCTATTGGATGAAGTTTGTCATTTGCTCTTATTTATTACACTATTACATCCAAGATAAAGTCCGATGCATTTGTTTCTATAAAAAATACTTTGAAGAAGTTAATACAATATAAGATTGATATAAAAATAAAAGATATCTTTAAAGTTTTAAATGATGCTTCTACTTTTTTATTCTATTTAAGTTTTTTTTACAAATTAAGCATGTCAATAGAGCTATAACTTGAAAAAAAATTTCAATAAAGATATAATAATAGTTGAAAATTTTTAAAAAATATTGTATATTTCTTATTATTCTTATAATTTTCTAATCCATAATTATTTGAACTTTCTTAAGATTCATCAATAGACCATTATTAGAAATGATGTATCCTAAAAAGTCAACTTGAGTAATATGAAATACACACTTTTCCATCTTTGCATATAATCTTGCATCTCTAAGTTTTTATAATACACAACAAATATAAAGTTTATATTCTTCTATATTCTTAGAGTAGATCATAATATTGTTTAAATAGCAGATAACAAAATCATTAAGAAATTCATAAAAAACATCATTTATAAAATTTTGAAAAGAAGATGGTACATTTGTAAATCCAAAAGGCATGACATTATATTCAAAATGTCCATACCTAGTTGAAAATGCATTCATCACTTTTTTTGATACAGACTAAGTTGTATGCTCTTTACAAATTTATTTTTATATAGATCTTTGCTTGATTGAATTAATCAAGAAGTCCTAAAATCAAAGATAAAAGATATCTATTTTTAATAATAATCTTATTAAATCCTAGATAATCTATACACATCTATAACAATTCATCTTTTTTTTCACAAATAAGATAGGACCTATTGTTGGAGATTTTGAATGGTGTATGAAGTTTTTAATTAAATTCTCATTAATATATTCTTTCAATGCAGCCAACTTGTTCTACAATAAACTATAAATTAGTCAAAATGATGGTTGAGCTCCTTCTTGAAGATCAATTGAACAATCATAAGGTCAATGCTTTAGAAGAATATCTACATTCTTCTTTTCAAAAGTATCTTTAAAATCTTAATATTGACTAGGAATATTATTTGTAATCTTTTCAATATTAAAAATAGATATAGCATATATATTAAAAGATGATCATTTTTTTGCTACATGTATAAAAGCTTTCATATCTACCAATAAGGATTTGAAAATACTAGACTTAAGTATTTCTACTTGATTAATGGATTTTTGGATTAAACAATAAGAAAAATTAAGATTATAAAAAGTTCAATCTATTTGAAGATTATATTTTTTTAACCATAATAATCTTAAAATAATTAGATTAAAAAAAAATCTAATTATATTAAATATTACTATATTATTGTATTCTTTAATTATTACATTTAAAAGAATAGTTTCATAGATGATATTTCTAGAAGACTTCTATATGTAGGGATTTAGTTTTTTTAACAAAAGATATTTCTTATTTTTTGATAAAATATTTTTTTATAAAACAAGTTGAGGCTCTTGAATCTAATAAGACAAAGACTTTGTAATTTCTAGATCTTAAAGATACATCTATTATAAAATAAGGCAAGGGATCTAAAGAAAGAATAAGACCTTTATTAGGTATTGCTCATGATTTCAACCGCACAATTTTTATTATAGGTAGAAAATTTTTCTTTCCAATACATTATCTTTTTTAATAATCATGCTCCTTATTTTATGGTTGTGTTGCTTTTTTGGATAATATTGAGCATTGTGCTTAGCTTCTTCATAATATAAGCATAGATCCTTTTGACAACATCAAGTGTTTTCCTGCTTGGTGTGAGGTTTAAAATGTACCATATCAATTTGCATTGATTTTGACTTAGTTAAATAAATTTTTGAAAACTTAGAAACTATTGTATTAACTAACTTATTCTTCTTTCGCTGAATCTATGTTCTTAATACCTTTCAAATAATTGATTATTGTATGTAATGACTTGAGGAATAAATTATTTCAAGAAGTTTATTTTTGGCATTATTAGTAATAAATATTTGATGTTATTTTTTAATTTATAATGAAATTGATTGATAAAGGTTTTGTCATTATATTCTACTTGCAAGTGAGGTTTTGGAATTGAACAGCATATATTGTGGCTCACTATGATCCTTATCATAAAGATAAGAATTTGATTTCTATTACCCTTTCTCGATCACTTTCTCCAAATGTGGCAGTAAACACTTCAAGAAATAAATTCAAATCATAAAGAAGTTTTGAATCTTTTTATATTAAAGGTAAAAATCAAGAAAAAATACTTCCAAATAAAAGTGCACCTATGAATCTAACTTGAGTAAATCCATTAGGATATTGGAAAGGATGCAATTTTAGATAAAACTTGATTTATTGTAAAAATCTTCAAAATTTTGATCTTATTCTATCAAATTTCTCATGCATATTAATATTTGCCTTCTTCATACTTATAAAAGCAATACTTCTTAGATTTAGTTGTAAGGTTGATTTACTTGCTTCTTTCAATTGTACAATTTTTTAGCATTGTCGGAATAGATAGAGTTTGTCTCAAGAAAATATTGGACTTTTGATTGCCACTAATTATTCAATCAAGTTTTAAAATTAAAAAAATCTAAATTTTTAAAAAAAATTATTTCTATTGGAGCAATTATATCAAATATACAAGTCTTCAATAGATAAAAATATCTAAATTCATAGTAAAATATTATAAATCTTATGTATCTTAAAAAGAGATTTTTTTCAAATCTCAACAATATATATCTCCTAATTGGACCATTCAAACAGTTTCAAATTTTATATGAAGTATTAATGTACTTTTAAAAACTATCACGTCAAATTTCAACTATAGATTTAATTTGGATCTTGAAATATTACTAAAATTTTAACAATAGCTTTAAATTCTTATTTATAGATATTTATATGCTAAATTCTTTATATTTCACAAATTAAATATCCAAATGCTATGAAAATTGGTATATAGATTTTTAATATAATAATTCATCTTTTCAAAAAAATTTAAACAAAGATTCATCTAAAAACTCAAGATATGGCAAAAATCATCACTATCAATAAAATGGTTTATTTAATGCCTTGGAATTGAATATACTATCTTTAATTTTTAATATCCCTTTTTATTAATTCTAAATATAATAACTCTTCTATATAAAATGTAGGTCTTAAAATCACCTTTCCAACCGCACCTCTTAATCTTCAAAAGCTCTCACATAACTTGTATCCTTAAAAAAGTGATAATATATTTTAAATCTGCACTATAATTTCAAATAGCTATGTCTCTTTTACTTCAACCATGAATTCTCTAATTTTTATATGTAAATCATCATCCAGAATCTAAACTTCACAATCTTCATTTTGTCTTTTCAAATACTCTCTCTAAAATTGTCCAAACCTTTGAAATGTTGCCAATAGCTTAATAAAAGCCCATTAGATATAAAGATCGACCAATAGAAATGAAGTTTGATCAATGGAGATGCAGTCCTCTATCTCTTATCATCATCCCTTCACACTTTATTTTCATCTTTTCAAATAAACCAAAATAAAGTTTCTTACAATAATTTCTTTAAACTATTTTATTAATCATTCTAACATATATTAGAACTTATGAATATATTACATATATTTATTGATTTTTACATATTGTAAGCAATTATAAAACAATAGCGTAATCTCTAAACTTCTTCAATAGACGTAAAAATAGTGCTTTTATGGTTGGCATTAATGATGTGTGAAATTTCTATTCTAAGAATATTGACAGTCTCTTAAAAATCTGTAATTTTATTAACTGTAGCATCTATGATTTTTTCTTCTATCTTGAAAAATTTAATAAATCCACAATTCAAATTAGAGGAGGATAATTAGCAACCTTTAATATCAGATAAAAATTTATACAAAGAAGGATGATCTATTTTCTTTAAAGAAAAAAATCAAGATTAAAAAATAAAGAATATTAATTTAAAGGTGGATAGTCCGTAATTTTTAAACACAAAAAATAGAAATACAATAATTCACTCATTTCTAATTCACAAAATAAGAATAATGATTAACATTCTTGTCAAACTATCAAGGGCATAAAATACAAACAATCAAAATATCAAAATATTCTTGTGTCACTTAAAATGAGTAAAGAATCACTGAAAGATGATATAATATTAAACTAAAATGGCTATTGCCAAAGACAAGAAGAGTAGAGACTCTTAAAACAAGACTAGGAATAAAAATAATGTTCACAAGAGTAAAGAAATTTTAACTTTTTTTTCTATATATACTATCTATCTAAAAGCTATATAATGACATTCTATAGGACCTTCAATACGTGTCCAATTTGTAAAACACATGTCAAACTTACAAGAAAAGTTTCTTATATGTATGCCACGTAATTAGCTTGTTTTACAAACTACCAACATGTGTAATACGTGGCTAACTTCTTGGCCAAGTTTCTAATCTACCAATCACTTACAGATATGAATAAAGATAAAATCATGTCTATAAAGCTTTTAGGAAGCTTTTCTATGAGATATTATTAAATTAATCTATTTTTATCTACTTCTATCTATTCATATTATTTAAATAACTATTAGAATAAATCTTATATCCATGACATATGATACCAATATATTGACACATTAGAAGTAGGGTTGATCATTCCATATATGTGATGTAATCAAAAGAGTTCTTATTGATTGTCATCTTTTATATTAATAATTTGATCATATTAAGTAATATTTTAAAAATTATAGATTAATTAATATTAAAATTTTAAAAAATTATAAAAAGAGTGATTTGAAAGAGCTTCACTATTGTTTAGGAATAGAGTTTGTCATAGATTGTGGTAATAAGACTATTACAATGAGCCAAAGTAAGTATATTAAAAAAGTATATAAACAATTCAACATGGAAGAATGCAAGTCTATTGGAACATTTTTGGAAGTTAATTTGAAATTGATGAAGTTTACACAAATAAGGAATTTATTGAATTTGAAGGTAAAATTTAAAGTATTCAATATAAGGCAGCAATAGACTCATTTATATATGCAATGGTTGACACAAGAATGGATCTTACATATGTAATAAGTGTTGTGAGTTAATACAAGTCAGAGACTAGACTAATCTATTGGACAATCATCAAGATGATCATAAGATATTTAAAAGATACTTTGAACTTCCAATTAAATTTTGGAGGTGATAAAATTATTTTGTATGGTTATTGTGATGCAGATTAGATTAGAGATATAAATAATAGAAGATCAATAACAAACTATGTATTCTTCATTAGAATAAAAAAATCTCATGGAATTGTAAGAGACAATCAACAATTATAAAGTCCACAATAGAAGCGGAGTATATGGTAGGAAGCCATGATACAATGGAGGCAATTTGGTTAAGACAAGTTTTAGAGGACATTGGACTTGTACAAATAGAAGCAATTATAATCAAGTGTGATAATCAAGGATGCCTTGTTTTTGCAAAGAATTCAAAGTATCATTCAAAAACCAAGCACATTGACATTCAACATCACTTTATAAGAGAGAAGATTAAAATGGGAGTAATTGATATAAAATATTGTATAACAAAAGACATGCTTACTAATTTGCTCATAAAAATATTAGTCAAGGATAGGAATTACATATTAATAAAGGCATTGAATTTGAAAGCATTTTATCAATAGCAAAGTGAAAGTATTAAAATAAATAATAAAATAAATAAAATAAATTACCATATAATAGATATTATCCTAAATAAGTTGCTAATGGTCAAAGAATTGGCTCTTAAAATGTGGAAGGACCATCCTATGAATAAGCCATGAGGTCAAGGATTAAGAGATAAGATTAAGAGAATAGAGAATTTTTTAAAAAATATTCAAAGTTTAAATAAGAATATAAAAAATATACCAAAGAATATTTTTATAATAAATGAGATATCAAGAAATATATTTAATATATTTTTAATATAAAAATCAAAGAATGGAAGTTGTTTATTGAAGCAACAACCACCACCTATAAATAATAGAAGTTGGAAGTGAGAGTTATCTTATTCCACACTTCTCTTTGTATACAATCTTTATTGATGCTAAGTATTGGAACTTCTTAATTTTTTTTCAATACAATGCTGGACTATAGAGCAAAGTACTTAGGTTGCTATAATATACTATAGTATGACAAGAGACTTAGTGGTATTTTTGAGGGTAATAATGTTAGTCAGCTTTTCAGGTTTGCAGTGCTTCATGCTTTGAATTATGGTACTTCAATTGACATGCACACTTCATTATTTAGTCTTCTGTCAAAGAACATTGGGCGTTTATTATGCTTGGCTATATCAAATGGTTTATTTATTAAAAGAGTAGTGTTGAATTGTCATAAGGGCCAAAGTTGTATCTAATTTTTTTTTTATTTGCATTGCAAGGAGGGGCTCATGCTTAAGTTTCAGTGTTTGTAGAATGGAGGTGGTGATTGATTAGAACTTTTGCCTTTGAGATTTGGTTTTCATCATTACCAAGGACTTTCTTTTGAAGCCATTTAGAGAAAGATTGACAATGATGTATACCATTATGAGTTGATGAATTTTTGAAGGTCAAAAGGAATTTTGCTAAAGAACCTGCAAAGAAAAATTCATAGGGAGGATTTTCCAATTGCAACTTACATAGGAGAGGATTTATAAGTTGAGCTGCAATAGCTGAACTTTAGGAATTTAGAATTGAATAATGCCACAAAATCCTGGAGGTCTAAACGACTTTGTTGGTTATGAAATTTAAATGATTGTGTTGGATTAGAATGTGGATGCAATCATGTTTTTGAGCAACTCTTTTAAAGTGTAATTGAAGTGTGCAAATGGATCGACAAGGGTTGTAAAATGTGTGGAGCTGAACAAAGAAGCAAAACCGGTTTTTGAGAGATCTTTGAATCGGCTTCCCGCCTCTGTTAATGCCAAAATCAGTTTGCATTGTGTTGATGTTGCTGTGATGTTGTAATTGTGGATCCACCTAGAAAAGGTCTTGATCGTGTTATGCCTTCATCGAACTGGTAGCGGATAATGAGCTAGGCGGATTGAAGCAACTATTAAAAAAGAGTTCTGCTGAGCAATTGTAAACGGAGTAAAAGTACTCCAGTATGATGATGCAATGAAATTGGATTTTGGTACACACATAAAAGGACTGTGCATGGTTTGCGTCCTCCACAAATTTTGTAGGTGGCTTGCTTCTGGCTGTGCCGATGAAGCTTGAGGTGATTGTGTGGTCACGAGGCTGCAAGCACGCGATTGACTTTGTCAGGAATGGTCTGGAGATGGAAGAGCTACAATAGAATGTAACAAAGAAAGCCGCTTTTGTTAAGATCTCTCTTCTGGAGTGAAGGGCCATCTACATGAGGTAGTCTTTGGGTACATTTTTGGTGAAGCAGTAGTAGACGCTGGACCAAAAGCGGTACTAAAGGGTCGCGTGCGACGAATCGATATTCCCTTTCTCTTCTTGCTATTGTTGTTGTGTTGTGAGCAGCTAGTTTGCTGGAGCGGCATTCATAGTGAAGGATTAGGGTTTTGCGACTTGTCTACGTTGAGGGGTGAGGTGTAGCAAGGAAGTTGCCTCCTCCCAGCACCCGTCACAGAGGTGAAGTCCTCCAAGTTGAGGAGGCCGTGGTTGAAGACACTCCTGCGGTGGAAGAGGAGCCCGCAGTCCCTATGCTAAAGGATAAGGTGATGACGTGGCAGTATATGTGGCAGGGCTTATGTGGCAATCCTACATGGCAAGGCATATGTGGCATACAACGACGTATTTTATGGTGGCATATTATATGGTGATGTGGCAGCAATGAAGGAAGCTGGATGGTTGAAAATTGGATGACTTAGGGCCACGTTCCAACGCAGTCTTGTGTCTGCAAGAAGCTTCACACCAACGGGATGGATTCAGTTTTATTTTATTATTGGCAACAAAAATCTCTGAAGGGGAAGGAGTTGAGGTATGATTCTTTAAGGAAAAACTCCTAAATTTGTATCAACATTCAAAAAAATTCTTGAAGCTTCTTTAGTTTGAGGCATACTAAGATTAAAACAATGTTATTTGGCAATATCCTAAGATATTAGTTCTCTAGAGATATATAGGAGTTAACAAATATATATATATATATATATATATATACATATACTTGAATGCAGCTCCTATTATATACCAACCTACTCAATTAAATATTTATATGGTATATAAAGCTTATTTATATGTAAGCAAGTATTTATATGACATATATTACACATGTGGCATTTGTTAATGCCTTATGAGCCTTATTTATTGAAATTGGCAATACTACCTACACCAAGATATATTAGGAAAGGTGTATCATTTATAAAAGATATTATCAGGGTATGTAGGTTTTTACAAAGACCTATATAAGAGAAAAAATTATCTCAAGAACCTTTGATAGCAAAAAGATATTTTACAAGTAATAAGCAAGAAGAAGAATTAGTTGAAGTCATAGAATTTGAAGCATCATCAAATGACAACAATGACAAGATAACTTTCCCCTTAATACAAGGTCCAAGTTCTAGAAGAAGGTTATATTTTGAGTATATGGTTGAAGAGAAAGAAATGGCTCATATCTATGTAAGCGAATAAGGTCTAAGGAGATTTTTAAAGTGGAATTAATTCTATTGAGCTTATTGACTTCAAAAGAGACTTTGGTACTTGGTGTGAATTTCAAAAGCTAAACAATATCAATTTCAATTCATATATGGTATGGAAGGCATTTTTTTTTTATATCTTGAAGGTGCACCACTTAAGGACTATAGAGATTATGAGTTAGAAAACACATAAGACATTGGAATATGGCATGCATGTTAGTTGCCAAATTATGCGGATATGTTTGGAGGTGAATCTATAATGATGCCAAAGAAAAAGAAGATGAAAGCTATCATTATAGCAAAATCTAAAGATGAAGAAGATATTAGCACATTTAACACTACCATAAGAAAGAACAATTCAAAGATTTAATACCTACATTTAATCAAACTAGGATTCTTTTTTGATGAGTTGAAAAAAAATTATCAAGATTAGTAGGTTGTCAAAATGAAGTCTTTAAAATCATCTGCTGGTGGTAGTAATGAGTCATTGTAAGGAACATGTGCTAGGCTTTGAAGGTTGATTGCTGCTGTATAAGGTGTAATAGAGCAACAAGTAGTCCAATATTGGTACAATATATTGAACAAAGAACTTAAAACCATAGTACAAAATAAATCTTTAAAACTTGGAATACCACTAACATTGAAGTTTGTATTTGAAACATCTGAGAAAATTGAGATTAACTTATTTGAAGAAAAAGTAACAATGGACTTCTTAACCAAAGAACCTAAGCCAATAGCTAAGTAGAAAGGAGGAAAGAGGAGCCTTCTATCTTATACATGTGAATCTCAATCCAAGTACTTTAGTTGTAAGGGACTAGGACATTTGAAGAGGAATTGTTCATTAAATCAAAAGACAAGTCAAATAAGATCATATTGCTCTAGATGTGGAATAAAGAGACATAGGCCAAAAAAATGTTGGAAGTTACATCTAGACTTGAAATCCATTGGTATAAGGCATAAGGCCAATCTAAAAGGTGGTCAAGGACAAGCAAAAAGTCTTAGAAGACTTAGTTCCATCACCTTTTAATCTCTTTGATAATACACAACTCTTTTCTATTATCCAACAAGTTTCAACTCCATGATAGTAAACAAACAAACGTAACTTTTTAAAAGAATCATTTCCTACTAAGATATGTTAAGGAATCTTCACAATTTCATATACAAAGGTAACAAATAATTTGTTGCATCTATGGGCTCAAAAAGCAAGGATTGTTATCATTCTTAAAGAGATGATAAAGAGATTCATATTTGGGGTACTACAACACAAAAATGCAAAACATTTCATTGAGTATTAAACACATATTAAACATAGAGCAAAAGAACCACAGTTATAAGTTGGGACAGACGCCACCCCAGGGGCTCGAACCCTGGACCACAAGGTTAAGAGCCTTGCGCTCTACCAACTGAGCTAGGACGGCTTGGTTGCTATTGGGCTTATCATTTTTGTACCTAAAACAAAACTTCACAGCAGACTCTCTTATAAGAAATGTCTGTTTCCTTCACTTGCACAGCAGTAGAACATTTCATTCTAACAGTTGCAATCAATCCAGAGGAGTTTACACGAATGCATGAGGGAGAGAGGATAGTATTCTTGCAAAAATTCCACAACGGGCAACTTATTATGCGTACTCAATTCCACTTTTCTTGAACAGATTCTAAGACCCAATCGGGACATTGAGCTTCCGAGCGGTTGTGCGCTAGACGAAGCACATGTTGAAGACTTACATCGACTGGTTCTGGCTGCTAACGTCTATGTATTGGAGGTGCGGCAATGCTGCAACTTGCTCGTGCAAATTCTCGCCGTGCCCTTCCACGTCCTCCAAGACTGCCTGCGATACAGGAGGGAGGAAGACACTCCGCGATGGAATTGAAACCATGATTCACAGCCTTCGAACTTCTACGATCAAGGCTACAAGACAGACGAAGATAGAGTCAGAAAAACTGATTCTGCGCACGAAAGATCCAGCTCGGTGTTCTGAGTCTGCGCTCTCGTTACAAACGAGATATCACTAGTTTTCGGTGCTACATTGGTCGGTGCACACACAACAAACTCGAAAACTCTAGCGAATAAGAACCTGAAACTGTCAGGCCAGAGTTAATCATCACATCAGAAGCGCCGCATGGTCGTGACGATTCTTGCTGCTTAACATGCAAATCCGCATCCGCGACCACAGAACTACAACTCCAGCAATGCCCACAAGCGGCGGGAGAAACCAGGCACACCCTGGCCAGTGGCGAACATGAGTTCGCATCTCAGGGAACCAAGGGGAACTTCGTCTCTCTCGTTTCGAGATCGGGACGCGGGAAACCAAATTGAAGCTTAGAGATGGCGGGCTCTTGAGCTATGAAAGTTGAGCTTCAGTATGTTTCCAGAGTCTGCAGCTGAACTGCGCTCATCTGTCTAACCCGGCCCCTTCTCCTGTACTCTAGGTCGTTCTGAGCGTGCTCTCGTTAGGTTATGTTGTTTGTTTGTGACTGTCTAAATTTAGGAGTTGAATTCGTCGAGCAGGTTGTGAAATTGAGTTTGATTCCGTGATGTGGCTTCGAGAGTTTGCTGTGTTGCGGATTGAGCAGTCAGGTTAGGTGGTGAGAGGGGGGAAGCTTGGAAGATGACGAGCTTGGAGACGCTGATGTTGACTAGGATATTGGAAGTGAATGCTGTGTGAATTTAGGATTCGAGGCTGGTTGAGTTGAGAACGTTGTGGTGCGTATGCAGACGGTAGTTAATTTGGAGGATGCGAGCGTGTGTCGATGGGATGTTTGTGACTCGAATGGGATTATATGTGCGACACGCTGAGCGCCTGCTGTGCGCAGTGTGGCTCGTTGGCTGAGGTCGGTCGGTCGGTCGTTGTTGGAGTTTTTGGGCCGTAAATTTGGTGTAGAATAGCGGGTGAAGGTGAGTGAGGGCATGAGGAGTTCACGGGGTGCCTCGAGGCCTCAGAGGTATGCCACAGTTGGAGTGACCTACAAGGAGAGCAATGACGATGACGGCAAATTCGTCCTCGATGCAAGACCATCCTTGGATGTTGGCAGCAGGAGCCTAAGAAGTAGTGCACCTGAGGTCGAAGGATCAGCGATCGCTAAGAGCCGGAGGAGTTTAACCCTAAAAAGAGCAAAAGCTGTAGTACGTGGTGCTTGATCATTGTTGCTGTCAATAATGCTTGTCTTCCGTTCATTTCAATTTTTCTTTGCTGAAGTTTTGTTTGTGAAATTATGATTGAAAATGTGTTTTTCTCCTAGAAATGCTCGGAGAAATTTTTCAAGCAAACTTTAATTCAATTTGTATGGGGATGCGCTCGTTTATAGCTATATTCTCCATTACTTTTCATTAATGATTTGGAAATGATCTCGTAGTGCATTAACAGGTTTCTGCTGATCCACCAGGAAACTCCAATGACTGTGGCAAATGAGCACATAGATGTCGATGTAATAGCTGAAGCGGCGCCCCAGGAGAAGCCAGTGCAGCCTCCTGATTATCGACACCATTTCCTGCAGGGACTTGCGTCCTGCAGAGTTGCTGTGAATGTGCCCAATTCACAGAGAGATAACAGTGTATTTGGATATCTACTGGAAGCCATCAGCGGCACAACTGGTGATGGTGATGAAGAGAGCGTTTCCGTAGATCAACAGTCCGATGCACTAAAAACAAGCCGTCAGCATGCAAGAACAGAGCAGGAGGTACGTAGTGTATGCATTCGTGGTTTGAGGGAAGGCTTGACAAATTGCTATCTTCAAATCGTCTTGTTAGTATGGTCAATGTGGCATTTGGAAGGAGCAGAAAAAATAACGCTTTAATGCTTCTTTACAGTTCTGCCTTCATATGTGCTGGCAACTGTATTATCATCGTAGGCATGTCATCATCTCTTTTTTTGATCAAAGGAGATTACTCTTTTGTCAGGTGACTTGCCCAAAAGTCCTGTGATCATGTTGTACTTGTAATGTAATTGGTTGGTGAGCGTATATGGGGAAAGTGAAAAGACCTAGTATCGTATTATGCGAACGAGGGAAAGCAGCTTTAGAATGCTTTGGGATGTGTCTCTAGTAATCCCGCTATATTTTCAATTGAAACTACCGAAACCATAAGTCATTTGTGTATGGTATTTCAGTGACTATGTTAATGGGTTTTTGTTCTACAAAATTTATGGGTCTGGAATACGTAAAATTGCAGGAAGGAACTACTTCGGCTGCCTACGGTCCTGAACTTCTTGAAGCTTATTCTGCCTTTGAACGTACACTTAATGCTGTTAAAGGAGTGCAGACAGGGGACATTAAAGAACTAAACACATCGACAGCAGTGCCACATTCTTCTGATGAGGTGTGAATGATGCTCATTAGTTCCATGAATGGAAAAATTCATTGAACCATGATGATATGTAGGATTAGTACATCTGTGTTAAATGGCTAGATAATTGCATTGTTTGTCATACGAGCATCTGAATGTGCTTCATTGGGTTCCCTGAATAGAGTATGATGTTTCTCATGAGTCTATTGTAATCCTGCAAAGCTATTCTCTTGCTGAAGGCTTATGTCATTATTCGATTCTTCCAGGCAAGCAGGCTAGCCAGTTCAAGCATAGACAAAGTGGTGAAGTATATGGTGGAAACTGAAAGGGATAGGAACGGTGTACAGAATTGTATGCCTTCTGCAGATGAGAACATTGAGAAGGTTAAGGAAGACAAACAAGTTGACATATTTTCTGACGGTGGAAAGACGTACAGCAAGAGGTGTAATGACGACGAGCAGCGTGATGTGTTGTCCGCAGATCAGGAAAAAGACAGTAAGAAGGGTGAAGAAGATGACCAGTACATGTCTTTTCCACGTGAGGAGGATGAAGACGCTGAGACTTCTTGGAATGAAATTTCAGACGCTCCAGAGTCTGGAATTCAGAGGTCTGTGAAAGAGAAGAAGAAAACTCTAACTCCAGTCAAGAAACAGAGCCAACAATCAAAGACCATTGTGAGTAATACTGCACTTTATCTAACTTGACTAGACCTCCACAGCTGCAGGTGTACCTGGTTTGATTCTTATATGCTCAAGAATATCTAAAGTATTCTGTCGTGTTCACTAGACATTATGTGGCTTGATTTGCTTTTTTTTAAGGCACAAAGTCGCTACTTACTTGAAAAGGGGTAGTTGCATTAAGAATGGAGTTGTATGCCAGAGACCTTGAGTGTCCTTCCATTAGCTTTCCCAAATGCAACCTCTGGAAAAAATTATCTTTTCATGGGTTTTAGAGCTTTGTCTTCCCATATTTATTGCAGGCAAAGAAGATCAAGGTTCTGAAAAAGGATATGAATACGGCAGGACTTGTCCATGAGCCCATAAAGTCGACCAGTAAGGCCCTGTACATGCCTTCGCTATTTTGAGTAGTAACTCCTTGTTTTATAATCGTTTTTTAGGTCTCTATTGACTAAAGACCTAATATCGTAATGCATTTCTTTGACCACGTCTCTTCCAGTTCTCACTGTCCATCGTCACGATGCAGGCGTTCTACCACCGCTTCCTAAGAAGCGGCCTGCTACTTGGGTTGGCAACAAACCTTTTGTCTCTCCAGGTACCGCATTTTTTTACCCACTTCATTTCGCGATCTTTTTTCTTACGGAGAAAGGTTAATAGTTAGTCTCATGCAATTGGCGCATTAAACGGGATGTAATTCTGATCCAGTTGTTGTAGAGGTTGTGGTTTGGATATTGTGAAAAGCCTTCCAGAAGCTGCAGATACTGATCAATGGTCTGGTTTTGGTAAATTATTCTGCTGGACAGTTCCTGCACCTTTGAATTCGCCATCATCAACTGTGACACATAGACGAGTAGTGGGACTTTCTCGGCGTCATCGACCTCCACCACTGCACCCTTATCTATTGGGATCATAATGGCTAA
Source organism: Physcomitrellopsis africana (assembly GCA_036785485.1). Taxonomy (NCBI): domain Eukaryota; kingdom Viridiplantae; phylum Streptophyta; class Bryopsida; order Funariales; family Funariaceae; genus Physcomitrellopsis; species Physcomitrellopsis africana. Next base: position 11,648 of record JAWRVF010000113.1, on the reverse strand, counting down.
AGATGCCGCTTTTAGAAATATTGAAGCAAATCCTGGTCTGCACTTCCTGCTAGTTTTGAGGATAAGTTATGGATGATGTATTGAGAGTTTATATGTGGGGAGGTAGAGGAACAAAGTGGCTCCACACAATCACTCCATCACTCCACTACTCTACATCGGACCCTTGACGTACTGCTGATGTCTCACTTATGGCGTGCCTGTGAGGTACACATTGAGGGTGCGTTGTGACGACATTTACTTTATTTGGGTCAATTTTTTTTAGGGCGGGAAGGTCCCTACAATAGAATCAACGCTGTAACATATCTTGCAATATATTTGATCACTGCATTGCAGTGCCCATCTCTACCCTATACTATAGTACCCTACTAATTTTCAACTGGAAAAGTTCTTCATTCCCTGCCCAAGACCTGGTTGTTTTGTGTAGAGAACAGTATATTAAGATATTCTACAACAGCTTTTTCCTGGGCATTGAGGTGATTCACGTGACTAAACAACCATACCCATGTCCTAACACTTCAAACATGACCAATCCTACCAAATTGAATAAGGTACTTGTAATTCAAGATCTCTTTGTGTTGTGATGGAAACACAGGGAATGAGTGATTGTCTCAAGGTATCACTTTTCCTTCAATGCTGTAATCCGCTCAGACATCAGAACAATTAAAGGGGAAAGTTGTGAGTCAATATCTATTGCACTCATTTATAAATGACCAATGATAAATTTCTGTACTTAGACGTCTATAAACTAGTCTAGATGGAATGTTATGAACACTCATTCTACAAATCAAGCAAGTTTCTAGCATGTTAGCTGGCCATACATCCCTGTTGTGGTCATACTAGACTACTACACTGACTACAGTAATTAGTGTGGACTATACTATTTATGAATATTGGTTTCCAGCAAGGTCCACATGTATTAGTGTGAATTACATTATTTACAAACATTTCCAAATAGTGTAGACCAAGAGTATTTTAAAACTTCCAAAACTGATTGAAGTGCATTGCATACACTGCAGTAGTACTTGTTGCAAAGACAGTTGGCCATCATACATTGTAGCCAATTAACCTAGCTACATATGAATTAGTGTGGACCATACTACTTAGGAATCCACACTATTTTCTAATCCACACTAATTACTATAGTTGGTGTAGCTTAATGTATTATATTGCGATTTGGAAGGACATTTTCTAAGCTAAATTAGTATATGAAGTTATCACATGAAGATAGACGAGAAACTCATGCTTCCCATTTTAGTGCACATTATTCAACTAAAGTTTTTTTTTCAAGAGGAAATTGGAAAGTGTGAGATTGCATTTGAGATCAAAAAGTCTTTAAAAAATTAGCACTCACAAGTCCTAAAATATGAGCCATGCTTTACCTATAATTATCCACTTGGATATAAGATTACAAGATATGTTTTTTTGGATTTTAGAATTGCAATTCGATTTTTTACTTGTATTTGAATTGAAGATGTTGAAATTGGTAGAATAACATTAAAAATTAAGGGAAAAAAATAAAAATAAAAATAAAAAAATAAACATAAATATAAAAAAATAAAAAAATAAAATTTAAAGTATCAAAATATATTAATGATATTTATTTAAATTTAATTGTTATAAAATATATCACTTTTATTAGTATTAAAAAAATAATTTTAAAACCAAAATATTAAATTTAAGTATTAAATTTGTATGTACTTCAAATATATATATATATATATATATATATATATATATAATTCTTGTATTATAACTACTAATATTTTAATTATTAAATATAATCAATTATATACATATAATGGATGTAGATGTAGTCTCTAATGAATATTCTTATTTTTATTATTCTATTTTTTTATATCTTTTATATCCTATATTATCTAAATTATCTTTTATTAATAATAATTTTAAATTTAGATTATAATAAATAAAAATTTGAAATTTTCTTCATGTTATATTAATATCTTATATTATTTAGTATATATTTTATAAAGGGCATAATTAGAAATCAATAAATTTGTGCTTGATAAGTCAAAATAGAGCAAATTAAAGTTTATTTCTTCTTCTAGTAAAGATGTACGGCTACTTTTTGAAGCAAATAATATTATTTGGAATATAACACCTCTTTCAATGAAAAATTTGTTAAATTTAAGAAGTTCTTGTCTCATCAATAGCCTATCAAGGAGAAGTGGCCTTCAATATAAGATGTGATAGGTATAACACAACCAATATTGCTAGCAAACATATGAAGGTTAGAAAAGCAAGAATCACTTAGAATCCACTCTTGATAAAACGACTTATTTGAATTAACTTCTATCAATAATTATAACACATACTATATTATCATAACTCTAATCAAGAACTTTTTCTTGTCTATGAATTATTAAATAAATGCATTGTTATATGTTGTTTTTAATCGAATCTGATGAGATTGGATCAAATCCACAAAATCAATAATTGATGTATTGATTAGGCCTATGGGAAGAAACAAAGAAATTAAAGATGCATCTCTAGAATTCACTATAATGCCATTTAAACTAACAAGGTATAAAACAACAATGCTGCATAAGACAATTCTTTTATCTTCTTCATTGAGAGAATCTTCTAGCTTATTGGCTAGTACACTGATGCTACAACACATAGATGATAAATCACTTACATTGGCAAAGAATTGTTCAAATACGACAATTTTTTTTATAATATATGCATCACAAGATAAAATATTCAATTCAAGGTTTTGATTAGCACTAATATAAATTTGTAGATCATCTATTAATTTTGAAAAGCAACAATATTAGAACTTGATAACAATTGTATCAGCTTAGAACATTATCGTGGTAGATAGAATTTGCCTCAAGAAAGCGTGGAGCTTCTAGCTCCCACTAATTACTCAACTAAGATCCAAATATAATAAAACCTCCAAATTTATATAAAAGATTTCTTCATATGGCTATTATATCCAATACACAAGTCTTATTTCCTCAAAACACTCAAAATATAACAAATACTTTAAAACCCTCATTCCCCCGTAGAAAGAGAATTTTTTCAAATTTCAATAATCCTTAACTTTTAATCCAACTATCCAAACCCACTCATAATTTATATGAAGTATCGATGTATTCTTAAAAACTACCACCACAAGTTTCAACCATTGATTTGTGACCAATCTTTAGATATTGTCAAAGCCCTAATAATAACTTCAAATCCTTATTTATAAATACCCATGTATTAAATTCTTTATATCTCACAAATTAAAAGTCCAAATACTATGAAACTTTGATTTATAGCTTTTGAACATAATAATACACCTCTTTGAAAAGTTTTAGATAAAAATTCATCCAAAAGCTGAAGATATGGCAAAAACCATCACTATCAACAAAATGGCCTACTTATTGCCTTGGAATTTGATCTGCTATATTTGACTCTCAATATCTTCTTCTTTAGAACTTTAAATGTAGTAATTCTTTCATATTAAGTGTAGATCTTAAAATCGCCTCTCCAACCACACCTCTAGATCTCCAAAAGCTCTCATACAACTCCTTGTACTCTCAAAAGAATGATAATAGGTACACTTTGTACACCTTAACTTCAAGTGCCTACTCCTCTCTCATAAAAACTCTAAATCTCTTGATTTTTATACCAAAATTATAGTACAAAAAATAAGCTTTCTAATTCTAGTCTTCAATTTTTCAATTTTCTCCTTGAAGTTACCAAAACCTTTATTCTTGTTGCAGGAAGCCTCCTCAAAGCCTACTAGATATGACCATTGATCAATAGGAATGAAGAGCTTTACTTCTTGCCTTTATTCATCCATTCTTTATCTTCATCCTTCCAAATAAGCCTCTTAGTAGTTTAGTTCTTTATTTTTGGCCTCCAATCTCCTTTCAAGGCTTCATACAATTTAAATGTCATAATCAAACTAAGTAAAAAAAATCAAAACAAAGTTTCTTATTTTAACTCCTTTAAATACTTTGCTAACCATTCTAACACATATTAGAACTTAGGAATATATTTTGTATTTTGACTAATTTTTATATATTGTAAGCAATTACAATATGACAACTTGATAAATATTATTAGCACAATATTAGAAAAAATGCATTTGTATAAGCAATCAACCACCAAGTATTTGATGGAGATGCAACATATTCTTTTTTTATCAAAATAAAAAGAAGTTTATTAGTTGTTTATCAATAACTACTTCAAAATTATATTTAACAACATCCAACAAATATTAATATCATGCAAAGATTTAGATTTCATACGGTGGATGAGAACTTCTTTGCAATGCATCCAACTAATTATTCTTATCAAAGTTGCTAAAAAATTAAAACCATCTAAGTCAATAATGTCCATAGTGATTTTTTTTAAACAATAAGGTCAAATTGATATGTTAGGTATTAAATATAATAAAATAAATTAGATATTATTACAACTTCAATTCTTATTGAAAATCCTTGGATATAGCTAATCATATTTGGTGCTCTATTATTTAATGATCTAATTATTTTATTCTTTCAATTGAAAAATTTTATATGATATTGAATAATGATTTGTCATTATGATTCATCAAAGAAGGGAATGATTAACAAGTAAAAGAACTATTCATCATTGTCTATCATATATACAAAACAAATGCAAGTATATAGATGGAAGTTTTTAAAATCATCGATGGAAACATCAGTAGTAATTGAAAATATCCAATACACGTTCATAATACCAAAGATGAACTACAATGATGTTGCAGAAACAATGCAAGATATAATTGAGGCTTTTTTTTTAGAGACAAACATTATGTTTTGGCAATAGTTCTAAGACAATTATAATTTTTTTTGATCATATAAAAAATTTGTTGAAATAATAGGCCACATGCTAAAAGAAAAGCAATATAATCAAATTAAATCATATTTTTGACAATCACCTTACATAAAATGCTCATTTGGGTGTTATCATTTTGCTCTTTGTGATTGGAAACAAATATTCTTATTGCAATATCTCTAGCAATATCTTGAATAATTATTTCTTTGTGAATAACATATTTTGAACAATTACTTCGATAATTGACTTTAAGATTATTAAACAATGCTTTCTACCATCAACAATATTTTTTTGTTCAAAATAGGAGTCCATATTATTTTATGAGAATAATGTTCAAAAAATATTTAGAGATTCTTTTTTTGCCATCAAGCATCATTATATTCTTGAAACTTCACAAAGTATTATTTTGGCACATACTTATAGATGTTATCCAAAAAAAATGACTTTGACTAATGTTAAAAATTGATTCTTCTCTTTTGCTTCCATCCCGCCTTCTATCAATTCTTTTACTTTTCCAACCAAATGATTTATAAAAATGGAAAATGCATGATTCTACAATTGAAATAACATCATTTTAAGAAGTAGCTCAAAAACCAAATAACTTCAAATATAAATTTTGATAAGAGAAGACGTTGTCGTGGTAGAGAGAATTTGCCTCAAGAAAGCGCTGGGCTTCTGGCTGCCACTAATTATTCAACCAAGATTCAAGTATAACAAAACCTCCAAATTTATATAAAATATTTCTTCATAGGGCTATTACATCCAATATATAAGCCTTATTTCTTCAAACCTCTCAAAACATAACAAATGCTCTAAAACCCTCATCCCCCCATAAGAAAGGAATTTTTCTTGAATTTCAACAATCCATAACTTTTAATCCATCTATCTAAATCTACTCCGAATTTACATAAAGTAGTAATGTATTCTTCAAAACTACCACCGCAAATTTCAACTGTTGATTCATTACCAATCTTTAGATATCGTCAAAATCCTAGCAGTAGCTTCAAACCCTTGTTTACAAACACCCATGTACTAAATTCTTCATATCTCACAATCTTAATGTCCAAATACTATGAAACTTTGATGTGTAACTTTTTAGCATAATAATACACCTTCTTGGAAATTTTGAAACAAAATTTCGTCCAAAGACTCAAGATATGGCAAATCCCATCACTATCAATAAAATGGTCTATTTATTGCCTTGGAATTCAATCTATTGTTTTTGACTCCCAATATCTCCTTCTTCAAAACTCTAATTGTAATCATTCTTCCACAATAGATGTAGAGCTTGAAATCACTTCTCTAGCCACATCTCTCGATCTCCAAAAGCTCTCATATAACTCCTCCAATCTTCAAAAGAGTGACAGTAGATACAATTTGTATACCTTAACTTCAAGCACCTACTTCTCTCTCATAAAAACTCCAAATCTCTCAATTTTTATACCAAAATTGTAGTCCAAAAAACAAGATTTCTAACTTTGGTCTCTGATTTTCCAATGGCCTCCTTGAAGTTGTGGAAACCTTCTTAAGGTCGCAGGCAGCTGTCACGGACAAATACATAGTTACCTATATGATCAGATAGAACTAGATAAAAGAAGGTAAAAGCAGGTTAATTCCATAATATCTTTAGAAAAACTTCCTAGAAACTTCATAGACGCTGCTTTGACTTTATAAGTGTCCATAGTAGACTTTTAGATTAGAAACTTGGTCAATAAGTTAGCCACATGTCGCACATGTTGGTAGCTTGAAGACCAAGCTAAATACGTGGCGAACATATAGGAAACTTGTCCTGCAAATTTGACACGTGTCTTGTAACTTAGACATGTGTCTTGTAAATTGGATACGTGTTGGAGGTCCTATAGAACGTCGCCACTTAGCTCTTAGGTAGATAGTATAAATAGAGACAAGAGTGAAGCCTTCTTCACTCTTGTCAACTCCTTTCTTGTTTCCAGTCTAGTTCAAGAGTCTCTAGTTTTTTTTGTCTTTTGGCATTAGCCATTCCAGTTTCTTTTTAATATATATACTTTCTTTATATTTATTTCTTTGAGAGAGGTCTCACTTATTTATTTGACTTCATCCAGTTATTGTCCTTGACAGATTGACAAGAGTACACATACAGTATCAGAGCTTTGTCTTTTCTTGATTAAGAGTGGATTACCTCTTTCTCTTGATAAGACATAAGCATATTAGAAGTCGTGGAGTACCCACTTCTAAACTAATATTGTTTCTAGAATTTTTTTCTTTTGAGTGTGTGTTTCGTATTTCTTGAAGTAAGAGTAGACATCTTCCTTTCTATTATATTATCATGGCAGAGCTTGCGGAAATGAAGAGTGCAATGGCACAAATGCAAGAGCAAATGAGAGAACTAATGCTTGCAATGCATCAACTCAGTTTACCACCACAAGGAGCATCAAGATTAGCAGGAAGTGAAGATGTAGAGATGGTTGGAGCTATGTCAATATCTACACCAAACCATGCTACCTCACCGATGATGGAGCACCGTTCAAGCGTTAGAGAACCAAAAATCAGTTTGCCTGAGAAGTTTGATGGCACAAGATCTAAGTTTCGAGGATTCATCAATCAGATACAACTGGTGATCGAACTTCAACCTCAAAGTTATCCTACGCAAGGATCTCAAGTTAGGTTTATTGGAACGTTACTTTCGGGTCCTGCCTTATTGTGGTTTTCATCTTTTCTTGAACGACGTGATCCAATATTGGATAATTTGGAGGCATTTTTTGCGGAATTTTGATCGATGTATGGAGAACATGATGCAATTTGTGTTGCAACCAACAAGATTTGCATCCTACGACAAGGCAATCGATCAGTGTCATTATACGCTTCACAATTTTGACAACTAGCGACCGACATCAAGTGGGATGATGCTGCACTCATCAGTCAATTTCTCTACGGATTACAATATGAGGTAAAAAAGTTAATGCTCAATTTACCCGATCCTCAGACATTGAGTCAAGCAATTGATTTTGCTGTGAAGTGTGACAATCGACTTTCGTTGTTATTATTCAATAGCAACATCAACATCCTCACAAAACGTACATTCGGAAGTAGAAGACATGCAAATTGATGCGGTACGTTTTAAACCTCTTACTGAACAAAAAAAGATTCGTCGTCGTCAAGAAGGATTATGTTTATATTGTGGAGAACCTAAGCACATTGCTCAACATTGTCCAAAGAAACGTCGCAACTACAAAATGAGGAGTACGGCTGTCAAAGAAGACAACATGTTGGAAAACGAATTTGTCCAGCTACAATAGGGACCGTGCAGCTGGAACCCTGTACAATTCCCAGTAAAGGTCCTATTCTCTCCTCATAACCCTCTCCTTGTTTTATGATAGATGTATATTTAGGACCAAAAAATTACAGAGCCTGTGCCTTATTAGATTCAAGAGCCTCAGCATGTTTTTTAGATGAACAATTTGTTAAGAATCGTAAAATATCTTTAATATAGAAACCTAAACCCGTACATGTAGAAGTCATAGATGGTCGCCCATTGTCCTTAGGAGATGTCACTCATGAAACCTGTCCTATAAAAGTAACAATAGATGGTCATAATAGTTATGTAACCTTTAACATAATTAAATCTCCATCTAATCCAGTTATTCTAGGTTTGTCATGGCTAGAAAAATATAACCCTCAAATAGATTGGAATTCTCGTAGACTTGACTTTTTCCAGGATATTATTAAACATCATACCGATCCAATAAAAAGCTACAAGCCTGGTACAGTAAAACCTGTACTTATAGGTGCAAAAGCTTTTATACACGCAGCAAAAGAAGGACTAACTTTTGCTATTTACGCAACACCCATTTCTAATAGTGGAAAGGCTTCAAGTGGCATTCCAAGCCAATATCAAGACTATCAAGATATTTTTGAGAAGAAGAATGCTGATATTCTTCCGGAGCATCGCCCATATGATTGTTCGATTGATCTCAAGGAGGGATCTCAGCCTCCTTTTGGACCAATCTACAATTTATCACAAAATGAGTTGGCTGAACTCAAGGAGTATATTGAAGAGAATCTAGCCAAGAACTTCATACGCCATTCCAAATCTCCTACAGGAGCTCCAATTCTATTTGTGAAGAAAAAAGATGGATCATTACGAATGTGTGTGGATTATCGAGGACTTAACAAGATGACTATCAAGAACAGGTATCCACTACCTTTAATCTCTGGACTTCTTGATCAACTAAATCAAGCTAAGATCTATACAAAAATAGATCTACGAGGAGCATACAACTTGGTTTGTGTTAAAGAAGGAGATGAATGGAAAATTACATTTCGAATAAGGTATGGACATTTCGAATATAATGTTATGCCTTTTGGACTCACAAATGCATCAGCTGCTTTCCAACATTTCATGAACGATGTTTTTCATGAATTTTTAGATGATTTTGTTGTCTGCTACCTAGACGATATTTTAATCTACTCTAAGAACGTAGAAGAGCACGAAACACATGTTCGTCATGTCTTACAAAAATTCAGAGAAACAGGATTGTATGCCAAGATGGAAAAGTGTATGTTTTACACTACTCAAGTTGACTTCTTAGGATATATCATCTCGAATGATGGCCTCATGATGGATCCTAAGAAAGTCCAAACAATCATGGATTGAAAGATTCCAAAAACAGTAAGGGATGTACAATATTTTTTAGGATTTGCCAATTACTATCGAATCTTCATCAAGAACTTCTCTCAAGTTGCAGCCCCACTTACACGTTTGACTTGTAAAGACAAGCTCGAGTGGAGTAAAGAAGCAGAAGTATCATTTGAAGCTTTGAAGATAGCTTTTACTTTTACACCAATCTTGTGTCGCGTTGATTTTTTCAAGGCATTCTTTATGGAAACAGACGCATCTGACTTTGCTTTGGGCACAGTATTGTCACAAATAGGAACAGATGACAAACTCCGTCCAGTAGCTTTCTATTCCAGGAAATTTTTGGCAACAAAGATCAATTACGAAATCCACGATAAAGAACTTCTCGTAATTGTGGATTCTTTTCAAGAATAGCGTCATTATCTAGAAGGCGCTTCTAGTCCAGTCACCGTGTATACGGATCACAAGAACCTCGAGTATTTCATATTAGCACGCGTGTTGAATCGTCGTCAGGCTTGTTGGAGCATGTCTTTATCAAGATTCGAGTTCATTATTACATATCGGCCAGGAAAACAACAAGGTCTGTCTGATGCACTTTCTAGACGTTCTTATCTTGCACCAAAAGAAGGAGATGCAGCTTTTGATCAACAAAGAATGACTCTCTTGAAGCCGGAGCAATTTTATCTTCGGGCAACAAAATCAACATTAACTGTTGATTCAACTTTTCTCAAGCAAGTCCAGTTAAGTATGTCCTCAGATCCCCTTATTCATGAAATTAAGAATAATTCTTCTAAGTCTCATGATATTTCGAAGTTTGAGTTCAAGAAAAATCTACTATATTTCGAAGGGCGCTTATATGTTTCAGAAGGTGAAGCACGATTACGTGTTCTTCAAGCTCGTCATGACTTCCCGGCAGCAGGACATTTTGGGTACAATAAGACTCTAGAATTGATATCTAGAGATTTTTGGTGGCCTCAAATGTGGAAGGGAGTCAAAGATTTTGTTAAAACATGTGATATTTGTTCAAGATCAAAAACTCCTCGCCACCGACCCTACGGACTTCTTCAGCCATTACCCATTCCAGAACAACCATGGTCTTCTGTGTCTATGGATTTTATCACGGATCTTCCAAACTCAGGTTCTTATGACTCTATATTCGTGATAGTAGATCGTTTCACTAAGATGGCACATTTTATACCATATAAAAAATCTATCACAGGCAAAGAAACAGCTAAGCTTTTCCTTAACAATATCTACCGCTATCATGGATTACCTAAGGATATTATATCGGATAGGGGAACTCAGTTTGTATCGAGATTTTGGAGAACACTTTTCAAGATTCTAAAGGTGGATATAAAGCTATCTTCAGCTTTCCATCCTCAAACTGATGGACAAACGGAGCACGTAAATCAAGTCTTGGAACAGTATTTGAGATGTACCATCAACTACCAACAAGATGATTGGACAACTCTTTTACCATTGGCAGAGTTTGCTTATAATAATACGGTACATTCTTCTACACAACAAACACCTTTCTTTGCCAATTATGGTTACCATCTACGACTTGATACTTTTGACTATTCGAAAGTTGACAATCCTTCGGCGGAAGACTTGGTAAATCATTTGTCAGAGCTACATACAACAATGAAGGCACAATTAAAAGAAGCTCAAGAATGACAAAAAATAAATGCTGATGCGTATCAAAAGGAACAACCACAATTCAACGTAGGCGACAAGGTATGGCTACTTTGTCGCAATATCAAGACTACGCGACCTTGTGACAAGTTGGACTATTGTAAGCTTCGACCTTTTCGTATTTCTGAACAAATTAATCCAGTTGCATATCGATTATACCTACCAGAGTCTATGAAGATCCACCTTGTATTCCACGTGTCTCTTCTTGAACCATATAAGACAGTGAACATACCAAGAAGAAGACAAGTGCCACCTCCTCTTATAGAAGTGAACAATAATGACGAATTTGAAGTAGAAGAAGTCTTAGATTCAAGGCGGCGCCGAAATAGGTTGGAATATCTTGTTCACTGGCATGGATACGAGATTAGTGAGCGCACATGGGAACCAGCAAAAAATCTGGCGAATGCAGCGAGGAAGGTGGAGACCTTTCATCAACAACATCCATCGAAACCAAGATGAAGACTTTCCCTATAAAAGAAACAAGATGTAGGCAAGATAACATTCAATTTTCTATCCTTGTTTG